>CP125837.1:44780597-46030597 GCA_030408175.1 Trifolium repens
GTAGAATAAATTGGAGGTTTTTTATGGTTTATTTGAAAAGGTCTTGGTTGAATTGTGTTTCATGCTATGCTTGATTACTTGCTATGCATGTTCCTGTAGATGTAAATTGTTGTGATTGTAATATTTTTTGTATTTCAATCTACGAATCACTAACACAAATATGTACATTGGACACGACATAGATGCTGATATGTCGATACCGATAATAATTTGACCAAATTACATAATTTAATGTAATCATATGAGTCTGTGTCATGTTAGACATCTATGCGTGTCCGACGTTGGGATACGTCTAATTTGAAGAGTGTCTGCGTTCGTAGATTTAAATACTTGACATGTTTATTTGTTTAAATTTCTCAATGAATTTAATGTTATATTTTTGAAACTTGTAATAATGCCCCATTTCAGGTTGGATGTTGCATTTTCTTTTGCGTGAACAAATCATTTCTATAAAACCATGTTCATGATGTTATCTTTTATGCTAGTAATGAATGATAATAGCGATTGACTGACGATAGAGCCGCAACACGACATTACACATGGTTTCACTTTTATTCAAGTATTTCTATGTTGTTTAAATTATTACCACCTATATCTATGTGTCGTTGTTGTGTTTAATTAATGGTGTCTGTGTGGTGCTTCGTAGAGTAGTGATGAGTTGGCTTAATTTTATATTTGTTTGGTCTGTGTCAATTAGGTGGAACACAAAGTGCTGCTTGTGGAATTTGAATATCCTCAAGTACTAGGAGGTGTTATTGTTGTGTGATATTTAGGAAGCTGAGGTGATTGGATCTTCGACATCAATTTACTAATGGAGTGCAACAAGGACGAGGCTGTGAGGGCTAAGCAATTGGCAGAAAGTAGAATGCAAAGGGTCAATTTGTTGAGGCACTGAAGTTTGCTAACAAGGCGAAAAGGCTGTATGCTGATGTTGGTAATATTGCTCAGATCCTTGCAGTTTGTGAGGTTCACATTGCTGCATCGAACAAACTCTATAGTTCTGAAATGGACTGGTATCAAATTCTTCAGACAGATCGACTCTCTGAGGAAGCAATCATAAAGAAACAGTACAGAAAGCTTGCATTGCTACTTCATCCTGATAAAAATAAATTTGCTGGTGCAGAAGCTGCTTTCAAGTTGATTGGGGAAGCCAATAGGGTGTTGAGTGACCAAGCAAAGCGGTCTTTACATGACATGAAGGTTAAAGCCCATGTGAGAGCAGCAGTACCTAAGAAGACCCCATCCTATCACTCAAATGGGAACATGTCTGCCGCAAATCAAGTTCCAAATGCAACAAAATCTCAGGAAAAACATTCTTCAAAATTCCCTTCTTCGAATCCCCATCTGAATGCACAACAGACATTCTGGACAATTTGCAATCATTGTAATACCAAGTTCCAGTACTACTTTAATATTATGAATATGACCTTATTATGTCAAAATTGTAAGAAACCCTTTGTAGCTCTTCGTATTAGTCAACAGGCTGCCCCATCATTTGTACCATTTGCTTCCCCAAAAGTTGCTCCAATGCAGGCTCCACCAAAATCAGCCTCTAAAAGTAATGGTGGAAAACCCCCTGGTGGTGGATATGCAGAAACTTTTATGAGGCCGCCGTATCCTTCATGTATGAAAACATGCGCCACTGGAGTTGGTAAGCAGCATAAAGATGAAAAGAGTAAGGATGGCTATGTTCCTGTGTCCAAACCAATGGAGTCACAAGCCTCAAAAAATGTTGGAAGCAAGAGAGTGAGACAACCAGAACCAAGTTCCAAACAGAGATTCAACACTCGAAATGATGATGAAAATAAAGATGTCAATGTTCCAGAAAATCATGTTGATCCTTCAAGGTTGAATGTTAGAAGGTCTTCCAGACAAAAGCAACATGTTTCATATGTGGAAAAGTATGCAGATGACAGTTTTGATGTTCCTTCCAAAAAGCCTCGACAAAACGAATCGTTTAACAATGATGAAGTTGAGGAAAAGAACGTGTCTGAAGAAACAGTTTTAAGTAATACAAGCGGAGATAAGCATTCTGATGTTCAAGAAGATAAGGTATTCGAGTCAGATACCGATTCTAAAATGTTAAATGAGGAAAACTGTCCTCCGAATTCAAATATCCCTTCCAGTCCAGAGATCATTACTTGTCCTGATCCAGATTTCAGTAATTTTGAGAAGGACAAAGCAGATGATTGTTTTGCTGCTAATCAATTATGGGCAATTTATGATACCACTGATGCTATGCCAAGGTTTTATGCTCTTATCAAGAAAGTGGCATTCCCTTTCAAGTTGCATATCACATGGTTGGAAGCTGACCCAGATGAGGATGATGAGGTTGCTTGGTATAATGCAGATTTGCCTATTGCTTGTGGTAAATTCAAACTTGGTAACTCTCAGAAAACCACAGATAAAGTTATGTTCTCTCATCAGATTCAGTTTATAAAAGGAAATGAGAAAAATTCTTACCTAGTGTTTCCCAAGAAGGGAGAAACTTGGGCAATTTTCAGAAATTGGGATGTCAAATGGAGTTATAATCCAGAAAATTATTTGAAGCGTGAATCTGCTTATGTGGAAATCCTATCAGATTTTACTGAAAATGTTGGCATTGAAGTAGCTTACCTAGGCAAAGTGAAAGGGTTTGTTAGCCTCTTTGAGAAAGCTGGGAAGACTGGAGAGAATACATTTTGTATTCTACCCAATGAGCTATACAGATTCTCACATCAAATTCCTTCATATAAGATGAGTGGTGATGAAAGGGAAGGTGTTCCAAGTGGTTGTTTTGAACTCGATCCTGCTGCCCTGCCAGACGTATTTGAAGCTGAGAAAGATTCAAGGGAAAAGATATGAATAATGGCATGTTAGGCTAGTGAGGGGTAAGAACACCAGTATTAAAAAGTGGAGGAAAAACTGAATTCCTCAAGTTTTGTTGATTAAATCCATTCCTTAAAGTTGCTACTTTTTCTTCCTACACACCTTGTGTAATCCAGGATTTATCCTAGTCTTAATGTTTTTCTAAAACTAGCTCCTTATCTTGTATTGTGGTTTGGTCTTCCTTAATTGTGTTTATGTACTATAATTTCTCGATTTACTGTTGTATGGAAGATTGCCTCTAACCCAAGTTAATTTCCCCCCACGATTAAGGGATATTAACTACTAGTATCAGTGTAAAATTGTTTTTCACTGACATTCAATCACAACTCTTTAATTGACGATTTTTATTTTAAATAAAAGACAAATGCATACTGGTAATTCTTTTTTCTGTTTTATCAATACGACATGTAAGCAACTTTTTGGCATTTTGTGTGCTTGCATCATAGAAGTCGTGGCGAAGCATTTTTTGCACATACTGTGAATTTGTGCTTAATCTATAGCCAGACCCTGTATGCTTAATCTAATAGTGTGGCCGCACAGGGAATTGCTCCATTAACTCTTAATTTAACAAAGCCAGATTCTGTATTTGGTGATGGTTTCATGCCATTGACTGCTTCAAAGGAGATGCCAATTAGAGTAGCTATGTCAAATTCTTTTGGTTTTGGAGGAACAAATGCCTCACTACATTTTGCTCACTCTGGATCAGATTAGTAAGATAGATACATCTTATTCCCCCGGCGTTATTCTACAAGAGCTGACTTGATTGCTGAGGACAGTTTAATGGCTCTTTCAGGCATATATATATATATGTTAGGGTGAGCATGGTTTAAAAAAGGAGTTATGGCTACATACATGTTTGTGTCATATGCCATTTACCAAATTCAGTTTATAAAGTATGAAGTTGGATTTTGCTGATTTTTACTAGAATCCAAATAAACGTGACTATGATGATGCCAATGCCAGTGCCAATATTGCTAAATAAGTCTGACTATTATTCTGTTGTTTATTGTTTGTAAGTTTTTTAACAAGTCTATAGTCCTTCGCATACAAACAAATCATTCACTTTTCCTTTTCAAATTATAAGAATAGTTCTAATTGTGATCAACAGGGGCTATTGAACATTGCAATGTGATAGAACGATTGACAAACATTACCTATTGAACCAAACTGTTACTAGTAAAGGTAGGATGATTTCTCTTCCCACACCCCAAATTTCTCCCCCGCCCCCCAAATTTTCCTTTATTTTCGGCGGGCGGGGAACTTTTTTTTTGCTTTAAAAAAAACTTCAGGAAACATTTCCCGAAGTTTTCTGAGTGAGAAAAGAAATTTGAAGAGTGGGAAGAGAAATTTTCTATAAATAGCCTCACAAACGGGCTTCTCAAACAATATTCATATTGAATATGAAATAGCATTTGCTATAGTTGTAACAAAAAAAGAAAACCTTTCTTAAAACCCTAAAGACAAGACCAAACTTTATTAATTTGATGAATGTAAGTGATCTTGCAAACTTAATTGCTTCCATGTTTTATATCTATAGTTAAGTCACGTTCACTAGCAACAAAGATGGCTAGTAGTATTGTACAATTATAGGCATATATAGTTAGTTCATCATATGCAACAAAAACAAGACTTGTTGAATTTCTTAGAATTGAGAGTTGAGTCTAACTCAATCCTAGAAAATCGACTTGTAAGGTGAAAATTATCTCTACTTATAAACTCATATTCATGACATCATGAAACATAAGAATTAAGACGATTAAATCGTTAGATTAATATTAAAATATAATCAATAGTTTTCTAACCAAATAGTTTGATATAGAAGACCATCCAATCCACATGATACCATGGTCTCCAAATTAAACATGAAATGGATGAATCAAACACATGACCTAAAAATGTTGAAACAAAATACAAACGATAACTTAGTAAGATGCAGGAGAATAAATAAATCTTAAACATGTTATTAGGGAAAGATTTCTCTTGGCAAATTTCTTGTTATTATTCTGATCTCTTGTGAAAACAAATGCACCTCAGAATTCTCTATATAGTATCCGCCAACCAGCTTAATCTGCAAAACCCAAATTTAGAGGCAATATACATGTTGCAAATCAGATACAGTACCATTTAAGTTGACTTGCAATTTATCCACTAATACACAATTATAACAAGAGATACCAAGTGAAACAAAAACAAAGAAGGCAAAAACCAAATTAGAAGAATTGTGTTTAAATGTTGAATGCACATTTACCTTGACAAATCTATGATTTTAACTTCTGCTGATGGTGCGATTTGACGAAAAGAGTTATCAACTTCAGGTACCGATGGAGGGTGGTACGATTTTACTTTCAGTGACTTCAAGTTATGTAAGTAAGGGAAATCGACCTTCCCTAAACTAAGAACTGAGTTGAAAATCTAAGCAATGAAGATGAATTACTATCGATTTAACGCAAGTCATATTTGAAATATAATAAAAAGCAAGTTTATTAAGAAAAAAATTGTTGTAGTATAAAAAGTGAAAAATAAAATAAAACAGCTAAAATTTTCTTAAACCAAAAATGCAACAAAGTACCTGAAGAATTTTTACAGAGACCGTTAATGACTCCATATTAACGAGTTCAGACAGCCAATTGAGTAGAACCGCCGGATAATTTTCATCAATTGACCAGGTTGGTATATCAATACTTACATCTTTTATTAGAACTGAATTCTGAATTCGGCTGATAAAGCTACGAATAGATAGATAACTAATTATATCGAAGATCTGATTACCAGATTCGAGTGCACGAAGTTTAACTGATTTGTTGATACGAAGCTAAGTCATTTGTATCGGAACAATTAAAGGTGTTGTCTAATAGATTAACCAACGAGCGAGAATTTGAACCTAACTTTTTCGTGGTTTCTCAAGAGTAACTGACTTCCACGAACATGATGGAGTTACTAACGACAAGGCTGAAAGACTGAAGGCATTGGATAAGGTTACTTAGAAGTAACGTTCTACACAATTTGCGTGACTGACTAACGTTGATGATTATGGAAAATTGCATAAGAATTGAATTTGTGCTTAGCACCTGACGAACAAGTATTTTACATACGGGAAGGATTTACTCATCTGAGGTATAATCAGACAAGTTAGAGAGTACACATGTTCTTGATGTCCCAAGACATTGAGAACGTTAAATTGTACATTGCTCGGTACAACAAACAGGCTGAGAGAGGATCCTTATGAATGAAAGGCTAAAGAAGTTTTGTCTTCTACTGGATTCAGTCTTACGTTCCATATTCCTAATCCTTCTGCCAAAACTCGCGGGTTAGGACAACGAGGTCTTTACTCAAGTTTCTGCTGACAATGCTCTCACAGGAAGGTCTATTTGATTCTATTAGTCTCATAGCTGGAAGGTCCGAATGTGCGAAATTTGCCGGTTGGCTGACAGAGTTGTAACAACCCGTTTTTTTTCAAAGGCCCGAAAAGGCATTACCTTTTTTTTTTTTTGTACACATCAGAGTTACGCATAAAAGATTTTAAATGAGCCAGCATTCAAATATACAAAAGAACTCATTACCATAAGGTGCTTCGACAAGCAAAGTGTATTCTGGAATAATTACAATCCAAGTCTAAGTATTCAAATACTTACAACAAAACAAGCTAGAATCCTATGCCTAAACCCAAAAAGCACGGTGTACAACCCACACCGGCGCATAGTCTAACTAAGCTAAGTCTCCAACATCTCACTGGGGCCCGGAACAGCCACCGTCGTCACCACGACCTAGCCCAACATCTGGGTGGGATGAGCCCGCAAATGAAAGAAAGGGTCACCACAAAATATATAGTATGTATATATATAACCGGTGCGAAAGATTGTACACATAACAATAATTCCACGAACACAAGAGAAAGCTCTTAACCACCAAAGCAATTCCCACCAACGGGTTTATATATATAATGCACACCAAGCCTAATGCAGACTTCTACAATGCGTGGTACTAACCCTAGCTACCACAATGCATGAGTTCCGGAACTGTAGGTCCAACCCCTACTAACAATATCAATAAAATCCCGTAGCTCTCCCGATCACTACCAAGGATTAGAGTGGGCTCTCCCGATCACCACACCCCTACCATAAGTATCAATAGAATCCCGTAGCTCTCTCGATCACTACAAGGATTAGAGTGGGCTCTCCCGATCACCACACCCCGTAGCTCTCCCGATCACTACGTATCGATCTCAACAAAAAATCTCGTAGCTCTCCCGATCACTACGAATAAAAAGGTGGGCTCTCCCGATCACCACACCGTACACGCAACTACCAAATGCATGAGCATACGCTTCCCCATATATGCTAATGCAATGAATACATACCTCTCTAGCATATGTAAACCAAACATAACAACATACATACATTTCTCATCATATGTATTCCAAACACTTGTTCATACATATATTCTCATGATCATATGTAAACAGCGTAAGTATTTTAAACACGTTCTCATCACGAGAATACATCAACCAGACATGCCAAACACACAGCAAAGAATTACAGAAGAAATCCAAGCATGTCATAACCAGTTGAAAAGACGGAAATAAAGTGGAGCCCTTACCTCGGCAAGCTTCCACAATTAAAACTCGCTCAACTCCACAATTCTACAATTCGCGCTTCCTAAAATATAAGCAGCGTACAATCAATAAAATACTCCCAACGTATCCTATCGAAACGAAACTTGTTCTCTAAAATCTAGAGGGGTTTAAGGTACTTTCTAACACTCTCTCATAGTGATTACGAGTTCTCCCTATAGTGATTAAAAATTCCCGAAATTAAATACACTATTTTTCGCTACACGAAAATGTTTTCGTTTCAAAACAAACTATGAACCACTTTTGTTCCCAACACCAAAGCAATCAATTCCACACACCAAAACCATTTGAAAACAACATCCAAACTCTTCGAGAAAATTTCACAAAAATAAAAGTTTACTTGCGCCGCAAGTTACAAGTTTTTCTTCTCAAATAAAATGGCCATAACTCATTCAATTTTTATCCGATCGAGACGAGCCATACGCCAAAATCTTCGTCTTGAAAAGGAGGATTAAATGTTCAAGTTTCTAGGTCACAAAAACAATTTTAGAATGACCTAAATGCCCTTGTAAATTTCGGCCAGAATTGAAATAGTTTCAAAATCATTGTTTTTAAGATCAAACATAGTTTAAAACACTTAAACCATCACTAGTTTTCCTCAAATGATCAAGTACACACACTAAATCATTTTGAGTCCAAGAATACCATTTTTCTTCAAAACTTTGCAAATCTTTTCTTTTCACATAAAACCTCAAAACATTCTTTTCAAAAACTATGATCATTCACTTAATCCAATGATCATTGTCTTCCCATTTAGGACTTAAAAAAATTTGAAATCCCATGGCCACACACATATGCATGCCACGGCCAAACAACACCAACAAGACTAGCTCCAAAAATTTTCCATTTCAAAATCATAGTATGATTCATTTAGCTCCCAAAATCATTTAATTGATCAAACAAAATATTTACAAACATAATCCACAAATCACATGAGTTTTCTCAAAAAAAATCTCATGAACACACAAAATCATATTTTCTTGTTTTTCAAAACAAAACCATTTATCACATATCCATTTCCATAAAAGGTTAGAAAACAACATCATTAACACTATCATTAAACAAAACTTCATGTTCTTGATCCATATAGAATTTTTCTCTAAAACCCTAACAAAGAAATTCGTGAAATGATCATCCAACCATGGAAATCCTCACAACTAAGCTTAAACACACTAGTTCATCCCTCATGAACAACTTACATGAGACAAGAATAAATTATGAACAACTTCTCACAAATTTCTCTCAAGAACATAAACAACACATTCCAACAACTCTATGAGTTTAGCTAGCTAAGAGATGAAAGAAGTCTAGTTACCTTAGAGGAGATGATTCCTTGTAAGTCCTATGATCCAACAAGCTAAAAATCAAGAGATTTGATGAAGTAATGAAATTTTGGTGAAGGTATGGTGAGGAAGAAGAAGCTCACGGCCAAGAGAAAGAAAGGAGTGAAATGAATTCCAAATTCCATTTACTTCTAAGAATCCTTCATAGTTCTAGTTCGCCTCAAGTCCATCCTCCTCGGACCACTCTGTCTAAGGAATTCAGAGACACTTGTCGACTAAATTCAACTAAGGCTCGGGGGTTTCAACTATTCCACTCACTGAAGTATCACTCCCTATAGTACTTCAGTAAGAAACAATCCAGTGCCTAAGCATCTCCCATGCTAGACTCAAGATAAGGTCATACTTAGCTACTGGTTCTAGATAACTAACATGCATTTAAAGGATTAGCCTAGGTGATTGGTGCTATTGATACTGTCTCCTGTTGGTTAACTTATCAAGTTGTGTTTTCTATCGTCTGCATTACGGTTGGTATTTAGGTAGTGTTAAAACATGGTTGATCAATCCTAATCTTCAAACTGGTTACCTAATTGGTCTTCAATACTGAGCTACTAGTCTACTAATAACTGAATGACAATTCTCAAGGTATGGTTTAACCGACTCTATTGACATCTTAGCTAAATGGTCCAAAGGCATGATTTTGTATAGTGGAAAGTCAAACTAATGTAGAACTGAATTACCGGTCTCTAAACTACCTAATGACAAGGCCACTACGGTTCGGCTCTGGCGACTGATTGTGCTAAAGGAAATCCTAAATTGTTATTACTAAACAAAATTTAACCTATAATGGTTTGGTGCGATTACCAGTATAAGTGACAGGTTGTCCTATTTTATTGGCATCTAAAAGTATTATCACTCGTGTTAACCTACCAAGTTGTGGTGAGAAAGTGCCAAGGTATAGGTGTTCTAGTTCAACTATTCTTATAGGAGTAGCTAGTTGGCTGGTAATGCTGAGTTGACAACTTATAATAACTAAGTGACGACACTTAGTATGTCTGTCTAAATGTCGGGTATTCTAACAATGGGCCTTCTAAATGGAATAATAATAACTCTGGATTTCTGGGATGCGGTATGGATGTCGAGCACTAATTATAAAGCTGACTAGGTTCCATTACTGGTTTTGGCTACTAAACTATCCTATGACAACGTTTCAGGGATTTTGACTTAAGAGTTCTCATAATGCTATACCGGACTCCTAATTGTAAACTAGTCAGAGTTTGGGTCTCTAAAGGGTTGTTGGGTTTACTGCTAACGACTGGTGTAGCAAAAGATAATTCTAGTTGTTACCCTGGTTAAGCTTGGCTCCTAATGGTATGATAGATATGCTGTTGAGAGTTGAAGGGCCAAGGTATTTTAGTTAAGAGCATTCTAGAGGGTAGTCTAATAGGGTGATATAGGAGGAATATTGGGATGTGATTGTTTACTTAATTTGGTTCGACTTGGATTTCTATTGCCGAGACATCTTTCATGTCCTCTACACTGAGCTACTAATTTTAGGAACATAGGAATGGTACTACTTAGGACGTCTTCTCGGGTACGGTACTGCTATTAAGAAATCTTGATCACTAAACTAGTTAAGGCTAAGTTCCTAGTGGTTTCAATATAATTATTGGTCCCTGTTAGGAAGAGTGTACTCATTCCTTTGAGGGCACTTAAAGTTGGTAAGTTTGGGGTAGTCTAACTAGTTGTCAATACGTTTTGAGATCTTACTATGTTTCCTTAACACCGTTGGATTTCTCGCTTGCACTGGACAACTAAATGTTCAGGAATGAGTTTTGGTTTACTACTACTGTTACTGGATGTTACTCGGTTAATAAACTTGGCTAACTTTAGGCTCGGTAAGATAGAGTTGTTTTCTAGGTTCAGGAAATTTACATGACACACAGTGTCAGTAGATTACGGTTATGCACTACACATTTCCGTCTAATGGTATACTTGCGTTACTCCAACTACGACTCTTCTCCTGACTTGTTACGTCACAGACTTAGTACATCTACCAGACTGCGTTTACTCCTTGTGAGTTTGTCCACTGCTTCCTTACACTTTCCAATTTCACCTCTTACTCTTGTGGTACCATTTGCCACCGTTCCAAAATTCACTTATAAGAATTTTCTTCAACGACTGCTCCTCGATTGCCTCTTCACCACGATCTTAACGCTGAAATTTCAGAGTCCACTTCAGTTCTCAACCATAATACTCTGCCTACCATACACAATACTGAGCTGATCAGACTCAGCACGCGATGGTTTCAGTGTAAACAGTCCAGATCCGAAGGGTCTGTATTACTTAGGAAAGGATTGAAATGACTAATGGCAAGGTCCGATACTAGATCGACCTGCTCTGATACCAATTATAACGCCCTAACTAAATTATCTAGAATATTTAGTCAAGACATAAATAAATGGATCTGAGTACGTTAAATAATACGTGATAAGTAACTGAATTACAAGAATTCCTTACACCAATTAATGAACTTAAACAAATACAGCGGAAATAGGAAAGAATTCCAAGATACACAAATATAACTAAAACAAGGAGAAGACTAAAAATCGTCTAATACGATGATCCAAGCTCAGCTCCAATCATCAGCTCCCTCCTGGTCCTTGCTCTAGTTAACCTGTCTACCTAAAAAAATTGTTTTGGAGTGGGGTGAGACTACTAAGCCTCAGTGAGTCCTACTACTCTCCTAGAGGTGACTACACCGGGGAATCCTAAACAGTCATAACATGCTAACATATACATAATCATAACATGATACTGAAATTAAAGGTGTAACACAGATAAAAACTCTTATTCATTTTAACTGCAAGGATTCTCCGAGGTGAACATATCTCGGAGGCCCGCCTTGTCCGTCGATCGATCTGATCACGGCATACAGCTCACAATACATAACCTGATGGATACACCCATTGGGAAATCCATATGCGACAATTCAAGATCGCCCCTAAGTGACTGTAACTAATATTGTTCATACTACCATAAATATCCCATGGCGAGTAAACTGGTAAAATTTCCTACACAAGCTCGCCATGGCGAGAAATCTGCTCGCCATGGCGAGTAAACTGGTTCTGGCCTAAATCAACTCGCGAGGCGAGCAAATGCTCGCCATGGCGAGTTTCATTAGCCCAGAAGTTGTTAACTCGCCATGAAGGCTGGCCGTGGCGAGTTCCTGCAGAAAACACTATGTTTTGTGAATTTTGATAATTTTACAAAGAAAACACTTACAATCCTCTTTTAAAACAGTGCAATCACATAATAGACATAATATATGACAGAATGGAGGGAAAATTGGGAGTTATTTCCTCTCACACAATATTTTCCTAATTTCCTAGGTTAACATGCGTATTTCATAAATTGGGAAAAACTAACTAAACTAGCCTAAGAACCCACCTGGAAATTGAAGCTTTAACAGAGCTAAAATGATGACAGGAACTGCAGCTATCTCTTGCTTTCCTTGATTCCAAACTAACCCCTCCAAATCCATGATTTTGTCCCTTTCTTGGTTTTCTCATAACACCAACAGCACCATAACATATAATCACACACATGCAAGTGGAAAAGAATGGAAATAAGAATATAGCTGAGAGGGAGCACGAAATTTAGAAGGGGAAGGAAGATTAAGATGCTTCTCACCTTTGCTTGAAATTTGGAAGTTGGGGTTTATAGCTACATTGAATGATGTTGGGTTTGTTGTTGTTGATACTGAACCGAGGGAGAAGGAGTAGAGTAAACAAACCTTGCATGCAAGAAGAAGGGTAAGGAACAAATATGAGGGATGGTGGTTTTGTTGTTTTTTTTGCGTGAGAGTGAGAAAGAATGAAAGTCTCTACTTGAGGTTGTTGTGTTGTGAGAGGAGAGAAAAAGAAATGAAAGTGTTACTGATTGTGGTCCTTGCTTGCATGTCCCTTTTATAACAAGACTAAGAAGTGAAGGGGGTTTTAGAGAAATGGAGGGAGGCGTGGAAGCAATTAGTGTGAGTGGGAGGAATTAACTTGTTCCTTCTCTTGGGATTTATAAAATAAATCTCTTATTTATTTGGTAGAGTAGGCTTGGATAATTATGAATAGTTCTTCTTAGTCCCATTTATCACTTAATTTCCCATTAAGTCCCAAATTTGACTTTAATCAATATTCTTTTTATTGATTAAAATTTAAGGGTGTTACAGTAACATCCCAAATTAATTAGTAGAAGAATAACAATTAAAGGAATATTATTGGAGCTTAATTGGGATTTAGGTGACCAAACCAATCCCTCTAACTATTCTTTTTTTTTTTTTTACCAAAAAGTTAAGAGAGAAAGTCAATATGACCCTCCACTCACTTAATCCCTTGTGCCCCTCTCCATTACTCTTTTGACCCCCACCATATTTCCATTTTCTATTTAAACCTTCTCACTAACCAAGTATTCATTTTCTTCACTTGAGAAACTATCAGTAACATGAAAAACACTCCCTTCCTTCCTCCCACGCCTTCTTCAAGCTCACCAAAACACCATTCATCTATCACTCAAATTTCACATGCAATTACAACTAGAGCTTTGGTAGTTCAAAGAATACTCACATATTTCCCTCTTTCTCCTTCACGAGCTCTCTCCCTCGCTCTCCTTCTCTATAGAACCTAATAACTAAGACCTTACCTTGCTGTAGAAATGGAGTACTGCATGCGTCATGGAAAATTGGTTATGGTTGTGTTCTTCTAGTTTTCCCCCTTTTCTAAATTCAATTCCAAACCCTAAACCTAATCTTTGATGTTTGGTGCTGCATGTACGAGATAACCATTGTGGGTAACTGTAAGGACCTTTAAGAACCATGGATTGAAGGTGGGTATGGCAGCAGCAAGCAGCAGAGCTGTTTTGCTGTCAAACGAGACACTCGCTTAGCGAGCGGATTCCCTCGCCGCAGCGAGCTTAGCAGAGCAGCTAATATTGCTGCATGTGTTCTCTTGCTTCCGTAGACATTTCCAAACCCTTGGTAAGTTACCTCTACCACTTTCTTGTACTCCTTTCAGTTCTGTTGATTAACCGTTTCATTTCCTAAACCTTACTAAGATCTTAATATTCATAATATCCACTTCCTATGTTGTATGTGAGTTCATGAATCTTGGGCAAAGGAGTGGAGTTTAAGGAAATTGCAGAAACAACTCATAATCACTTCAGCACCATAGGAGCCTTCTTCTACCATTTTCGTATTCTTAGAGCTAATTGGGGTTTCAAAGTGAGTTCTAATTTAGAAAAGTAGTGGCTGTACCTGTGCATGGTAACAGTGTTAAAGCTTCTTTTCCATGTGGGTTCTTAGGTTCTAAACCTTAGAAATTTATTTAGAAAGCTTAGTCCCCCAAAATATGTTATGCATGCAAATCTAGGATTTAGGATCAATATAATGAAAGAGCAGGAATTACTCCCAAATTCCTACTCCTATATAATTTAAATTATTTTGTAAAATATGTTCATGACTGGTTGCATGGAGATTGTAGGTGGTTTTCTTTCAAACAGTAATTTATGCAAAACAGGGGCCTGTGCTGTCAAACTCGCCGTAGCGAGTGATTACACGCCGTGGCGAGCGTTGAGGCCTGTATAACTCGCCAGACAAGTCTTTGACTTGCCAGGGCGAGTGTTACGGGTCAGTGACACGAAATCTCGCCGTAGCGAGTAGTAACACGCCACAACGAGTTTAGCAGGAACAGAGCCTGCACATTTTACCTTCTTAAATGTCATACACTCGTTTTATGTTCGAATGCAACTGGGATTTCATGAACAGGTTTAATAGTGTGAAATAAATTATGTAGTCAGAGAATAACTTGTATATTTATATTTGTCAGTAACATGCTTAGGATACCCGGGGCGGGATATATTGGTTAGTATTGTATACTCATTTAATTAAATGGTAATTATATGCCATGCTTAAAGAATTCCTCTGAATTCTACTATTTTTTTTTATGTGAGCCAAAGGCGGAATCCGAACCTCAATATTCGTATTACGCAGAGTCAGACACCTGAGACCGGCTTGCCTTGGGTGACCTTTGAAGAGTAATTTGACAAGATAATAACTGTGTTACACCTTTATTTTAAATAATGCATTTATATGTAAAACAGTTGAACTTAGATTATTACACTATCTAGGTTTTCCCCAGGTGTAGTCACCATTAGGAGGGTAGTAGGACTCACTAAGACTTAGTAGTCTCACCCCACTCCAATTCAATTTTTTTAGGAAGACAGGTGATTCAGAGCAAGGACCAGGAAGGGGACTGACAGTCGGAGCTGAGCTTGGGTTGTCACAGCAGAAGATTTATATTTTCTTCCTTGCTACATTTGTCTATTTATTATTCCTTGTTCACTTCCGTTGTATCGTATTCGAACTACTTCGTTGTATTCTTATTAATTGTAAATCCAAGTTATTTATTCAGTAATTTTATTGTACTCAGATCCATTTATTTATGTCTTGACTAAATATTCTAGATATTTTAGTTGAGGCGTTATATATAATAATAATAATAATAATAATAATAATAATAATAATAATAATAATAATAATTAAAATGCTTGACAAAAAAAATATAATGATTCATGGAATTTCCTTTTTAAAAAAAAAAGTGATATAAGATTGTTTTTGATTGTTAATGAATCATGGAATTTAATATGTTTACTAATTGTGTAATAATTTGTTTTAATTGCATATTAAACACAAAATTACTCATATGTCCATTTTTTTCTCTATATATTTGATCTTTGTGTGAACACTACAACTCACAATTTTCCAAATCTTTTCTTTTAGTTATTTCTCTTTATTTATTTTAATTGTTATTTATTTACTTGAATTTTTAAGAAAATGCCTCCAAAATATAATTCAATTTCTGAAATAACTCCTTCAAATGAATCATGGAATGCATTGGTTAAAGTTGTTCATGTAGAATCACGAAATTTCTTAAATGTTTATTAAGTGAATGAGATGCAATTTGCGTTTCTCTTTTCTTATTTTTTGCGGTGGTATATTAAATGAGTCAGATGCAATTTGTGCTAATTGTTGTATTTTATGTATATATTTTGCATTAGATCGTAAGTGCATATGAATAAGGAAGAAGAGTAAATTTATATTTTCTTTTCTATTTTTTAAGGACTAAAGCTTATTAATATTTTGGGTTATTTTTCCTTGCAGTTGTTGGGAGTGAATTTTTATACATATGCTTCATCTGGTCATTCTCTTTTCCATGGGTAAGTGCACCGCATTTGTTCATGAATCCATCATTTATTCTTTTCTATTTGGTTAGTTAATTCTAGTTGTTAATTTCTTTCAAAACTAATCCAAGCTTTTTTTTCTTTTTTCCACATGATTCAAGGTTCCTCTTTGATACATTTAAGATTATATTGGCAGTTTCAAGATTCATAAACTATTTGATTTTATTGTAATTAAATTTGAATTAATTAGAGTTTTAAAATATTTACATGAAAGACGTTTTTTAATGTTCAAATGAATATGCAATATAGTCGATTGAAATTTGACTATCATTTAATTAGTTTTGTTTGTTTGTCTCTTTTGGTTGATCTTACAGTTGTAGCATTGAAATTTGTCTATTTTGTCCAAAAAACTATAATTATTTCAATAAAATAAATAATGAAAGTAAATTAATTAAAATTAATCATTTCAGTAAAATTAAAGTTTATATAAGGAAAACATGAAGAAAAAAAAAAGGAAAAAGGGAAATTAAACAGGGAAAATTAAAGTTTATTTGTGTATTAGTTTTTGGCACGTGTAGTTTTATTTAGAAATTTCATTGGCACTCAATTGCTCAAGCCAAATATAGAAATAATATATATTGCATTAATTTTACTACAACACAAAATTGGTCACAAATAACAAACACATACTTTTTTAACAAAAGAAATTAACAAGTCCAAAAAAAATAGCTTAGCTTTTAAAAGTTGTGCCTTCGGATAAAAATGAAATACACCACACTATGACGGGAAATCAAAACAAACAAAGTCGCACTATAAGACGATGAAATCACAACAATTATACAAAAGAGACACTAAAGATGTGTGAAAACCACACTTATTTAACTAAAATGGAAAGAAAAAGCAAATTCTCGATTCTAAACATGTTGTTTTCCATGCGTCTTTACCTCTCTTTTTATTCGCGATTCTTCTTTTACATATTGACTAAATTTTATTGATTTGTTCTACCTTTTAATTTATGTATATTTATTCAAAGATAGAAATATGAAATGTCAATTTAATTTTGTTTTGCTTGGGAGTCTTTATTTTAATTTTGTCAAAAAAAAACATTTATATGTGACTCATAGTCTCATATATTAATACATGAGCGTATTTGTTTTGTTGCATTTCAAAGTCTTTATCCCTAAAACTGTTATCAAAATTTAGTATTTCACAATGATAAATTTTATTTTCGAGGGACAAAGATTTGTTCATCTATTTAAGGGATGATGGGAGATGAATATTATCATATTTCTTATTTTTGTATGTGAGTGTTAATTTCAAATTTCATAACCAATTATCATGATTGTAGATTCATTTAAATATTTTGTACTGTTTAGGTGATTGCAATTTCTGTAGGGATGTATTTTGTACTCATATATTAATACGGAGGCTTTTTTTTTTGGGTAGTTTTTATGGAATCTATATCTTACTCACACGATGATTATTTTTTATTTAAATGAGAATCTATATTTCTATTCATAAATTAATACGAGATTTATTTTATTTTTGTAATTTATATTGTAGTTATATTTCTATTCATGTATACGAAGACCTTTTTTTTTTATTATTTCTACGAGATCTATATTTATACTCATATATCAATACGAATTCCTATTTTTTATTAAAAATGTCTATAGGTACATATATTTCTACTCACATATTAATACAAATGACATTTTTTTGTTATTTCTACGAGAACTTATATTTCTATTAATATATATTAATATGAAGACCATTTTTTTTGTAATTTTTACGAAATCTATATTTTTACTCATATTAATACAAGGACTATTTTTTTAATTACTACATAAACTTATATTTTATTTCATATATTAATACGGGATCTATTTTATTTTTCTACTCATATATTCATACAAAAGCCTCTTTTTTTTTTCTTTCTTATTTCTATGTGGCCTATATTTCAATTCATACATCAATACGGGAGACCATTTTTTATTGTAATTTCTACGGGAACATATATTTCTACTTATGCATTAATACAGATGACTATGTTTTTTATAATTTCTATTTAGATCTATATTTTTACTCATATATAAATACGAAACCTATTTATTTTACAATTTTTACAGAATCTATATATTCAGTAATATATCAACGGGAACCTATATTTTTTGCTTAAATCTTAATATGGGAATCAATTTTTTTGTTATTTATATTGTAGTCTCTATTTCTAATCATATAATGATACACCGACAATTTTTTTTTGTAATTCATATCCACCTCAAAGTCTCTTCCATAAAAAAATTATTTTCCATCAACTTTATAATTCTTTTCGCAGAGAATAATAGAAAAAACAACTATGATACATTTTTAATTTGATAAAAAAAAAAAGAACTATATGAATCTTCCCGAAGAAAATCTATGACTATACATAAATTTTACAGTTACTTTTTATCAACAGAATGTGTAAGACCCAAGATTTCACTGTACAGTTTTTCTAAGGAACTCTAGTGTCGGCTACGAGTTTAGGGTTTTTGGTGAAGCGGTTTTGTGAGTATCGTCGCATTAATGAGATTTTTGCTGAAACGGAGCTTGTTTTGTGCTCGTGCGCTGGAAAGGCACAGACTTTCGGGTCGTGATCCTCTTTTAAGTATGAGGAGATTTCTGTGGTCTTAGAATAACGAGTTTTGGATTATTCTTGTTTTTGGAAAAACGAGTAGGATTTTACCCGCGGATGGAAAATCTTACTGCGTCTGTTTTAAGTGAGGTTTCGGATGGAAGTTTCATATATCTGCGCGAGTTAGGATATATTCTGAGATTAATTTTCTAAGGTATGGAAGAAAATTACAGTCGCGGAAAAAGATTCGGAGATAAGTTTTGGAATGGAAAAACGATAGACGTTCTTTCCGTAGGTTTTATGTTTTGGTGAGTTTTGTTCGTCGCGGCGCGCGAGAGCTGAACGTGAGAGTGTTTCTAAGAGGTGTTGAGTATTATCTCAAGTGGATTTGGTTTGGGTCGATCCAATGGCTAGGGTTTCGTCTTGGCATTTTGTCTTTTGATCCAATGGCCTAAATCTAGCAAGACTTTTATAAGTGATGGACTTAGAAATTATCACAAGTTCACTTATTCCTTTCTCTTGGCCGTGAGCTTCTTTTCCACCTTCCCAACTTGGGAAGTTTTGCATTCCTTCACCATATCACTTGATTAGAAGCTTGGTTGAAAGCTTGGAGTTGTGAGATTCTTCTTCCTAAGGTAACTAAACCTATTCCCTATCCTTGTTTGGCTAAGATTCTTAGGGAGTTAGGATTTTTATGATTATGTTCTTGGGAGAAATTTCATAAGAATTGGTTGTGAATGGTTTTTGTTCCATGAAAGTTGTTCATGAGGGTTTAGTAAGCATGTGTAGGCTTTGTTATTTCAATTTTCCATGAGTTTGTGAGAATCTCATGAGAAAAGTTAGGGTTTTGAGAAGTTTAGTGTATTAATCAATTACATGAGCTTATGTTGTTTGGTTTTGGAAAACAAGGTTGTTTTTGAGCCTTTGGGCAAAAGGGAAATGTGTTGTATGGTTTTGTTTTAGAAAATCCGATGAAAAATATTTTGGAGTTTATGAAAATATTCCTAAGTGTTTTGAGTAGTGTTTTTGGGGTCAAAGTGGTTTAAAACTCTTGTGACATGTGGTGTTACTTTTTACCTTGAAAACATGTTTGAAAATGATTACCGGACGGTTAAGGCCCGTAATAAAACTTGTGCTTGGATTTGGTTTTGATTTTGGAAATGAAAATCAAATAACTTGCACTCGAAGCAACCAACGAGCTTTCGGAAATGAATTGCTTGCTTATGAAAATGGTTTGTTTTTGTGCCTTGAAAAAGTGTTGGGAACTAATATAATCAAACTAGGCTTGGTTTGGAAAAAGGTGGAGTGAGTTGCTGTCTTTTGCTGTCATGACAGGTGCAACTCGCTGAGCGAGTGTTTACTCGCTGGGGCGAGTGTCACAGGTCATGAACACGCTAGGGCGAGCTCCACAGCGAGTGAGACCAGTACTCCCTGCCTTCACTCGCTGCCAACTCGCTGGGGCGAGCTCTGGGACCTAAAATTTTGGATTCTGATTTCTAAACTTGGTTTTTAGCTTTCTAATCCCTTTTTATTAATTTATGGAAGTGGTTGGGATTGGAAACGGGTTTTTCGGGTACTCGGAAAGTACGTAGCTTGTAACGCAAGAAAACGGCCATTTTGCATTTCAAATTATTTAAGACTTTTGACAATTGTTTTGGGTCCTAAAAATAGTACAAATAACTCATGGTGGTTGATCAATACGATAGATTTTGGTATGGTATCCGAAAGAGTGGTTTTTCCTTAGGAACCTTTAGGGTTTTGGGGTTTTGGTGGAGTTTCAATACGTTTGGTTAGAGAAAAATGTATTGATTGTTGCGCTGCTTGTTTTTAGGAAGCGCGTTGTGTTGTTTGAGCGTGTGTTGTTGACGGAAGCTTGCCGAGGTAAGGGCATCACTTTATTTCTGTCTTTTCACTGAGTTATAACATGTTTGTTGGTTATTTTCGGTGATGCGTGTTTGTGTGTTTGGCATGTCTAGTTGATGTATTCTCGTGATGAGAACGTGTTTAAAATACTTACGCTGTTTACATATGATTATGAGAATGTATGTATGAACAGGTTGTTGGAATACATATGGTTGGAAATGTATGTATGTCGTTGTGTTTGATTTACATATATCTATGTGATATGTAACTGTTGCATGAGCATGGATGGAACGTGTATGTCAGTTGGGACTACACGGGTGGATGTGTCTGTGTGACTCCGCCGGGGCTGTGTCTGTGTGACTGCCCTATGTATATGCGTTTCTTAGTTGGCGATAGCATCTGTGTGGCTATGTTCGCCTGGTGTTAGCATCTGTGTGGCTACACTTTTGAGGGGGGTGACAGCATCTGTGTGGCTGACAGCATCTGTGTGGCTGGTAGCATCTGTGTGGCTATTTTCACCTGGTGATAGCGCCTGTGTGGCATCACCTGCCCTTGTGGCTTTAGTGGGTGGGACCTACGATTCCGGAACTCATGCATTGTGGTAGCTAGGGTTAGTACCACGCATTGTAGAGGTTGCATTATAGGCTATGTGTGCATTGCTTATATAAACCCGTTGGTGGGAATTGCTTTGGTGGTTAAGAGCTTTCTCTTGTGTTTGTGGAATTATTGTTATGTGTACAATCTTTCGCACCGGTTATATATATATATATATATACTTTTATTTTGTGGTGACCCTTTCTTTCATTTGCGGGCTCATCCCACCCCAGATGACGATGTAGGTCGAGAGGATGGTGTTGGCAGCTCTAGGCCTTAGTGAGCTTGTGTTGAAGCTTTAGCTTAGATAGACTATGCGCCGGTGTGGGTTGTGCACCGTGCTTTTTGGTTTTAGGCATAGGTTTCTATCCGGTTGGTTGTAAGTTTTAAATACTTAGACTTGGGTTGTAATTATTCAGGAATACACTTTGCTTGTCGAAGCACCTTTTGGTAATGAGTTCTTTTGTATATTTGAATGCCGGCTCATTTAAAATCTTTCATGCGTAACTCTGATTGTGTTAGTTGAAAAAAAAAATTATAGTGCCTTTTTGGCCTTTGAAAAACGGGCTGTTACAATTGGTATCAGAGCACGGCTTTAAATCTTCAAAGGGAAAGTGTATACTTGAGTCGTTAGTCCAGAGTCAGTTAGAACGTAACTAGGGTTGAGTTAGTTCTAGTGTTGTTCTGTGTCGGGTTATGAGTTAGTAACCGTTGGATGAGATATTCTGTTAGGATTCAGAATTTGTTTGATTAAGGATCTAGTAGATCGATGAGTTAGCCGCGAAGGAATGTTAGTCGTTGGGAAAGAGTCGCTGAGAATGAGTGAGAGAAAAGCACATGATGATGTGGCTTATGTCAATAGAGGATTGGCGGAAAGAATTGCCTCACACCTAGATGGAAAATCATGGTTGTGCGGGTATAGTACGGATTCAAAAGCACCACCTGAATGGATGTCATAACGATGCGTGTGTTGTATGTGGGAATAAGAAGGATAAGAAATTGTCTAATGGCAAGCTGATGGAAATCGGTATTGAGTAAGTATAAGGGATTCAGAGGTTGTCAACAAGGATGGTTGGACAATAGTAATGTGAGGAATACCCTAAGAGCTATTTTGAAGGTAGGTACCTTGACGAGAGTGGTGATGTCGAAGCAATTAAGAATGGTCAGAGTGACAAACTCTTTAGAGTAAAAGAGGATTTAATTGCAAGAGGAAAGTAACTCAAGAGAGAGTTCAGAATTAGAATGGAATTACGAGGTGAAGAGGATGTGCGCCGACGATGGTAGTCGACGAGGTTAAGCGTTTTGTTTAAGGCACGCGAGATCTATCTAAGTGTCGTTTGGAAGTAATATGAATGCATAAGAAGCCGATTCTGGGGAATTGGGGTTTTGGATAAAAGGAGTCCAAGAGAAGTAGATGGTATAGTTTGGCAAGTGTCAAGACTATGAGGAGTGTAATCACCAACTGGAGGTTGGGATTGTTTTATGTAAGTCGTGTTTGGAATGAGACTCGTGGGTGAGCATGCGGTTTCGGCGTATTCATTGAGTTGCGGACTCATGGATATTGGTGAGGTGTGAAGTTCTTCCTAAGAAGAGATAACTTGTTCGGAATGTAATGGTTTGGGTGGTACCTGCCGTGGTGGCATTGTATTACTGTTGAATGATGTTCAACGGAGGTTTCATGAGTGGAATCATGAGAGCTTGAGCGACGTGTTTTGAGTGTTGTGTCTTGCGATTTCGACGTGTATTCGTAAGAGATTGAGGGGAACGTGTGGGACCATTGTGCCTCGGAGGACCTTGAGCACAAGTGGAATGAAGTATCACTTAAGTTGGGTAAAGATGGTCTAGACCACCATCATGATTGTCGACTATTTATTGACAAATTGAGGAACTGATCATCCTTAATCCCTTGTTGATAATAGACGGAGTCGTGTTGACTGGAAATGACTAGTTTTGCCGGCTTTGCTGGTGCGCAAAAAGTTTCGGTGTTTCTTTTTGGAGGGTAGCCACTCACAACTTCGTGTGGAACTAATGGAGTGGGCTATGTCGCGGAGGCGAAAGAGGTGACTTTGGAAATTTTGTTTGTGGGCACGAGGATCTTTGGGAACTAGAGGTTGTGAACCTCTGTTGTGAGGTTAATTCTGAGTGGTGAACTCGTTGATAGTTGCGGTTGGTGCACGGTTGTGCCAGTGTGTTGGTGAGAGTATCTGTGTGACTTCACCCGGTGTTAGCATCTGTGTGGCTGCACCTAACCCTGAGGGATTTTGTTGTGTTGGTGATGGTAAGAATTAGTTGAGTTGTTACTCTTACCTTTAGTTTCGAGGACGAAACTTCTTTTTGGAGGGTAGTAATGTAAGACCCAAGATTTCACTGTACAGTTTTTCTAAGGAACTCTAGTGTCGGTTACGAGTTTAGGGTTTTTGGTGAAGCGGTTTTGTGAGTATCGTCGCATTAATGAGATTTTTGCTGAAACGGAGCTTGTTTTGTGCTCGTGCGCTGGAAAGGCACAGACTTTCGGGTCGTGATCCTCTTTTAAGTATGAGGAGATTTCCGTGGTCTTAGAATAACGAGTTTTGGATTATTCTTGTTTTTGGAAAAACGAGTAGGATTTTACCCGCGAATGGAAAATCTTACTGCGTCTGTTTTAAGTGAGGTTTCGGATGGAAGTTTCATATATCTGCGCGAGTTAGGATATATTCTGAGATTAATTTTCTAAGGTATGGAAGAAAATTACAGTCGCGGAAAAAGATTCGGCGATAAGTTTTGGAATGGAAAAACGATAGACGTTCTTTCCGTAGGTTTTATGTTTTGGTGAGTTTTGTTCGTCGCGGCGCGCGAGAGCTGAACGTGAGAGTGTTTCTAAGAGGTGTTGAGTATTATCTCAAGTGGATTTGGTTTGGGTCGATCCAATGGCTAGGGTTTCGTCTTGACATTTTGTCTTTTGATCCAATGGCCTAAATCTAGCAAGACTTTTATAAGTGATGGACTTAGAAATTATCACAAGTTCACTTATTCCTTTCTCTTGGCCGTGAGCTTCTTTTCCACCTTCCCAACTTGGGAAGTTTTGCATTCCTTCACCATATCACTTGATTAGAAGCTTGGTTGAAAGCTTGGAGTTGTGAGATTCTTCTTCCTAAGGTAACTAAACCTATTCCCTATCCTTGTTTGGCTAAGATTCTTAGGGAGTTAGGATTTTTATGATTATGTTCTTGGGAGAAATTTCATAAGAATTGGTTGTGAATGGTTTTTGTTCCATGAAAGTTGTTCATGAGGGTTTAGTAAGCATGTGTAGGCTTTGTTATTTCAATTTTCCATGAGTTTGTGAGAATCTCATGAGAAAAGTTAGGGTTTTGAGAAGTTTAGTGTATTGATCAATTACATGAGCTTATGTTGTTTGGTTTTGGAAAACAAGGTTGTTTTTGAGCCTTTGGGCAAAAGGGAAATGTGTTGTATGGTTTTGTTTTAGAAAATCCGATGAAAAATATTTTGGAGTTTATGAAAATATTCCTAAGTGTTTTGAGTAGTGTTTTTGGGGTCAAAGTGGTTTAAAACTCTTGTGACATGTGGTGTTACTTTTTACCTTGAAAACATGTTTGAAAATGATTACCGGACGGTTAAGGCCCGTAATAAAACTTGTGCTTGGATTTGGTTTTGATTTTGGAAATGAAAATCAAATAACTTGCACTCGAAGCAACCAACGAGCTTTCGGAAATGAATTGCTTGCTTATGAAAATGGTTTGTTTTTGTGCCTTGAAAAAGTGTTGGGAACTAATATAATCAAACTAGGCTTGGTTTGGAAAAAGGTGGAGTGAGTTGCTGTCTTTTGCTGTCATGACAGGTGCAACTCGCTGAGCGAGTGTTTACTCGCTGGGGCGAGTGTCACAGGTCATGAACACGCCAGGGCGAGCTCCACAGCGAGTGAGACCAGTACTCCCTGCCTTCACTCGCTGCCAACTCGCTGGGGCGAGCTCTGGGACCTAAAATTTTGGATTCTGATTTCTAAACTTGGTTTTTAGCTTTCTAATCCCTTTTTATTAATTTATGGAAGTGGTTGGGATTGGAAACAGGTTTTTCGGGTACTCGGAAAGTACGTAGCTTGTAACGCAAGAAAACGGCCATTTTGCATTTCAAATTATTTAAGACTTTTGACAATTGTTTTGGGTCCTAAAAATAGTACAAATAACTCATGGTGGTTGATCAATACGATAGATTTTGGTATGGTATCCGAAAGAGTGGTTTTTCCTTAGGAACCTTTAGGGTTTTGGGGTTTTGGTGGAGTTTCAATACGTTTGGTTAGAGAACAATGTATTGATTGTTGCGCTGCTTGTTTTTAGGAAGCGCGTTGTGTTGTTTGAGCGTGTGTTGTTGACGGAAGCTTGCCGAGGTAAGGGCATCACTTTATTTCTGTCTTTTCACTGAGTTATAACATGTTTGTTGGTTATTTTCGGTGATGCGTGTTTGTGTGTTTGGCATGTCTAGTTGATGTATTCTCGTGATGAGAACGTGTTTAAAATACTTACGCTGTTTACATATGATTATGAGAATGTATGTATGAACAGGTTGTTGGAATACATATGGTTGGAAATGTATGTATGTCGTTGTGTTTGATTTACATATATCTATGTGATATGTAACTGTTGCATGAGCATGGATGGAACGTGTATGTCAGTTGGGACTACACGGGTGGATGTGTCTGTGTGACTCCGCCGGGGCTGTGTCTGTGTGACTGCCCTATGTATATGCGTTTCTTAGTTGGCGATAGCATCTGTGTGGCTATGTTCGCCTGGTGTTAGCATCTGTGTGGCTACACTTTTGAGGGGGGTGACAGCATCTGTGTGGCTGACAGCATCTGTGTGGCTGGTAGCATCTGTGTGGCTATTTTCACCTGGTGATAGCGTCTGTGTGGCATCACCTGCCCTTGTGGCTTTAGTGGGTGGGACCTACGATTCCGGAACTCATGCATTGTGGTAGCTAGGGTTAGTACCACGCATTGTAGAGGTTGCATTATAGGCTATGTGTGCATTGCTTATATAAACCCGTTGGTGGGAATTGCTTTGGTGGTTAAGAGCTTTCTCTTGTGTTTGTGGAATTATTGTTATGTGTACAATCTTTCGCACCGGTTATATATATATATATATACTTTTATTTTGTGGTGACCCTTTCTTTCATTTGCGGGCTCATCCCACCCCAGATGACGATGTAGGTCGAGAGGATGGTGTTGGCAGCTCTAGGCCTTAGTGAGCTTGTGTTGAAGCTTTAGCTTAGATAGACTATGCGCCGGTGTGGGTTGTGCACCGTGCTTTTTGGTTTTAGGCATAGGTTTCTATCCGGTTGGTTGTAAGTTTTAAATACTTAGACTTGAGTTGTAATTATTCAGGAATACACTTTGCTTGTCGAAGCACCTTTTGGTAATGAGTTCTTTTGTATATTTGAATGCCGGCTCATTTAAAATCTTTCATGCGTAACTCTGATTGTGTTAGTTGAAAAAAAAAAATTATAGTGCCTTTTTGGCCTTTGAAAAACGGGCTGTTACAGAATGTTATTTTAATTATTAAATTATATAAGATTGTAAATATTTATGTAGTTTTTATTAATTATCTTTCATTAGCAATTAAAATTTTCAATTTTCAATTTAAAATAAAATATATTATTTATAAGTCAATAAATCTACAAACGAATTTCTATGGATACTAGTATTTTATTATTTTTGGATGGTCTTGCGGAAAAGATTAGAATATAGCTTTAAAATATAAGTGCTCATCATAATTGGAGTCCACCAATTATATTTTGTAAATGGTTATGTTTTTCTTTTTTATTCAAAAAGAACCACACTATGTTACTTTTTCTAGTAGAACCATACTATATGTTACTGAAATACAAGGAAAAAAATCCAAATGATATTAAAGCAGGAGACCAACTTAAATAAACTAATCCGCAACCAAACAAAATTTGTAGTCGAGTCCGATCTTTGATTACCGCTACCATTTGCAAATTGACACTTGAAATATTCTCTTCTTTACTTGTATAAGATAAGAAAGAACTTATATTTTAAGTATCTAATATATGTATTTTTTTAGAGTTAATAGGTCTTTACCCCCTATAATGTAGGCGAATTTTGTTTTTTCCTCTGTAAATTTTTTTTGGTGACTCGCCCCTTGCAATGTTGAAATTTTTTCTCCTAGTTCATTTTTACCCCCTGCAGGTGAGTAAAGGCCAACATTGCAGGGGGTGCAGGGGATAAATGAACTAGGAGAAAAAAAATTCAACATTGCAAAGGGGCGAGTCACCAAAAAAAAATTTACTAGGGGAAAAACAAAACTCGCGTACATTGCAGGGGGTATAAGTCTATTTACCTTTTTTTTTATCATGCACAAATTTATACATGTTAAGAAGTTCAAATTAGTAAGTTTGTATCAAACTTATACATTTTATATTAAATGTATACTTACTTTTTAATAAATAATTGTTATTTTTTAATAAAAAATTACTACTCATAGTTACTTCAATATGTGCAATATTGCACATGTTAGACATACTCAAATATATTATATAGATTAAATATATATATATATATATATATAAATTACTCAACAAGTTTAAAATAAATTATTTTTTGTAAAAGACCGATGAATTATGATGCCAATATGATTAATGGAGATGAGAGGATTGTTAAAATTGTCAAGAATTAGTCTAGTGATAAAAAAATAGTCTTTGTTATTGTTGTGGCAAATGTGAGTAAAGTCTCACATTGTTTAGAATAGTGGATGTTGAACATTTTATAAGTGAGAGAATCTATAAACCTAACACCTTAAGATTTTGGGTTAAATGTGGTGTCAAACCCACTTATATAGTTGTTCTTAAACCAAATGCGGATGATCCCCCTGGCTGCCCCTCGTGATCCAACAATGGTATTTGGACTGGACTACGGCCCAAAAATAAATGGCATAGGCCCAATAGCAAGATGGCCCAATTATCCAACCCATGAAATTCAAAAGAGTAACTTGGCGGGAAAGTTATTCAATGGCGACACGTCATGGAGACAACGCCCTCGCCCCAACTGCAACTGTTAATCGTGAAGACTCAGTATGCACACGCAACATCATATGATCTCCAATAAGGAAAGACTTGAAAGGAAGTAACCACCCACCACCATCATAATGACACCATGGACAATAAGTAACCACCCATCACCACCATAATGAGATAGTGGTGGAAGAAGAAAACCACCATGATCATAGAAAAATTCTCTATAAATATGAGAACATATTTCATTGTAAAGGATCCAATTTTCTTTTCTTGTATACTCAAGTTATTCATACTTCATTGTAAAGGGATCAGATCATATTTTCTAATATACAGAAATGCTGCACAATTGTGGAGAATTATTTATCTCTTAGATACGGTCCAATCATTTATCACCCCCCTTTATTTGTTCACCAGAACATTTTGGCGCCCACCATGGGGCATCGGTAAAATGATTCCCAGGCCTCAACAGAAAGATGGCAGTACCAGCCGGTCCCCAAAACGGATGATCTCTACATGATTATTGAAGAGGAAGCATAGGAAATTGGCATCGCCTTCAAGTATTCGGAATTCCTAATCAGGTGCTAGCTTTCCTTTACTTTGCTTCTTATTCAAAATTAATCATACGCTAATTACATTTTGACACTTATGAGGAGATATCAGTATATGATTTTCACATTTTATTTTAGAACAATGTGTTGTGTGGTATCTACCCGATGCTCTTAGAAGCGATGCTATTATCAAATCACGTCCATCTAAATAAGGGTAGTTAGCAGGAGAAATACTAACCCTCATCTACACAACTCCACTTTCCTAAAAATATAGGATTTTATTGAGGACATTTTATTTGTTTTTCATCCTTAATTCATACTCCCATTTCCAAAATTCTGCTTTAGAAAATACTTGTTTCCTCATTATTCATAAGTAACTACAAGTAATATTTGTTCATAAGGTGTAACGTTTTTTAAAACTTTTTTAAAATTGGAGTATTGTTGAATCCCAAGAAAGACAAAATAGGTGTCAATTAGTTAATATATATGTGTGAATCTTGTTGTTGACTTCAACACTATGTATTGTTTACTTAGACAAAATTGTTGCTCGCCCTAAATTTTTTCATCTGATTCCTATAAACTTTTCTTTTACAATGATAACATTTTAAGATATATAGTTGCTTGCCCTGAATTGTTCATTTTTATTATAGTCAGATATTCATTCCAAAGCTTCATATGACTTAGACGTGAGAGAAGATGAGGTCATGATGTTTCTCTCTTCAGTCAAGGAACGGACTCAAGCAACACAAATTGATAACGGCGACTTTTAATCCCGGTTAAAAGTTGCAATTTTTCAAGCACAATTGTTTTATATATGCTTGCTTATAATAATTTTAATTTGTCACAAGTGCTATAGTTCTATTTTAATTCTTAAGTAATTTCATTTTCTTATGATGTTATTTGTTCCATTCTTACATGTGCAAAATATTTGGAGCGCAACACTCTTTCAAGAGGCGATCATAAAAAACGAGGCGGACAAAGGGAATATATGAAACAATATCGGATCATTTGCCACTTGAATGCTCATAACCAGATGATATCGTTCCAAACTTTTGGCAAACTTTACTTAAAAGATATTACACAATTAATTTCACATGCTAAGATTACATTATGCATATCTTCATTTTTATTGTAGATACGAGTTGATAAAGTCACCGCAAAAGCTCCATTTGATAAAACACCACTTGAGATAAGACGCCAAAGGACAAAGCGCCATGTGATCGTCCAAAAAATTAAAATCAGGTTGAAAATCCTAGGCGTTACCCTTTAAACTTTTCAGTGGGGGGCGTCCAGAATATTAAAATCAGGTTGAAAATCCTAGGCGTTACCCTTTAAACTTTTCAGTGGGGGGCGTCCAGAATATCAAAGCATGGTTGAAAGTCCAAAACGTTACCCGTAAATCTTACGAGTTGGGAACGAAGAAAAGAAAAAGAAAATGAAGTCGAAATGCTTTGGCGATCACATAAAAGGCGCAACGGTCCTTTGGGTCGTCAGAAAAAGACCAAACAATCAATAGCAAACTCAAAGTTATGCAGGCATATGGCGTACACAACAAATCAGATATGAAAGAAATCAAAAGCAATGGCAAAGAAAACAGCCACAAAAGGGCGAGTAAAAGCAAAAGGCGATCAAACGCCGTGATATTCAAGAGTGACTGAGGGCGAGAAAAACAAAGAAGCACTTGCAAAAGAAGAAATTTCATTGATTGGAGGAAATCAAGATACAACTTCAAAGAAAACTACAAAGAAAACTATAACAAGTTCAAGATACAAATTCAAAGGGGACGATTATTTCCCCACAACCTACCACTATCACCACTTCGCCTCTTTGAGCCTCGTGCTTGGGGGGCTGTGGACTGGACTACGGCCCAAAAATAAATGGCATAGGCCCAATAGCAAGATGGCCCAATTATCCAACCCATGAAATTCAAAAGAGTAACTTGGCGGGAAAGTTATTCAACGGCGACACGTCATGGAGACGACGCCCTCGCCCCAACTGCAACTGTTAATCGTGAAGACTCAGTATGCACACGCAACATCATATGATCTCCACTAAGCAAAGACTTGAAAGGAAGTAACCACCCACCACCATCATAATGACACCATGGACAATAAGTAACCACCCATCACCACCATAATGAGATAGTGGTGGAAGAAGAAAACCACCATGATCATAGAAAAATTCTCTATAAATATGAGAACATATTTCATTGTAAAGGATCCAATTTTCTTTTCTTGTATACTCAAGTTATTCATACTTCATTGTAAAGGGATCAGATCATATTTTTTAATATACAGAAATGCTGCACAATTGTGGAGAATTATTTATCTCTTAGATACGGTCCAATCATTTATCACTCCCCTTTATTTGTTCACCAGAACAGTATTAGAGTCGACGATTCGACAAATGGTTCGACCGACTTCTTGTATCGAAAGTCTTCCTGACAAAGATAGTCAGACGGCGTGTCCTGTTGAGTAGTGGCAACGGCGGTGCAAGTATATGTGGCTAAGAAAGCTTCTGCTTGAGGGGGAGCATGAATCACTCACACTTGAGGGGGAGATTGTTGTGGCAAGAAGACCATAAACCTAACACCTTCAGGTTTTGGGTTAAAGTGTGGTGTCCAACTCACTTGTATAGTTGTTCTTAAGTTCAATGATCCTCCTGACAACCCCATCGTGATCCAACAATTTTTAAGTTTCTTAGTTTGAGCTCCGTTAATTTTTTATTCGAAATTTATATTTAGATGTAAATAAAGTTGTGAATGGTCTTTGAAGAATTTCCTTCAAAAAAAAAAGTTGTGAATGGTCTTTGAGACATGAGATATTCTCATCTTCATCTGAAATACTATCTCATTACGCTAACTTTTTTTAATATGAAAAAATTGTAATGGAAAAGATATTCTCATCTTACACAGGAACACTATTTGTTTTTTAATATGAAAAACAAATAATTAAACACCATAACATCAAAATTAAAAAGCAATTTACTAAAAAGAGTGAAAGATCTAAACAATAACTTATTTTTGTTTTTTTGGCATTAATTCTCTAATTTTTAGAAAAAAGAAACTCAATAACTCAGAATTCGGCCGATATATCTAACTAAAAGAATTGTTCAAACCAAAAATCAAATTCAAATTCAATAAACAATTTGTCCTAAAGAACAGAAAATTCAAATTTAATCTCTAATAAAAATAATTCGACCAGACTTTATTTATCTTACTATCAAACTCGGAATTACCATTATATTGAATAAGTGAAGAAGAGAAGAGAAAAAGAATTAAATGAAGTGATTGTTCATTGTAGTGGTGTTTAGTATTTGGGTTGTGGTTGTGGCTGTTGTGCGGTGTGATTGGGCATGGTGTGTGTGTGTATGTACAACTAGTACTAGTAGTATCACTTTAGCATTTTCTACACTGCGCATCGTTTCTTATCCTTCACCAACACTCTCCACACTCTCTTCGATCTTCATCACTAACACTCAACTCAAATCAAATGCTTCTTATTCTTGTTCTTACTTCATCCACAATTTCTCATCCTTCTCCTCAACAATCAATCAATCAAACAAACCTTCTTACGTACGGATCTGCACTCTTAAACCATCTTTCTTCTTCTAAATTCCAATCCAATCCAATGGCTGGTAGTAACCAACAACTAAACCCCAACGATTCCAAGGTAACAACACTTATTACATTTAATCTTTTTTATTTCCTTTCATACAAATTTATTTTAATCCTCTTTAGGATTCATCCTCGTAATAGTTTTGGGCTTTTAATTTTAATGTTTTGTTTTTATGGATTAAAGTTTGTTGTAATAGTTATATTAGTTTTGGTTGCTTCATTTCCCCCTTTTTTTTTGTTTTTTTTTTTGTTTTCACCACCAGTTTAATCTAGTTCGGGGGTCAGTTCTGGCATCACGTGGTTCCAGCCCCCTCCCGATCGCAGTTGCGGGGGATCGAACCGTGGTCCTCCCTACCAAGTTCAGCGCCAATCACCACTGAACCAACTAACGATTGGTCATTTCCCGGTTTCTATCTTTGACTGTGTCTATGTTTAGTTTAGGGTTTGCCTATTTGGTTTGATTTCTTAATTTCACTAAATTATATTTATTGGGTTTAAAATTTCATTTTAAATATTTTATATTTGGTATTTCTTCTAGATAGTTTCTGATCATAATTTCACCTTTTAAAGGTGAATAAGTGGAATGTCTGGGGTTCGAACCTTGCTCATGCATATAAAATGTGATGAGCTAAGCTCACGGGTACTTAATGTATTTTTGTTAATTAGATAAATGAAAGAATAAATAAATAAATGAAATTTGATGCAGATGGTGGTTCCGTTGAACATGTGGGTTTTGATCTCTAATTTTAAGTTAGCATACAATCTTCTCCGTCGTCCTGATGGAACATTCAACCGTGACTTGGCAGAGTTTCTTGATCGAAAAGTTCCGGCGAATGCCAACCCTGTGGATGGAGTTTTCTCATTTGATGTCATTGTTGACAGGGAAACTAATCTCCTTACTCGAATCTACCGTCCTGTTGAGGGAGATGAAAATAATGTGAACATTGTTGATCTTGAGAAGCCAGTTACCGCTGAGGTTCTTCCTGTCCTCGTGTTTTTCCATGGTGGAAGTTTTGCACATTCTTCGGCTAATAGTGCTATATATGATACCTTGTGTCGTCGATTGGTTGGTATTTGTAATGCTGTTGTTGTCTCTGTGAATTATAGGCGTGAGCCTGAAAATAGGTATCCTTGTGCTTATGAAGATGGGTGGAAAGCTCTTGAATGGGTTAGTTCTAGAGCTTGGCTACAGAGCAAAAAGGATAACAAGGTTCACATCTACATGGTTGGTGATAGCTCAGGCGGGAACATTGTTCACAATGTTGCCTTGAAAGCTTTGGACTCTGGTATTCAGGTTTTGGGGAATATACTGCTCAATCCATTGTTTGGCGGGGAAGAAAGAACAGAATCTGAAAAGCGTCTCGATGGGAGGTATTTTGTTAGAGTTAAAGATAGAGACTGGTATTGGAGAGCTTTTCTTCCCGAAGGGGAAGACAGAGATCATCACGCGTGTAGCCCTTTTGGTCCCAATTGGGTTATGCCAAAGGACTTGAGAAAGGTGGACAAAATGTGAAGTTGATATTTCTGGAGCAAGCAACGATTGGATTTTACCTTCTTCCAAATAATGAGCATTTCTCTCTTGTCATGGATGAGATAAAACAATTTGTCAACTCTGACTGTTCATAGGCTTAACTTTTTGCTACACATGAAGGATTTTTTAGAAAGACTGTGTAGGTAATAGCTATGCCACCTATTAACTTGTTTACATTTTGGCCTCTTATGACTTTGCTCCCATGATTAGGTAGGTACTTAAATGATATTACTTGTGTTGCAAGAAATGGTGTAATGTAATCAGCATATAGCTAGCTATATTATGTTTTCTGGAACATACCATCAGGAAAGTGGGTGTTGCAGATAGCTTAAAGTTTTTTTTAGGACAAAAAGGGGAGCTATGGCCATGTTTATGGGAACCACTAAAGTTGTGATTACCCACTTTGACTTTCAGCCAAAAAGAGGAGAGGAAGACAATGTTTTCTATTTAAGGGCTTCTGATCTTTGATGGCCAATCAGTGGGGCATGTCCTTGTATGGCAAGTGTTATATATATATAACTAATTTGGGAACTCTTATAGGGAAAGTATCAATCATATATGTTGGTGCTGTTTGATTATATATACGTTTGTGCTATGTTAGTATATGTGCTTTGTAGTACTGTTCATCTTTTCTCTATATAGCTAATTTTATGTTCTTGTATCTTGAGCTGTCCTCCTTGTTTGGCAATGGACAGTCTTTGCAAATGTAAATAAATGGATTTTTTTTATTACTTTTAGCTGTAATGGTAGGGTTTGTATTATGTTTTTATGTATGCATTAGATATTTTTCAGTTTGTCAAAAAAGAAGATATTTTCAGTTTTCTTATGCCACACAACTGACACAAAGGTTGAATGTTTGCATATTTGTTCTAAGATGCTTGAATCTGAATATAATTGATAAGTTGAGAACCAATCCGTTTAATATTTGATTACTACTGCAACTGATATTTTGGGTTTCAAGGAGGTTAAGTGTCTAGAGACTAGAACTTTAGTTATATATAGTTGGTTTGAATACCACAAGATAAAAAAAAGTCTTAATTATTTTTTGACAATAATTCTTAAAATATTTTAAAATCATAATCTAATGCATCTCACTAAAATTAACATTTGTTTGGGTTCTAATTAAAAATAATTGGTCCAAATTAGTCACGATTTTAATAACAATCGCTTGACAACATACATGCAACTATACAAGCTTACAAGCTATAGTCACTTGCTCTCTCCAATGACCCTAATTATATCTCCATCTCTATCTCTATCTCTATCTTCTCCTTTGTTTACTTACCCTTTGCTCCATCATCTCTTCCTTTCCCCATCACTTAATAATGCTCTCTCTACTTACCTCTTTTGTCAACCTACCCCTTTGTGTTACCCTTTCACTTTTCAACTTGGATAGTCTCCTTTACATAGCTATCCATTCTCTCCTATACATTGCTCTCGGTTTTGTATAATTCTCTTTTAATGTTGCTCTTTCTCTTCATTATTTTTATTTTTTAAATCGAAGAGATAGTCAAATTAAGAGATAAAATGAAATCTTGATGTTGGAGGAAGTATGAGAAAACTCAAATCATTGTCCTTAACAACTAAACTTATCATCTTCCAACAAATGTCGGGCGAAGGCTTGTAGAACAATGGGATAATTTTTTTGACAATACTTAATTGATAAATTTATTCATTTTATTTTGTCAGTTTCGGTCTTTACAGCTATAAAGAAAGTCTATTCGGCAATAAAAATTGTCAAGACAAAATTGCAGTAAACCAAGCACGATTTTTTTGCAAATATATTTAAACTTTATAATTAACATTAATTTTTAAAAATAATTTATTTTATTTTTATATTTGGCTCCCTCATAAAAATTAGTCTAGTTTCGCCGTCTTTCAACTCAAAAAACTTATAATCATAAAAACCTAAAAGTGCGAGCAAAATCTTCTTCACATCAGGAATAGAATCAATTTGAACCCTTACTCGTATTGCAAATTTGATGTGGTTTAATTGCATTGCGAGACCACCATAGTTGAAACATCATAATTCAAGGGTAACACATTAATTGAATCTGGAGTGATGTGTAGAGGTGGAGATGGAGGGGGCAGAGGAAGAGGATGGAGGAGAGAATAAAGGGAGCAAATGATTAAACTACAGTACCATAAATATTGCAACTGTAAAGGATTAAAGTCATAATACTTAACATACTATAGTTTACAAATTATTCTTGTACTGATATATCCTTTACAAATTATGAAAGCAGAAGATCCTATAGTTTTTTTTTCAGGAATCTACTGCATATCAGTACAAGAATAATCCAGCAAAAAAATTTCACTGTCAACAAGTTGAAAGGCAAGCCTCTGCTGAACATCCAGACCAGAAAATCAAACAAAAAACAGCACTACTGATAACTATGTTAGCGGCACAGCACTCCAAAAAATATGCGTCTTGGGATCTCGCGTCACGCCACTAACTTACACTTGGATTTTGGAAACGAGGATGCTTCCGACCCAAGGCAACTCCGCGGAATTGACCAACAAATGAATTGGGATCATCAGATATTGTAGATGTTTGACCCTGATTCCTGAACGTGTTGATACAAATGAATTGACCAACAACTCCGCGGAAATGGTGATCCTCAGCAATGACAGAGAGTCTCTTATAATCCTTATAATCCTGGCTCTCTTATAATCCTGGCTCCGCCACTGACAGAGACGGTGGTCATGGAAATGGATGTGAGCAATGTGAATAAATAGAAGAGTATCGATATCATTTTGTGCAAAACAGAATGGTGGCAGTGAAGGCAAAGTTGTGGTGACCACGGTGAAAAAAAAACCAGAACAACAAGAGGCTACCATGCGAGGCAGCCGTGCAAATAGGGACAAAGATCTGTAAGAGGGTGAAAAACACTGGTACATGGTGCAATGCACCATAGAATCAGTCACCATTTGTTTCCGATATTTTCATTCAAATTCGCAGAATTCCAAAATGCATTAAACAGTGCTATTTGACTTATATGAATCAAAATGTATTGAACAGTTCTATTTCACATCAAAATGTAGACATCGAACACAAATTAAGATCAAACAGAATATAGTTCATTTTATTATATTTAGCCAACACATTTTCACTAGTTTCTTTCTGTCAAATGTCAATATAGACCAAGTAAAGATCAAGGATCTTTAAACAAAAGTTATTCATTAAGAAAGATCAAAGATGTTTAGCTAAACCTAGGTATATCTTGACCCTATTGCAAAAACTCATCATAGAAAGATAAAAGGACAACATTTCAGCGCCGTTTAGCAATATAAGCAGTCAATGCAGCAGCCAAAATATCCCAGTCCACACTTTCTTACCTTTATGTGCATCAGACACAGATTTCTGCAGTGATACAACTTGTTTCTTCATATCATCCACTATCTCATTCCTAACTTTGAATGCTTTCTCTATTGCCTCCAATTCTTCAGCAAAAGACTGAATTTCTTCCTCATGCTTCTTCTTCTCGCCGCGAGGAGTCACTTCCACACTTTCCTTCGACACATGTGCAGCAGTACTCTTCAACAATTCAAAGGCCTGCTTTGAGTTGACGCAAGATGACTCAAACTTAGCTCTCAAATCATCCCTCTCTTGTTTGATTGCATTAAGGCTACGCCGTATAACATTTTGTTCGGTAACCAAAACATCTAGGCTGCTTCCCAGCTCCTTGTTTGTCTCATCCACATTCTCTTTCTCACTTCTTATATTGATCAACTCAGCTGCAGCATTCTCAATTTTTTCCTTCAGTTCCGCAACTTCCAACTCCAATTTCTCCACCTTATTCTTCTCCCCACCGAATTCCTTCATGATGATATCATTCTTAAGCTTCAATTCAGCAACCTGTGATTCCAAGTCCCCCACTTTGTTTTTCTCCTCATCATATCCCTTTCTGATGTTATCCCTCTCAAGCTCCACTTCCCCAACAGCATTCCTATAATCATTAACTTGAGAGAGCAATCCATTGTTTTTCTCTTCAAATTCACCGCAGGACAATTTCAACTCATCAACAACACCCCTCAGTCGACTCACTTCACCTTGCAACACAACAATTTCATTCTCGCAGCTAACTTTAACCTTCTCAATCTCATCTCTTGCTCTATTCGCTTCATCAACCTCGCGCTGCCTATTCTCCAACTCTCTCTGAACCATATCAAGAGTTCTATAAACACCATCTCTCCCCTCAGTTAAACTCTCAATACTCTTCTCCATCTCCTTCTTCTCTGCAACCAATTTGCTGTTTTCCACCATCATTTCATTTTCTTTCTCAACAGCCAACCCAATAATTCCTTCCATCTCACGAACCTTAGCACGCATCATCGACTCTTCATTCCGCAAATTCTCCAAAAGATCATTAACATGCTGCAGCTCAATTTCAAGATTCAAAATCTTGGTCCCCTTAGTACTGTTTACATTCTCAGCCTCAACCTTCTCCTTCACCACCATATCAATCTTCTCCTTCAACTCGTCAATCACCTTGACAGACTCATACGACTTCTTCACAGCCAAATCCCTATCTTTTTCAAGTTCTTGAACCCTTCTTTCTTTCTCAGCCTTATCATCAAACAGATTCTGTGCATCCAACTGCAACTTCTCAACATTTCTCGTCTCGTTCTCCAGGAGTAATGCTAGGCTGTCCACTTTCTCCTTCTGAGCCACAACCTCGCAGTTGATCTCATTTTTCTCTTCAACAACCTTATCGAAGAGAAACTTTAATTCCATCATCTGGGTCTTAGCGAAAACTAAGAAAACTGAGTTTTCAACCTCCAAGGCAAGATTTTTATCAGAGATTTCCATGGCAACGTGGTTAGAGTGAAGAAGAGTTTGAATGCGGTTTCTGTGGTTGGTGGTTTCTTTGAGAAGAACGCTATTGGAAAACAAGAAAAGAGGGAAAATCAACTTTCATTCTTTGCAAAAGTGTATTATTACAATGTAGAACTCACTTATATACTAATACTAGTCTTGTGTAGTTCCATCATAGCTAACTATACACTATATGTACTAGATCATAACTAACTCATCTAAGAGTTAGTTAGACGGTTACAACTAATTTTGGCTCCTAGAAGGTTCAGTAACTTGTGTTGTAAGTAAGCCGCGTTTACAATGCTCTTCTTCCATATGTTCACTATCAATCATTTGATCATTCAATAAACGCTATTGAGGTTTTTGAGATTCTGAATCTCAACAAAAGGGTCATCACTTAGTACTGTGTAGGTAATAGATATGCCACTTATTAACTGTAATGGATTTTTTTGAGATTCTGGATTTTTTAATTACTTTTAGCTGTAATGGTAGGGTTTGTATTATGTTTTTATGTATGCATTAGATATTTGTCAAAAAAGAAGATATTTTTCAGTTTTCTTATGCCACACAACTGACACAAGGTTGAATGTTTGCATATTTGTTCTTGTTAGAGATGAAAGAATTAATGATTTGAGAGAAAAAGTGTTTTTGTAAAAAGAGTATTTGCAATCAATGATAGTTGATTTATTATTGAGTAATGTTTACAATTTATAGACAATGAAAATTGAAAACTAACTAGCAACAAAACAGTTAGGATTGCATAACTTCCTTAACTGCTATAACAGAAAACAACTGTCAAAGACTGTCACAAACAACACTAGTAAATTGGGTTGTTCACAACACTCCCCTTCAATCCAATTTCTTCACTTGCATAATGCCTAACATTTTCCTTAGCTCCTTGAACCTATCAGCCCTCAATGATTTGGTCAAGATGTCAGCTATTTGAACCTCAGTTCTACAATGTCCCACAACTAGCTTTTCCTTGCTAACTTGGTCTCTAAGGAAATGGAACTTTGTTTCTATGTGCTTTGATCTTCCATGAGCAATTGGATTTTTGGCTAGGCTAATTGCAGATTTGTTGTCTACATTTAACCTCATAGGCTTCACATAATTGATCTTCAGTTCTTCTAGTAGTGATTCAAGCCAAACTGCTTGACAAGCTGCTTGAGCTGCAGCAACATACTCAGCCTCACAACTAGATAATGCCACAATATTTTGCTTCTTTGAAGACCATGATATGGATGATTTTCCAAAGCTGAACCAGTAACCAGTGGTGCTTCTTCTATCATCTTTATCTCCACACCAATCCGAGTCAGAATATCCTTCTAATTCCATGGTACCATTACTGCTATTCCTTTGAAAACACAATCCATAATCTTTAGTACCTTTCAAGTATCTAAGAATTCTCTTTGCTGCAATCAAGTGGGATGTTTTAGGCTTACTCATAAACCTACTTACTGACCCTACTGCATAGTTGATGTCTGGCCTTGTATTGCATATGAACCTCAAGCTGCCAACAACTTGCTTGAACAAAGTTGCATCCACTGCTTGTTCATCATCATTTCTTGACAGCTTCAAATTTGCTTCCATCGGAGTTTCAGCTATATTACAGTTCTCCATTTGAAACCTTCTTAACACATCTTCAATGTATTTTCTCTGATGCAGCTACAATACTATCTGAGGCATAGTGAAATTCTAATCCAAGGAAGTAATTGAGTTTGCCCAAGTCACTCATCTCAAACTCATTCTTCAATCTCCCCTTGAATTTCTCAATGCTATCTACATTATGTCCTGTAATCAGCAAATCATCAACATACAGACAAATGAGAATAGCATTTGAAATGTCACTTCCCTTCATGTAAACACCAAATTCCACAGTGCATTTCACAAATCCCTCTCTTTGCAAAAATTCATCAATCCTCTTATTCCAAGCTCTTGGAGCTTGCTTAAGGCCATATAGTGCTTTGTCAAGCTTGTACACTTTGTCTTTGGCATGATCAATCTCAAATCCAGGTGGCTGTAGCACATATACTTCCTCTTCTAAAGGACCATTCAAGAAGGCAGATTTGACATCCATATGAGACAATGTCCATCCATATGAATTCGCAATTGCTACAACTAATCTAATAGTTTCCATTCTGGCCACTGGTGCATAAACTTCAGTAAAGTCAATGCCTTGTTGTTGAAGAAACCCTCTTGCAACTAATCTGGCCTTGTGCTTGACTATGCTTCCATCAGGATTTTTCTTCAATTTGAACACCCATTTCACACTAATTGCTTTCTTATGAGGGGGTAACTCAACCAGCTTCCATGTGTGATTCTTTTCAATTGAATGGAGTTCATCTTTCATGGCTTAATTCCACTTTGGACATGTTATTGCTTCATTCCAGTTGATTGGCTCAGAATCTGCCATGAATGCTAGATGTACCAAGTCCCCATCATCATTCACTACATCATCTGTGATGGTTTCATGGTCATTAAGCCTTACTGATGGAAATCTAGTTCTAGTGGACCTTCTTACTGCTTGTGTGTCACCAGTATCGTGTTGATCATTAGTATTGTTTGCAGTGTGTGACTCATCATCCAATTGCATTTCAACAATGTTCTGAGATGCATTCCAGTTCCATTGTGACTTCTCATCAACAATGACATCTCTACTAATGATTACTTTTTGCTCTCGATTTTGTATAATTCTCTTTTAATGTTGCTCTTTCTCTTCATTATTTTTATTTTTTAAATTGAAGAGATAGTCAAATTAAGAGATAAAATAAAATCTTGATTTTGGAGGAAGTAAAGGAGAAAACTCAAATCATTGTCCTTAACAACTAAACTTATCATCTTCCAACAAATGCCGGGCGAAGCCTTGTAGAACAACGGGATAATTTTTTTGACAATACTTAATTGATAAATTTATTCATTTTATTTTGCCAGTTTCGGTCTTTACAGCTATAAAGAAAGTCTATTCGGCAATAAAAATTGTCAAGACAAAATTGTAGTAAAACATGCACGATTTTTTTGCAAATATATTTAAACTTTATAAATAACATCAAGTTTTTAAAAATATTTTATTTTATTTTTATATTTGGCTCCCTTATAAAAATTAGTCTAATTTCGCCGTCTTTCAACTCAAACAAATTATAATCATAAAAACCTAAAAGCCCGAACAAAATCTTATTCACATCAGATATAGAATCAATTGAACCTTTTCTCATATTGCAAATTTGATGTGGTTTAATTGCATTGCGAGTAGGGGTGGCAAAACGGGCCGAGTCCGCGGGGGCGACTCGTTTGGCCCGCCATTTAGGGCGGGTTGGGCTGAGATTTTCAGCCCAATACCCTAAGTTGGTCCGCACCGTCTAGCCCGCTTAAAAAATAGGTTGGGGTGGGTCGGGGCGGGCATGCACGCGGGCTTTATTATATTTATTTTTTATTTTTTTAATATGAAAGGTGTGTTTAGGGGTCATGAAGCTCAATATCTTGGTGGTTTTTCTGTGAACTTGGGAATTTCTTTTGCTTTCCATGCTGAGCTGTTGGGAGTGATGAATGCCATTGAAATAGCTCATGGAAAAGGTTGGTTGAATCTCTGGTTAGAAACAGACTCCTTAATGGTTACTCTTGCTTACAAGTCCTCTTCCATGGTGCCTTGGATGCTTAGAACCTGATGGAACAATTGTATGGTCATGCTTAAGGATATGAATTTTGTCTTATCTCATATATATAGAGAAGGTAATGCTTTAGCTGACAAACTAGCTTCTTTAGGATTTTCTTATGATGGATTTAACTGGTTTAATGTAATCCCTAAGGAGATTTTGCAGGCTTATAATCATAATAGATTAGGCCTTCCTTTATTTAGATTCTCATGTCCTTGAAGGGTTTGGTTTGGCCCCCCCCCCCTTCTCTTTTGTATCTCTTTTCCTTTTTCAATATATTGGTGATGCCTTAGCTCACCTTTACCTTAAAAAAAACAAAAAACTCAATCCAATAGATTTTTTTCTTCTTGTTTTTGATAAAAAAAATCTGATTGTTTATTATTACTTTATTTCCTTTAAAAAGTTCATTCTTCCTTTAATACTAGGGTTCCACTTGTTTATTTCATGTGATTCTACGTGCATCTTCTTTCCGCCGTGTATGCTACTGCATGTTGTGTACTCTACGTGGACTGTCATATTGTATATTTTTTGGCCTCTTAGTACTACTTGTACTATGAAGTGTCGTATAATAAATCTATTTGCAATACCAAAAGAAAAGTCTTTTAGAGTTTCATGTGAGTTTCATCTACCTTATAATAAGTCTGTGTTGTTTGCTTCTTTTGAAGTTTCATGTGCAGTACCATTCTAAAACAAACTAGACCACAAAAACATCAAACGAAATTAAATAAGCCTTATGCACTTACAATTCTTTTCTAATTTGAATAGCTTGATATATCATTATAGAAAATTTAGTATATATTATTGTTGAGAAATTTAGTTGGGTAAATGTTTGAAGTCCAAATTTATATGGTTGGACAAATTTAAATGTGAAGTTATAATTCAAATTGTAAAAAAAAAAAAGTATTTGGCGGGCATGCCCGCCAATAAACAGACGGGCTTGAGTTTTGAGCCCTGATATCTAAGTTGGCCCGCCCCGCTCCACCTCACTTTTGAGTGGGCTTAAATGGGGCGGGCCTAAACGGGTCGGGCATGCCCACTTTGCCACCCCTAATTGCGAGACCACCATAGTTGAAACATCACTGATGTGTATATGTGGAGATGGAGGGGGCAGAGGAAGAGGATGGAGGAGAGAATAAAGGGAGCAAATGACTAAACTAACACTCTTGTTCTGGATTAATGGGCCGAGCAAGCTAGCCCAACTCCACTTCTGGTCGGATGGCCCAACTCACTTATGCATGTTGGCCCATCACGAGGACCCTGCTTGACTATATGGTCAAGCACACTTACCACGTGCTCCGAATTACACGGGTGCATGATTCCTAGAGTCTATCCCACGCTCAGTTGTTGAGTACGCTAAGTTATCAATAAAATCAATAAAAATGAATATCAATAAAATTCTCATGCTAAGTTATCATTATCTTCTACATACACTTCATTGTGGGGATCACTTTTCATCGTGCTAAATAAAATTTTGAATAAGTGATCCCCATGATAAAATATGAAAATATGGATAACCCCCGCAGTCGGAATTCAAATTTTAATTAGTCAATGTGTATTTTTAATAGTCGGGTGGAAAGTCCTCCCCGTTTTCCATTCTACACCACTGAGAGATTTTTTCCCTCTCTCTCTCTCTCTTCCTATTTCTATCTCTCTCCTGTCTCCATTACATGACTCTATAGGGGCTTCATCAACAAAAAATAGTTGTTAATTCTATATTTTTTTTAATGAATATCAATTAAATTTTGGTGCTTAGTTCTCATTATGATCTACATACACTTTTCATCATGGGGATCACGTTTCTTCGTGCTAGATAAAATTTTGAATAAATTTTGCCCATGATAAAATATGAAAATAAGGATAACTCCCGCAGTTGGAATTCAAATTTTAATTCGTCAATGTGTATTTTAATGGTTGGGTGGGAAGTACTCACCGTCTTTTATTCTCCAACACTGAGATATTATCTCTTTCTCTCTATCTCTCTCGCTCAAAATATTCTATTTTGTTTTTGTCCCTAATGAACATAATTTTTTATTCAAAATAAAATAAAATATTTTTATATAAAAAGAAAATATTATTATATACATTACGAGATTCCCACAGAACTCTCGTGCATTCTCAATAGAAATTGCTTAGGTGTCATTCAATTCACTACTACAAAATAGAGCTTTAATAGCGCCTATTTAATAGCGCTTATTTATAAAGTGCTATTAAAACATTGAAACGGAGCCTTATAATAACGCTTTTAGTAAAAACGCTATTAAATTATTGAACCTAGAAATGATACAATAGCGCTTTTGAGAAAAAGCGTTATTAAATCCAGAAACACAGAACTCTATAATAGCGCTTTTGAAAAATGCGCTATTAAAGCTATACCCTATAATAGCGCTTTTTCTCATGACTGCTATAGTAAAGCAAATTAAATAATTAAAAACTATGGTTGATGGGTGTCGAACCTTTGACCCCTTGGTTTAATAATAATAATAATAATAATAATAATAATAATAATAATAATAATAATAATAAATAGAAAAAAGATCAAAATTTTAAAAAATAATAATAGACTTATCTCCTACTCTCACAACTGCATCGATCCTCTTATAGCGCTAAAGTAGCATACAATAGCGCTTTTATGAAAAGCGATGTTAAAAACATGGCTTTTAATAGCATTTTATAAGCGCTATTATAGGTACTATACTTATAATAGCGGCAACATAAGCGCTATTAAAAGCCAAAATAAGCGCTATTAAAGCTCTTTTTTGTAGTAGTGATTAGAGAGAAATTGTTTATGTGTCATTCAATCAGAACTTCTCTAATATTATACTTATGTCGAGCTTTTAACTTAAAGTCTGTTGTTCCAATCCTACTTACAACAATAATTGAATTTTTATAATATTTTATGGAACACTACATTTCCTTCTCAATAGAAATTGCTTACGTGTTTTTCAATTAGAGCTTCTCAAATATATATTTTTTTGTATCTTTTTTTGGATTGTAGAAACTCTAATATTATTTTTTTTGTAAAAACTCTATTTTTATTAGAAAATATAATTTTTTTTTGTAGAAACTATAATATTATATTTTTTTTGTTGTAGAAACTCTAATATTATAGTATTGTTTTTAAAAACCCTGATATTATTTATTTATTTTTGTAGAAGCTCTAATATATTTTTTTTGTTTATAGCAACTTTAATTTTATTTTTGTTGATAGAGTCCCTAGAGAGTACTGGGAGATAGAAATTTTATTTTGTGGCACGGCAACAAAAAAAGTTTAAGAGTAAGAACGAAATCAAATTAGATTCATATTCATTAAAAAAAATAATAAAAAATTAACAACTAATTTTTGTTAATGGAGCCCTAATAGAGTCTTTAAAGGGAGACAAGATAGAAAAAAATACAAAGAGAGAGAGAGAGCGAGAAAGAGAACGAGAATCTATATGTGGTGTAGAATGAGAAGAGATTTCAATTTGTCATTGTGAGTAGTGATCCGCACATAGATTTTTCCATTTGACACTCACGCGTGAAAATTAATTGTGTTATAATGAGAAAAAAGTTTGAGAATAGGAATGAGGTCAAAATATGTTAATATTCATTTAAAATATCGTATAGAACTTACAATTATTTTTTGTTGATTCAATCCCTACAGAGTACTGGCAGATGGAGAGAGAGAGAGAGAGAGTGTGTGTGTTAGACTACTTGGCTACCACTTAGAAGGGGGGGTTGAATAAGTGGCCCTTTTAAACAATGTTGATTTTAAAAAATTTAGTTTAAAAGGTACGCGCGGAAGCACCACCGGATCGGTAGTCTCTTTGCACCCGATTGATCACTGAAAAAGTAGTATAGCCTTGAACGTGTGATGATAAAGAACAAGAAACGATCGTGTGCAAAATATTTGAATTAAACGATCCAATAACACAGTCCAAGCAAGTTACAAAAATATAGAGCTAATCCAATCACAATCAAGATATATGTCAATTGAAATTTGGTGCACACGTACGAACACAAAAATTCAATTGAATCAAAAATTAAAGCAATTGCGTAAAGTAAAAGATTAAGGAAGAAAGACACAAACGATTGATTAGGGAGTTCCCACAGCTTTCGTGTCGTCCTCGCGGTCGGCCGGGTACGTCTCCCCCCAAATAACCAAACGGGTTATTTGAGCGTATATTGATTAAAAATGATTGAACTATAGTGCACAATTTACAAAAGACTCCAATAACCCTATATCGAATCTAATGCAAACTATGCGTAATAACCTCAACAACCAATGAAGCTTCTCCCTCTGATTCCAACGATCCTAACCATGCGCAAACCCTCGCGCCAATCGTCCAGCTGAGTACCTCGCTTCTTCGTTGTTGATCCTTCAAGATATCACACAATCTTGAATCCTTAAGAAAAACCCAAACCTTCTTCACAAATCAACTCGATCACGCCTCTGATTCACCGCAAGCCATATCGAACGTTATCGATCAAATGTACAACCTTTATCCGAATGATCCCATACTCACTCTTCAATGAATTGCAATTTGATGGAAGATGATGATCTTGTGAAGAATAACCCTTTGATCCAAATTATTCACCCAATTTGAATCCCAAAGAGTTTTTCAAAGCTATTTCACTTTCTCACAGGTTTTTCTCTCTCTCTCTCTCTCTCTCTCTCTCACAGTCACAAAGCACATTGCTATTTATAGAGAAAATAGAATTGAGCAAATTTAGGCAAAAATTCACAGACATGTATCGATACAAATGATGGTTTGTATCGATACAAACCTTTGACCAGCGTTAAAATATGAAAATTTTGACCTATGTATCGATACAAACACGTATGTGTATCGATACATACATCAGTTTCTTGAAATCTTGACTGATATGTATCGAAGCATGCAAGCATGATTTGATACATCATGCACTCTCTGGTTTTCTGAGAGATATAGGTGTGTATCGATACATGCAAGCATGATTCGATACACAGGTGACTCTCTGCCTCTGAGAGACCACTTTTGTATCGATACAAGTGATATATGTATCGATACAAATTGCACAAAATCAGTCTGAAGTAATTTCAGGACATTTGTATCGATACAGATGTTTATGTATCGATACATAATAAAAAATCAATTTTTCAAAGTTTAAAAATAGTTTTTCCCTGTCAAGTCATTTGAAATGTTGCCAAAATATGTTCTACTCTATTTTCATGTGTTTTGACAATTATTAAAACATGAGGATGAACTGGTGCACTTACATTCTCCCCCTTTTTGATAATTGTCAAAACTTTGCATAAGCTAACTAAGCCTATACCTAATATGCAATAAAATAGCAATATGTATACAGACGCAATTATACCAAGGCTAACAATAAGCACGCTCCCCCTGAGTTGATGCCATAATGCGTTTGATATTGTTGATAATATTCAAGAATTCTTAGCTATTCATCCTTAGCTTGTGCAATCCAAATCTCTCCCCCTTTGACAATATAAAAAAGAAGAAGATAGCTCATTAGAAGTATCAAGTTCAAACAATTTTAACCATAGTCATATCGTGCACTTACATTTGTCGAAATGCACTATATGATGAAAGTTCCTAATCAAAATAATTACATACAAAGATATGTCAAAAGATATCAATGACGAATACCAAATATCATGACAAACATGGAATGTAGAATAACAAACCAAAACCAACGCATGAATATCGTAACACATCGACATTTTAATCAAGTAACATGTCCAAATATGGGACGAAATAAACAAAGCAATGCAACAAATGCATAATTTCATGTTGCCATATCATATTATAACGATGTTCATGAAGAAATGAAATACACGGATAGCAGTTATGCAACATGTTAGGCTATAGACACATCAATTAATCAATATTTCACACATTGCCATTTGATACATATGGACTTCAAGAATTATTACTTATCTTTGTTGGAACAAAGTGGGTCTGACATGAACCTCTAAAATTTTAAGTGGTTTTGATGATAACAAAGTATTAAAATTGCAATTGGTATTACTAATGATTATTCTAGTGTGCAGAATTAAAAGTTAAAATTCATTCAGAAGCACTATGAATAACAAGAGAGAAGCCAAGCTATGAAGCTCTGAAAGCGTATCGCTGTTCATCAGAAGATTAAATTTTGCGTGCTGAAGGTAATGCGTCTGAGGACCAAAGCTAGACTCTGACGAGTTCAGAAGCTGAAGACCTTAAGAAGCTACGACAACAGCATCTGAAGCAAAAGTAATTTACGTCACTCAAGAACTGACAAAACCAGAACCAATGATTGAAGAATAATATACTTCAAGGCTCTGTCACATCCACAGGAAGGAATATTCGTTGGTACAACGTTAATCTTATCCATAAGTGGAGCGCATTTGAGGATTGTACTATCGTACTATTATTACTCAAATTGGATGAGTGATAATTTGAAATGCAAGGTAGTGGAATTGGATTTCTTTGCTAAAGAAGGCAATCTACAGCTAGCAAATGTACGAGTAAATTCCAGCTGGCACCTTATCTCTCTACAACGGTCATCATCTTCCTTCAAGTATAAATAGAAGACTCAAATGGAAGAAATGACTACCGTTCTACTGCACTATTACTACGTTTAAGGCTCTGAAGCATTCTGACACTATTGTTCTATCTGTCATTCAAAGTCTTAAAGCAATTTGCGTTGTATTTTGTAAACACCTCTGATAGTATATCAAGTGTCCATTAACAATCATTCTTAGATTTTAAGTTTGTTTGTGAAGTCTCTTGTTTAGTGAAACTTGAGCATTTGAGAAGTCTCTTGTTTAGTGGAACTTGAGCATCTGAGAAGTCTCTTGCAAGTATGCTTGAGCAATTTGTAATCTTGAGTAGATTATAGTGAAAAGCTCTTGTTAGTAACAAGGGGACTGGAGTACTCTCGGTTTGTGAGAGGAACCAGGATAAATTCTGTGTCTTTCTTTCTCTCTCTCAGCACCCTTCTTTATTTTGTGTTTATATCCGCTGCAAACTTAGTTTTATTTCGAAAAAGTTTTAATTCTAAAAACACAATTCAACCCCCCCTTCTTGTGTTTTTCCACCTTCAATTGGTATCAGGAGCTAGGTCTGTTGCCTAACTCACCTTACAGTGAAACAGTAAAGGTATGGGTACCAAAGTCTGAGATTGTCTTTGCAGCAGATCTGCACTTTAAGAAGGCCAGAGCAGTATTCTTGGTACCTGGACAGTGGCTGCTCGCGTCATATGACAGGAGACAAGCATATGTTCCAAACCCTGACTCTGAAAGAGGGAGGAACTGTGGGATTTGGAGGAAACCAAAAAGGGAAGATCACTGGTACTGGTACAGTTGGTAATTCTTCTCTCTCTATTAAAGATGTTTGGTTAGTTGATGGCCTCAAACATAATATACTAAGCATTAGTCAATTTTGTGATAGTGGATTCGTTGTTAAGTTTAATAAAGATGCATGTACTGTAATCAGAGAGTCTGATGAGTCTGTAGTGTTCAGAGGCTTAAGGAAAGGCAATGTTTATAAAATCAATTTGTCAGAACTCTCAGAGCAAAAGATAGTTTGTCTTCTATCTTTGAATGATGAGAAATGGGTCTGGCACCAACGCTTAGGTCATGCTAACTGGAGATTAATCTCTAAGCTTAGCAAACTAAGTTTGGTTAAAGGACTACCCAATCTTAACTATCATTCAGATGCTCTGTGTGGTCCTTGTCTGATTGGAAAGATTTCAAAAACCTCTTTTAAACCCAAAAACATTGTCTCTACCTCAAGACCTCTTGAATTACTTCACATTGATTTGTTTGGTCCTGTAAGTACAGCCTCAATCAATGGAAAGAAATATGGACTTGTTATTGTTGATGATTACAGTAGATGGACTTGGGTCAAATTTCTTAGAATGAAAGATGATGCATATGATGTGTTTACCATCTTCTGCACACAAGTACAAAGTGAAAAGAGTCTCAAGATCTTAAAGATCAGAAGTGATCATGGGGGTGAGTTTGAAAACGAACCCTTTGCAACCTTTTGTGAAGACCATGGAATTGTCCATGAGTTCTCAGCTCCTAGAACACCACAACAAAATGGTGTTGTAGAGAGAAAGAACAGGTCTTTACAAGAGATGGCAAGAACCATGATGCATGAGACTAAACTTGCTAAGCACTTCTGGGCAGAAGCTGTGAACACAGCTTGTTATATTCAAAATAGGATCTATATCAGACCTATATTGAATAAAACAACATATGAACTCTTTAAAGGAAGAAAACCCAACATCTCTTATTTTCATCAGTTTGGATGTACCTGTTACATTCTGAACAATAAGGCCTACAAAAGAAAATTTGATGCCAAAGCTTGTATGGGAATCTTTATAGGTTACTCTGAACGCTCAAAGGCATACAGAGTGTATAATTCTGAAACTAATACAGTGGAAGAATCTATACATGTTAGATTTGATGACAAAGAGCCTGACAGTAAAATGTCAGAGCAAGACAATAGCTATGCAGGTGTTCCATATACATATAACAATCCAGAACCTGAGAAAGCATCAGATGCAAATGAACCTTCAGAAGCTGTATTGGAAGAAGTCTCTGAAGAAGCATCCCCAATAGAAGCATCTGAAGAACATGATGATATCTCAGAAGATGATACCCAAACAAGTGCTGAGACTAATGAAGCTCCAAAGAGAAAATTCAAATACAGATCATCACATCCAGAAGATCTTATTCTTGGAAACAAAGAGAGTCCAAGAAAAACAAGATCGGATTATCAACAACATGATTCACTTCTAGGACTCATATCTATGATATAACCTAAGAATGTTGATGAAGCTCTTTCTGATGATGGATGGATTGTAGCAATGCAAGATGAGCTCAATCAGTTTCAAAGAAATGATGTGTGGGATTTGGTACCAAGACCAACACACAAGAACATCATTGGAACCAAGTGGGTATTCAGGAACAAACTGAATGAACAAGGTGAAGTGGTAAGAAACAAAGCTAGACTAGTAGCACAAGGCTACAGTCAGCAAGAAGGCATTGACTTCACTGAAACATTTGCTCCAGTGGCAAGACTGGAAGCAATCAGGTTATTATTATCATATGCAGTTAATAATGGAATAACCTTATACCAAATGGATGTTAAGAGTGCCTTTCTAAATGGTGTCATTTCTGAAGAAGTATATGTCAAACAACCCCCAGGTTTTGAGGATTTAAAAAATCCTGATTATGTTTATAAACTTAAGAAATCACTCTATGGTCTCAAACAAGCTCCAAGAGCTTGGTATGAAAGACTGAGTAATTTCCTTTTAGAAAATGGTTTTCAAAAAGGTCAGATTGACAATACATTATTCAGAAAGACAACTAAGAAAGACATCTTAATTATTCAAATATATGTGGATGATATAATATTTGGTTCTACTAATGCTTCCTTGTGTAAGAATTTTTCAAAGCTGATGCAGGATGAATTTGAAATGAGCATGATGGGTGAACTAAAGTTTTTCCTTGGAATTCAAATCAATCAAGGAAAAGATGGCACTTACATTCATCAAAGCAAGTATACAAAAGAGCTTCTGAAGAAGTTTAATCTTGAAGACTATAAGACAATGTCAACTCCCATGCATCCTACAAGCAGCTTAAGCAAAGAAGAAATTGGAAGCAAAGTAGATCAGAAGCTGTATAGAGGTATGATTGGTTCTTTGCTCTATCTAACAGCTTCTTGACCTGATATCTTATACAGTGTATGCTTGTGTGCAAGATTCCAGTCAGATCCTAGAGAACCTCATTTAACTGCAGTTAAGAGGATCTTTAGATATCTGAAAGGAACTACTAATCTAGGACTTCTTTATAAAAAATCCCTAGATAGTAAGCTAGTTGGATTCTGTGATGCTGACTATGCTGGAAACAAGATAGAGAGAAAATCCACTAGTGGAAATTGCCAATTTATTGGTGAAAATCTCATATCTTGGGCCAGCAAGAGACAAACAACTATTGCTTTGTCTACAGCAGAAGCAGAATACATCTCAGCTGCTAAATGCTGCATACAGCTTCTCTGGATGAAATATCAGTTAGAGGACTACAACATAGCTGAAAGTAGTATTCCACTATATTGTGATAATACTGCTGCTATTCATTTATCTAAGAACCCAATTTTGCATTCCAGAGCTAAGCATATTGAAATTAAGCATCATTTTATAAGAGATCATGTTCAAAAAGGGACAATAAATATTCAATTCATTGATACTGATCATCAATGGGCTGATATATTTACTAAGCCTTTAGCTATTGAAAGGTTTGATTTTATTAAAAAGAATTTGAACATGCACTTCATCTCTGAAGAAAACTAGCTCTGAGATGCAAAATAGAATTAGGATCTGGAGCTCTTTCAGAGCCTACATTAATTTAGAGTCTCTTTTTGGAAGTTCTGAATAATATGGGATCTGAAGGATAACAAGTTCTGATGAGGTGACAGATATTAATGAATTTGGCTCTGAACTAGACGGAAATGAAACGTTTAGTACTAGTTACTGTACAACAGTTGTCTGTACACGCGTCAGCTTGATTAAGTCTCTTCTGCACGTGTCTAGATCCTGATGGGTAGAGAACAGTTAATGATGAAAATGCAGTTATGCAATTTAAAATTAATTTTAAACTGTTCGCGCTCCCTCCTTTGTGCCTTTTTTCTGAATGTTTATTATATTTGATATAAATTGTCACTTCACTCACAAAGCACAACTTTTTCACATAATCACTTCCTACACAAACCCTAAACCTCAGAATTTTCCAAATCTCCCTGCTTCTTAATCTTTTGCTATCATGGCTGCTCGTCCTTCAAACGAAATTGTTCAACGTCCGTTCAACCCTGTTTTACCACCGGTTATTGATCTTTCGTCTCAAGCAAGACTCGTCTTCGTAGATAATGTAACCGACGCTGGTCCGGAATCTTTTGAGTTCGTTACGGAAACGTTTGTGGATTTTGAGAGTTTCAAAGTAAACGGGATTGACATTCAAAGTTTATTCTACGATCAACAATGGAAGAATTACTTTGAGATGCTAAACAGGTTTATCTACTATGATATTGTCAAATACTTCTGGCAAAAAGCAACCATCTTTGACAAGTTCTGTATTGATGAAGAGGTTAGAAAGATGGTTGAGAAGGATAGTTCCTTGAAAGGAAAAACAAGGAGTCAACTGGGTTTGAGACCCTATAAAGGAAATGAGATTAGGTCAAACATCATGGGAATCAATGTTCTTATTACTCAAGAACATATTGCCAAACTTTTGGGTCTGGACAATGAAGGAGAGAATGTGGATGAATATGGTGAGAAGAGCAAACATATTGAATCCATTAAGAAGGATTTATTTCTTCCTGGTTGTGCCAACAATGATTTTGGAAAAGCAAAATTCATGAGCCAAAACTTCAGCTTTGCTTTCAAAGTGTTTCTGGCCTCCATCATTACTAGAGAAGGAGGATATGATACTATTTCTCTACCACACAGACACTTCATCTGGTTTATGTACAAGAAGGTAAAGATAAATCTGGCAAAGCTTCTGTTTGATCACCTATGCTTCACTATATCCAAGAGCATAACCAAATCACCTTCCATTATCCATCATCCAAGGTTGATTTCTGAAATCATTCGTCAAACAAAGCTCATTCAGATTGTTAGTACCAAGGAGAAACTTAGAGTTTTTAATACTGCTAAGTATGATGCAAGTGTTCTGGTAAATATGAAGCTGAAAACAAAAGAGGAGCTGAAGACAGCCAAGAGCCCTCTAGAGCAAGTTTATGAAAAGTACTTCTGGTGTGATGGTTTTCCAACCATATCAGAATTTGATAATGATGATGTTATCAAGAACTTCTTGGAGTTGGTTAGACTAGATTCTGGAGTAAGAGTGCCCAGGAGTATGGTAGTTGGTGTACCAAACTGGGACATTTTCAAAGGACCAAAGCAGATCACCAAGTCTAAGAGAAAACCTCAACCAATTGAACAAGAAATAGTTGAGGAAAGCTCCAAAGAACAATCTGAAGATAAGAATGATGCTGCTGAGGTTAGTGGTGCTGAAAGGATAGCCACTGAAGAAAAAGAAGAAGTCACTAAGGAGCAAGTGGCTAAGATTGCTCAGAGGAAGGCTGTTCAGAAGGAGAGAAGAACAAAGAAAAGGAATGATAGGCCTGAAGATGCTGAAGAGGATCAACCTGTCAGAGCCACAAAAAGAAAGAAGACAGTTGTTTCAAAACAAAATGTTGCTGACTCAGGTAAAAATTCTAAGCCTAATATTGATAGTGTATCTAGTGCTCATCCCCCTACCCAATCATCTCCTATAGACTATTCAAAGCCTATACGAATGATCCCACCATCCTCACAACCCTCATCATCCTCCTCATCATCATCTGAAGGGACCTCTTCTGATACAAGCACTGATTCTTCAGAGCTTATAGAAAAACTTGACAAAATTCAGAAGGAACAAGATAAGAAAAAGATCCCTGTCAAAAGAACCCTCAAGAAACCCAAACACAACTCACCAGAAGAGGAAAATATCTTTATTGACACCTCTATTCTTGACCAACCTACCAACACAACAAGAAAATCACCCACCATTCTTGAACATCTCTCCACTCACCTATCTGGTGATGCCTTTACCTACTCCAACACAAACTCACCTGATCAATTCCACTTTATGAATACATCTTCTGACTTACCTATTGATCCACCAATTCCAGAACCACCAATTCAAACATCATCATCCTCCCTTGCTGACATTGAACAAGAAGATCCACCCACCTTCACACCAGCTCAGGAAGAAGTTATGACTCATCCTGAACATACCACTGCTAAACCACCCACACCACAACCTGAACCTTCCACTCCTGAACCCACACCTGAATCACAAACACCACCATCAGAACCCATCTATGGTCCTTTTTACAAACCCTTAACCATAGATGAACTCAGTCTACCTACTGACTTTGCCCTACCCATTTTGGAGGATCTGCTAAAATCAGAAATTAATGTTGATGATGATATAATAACAACCCTCAAAGACCCCTTTGATGAAATCAGAAAAATCAAAATCATCCCTCTTAAAAGAAAAAGACCTGAATCCACCATTCCCTTCAACAAAAACCAACCCTTCTTCAATCACAACTCTGAACCAAACCTTGAGCTGCTAGATAATGCTATTAGTATTAGTCTAAAGAAATTTAAGAGCATGGAAGAAGAAGTACTGATATTTCCCTCAGATGTTGATGCTAAGATCAGGGAATTGGAACAGAAATTCAGTCAGTCTCTAAGGCTCTTAGGAGGTTATGTGAAAAGGAAGATTGAAGGAAGAGGAATGGAAGTGTTGTCTCAAATAATGAGTGCTGCTGATCGCTCTCATGCTCTGAGACTTACTTTTTTCAACCATGAAGAAGAATGTCAGAGATTAGCTTTTTTAGCTGCTGTAAATGAAAGTATAAGAAGATATCTTGATGCTGAGCAGGCTAGAATAGCTGCTGAAATGGAACGTCAGAGGCTTGCTGAACAAGAAGCCTTCAAGTTGTTGGTTGATAGAGCGGTTCGCATTGCAGTCGTGGAAACTGAGAAGATTAATGAGAATCAAGCAGCTGCAGAGGATGTTGTTATGCTGCAGAGGATGTTGTTATGCAAGATCAGAACCTCAGTGAACCAGACTCTGATAAGGGTAAAGCTCCCATTGTTGTTTCAACTCCTCCTAGATCTCCACCAGTACTCATCCAAGGTTCTTCTTCATCTGCTATACCTTCTGTTATGTAAGAAGCTCTAGATGAGATCAAGAATGACTTAAGAGAGGAACTGAGAAATGAAATGGATGAGTTCATGGCCGATATAAGAGAAGACATGAACAGATCTGGTGAAGCTACTAACAAGAAGATAGATGCAATGATGGAACTACTTCTGAAGCTTACTCAACAACAACAACCCAAACCATAACCTTATGTTTGAGCACTTGCTTGTATTTTTTTTGTAATTCGTTTGGATATTTTCTTCTTGATTAATTAAACTTCTTATTATCCTTACTTGTGTATGTGTATCTGAATGAGTGTTTATTTTATTTTTTTTAAATTGAAAATCATATACTCTGATAATGTCTGATACTCTTGTGGATTCTGAACCTAGTGTAAGGTGTTGGAGAACATCTTTTTTTTTTTTTTTTTAAAACTTATATAGGATTTTGAAAACCTAAGGTTCCCCCACATCAATATTCATGTTTACTTATGAAATAGCTTCTTAGTATTATAGCCTGTTTATAAGCGGGGCAACAATACCGTATGAGGCGTGTCTGGTAACTGGTTTTCTGACGTTTGAAAAGAGTATATAAAAGAAACACGCTCAAAAGAAAGAAATTTAAAGCAGGAACTCTTTATTAAATTTATTGAAGAAATTCTGTATTACATAAGATAATGAGATCCTACTTAGAATCAACGTCAGCAGCTTCTGGCTTATTCTTCTTATGCTTCTCATCAACATAAGAAAGTAGGTCAAGCAGGGCTTGCTGAGCTTCAGCTTGATACTCTTCGTATGGCTTGTCATCATCATATGTCCATAAGAATTCTTCCAGGTCAGAGCCGATTTCTTCAAGCTCTGACTCTGTCAGAACCAATTCTCGCTTGTTTCTTTCATAGAGATGCCTGTTTTCTTTGCAGCGCCAGGGCTCTGCTTCCTTCTTGATCACCTTCTTAGATCCTGAAGCATCCTTCGTAGCTTGCTTTTCCATTGTGTGTTTCTTACGATGCTCTTTGATTATTCTGTATGAATAAAATGAGAAGAATCATCTCTTTTTATAGTGCTCTCAAACTTTCTTGTCTACTTGGGAATCAACACCATTCATTTAATGAATATAGTTGTATCCATTTTTTTGACTTGAATGTCTTGTTTTCTGAGCTTTTTGACTGATGACAAAAGGGGGAGTAAGAACAACGTTAAAATTGATAATAATTGATCTCTTTTACTGCTAAAGAACTGAAACTGTTATACTCATATCAATTTCTATCCCTTCTGAACTATAGTTATGTGTTTTGTTCTGAACCATTATTGAAAGGGGAGAAAATTTAAGAACCTAAAATTGATTTCCATAGATAATATAAGAGAAGTTTGCAAACCTCCTCTGAACATTATCTGACCCTAAGAAGCAAAGCTTACAAAACTATGCATCTGAGAGTCAAATATGAAAATCTATTTTAAGTTGATAAATCAACTCTTAAACTGTTTTAATTAATTATGGATAAGACTTAGGGGGAGCTTACAAACCTAACCCTATGGATTATCAGACTCAGGGGGAGATTGCAAACCTTTGAAACCTGAAGTCAACATAATTAAATTAAATCAACAACAATTGAATTTTAATGCTTTAGTTTGTCATCATCAAAAAGGGGGAGATTGTTGGAACAAAGTGGGTCTGACATGGACCTCTAAAATTTTAAGTGGTTTTGATGATAACAAAGTATTAAAATTGCAATTGGTATTACTAATGATTATTCTAGTGTGCAGAATTAAAAGTTAAAATTCATTCAGAAGCACTATGAATAACAAGAGAGAAGCCAAGCTATGAAGCTCTGAAAGCGTATCGCTGTTCATCAGAAGCTTAAATTTTGCGTGCTGAAGGTAATGCGTCTGAGGACCAAAGCTAGACTCTGACGAGTTCAGAAGCTGAAGACCTTAAGAAGCTACGACAACAGCATCTGAAGCAAAAGGAATTTACGTCACTCAAGAACTGACAGAACCAGAACCAATGATTGAAGAATAATCTACTTCAAGGCTCTGTCACATCCACAGGAAGGAATATTCGTTGGTACAACGTTAATCTTATCCATAAGTGGAGCGCATTTGAGGATTGTACTATCGTACTATTATTACTCAAATTGGATGAGTGATAATTTGAAATGCAAGGTAGTGGAATTGGATTTCTTTGCTAAAGAAGGCAATCTACAGCTAGCAAATGTACGAGTAAATTCCAGCTGGCACCTTATCTCTCTACAACGGTCATCATCTTCCTTCAAGTATAAATAGAAGACTCAAATGGAAGAAATGACTACCGTTCTACTGCACTATTACTGCGTTTAAGGCTCTGAAGCATTCTGACACTATTGTTCTATCTGTCATTCAAAGTCTTAAAGCAATTTGCGTTGTATTTTGTAAACACCTCTGATAGTATATCAAGTGTCCATTAACAATCATTCTTAGATTTTAAGTTTGTTTGTGAAGTCTCTTGTTTAGTGAAACTTGAGCATTTGAGAAGTCTCTTGTTTAGTGGAACTTGAGCATCTGAGAAGTCTCTTGCAAGTGTGCTTGAGCAATTTGTAATCTTGAGTAGATTATAGTGAAAAGCTCTTGTTAGTAACAAGGGGACTGGAGTACTCTCGGTTTGTGAGAGGAACCAGGATAAATTCTGTGTCTTTCTTTCTCTCTCTCAGCACCCATCTTTATTTTGTGTTTATATCCGCTGCAAACTTAGTTTTATTTCGAAAAAGTTTTAATTCTAAAAATACAATTCAACCCCCCCCTTCTTGTGTTTTTCCACCTTCAATCTTAAAGCAAATTTTTTTGGAAATGAGCAAACATATGAATGTATTGAAATGCACTAATATGTTATGTTGATAATTGAAAAGACTTCACATAGGCATAAGCTTGTAAGGTTTAAGAAGAGAAGATAGAGATGATACTATTTAACCTTGTACCGTAGGGTGTTGATGCACTTTCCTTTGTATAAAACTCCAAGGTGCCAAGAAGTGTGACATGTATATAAAGTGCATGCTTGATGTATGTTATTCTAGGTTAGAGATATCTAGGATCCCTAATTCCCCGCGAATATAGATAAAGGGATCCGTTGCAAGTGGCTTTGTAAAGATGTCCGCAAGTTGGTTTTTCGATTCCACATGCTCAAAAATAACATCCCCTTTTTCTACATGATCGCGAAGAAAGTGATGCCTAATCTCTATATGCTTAGTCCTTGAATGCAACACGGGGTTCTTTGTGAGGTTTATGGCGCTAGTGTTGTCACACAAGATTGGAACACGTTGTAGTTTTAAATCGTAGTCGAGAAGTTGTTGTTTTAACCAAAGTATTTGGGAACAATAACTTCCGGCCGCAACGTATTCCGCCTCGGCGGTTGACCAAGCAACCGATACTTGTTTCTTGCTATGCCAACTTACCAAGCTATTACAAAATAGGTGACATGTTCCACTAGTACTCTTCCTATCCAACTTGCAACCGGCAAAGTCGGAATCAGAGTAACCTACCAAAGAACAATCATTCCCCTTAGAGTACCATAAGCCAAAGTTTGATGTTCCTTTCAAGTATTTTAAAATCCTTTTTACGGCTTTTAGGTGTGATTCTTTGGGGCATGATTGATATCGTGCACACATGCAAACGCTAAACATAATATCTGGCCTAGATGCCGTTAGGTAGAGTAAGGATCCGATTATACCTCTATATTTTGTAATTTCCACATCTTTACCTTCTTCATCTTTGCTTAACGCACATGTTGATTCCATGAGAGTTTCCATATGTTTTGAATTCGTCATCCCAAACTTCTTAAGCAACTCAAGGCAATATTTAGTTTGATATATAAAAGTTCCTTCTTCTAGTTGCTTGATTTGTAATCCCAAGAAGTAGGTTAGTTCACCCATCATGCTCATCTCAAATTCACCTTGCATAAGACTAGAAAAGCTCTTGACAAGAGATGGGTTAGTGGAACCAAAAATAATATCATCAACATAAATTTGAACCAATAAGACGTCTTTTCCCTTACGTTTAATGAAGAGTGTAGTGTCAACCTTTCCCCTTGAATATCCGTTTTTAATTAAGAACTTGCTAAGTCTATCATACCAAGCTCTAGGAGCTTGCTTAAGGCCATATAAAGCTCTTTTTAATTTGAAAACATAGTCTGGATGTTCGTGATTTTCAAAACCGGGTGGTTGTTTGACATACACTTCTTCATTTATGTATCCATTAGGAAGGCACTCTTAACATCCATTTGGTATAACTTGAAGTTCATATTGCATGCATAAGCCAATAAAAGTCTAATGGCCTCGAGGCGGGCTACCGGAGCATAGGTCTCCTCATAATCAATGCCCTCCTCTTGGTTGTAGCCTTGAGCTACCAACCGTGCCTTGTTCCTAACAATAACACCGTTTTCATCGAGTTTATTTCTAAAAATCCAACGTGTCCCAATCACTTGATGACTTGGAGGAGGTGGTACTAAATCCCACACATCATTTCTTTTAAATTGATTTAGTTCTTCTTGCATTGCAAGAATCCAATGTTCATCAAGTAATGCGGTTTTTGAGTTTTTAGGTTCAACTTGTGAAACAAACGCATAATGAGAACAAAAGTTACTTATTTGAGATCGAGTAGCCACTCCCTTTGAGAGATCACCTAAGACTTTGTCAATGGGATGGTTCTTTAGAGTACGCCATTCCTTTGCAAGACCGGCTCCTCTTTGCTTGTGATGATTCTTTGATGAAGAAAATCCTCCATCATCTTTGTCTTCATTGGATGGTGACGGCTTATCGTCCTTTGGTTGATCACTTCCAACAACTTTTTCATCCTTTAAAATGTCCGTTGTGTCGACACCTACACCAATAGAATCACTTTTCCCGTTTTCTTCCGGAAAAGTCTCATCAAAGTTTACATGAACCGATTCTTCAATAATTTGTAACCTCTTATTGTATACTCTATATGCCTTGCTAGATAATGAATAACCTAAGAAAATGCCTTCATCCGCTTTTGGATCAAATTTGCCAAGATTCTCCTTTCCATTATTTAAAATAAAGCATTTGCATCCAAAAGAGCGCAAGTGACTAAGATTAGGTTTTCTACCTTTAAGTATTTCATAGGGAGTTTTGTCCAAAATAGGTCGAATGATTGCCCTATTTAGAACATAACTCGCGGTGCTTATCGCATCGGCCCAAAAATACTTAGGAATACCACTTAACATAGTCCTAGCTAACTCTTCTAGAGTACGATTTTTCCTCTCCACTACTCCATTTTGTTGTGGTGTACGTGGAGCCAAAAAATTGTGTTCAATGCCATGTTTAGAGCAAAACTTTTCAAACTTATGGTTTTCAAATTCGCCTCCATGATCACTCCTAATAGAAATGATCTTAAGGTCTAGCTTATTTTGAATCATCTTAGCAAATTGTTTAAAAGCGGACAAGGTATCGCTTTTACTAGATAAGAATAATGTCCAACAAAATCTTGAGTAATCGTCTACAATCACAAGTCCATAGTAATTACCACCAATGCTTTTGGTCCTTGATGGTCCAAAAAGATCCATATGGATTAACTCTAAAGGCTTAGTAGTTGAAATGAACTTTTTAGATTTGAAAGAAGCCTTAGTTTGTTTACCCATTTGGCATGCGTTACACAAGTGATCTTTTGAAAAACGTATTTTAGGTAGACCGATTACAAGATCTTTAGAAGCTATCTTATTTAGTAAATCGAAATTAAGATGCGCCATTCTTCTGTGCCACAACCAAGATTCATCATACTTGGTTATGAGACACTTAGCACCACTTAGGCAATTATCATCTAGGTCTAACATGTATACATTTCCATGCCTAATAGCCTTAAGAATCACATTCTTGTCTTTGTTACTTTCGATTGTGCAAAAGGTTGGTTTGAAATTGATTATGAACCCTTTATCACAAAGCTTAGCAACACTCAACAAGTTGTGCTTAAGGTTATCCACAAGTACAACATTAGATATGGTTATAGTAGAGGGATTACCGATAGTACCTACACCAAGAATAGTGCCCTTATTGTTGTCTCCATAGGTGACATAGTCTTTCTCCTTTGCTTTGAACTCAATGAAAAGCGAGGCATCACCCGTCATGTGCCTTGAACATCCACTATCTAGAAACCATCTCCTTTCTAGACTATCAAGGCACTTTTCCTACAATATTTAAACATAAGAAGGAGGTACCCAATTTTCATTGGGTCCTAATTGGTGAGGCAAATAAGTTTTGTTGAGTTTTGGCATCCATTGCAATACGCCCTTAGGTACCAACAATTTCCTAACTTTACATTTTGCAATGGTATGGCCTTCACAACAACAATAGTGACAAGTGATATGTGAGTCACTCTTCTTTTGATCCATTTTGAAACTTTTACAATTTTTGTTTTTGAGTTTCAAAGTGTTTTGAAAATGTTTTGGATCAACTTGATGAGAGACTCTAGGTTTTGATGAATTTTCCACTTTGTCCTTGAGAGTCTTAATATTTTTTGACAAAGTGATACAATTATCACAACCAACTATATCACTATTATTATGACTTGCACTTGTCCTTTCTAATAATGATACCTTGAAAGCTTTCAACTCTTCTTCCGTTTCGGAAACTTTCTTTTCAAGAACTTTGTTAACTTTTATAATTTCTTTTAATCGTTTGAAGGCTTTCCTAGTTTCACTACATAGGTCCTCAAATGCATTTTGCAAATCATGATATTCTAACGAAGTATATGAGCTAGAGGGATTTTGGTTCACCTTTTTGGGAGCTTTATCCTTCTTTTTGTGATGATGATTGTGAAGCATACATTAGCCACTTCGCCTTCATCACTTGAACTAGAGCTTGATGATGAATGAGATGAAGAGCTACTACTCTCCCATGCAACATAAGCTTTCTTTCCTTTGCTCCTCCTTTTGTTTAAAGATGACTCCTTCTCTTTTCTTTTGAGATTAGGATAATCCGGCTTGTAGTGACCAACTTGGCCGCACTCATAGTGTAACAGCCCGAGCCTTCGGCGCTCCCGACACTGCTACCTCACGATCTTCTCCAACCCCCTTCACTATTGAAATTTTTGCCTTCCGTGGGAATCGAACCCATGTACCTGGGATAAGTACATGTCCAATCCATTCCCACTACCAATTGGGCTACTAGCTCAATTGGTAGTGGGAATGGATTGGACATGTACTTATCCCCAGGTACATGGGTTCGATTCTCACGGAAGGCAAAAATTCCAATAGTGAAGGGGGTTGGAGAAGATCGTGAGGTAGCAGTGCCGGGAGCGCCGAAGGCTCGGGCTGTTACATAAAAAGGCGCCTTTTTTTTGTAACAGCCCGGGCCCTTTTCTACGTATATAGTAGGCCACCCCGGCGCTGTACATCACGATCTTCTCCACCCCCCTCTCTAGTGGAGTTTTTGCCTTCCGTGGGAATCGAACCATGTACCATGGGGATATGTACATGTTCAATCCATTCCCACTACCAATTGAGCTAGTAGTTCAATTGGTAGTGGGAATGGATTGAACATGTACTTATCCCCATGGTACATGGTTCGATTCCCACGGAAGGCAAAAACTCCACTAGAGAGGGGGGTGGAGAAGATCGTGATGTACAGCGCCGGGGTGGCCTACTATATACGTAGAAAAGGGTCCGGGCTGTTACACATAGCATATCCCTTTCTTGGAGTACCTAGCATCTTCATTCTTCCGGCGGTAACCGCTATCTTTCCGAAACTTCTTAAGATTGTCATCGGAATGTCTTATCCCATTCTTTCTCACATATCTATTATAGCGTCGAACGAAGAGCCCCATTTCCTCATCATCGGAATCGTCTTCGCTTGAGCTACTTTCCACTTGCTCAACCTTTTAGGACTTGGATTTGGAGGCCTTTAGAGCAATGGACCTCTTATCCTTTTCTTTTTCCTTTTCGTTGTGTTTCTCCTTTTTCTCACCTTTCTCATGCTTTTCCAACAAATTAAGCACTTGTTCATGTTCCGTTAGCTTACCGAATAAGGTTGTGAGACTCAAAGTTGTAAGATCATTCGCTTCTTTGATTGCGGTGACCTTTGGTTGCCATGACCTATTAAGACATCTCAAAATCTTATTAGTAGCATCTTGATTAGTGATTGGTTTACCTAGGCCATGCAACTTGTTGGTAATTTTTACAAACCTTTGTTGCATATCCGCAATGGTTTCACCATCTTGCATATGAAACAATTCGAACTCTTGAGTTAAGGTGTTTATTTTGGATATTTTGACCTCATTAGTACCCTCAAAATGAGTAACTAATGTATCCCACATTTCTTTGGCCGTTGAACAATGCGACACATGATAAAATTGTTTAATCCCAAGGGATGAAATAAACGATCCAATAACACAGTCCAAGCAAGTTACAAAAATATAGAGCTAATCCAATCACAATCAAGATATATGTCAATTGAAATTTGGTGCACACGTACGAACACAAAAATTCAATTGAATCAAAAATTAAAGCAATTGCGTAAAGTAAAAGATTAAGGAAGAAAGACACAAACGATTGATTAGGGAGTTCCCACAGCTTTCGTGTCGTCCTCGCGGTCGGTCGGGTACGTCTCCCCCAAATAACCAAACGGGTTATTTGAGCGTATATTGATTAAAAATGATTGAACTATAGTGCACAATTTACAAAAGACTCAAATAACCCTATATCGAATCTAATGCAAACTATGCGTAATAACCTTAACAACCAATGAAGCTTCTCCCTCTGATTCCAACGATCCTAACCATGCGCAAACCCTCGCGCCAATCGTCCAGCTGAGTACCTCGCTTCTTCGTTGTTGATCCTTCAAGATATCACACAATCTTGAATCCTTAAGAAAAACCCAAACCTTCTTCACAAATCAACTCGATCACGCCTCTGATTCACCGCAAGCCGTATCGAACGTTATCGATCAAATGTACAACCTTTATCCGAATGATCCCATACTCACTCTTCAATGAATTGCAATTTGATGGAAGATGATGATCTTGTGAAGAATAACCCTTTGATCCAAATTATTCACCCAATTTGAATCCCAAAGAGTTTTTCAAAGCTATTTCACTTTCTCACAGGTTTCTCTCTCTCTCTCTCTCTCTCTCTCTCTCTCTCTCTCACAATCACAAAGCACATTGCTATTTATAGAGAAAATAGAATTGAGCAAATTTAGGCAAAAATTCACAGACATGTATCGATACAAATGATGGTTTGTATCGATACAAACCTTTGACCAGCGTTCAAATATGAAAATTTTGACCTATGTATCGATACAAACACGTATGTGTATCGATACATACATCAGTTTCTTGAAATCTTGACTGATATGTATCGAAGCATGCAAGCATGATTCGATACATCATGCACTCTCTGGTTTTCTGAGAGATATAGGTGTGTATCGATACATGCAAGCATGATTCGATACACAGGTGACTCTCTGCCTCTAAGAGACCACTTTTGTATCGATACAAGTGATATATGTATCGATACAAATTGCACAAAATCAGTCTGAAGTAATTTCAGGACATTTGTATCGATACACATGTTTATGTATCGATACATAATAAAAAATCAATTTTTCAAAGTTTAAAAATAGTTTTTCGCTGTCAAGTCATTTGTAATGTTGCCAAAATATGTTCTACTCTATTTTCATGTGTTTTGACAACTATTAAAACATGAGGATGAACTGGTGCACTTACAGAGAGTCTTTCAGTACATGTTGTTGGACGGGGGAACTGATAAACAGTTGATTAGAACAAATGAACATAACTTTAATTTTTTATAATCTATGATTTATTTTTTTTATTTTATAATCTATGACGATAAACCTAATATATATTATCCATGAAAAGTTGTTTGGGGATGAGATAACATACCACCATCTTTGAGGAGATTTATTGCAATGAAATAATCATGGTATGTTTTAATTTTATGTGAAACCGGACTCCCAAAAAACTTAAGGTCGTGAATATATATATATATATATATATATATATATATATATATATATATATATATATATATAATCGAAAAATTATAAAGTTTATAATTATTTTATATTTATAGGGTCCATATATAGTCATGGGGATGAAAACGGGACAAATAATCTCCTAATAGTATAGAACCAGAAGCTAATGAATATTCTCATTTTCACTCTACCCTATAACATTCTTAAATTCATATCATACAAAAATCATCTCAATTTCATCATATAATTTTAAATCAAATTACTCAAATAATATTTTAAAATAAACACATAAATAATATGAAAAGAAAAAAATTTCGTGCACGGCACGGACTAACATACTAGAAATATATATATAGGGATTTGCTAATTTAGACCCACTTAAAAATATGAAGGTCTACATTAGCAAGGTGCACCTTTTCTATTATGAATAAAAATAACCTTCTTCCACTATTTCAAATAAGTTCAAAGTAAAGGGCAATTTTAGAGTTTTATAAAAAATAAAAAAAAAACAGTAAAACATGTTTTATCTTTCGTTAAAATTCTCAAACAACATTTTTCTAATAAAAAAACATAAAATTGTTTTATAAAAGTGAGTGTAAATTAGCAAATGGATGCACAACGTTGTCAAGGGTTTTTTGTCCAAAGTGAGTGTAAATTAACATTTAATAAAATTTACATTTAGCAAGTGAGTGTAAATTAACATTTAATAAAATTTACCTAACTAACCCTCAATTTTCTAGTGTAAAATAACTAAATGTGAAGGGTTTTTTGTCCAAAGTGAAAAAATGCACCTTGCTAATTTTGACCTTCATATTTTTAAGTGGGTCAAAATTAGCAAACCCCATATATATATATATGGGGAGGGATCAAATTACACCGGTGTAACATTTGAGTAATGTTACACCGCTCAATAACGCTTTAACGAATATAAATTTTACAAAATCCACCGTTGGATTGAAAGTTTATATCATATAGATCATCTATGTTGAGTTTTACAAAAATCTAAAATCGTTTGATATGTTATTGGGATACATTAAAATTAACGGTTTATGCATTTTTACTGAATACCGTTAATCTTTATGTATCTCAAAAACATGTCAACCAATTTTAGATTTTTGTAAAACTCAACATAGATGATCTATATGATATAAACTTTCAATCCAACGGTGGATTTTGTAAAATTTGTATCCGATAAAGCGTTATTGAGCGGTGTAACATTACTCAAATGTTACACCGGTGTAATTTGATCCCTCCCCTATATATATATGGGTCATAACCATAAGAATAAAATATGCATTGGATTTAATTATATAATATAAAAAAAATGAGTTTGTCCTAACAATATGAACGTATGAAAAAATAGGAAAATAAATAAGGAATGTTTTGATTATGAACTTATGATCATAGAGATTATTTTTGTTTTAATTAGGTTGTAAGACCCAAGATTCCACTGTACAGTTTTTCTAAGGAACTCTAGTGTCGGCTAAGAGTTTTAGGGTTTTTGGTGAAGCGGTTTTGTGAGTATCGTCGCATTAATGGAATTTTTGCTGAAAAGGAGCCTGTTTTGTGCTCGTGCGCTGGAAAGGCACAGACTTTCGGGTCGTGATCCTCTTTTAAGTATGAGGAGATTTCTGTGAAGCCAGAAATCCGAGTTTTGGGTTATTCTTGTTTTTGGATAAACGAGTAGGAAATTTACCCGTCGTTGTAAAATTTTACTGCGTCTGTTTTAAGTGAGGTTTCGGATGGAAGTTTCATATATCTGCGTAAGTTAGGATATGTCCTGAGATTAATTTTCTAAGGTGTGGCAGAAAATTACAGTCGCGGAAAAAGATCCGGCGATAAGTTTTGGAATGGAAAAACGTTAGACGTTCTTTCCGTAGGTTTTCTGTTTTTGCGATTTCCGTTCGTCGCGTTGCGCGAGAGCTGAGTACGTGACTTGTTATGGGAGATTGGATTAAATCTTGTGATTATCCATAAAGCAAATTGATCCAATGGCTAGGGTTTAAGCTTGGACTTTTGACTTTGATCCAAGGGTGGATTGGCTATCAAGAGCCTTTGTCATAGTAAGGAGGTTTGGTGACTTTGTGGACTTAAGAAAATCACAAAACTTCCTCACTCTTTTCTCTCTTGGCCGTGGCTTCTCTTCCACCTTTCCATATTGAGAAAAATTTCATTCCTTCACCAAAGCACTTGATCTTAAGCTTGTTGGAAAGCTTGGAGTTGTGAGATTCTTCTTCTAAGGTAACTAGGACCTCTTCCTTTCTCTTTGCTAGCCAAACTCTTGGAGTTTGATGGATTATTAGTTGATGTTCATGAGATGGAAAATTTTAGGAATTGGTTTTGAATGGTTTTGTTCCATGAAAGTTGTTCATGAGGGTGTAGTAAGCATGCTAGGCTTTGTTGTTTTTGTTTTCCATGAGTTGGTGAGAAACCTCATGAGAAAAGTTAGGGTTTTGGTTGGTTTATGTATTGATCAATAACATGTGGTTAAGTTGTAAGGTTTTGAAAAGAAAAGTTGTCTTTGAACCTTTGGGCAAAAGGGAAATGCGTTGTATGGTTTTGTTTTAGAAAATCCGATGAAAAATATTTTGGAGTTTATGAAAATATTTACTAAGTGTTTTGTGTGGTATTTTGGGGTCCAAGTGGTTTAAAACTCTTGTGACATGTGGTGTAGTTTTTCGCCTAGAAAACATGTTTGAAAATGATTTCAAGTCGGTTAAGGCCCGTAATAAAACTTGTGCTTGGGTTTGGTTTTGATTTTGGAAATGAAAATCAAATAACTTGCACTCGAAGCAACCAACATGCTTTCGGAGATGTGTTGCTTGCTTATGAAAATGGTTTGCTTTTGTGCCTTGAAAAGATGTTGGGAACTAATAGAATCAAACTAGGTTTGGTTGGGGAAAAAGGTGGTGTGAGTTGCTGTCTTTTGCTGTCATGACAGGTGCAACTCACCGGGCGAGTGTTTACTCGCCAGGGCGAGTGTCACAGGTCATGACAACACGCCAGGGCGAGCTCCAGAGCGAGCTAGACCTGTCCTCACTGCCTTCACTCGCCACCAACTCGCCAGGGCGAGCTCTGGGAGTTGAAATTTTGGATTCTGATCTCTAAACTTGGTTTTTAACTTTCTAATCCCTTTTTATTAATTTATGGAAGTGGCGGGGATTGGAAACGAGTTTTTCGGGTACTCGGAAAGTGCGTAACTTGTAACGCAAGAAAACGGCCATTTTGCATTTCAAATTATTTAAGACTTTTGACAATTGTTTTGGGTCCTAAAAATAGTACAGATAACTCATGGTGGTTGATCAATACGGTAGTTTTTGGTATGGTATCCGAAAGAGGGATTTTTCCTTAGGAACCTTTAGGTTTTTGGCGTTTTGGTGTAGTTTCAATACGATTGGTTAGAGAACAATGTATTGATTGTTACGCTGCTTGTTTTAGGAAGCGCGTTGTGTTGTTTGAGCGTGTGTTGTTGACGGGAGCTTGCCGAGGTAAGGGCTCCACTTTATTTCTGTCTTTTCACTGAGTTATAACATGTTTGTTGGTTATCTTCGGTGATGCGTGGTTGTGTGTTTGGCATGTATGTGTTATGTATTCTCGTGATGAGAAAGTGTTTACAATACTTGCGCTGTTTACATATGATTATGAGAATATATGTATGAACAGGTGTTTGGAATACATATGATGAGAAATGTATGTATGTTGTTATGTTTGGTTTACATATGCTAGAGAGGTATGTATTCATTGCATTAGCATATATGGGGAAGCGTATGCTCATGCATTTGGTAGTTGCGTGCCCGGTGTGGTGATCGGGAGAGCCCACCCTAATGGTTCGTAGTGATCGGGAGAGCTACGAGATTTTGGTTGAGATCGATACGTAGTGATCGGGAGAGCTACGGGGTGTGGTGATCGGGAGTGCCCACTCTAATCCTTGTAGTGATCGGGAGAGCTACGGGATTCTATTTATACTTATGGTAGGGGTGTGGTGATCGGGAGTGCCCACTCTAATCCTTGTAGTGATCGGGAGAGCTACGGGATTCTATTGATACTTATGGTAGGGGTGTGGTGATCGGGAGAGCCCACTCTAATGGTTTGTAGTGATCGGGAGAGCTACGGGGTTTTCATTGATATTGTTAGTGGGTTGGACCTACGATTCCGGAACTCATGCATTGTGGTAGCTAGGGTTAGTACCACACATTGTAGAGGTTGCATTATAGGCTATGTGTGCATTGCTTATATAAACCCGTTGGTGGGAATTGCTTTGGTGGTTAAGAGCTTTCTCTTGTGTTTGTGGAATTATTGTTATGTGTACAATCTTTCGCACCGGTTATATATATACATACTATATATTTTGTGGTGACCCTTTCTTTCATTTGCGGGCTCATCCCACCCAGATGATGGGTTAGGTCGTGGTGACGACGGTGGCTGTTCCAGGCCCCAGTGAGATGTTGGAGCTTTAGCTTAGTTAGACTATGCGCCGGTGTGGGTTGTACACCGTGCTTTTTGGTTAGCATAGGGTTTCTAACTTGTTTTGTTGTAAGTATTTGAATACTTAGACTTGGATTGTAATTATTCAGGAATACACTTTGCTTGTCGAAGCACCTTATGGTAATGAGTTCTTTTGTATATTTGAATGCCGGCTCATTGAAAAATATTCTATGCGCACTCTGAGTGTTAGTTGAAAAAGAAAAAAAAAATAATGCCCCTTTTTGGCTTATGAAAAACGGGTTGTTACAATTGGTATCAGAGCACGGCTTTAAATCTTCAAAGGGAAAGTGTATACTTGAGTCGTTAATCCAGAGTCGGTTAGAACATAGCTAGAGTAGTGTCAGTTCTAGTTTTTGTTCTGTGTCGGGTTATGAGTTAGTAACCATTGAGCGAGATTTCAGTTGGAATTACGTGTGTCACACGTCAAGGGTCAGTGGGCCTAGTGTCGTTTGGAAGTAATGTGAACATATAAGGAACCGATTCTGGGGAATTGGGGGTTTGGATAAAGGGAGTCCAAGAGAAGTAGATGGTATAGTTTGGCAAGTGTCAAGACCATGAGGAGTGTAATCACCAACTGGAGGTTGGGATTGTTTTATGTAAGTCGTGTGTGGAAAGAGATTCGTATGTGAGTAGGCGGTTCGGCGAATTCACTGAGTTGCGGAATTATGGATATCGGTAGAACGGAAAATTCTTCTATAGAGAAAACAACTTGTTCGGAATGTAATGGTTTTGGTGGTACCTGCCGTGGTGGCATTGTATTACTGTTGAATGATGTTCAACGGATGTTTCATGAGTGGAATCATGAGAGCTTGAGCGACGGGTTTTGAGTGTTGTGTCTTACGAATACAAGGTCGAAAGGGAATGTTAGTCGTTGGAAAGCTATGTTAAGAGTAAGTAAGAGAGAAGCACACGAGCATGTGGCTTATGTCAATTAAGGATTGGCGAAAGGAATTGACTCACACATAATTTGGAAAATTATGATTGTGCGAGAGTAGTAAGGATTCAAAGGCACCACCTAAATGGATGTCATGGCGGTGTGTGTGTGTGGAATGTGGATATAAAAAGGGTAAACAATTGGCTAATGGCAAAGTTAAGTGAAAGCATGAGAGTCCAAGTAACGTGTTTTGGGCAAATTGGTCTCATTGACGAGATCAAGATTCGTAAGAGATCGAGGGAAACATTAAGAGAAACCACGAAAGAATTGTGGAACCCTTGTGACTCGGAGGACATTGAGCATAAGCGGAATGAAGCATCGTTTAAGTTGGGTAAAGATGGTCTAGACCACCATCATGTTTGTCGGCTATCTATTGACAAATTAAGGAACTGATCACCCTTAATCTCTTGTTAATAATAGACGTAATCATGTTGACTGGAATTGACTAGTTTTGCTAGCTTTGGTGGTGCACAGACAACTTCAGTGTTTCTTTTTGGAGGGTAGCCACTCACAACTTCGTGTGAAACTAATGGAGTGGGCTATGCCGCGGAGGCGAAAGAGATTCACCCGGAGGCGAAAGAGATTCACCCGGAGGCGAAAGAGAGTTGCGGTTGGTGCACGGTTGTGCCAGCGTGTTGGTGAGAGTATCTGTGTGACTTCACCCGGTGTTAGCATTTGTGTGGCTGCACCTAATCCTGAGGGATTTTGTTGTGATGGTGATGGTAATAATTAGTTGAGTCGTTACTCTTACCTTTAGTTTCGAGGACGAAACTTCTTTTTGGAGGGTAGTAATGTAAGACCCAAGATTCCACTGTACAGTTTTTCTAAGGAACTCTAGTGTCGGCTAAGAGTTTTAGGGTTTTTGGTGAAGCGGTTTTGTGAGTATCGTCGCATTAATGGAATTTTTGCTGAAAAGGAGCCTGTTTTGTGCTCGTGCGCTGGAAAGGCACAGACTTTCGGGTCGTGATCCTCTTTTAAGTATGAGGAGATTTCTGTGAAGCCAGAAATCCGAGTTTTGGGTTATTCTTGTTTTTGGATAAACGAGTAGGAAATTTACCCGCCGTTGTAAAATTTTACTGCGTCTGTTTTAAGTGAGGTTTCGGATGGAAGTTTCATATATCTGCGTAAGTTAGGATATGCCCTGAGATTAATTTTCCAAGGTGTGGCAGAAAATTACAGTCGCGGAAAAAGATCCGGCGATAAGTTTTGGAATGGAAAAACGTTAGACGTTCTTTCCGTAGGTTTTCTATTTTTGCGATTTCCGTTCGTCGCGTTGCGCGAGAGCTGAGTACGTGACTTGTTATGGGAGATTGGATTAAATCTTGTGATTATCCATAAAGCAAATTGATCCAATGGCTAGGGTTTAAGCTTGGACTTTTGACTTTGATCCAAGGATGGATTGGCTATCAAGAGCCTTTGTCATAGTAAGGAGGTTTGGTGACTTTGTGGACTTAAGAAAATCACAAAACTTCCTCACTCTTTTCTCTCTTGGCCGTGGCTTCTCTTCCACCTTTCCATATTGAGAAAAATTCCATTCCTTCACCAAAGCACTTGATCTTAAGCTTGTTGGAAAGCTTGGAGTTGTGAGATTCTTCTTCTAAGGTAACTAGGACCTCTTCCTTTCTCTTTGCTAGCCAAACTCTTGGAGTTTGATGGATTATTAGTTGATGTTCATGAGATGGAAAATTTTAGGAATTGGTTTTGAATGGTTTTGTTCCATGAAAGTTGTTCACGAGGGTGTAGTAAGCATGCTAGGCTTTGTTGTTTTTGTTTTCCATGAGTTGGTGAGAAACCTCATGAGAAAAGTTAGGGTTTTGGTTGGTTTATGTATTGATCAATAACATGTGGTTAAGTTGTAAGGTTTTGAAAAGAAAAGTTGTCTTTGAACCTTTGGGCAAAAGGGAAATGCGTTGTATGGTTTTGTTTTAGAAAATCTGATGAAAAATATTTTGGAGTTTATGAAAATATTTACTAAGTGTTTTGTGTGGTATTTTGGGGTCCAAGTGGTTTAAAACTCTTGTGACATGTGGTGTTGTTTTTCGCCTAGAAAACATGTTTGAAAATGATTTCAAGTCGGTTAAGGCCCGTAATAAAACTTGTGCTTGGGTTTGGTTTTGATTTTGGAAATGAAAATCAAATAACTTGCACTCGAAGCAACCAACATGCTTTCGGAGATGTGTTGCTTGCTTATGAAAATGGTTTGCTTTTGTGCCTTGAAAAGATGTTGGGAACTAATAGAATCAAACTAGGTTTGGTTGGGGAAAAAGGTGGTGTGAGTTGCTGTCTTTTGCTGTCATGACAGGTGCAACTCACCGGGCGAGTGTTTACTCGCCAGGGCGAGTGTCACAGGTCATGACAACACGCCAGGGCGAGCTCCAGAGCGAGCTAGACCTGTCCTCACTGCCTTCACTCGCCACCAACTCGCCAGGGCGAGCTCTGGGAGTTGAAATTTTGGATTCTGATCTCTAAACTTGGTTTTTAACTTTCTAATCCCTTTTTATTTATTTATGGAAGTGGCGGGGATTGGAAACGAGTTTTTCGGGTACTCGGAAAGTGCGTAACTTGTAACGCAAGAAAACGGCCATTTTGCATTTCAAATTATTTAAGACTTTTGACAATTGTTTTGAGTCCTATAAATAGTACAGATAACTCATGGTGGTTGATCAATACGGTAGTTTTTGGTATGGTATCCGAAAGAGGGATTTTTCCTTAGGAACCTTTAGGTTTTTGGGGTTTTGGTGTAGTTTCAATACGATTGGTTAGAGAACAATGTATTGATTGTTACGCTGCTTGTTTTAGGAAGCGCGTTGTGTTGTTTGAGCGTGTGTTGTTGACGGGAGCTTGCCGAGGTAAGGGCTCCACTTTATTTCTGTCTTTTCACTGAGTTATAACATGTTTGTTGGTTATCTTCGGTGATGCGTGGTTGTGTGTTTGGCATGTATGTGTTATGTATTCTCGTGATGAGAAAGTGTTTACAATACTTGCGCTGTTTACATATGATTATGAGAATATATGTATGAACAGGTGTTTGGAATACATATGATGAGAAATGTATGTATGTTGTTATGTTTGGTTTACATATGCTAGAGAGGTATGTATTCATTGCATTAGCATATATGGGGAAGCGTATGCTCATGCATTTGGTAGTTGCGTGCCCGGTGTGGTGATCGGGAGAGCCCACCCTAATGGTTCGTAGTGATCGGGAGAGCTACGAGATTTTTGTTGAGATCGATACGTAGTGATCGGGAGAGCTACGGGGTGTGGTGATCGGGAGTGCCCACTCTAATCCTTGTAGTGATCGGGAGAGCTACGGGATTCTATTGATACTTATGGTAGGGGTGTGGTGATCGGGAGTGCCCACTCTAATCCTTGTAGTGATCGGGAGAGCTACGGGATTCTATTGATACTTATGGTAGGGGTGTGGTGATCGGGAGAGCCCACTCTAATGGTTTGTAGTGATCGGGAGAGCTACGGGGTTTTCATTGATATTGTTAGTGGGTTGGACCTACGATTCCGGAACTCATGCATTGTGGTAGCTAGGGTTAGTACCACACATTGTAGAGGTTGCATTATAGGCTATGTGTGCATTGCTTATATAAACCCGTTGGTGGGAATTGCTTTGGTGGTTAAGAGCTTTCTCTTGTGTTTGTGGAATTATTGTTATGTGTACAATCTTTCGCACCGGTTATATATATACATACTATATATTTTGTGGTGACCCTTTCTTTCATTTGCGGGCTCATCCCACCCAGATGATGGGTTAGGTCGTGGTGACGACGGTGGCTGTTCCAGGCCCCAGTGAGATGTTGGAGCTTTAGCTTAGTTAGACTATGCGCCGGTGTGGGTTGTACACCGTGCTTTTTGGTTAGCATAGGGTTTCTAACTTGTTTTGTTGTAAGTTTTTGAATACTTAGACTTGGATTGTAATTATTCAGGAATACACTTTGCTTGTCGAAGTACATTATGGTAATGAGTTCTTTTGTATATTTGAATGCCGGCTCATTGAAAAATATTCTATGCGCACTCTGAGTGTTAGTTGAAAAAGAAAAAAAAAATAATGCCCATTTTTGGCTTATGAAAAACGAGTTGTTACAATTGGTATCAGAGCACGGCTTTAAATCTTCAAAGGGAAAGTGTATACTTGAGTCGTTAATCCAGAGTCGGTTAGAACATAGCTAGAGTAGTGTCAGTTCTAGTGTTTGTTCTGTGTCGGGTTATGAGTTAGTAACCATTGAGCGAGATTTCAGTTGGAATTACGTGTGTCACACGTCAAGGGTCAGTGGGCCTAGTGTCGTTTGGAAGTAATGTGAACATATAAGGAACCGATTCTGGGGAATTGGGGGTTTGGATAAAGGGAGTCCAAGAGAAGTAGATGGTATAGTTTGGCAAGTGTCAAGACCATGAGGAGTGTAATCACCAACTGGAGGTTGGGATTGTTTTATGTAAGTCGTGTGTGGAAAGAGATTCGTATGTGAGTAGACGGTTCGGCGTATTCACTGAGTTGCGGAATTATGGATATCGGTAGAACGGAAAATTCTTCTATAGAGAAAACAACTTGTTCGGAATGTAATGGTTTTGGTGGTACCTGCCATGGTGGCATTGTATTACTGTTGAATGATGTTCAACGGATGTTTCATGAGTGGAATCATGAGAGCTTGAGCGACGTGTTTTGAGTGTTGTGTCTTACGAATACAAGGTCGAAAGGGAATGTTAGTCGTTGGAAAGCTATGTTAAGAGTAAGTAAGAGAGAAGCACACGAGCATGTGGCTTATGTCTATTAAGGATTGGCGAAAGGAATTGACTCACACATAATTTGGAAAATTATGATTGTGCGAGAGTAGTAAGGATTCAAAGGCACCACCTAAATGGATGTCATGGCGGTGTGTGTGTGTGGAATGTGGATATAAAAAGGGTAAACAATTGGCTAATGGCAAAGTTAAGTGAAAGCATGAGAGTCCAAGTAACGTGTTTTGGGCAAATTGGTCTCATTGACGAGATCGAGATTCGTAAGAGATCGAGGGAAACATTAAGAGAAACCACGAAAGAATTGTGGAACCCTTGTGACTCGGAGGACATTGAGCATAAGCGGAATGAAGCATCGTTTAAGTTGGGTAAAGATGGTCTAGACCACCATCATGTTTGTCGGCTATCTATTGACAAATTAAGGAACTGATCACCCTTAATCTCTTGTTAATAATAGACGTAATCATGTTGACTGGAATTGACTAGTTTTGCTAGCTTTGGTGGTGCACAGACAACTTCAGTGTTTCTTTTTGGAGGGTAGCCACTCACAACTTCGTGTGAAACTAATGGAGTGGGCTATGCCGCGGAGGCGAAAGAGGTGACTTTGGAAATTTTTGTTTGTGGGCACGAGGATCTTTGGGAACTAGAGGTTGTGAACCTCTGTTGTGAGGTTAATTTTTGAGTGGTGAACTCGTTGAGAGTTGCGGTTGGTGCACGGTTGTGCCAGCGTGTTGGTGAGAGTATCTGTGTGACTTCACCCGGTGTTAGCATTTGTGTGGCTGCACCTAATCCTGAGGGATTTTGTTGTGTTGGTGATGGTAATAATTAGTTGAGTCGTTACTCTTACCTTTAGTTTCGAGGACGAAACTTCTTTTTGGAGGGTAGTAATGTAAGACCCAAGATTCCACTGTACAGTTTTTCTAAGGAACTCTAGTGTCGGCTAAGAGTTTTAGGGTTTTTGGTGAAGCGGTTTTGTGAGTATCGTCGCATTAATGGAATTTTTGCTGAAAAGGAGCCTGTTTTGTGCTCGTGCGCTGGAAAGGCACAGACTTTTGGGTCGTGATCCTCTTTTAAGTATGAGGAGATTTCTGTGAAGCCAGAAATCCGAGTTTTGGGTTATTCTTGTTTTTGGATAAACGAGTAGGAAATTTACCCGTCGTTGTAAAATTTTACTGCGTCTGTTTTAAGTGAGGTTTCGGATGGAAGTTTCATATATCTGCGTAAGTTAGGATATTTCCTGAGATTAATTTTCTAAGGTGTGGCAGAAAATTACAGTCGCGGAAAAAGATCCGGCGATAAGTTTTGGAATGGAAAAACGTTAGACGTTCTTTCCGTAGGTTTTCTGTTTTTGCGATTTCCGTTCGTCGCGTTGCGCGAGAGCTGAGTACGTGACTTGTTATGGGAGATTGGATTAAATCTTGTGATTATCCATAAAGCAAATTGATCCAATGGCTAGGGTTTAAGCTTGGACTTTTGACTTTGATCCAAGGGTGGATTGGCTATCAAGAGCCTTTGTCATAGTAAGGAGGTTTGGTGACTTTGTGGACTTAAGAAAATCACAAAACTTCCTCACTCTTTTCTCTCTTGGCCGTGGCTTCTCTTCCACCTTTCCATATTGAGAAAAATTCCATTCCTTCACCAAAGCACTTGATCTTAAGCTTGTTGGAAAGCTTGGAGTTGTGAGATTCTTCTTCTAAGGTAACTAGGACCTCTTCCTTTCTCTTTGCTAGCCAAACTCTTGGAGTTTGATGGATTATTAGTTGATGTTCATGAGATGGAAAATTTTAGGAATTGGTTTTGAATGGTTTTGTTCCATGAAAGTTGTTCATGAGGGTGTAGTAAGCATGCTAGGCTTTGTTGTTTTTGTTTTCCATGAGTTGGTGAGAAACCTCATGAGAAAAGTTAGGGTTTTGGTTGGTTTATGTATTGATCAATAACATGTGGTTAAGTTGTAAGGTTTTGAAAAGAAAAGTTGTCTTTGAACCTTTGGGCAAAAGGGAAATGCGTTGTATGGTTTTGTTTTAGAAAATCCGATGAAAAATATTTTGGAGTTTATGAAAATATTTACTAAGTGTTTTGTGTGGTATTTTGGGGTCCAAGTGGTTTAAAACTCTTGTGACATGTGGTGTTGTTTTTCGCCTAGAAAACATGTTTGAAAATGATTTCAAGTCGGTTAAGGCCCGTAATAAAACTTGTGCTTGGGTTTGGTTTTGATTTTGGAAATGAAAATCAAATAACTTGCACTCGAAGCAACCAACATGCTTTCGGAGATGTGTTGCTTGCTTATGAAAATGGTTTGCTTTTGTGCCTTGAAAAGATGTTGGGAACTAATAGAATCAAACTAGGTTTGGTTGGGGAAAAAGGTGGTGTGAGTTGCTGTCTTTTGCTGTCATGACAGGTGCAACTCGCCGGGCGAGTGTTTACTCGCCAGGGCGAGTGTCACAGGTCATGACAACACGCCAGGGCGAGCTCCAGAGCGAGCTAGACCTGTCCTCACTGCCTTCACTCGCCACCAACTCGCCAGGGCGAGCTCTGGGAGTTGAAATTTTGGATTCTGATCTCTAAACTTGGTTTTTAACTTTCTAATCCCTTTTTATTAATTTATGGAAGTGGCGGGGATTGGAAACGAGTTTTTCGGGTACTCGGAAAGTGCGTAACTTGTAATGCAAGAAAACGGCCATTTTGCATTTCAAATTATTTAAGACTTTTGACAATTGTTTTGGGTCCTAAAAATAGTACAGATAACTCATGGTGGTTGATCAATACGGTAGTTTTTGGTATGGTATCCGAAAGAGGGATTTTTCCTTAGGAACCTTTAGGTTTTTCGGGTTTTGGTGTAGTTTCAATACGATTGGTTAGAGAACAATGTATTGATTGTTACGCTGCTTGTTTTAGGAAGCGCGTTGTGTTGTTTGAGCGTGTGTTGTTGACGGGAGCTTGCCGAGGTAAGGGCTCCACTTTATTTCTGTCTTTTCACTGAGTTATAACATGTTTGTTGGTTATCTTCGGTGATGCGTGGTTGTGTGTTTGGCATGTATGTGTTATGTATTCTCGTGATGAGAAAGTGTTTACAATACTTGCGATGTTTACATATGATTATGAGAATATATGTATGAACAGGTGTTTGGAATACATATGATGAGAAATGTATGTATGTTGTTATGTTTGGTTTACATATGCTAGAGAGGTATGTATTCATTGCATTAGCATATATGGGGAAGCGTATGCTCATGCATTTGGTAGTTGCGTGCCCGGTGTGGTGATCGGGAGAGCCCACCCTAATGGTTCGTAGTGATCGGGAGAGCTACGAGATTTTGGTTGAGATCGATACGTTGTGATCGGGAGAGCTACGGGGTGTGGTGATCGGGAGTGCCCACTCTAATCCTTGTAGTGATCGGGAGAGCTACGGGATTCTATTGATACTTATGGTAGGGGTGTGGTGATCGGGAGTGCCCACTCTAATCCTTGTAGTGATCGGGAGAGCTACGGGATTCTATTGATACTTATGGTAGGGGTGTGGTGATCGGGAGAGCCCACTCTAATGGTTTGTAGTGATCGGGAGAGCTACGGGGTTTTCATTGATATTGTTAGTGGGTTGGACCTACGATTCCGGAACTCATGCATTGTGGTAGCTAGGGTTAGTACCACACATTGTAGAGGTTGCATTATAGGCATTATGAGTTCTTGGTGATGCCGTTTGGAGTGACGAATGCACCGGCTATCTTTATGGCCTTCATGAATCGGATATTCCATTCATTCTTGGACAAGTTTGTGGTAGTGTTTATTGATGACATTCTAGTGTATTCGAAGAGTGAAGAGGAACATGTAGAGCATCTTCGTCTAGTATTGCAAGTTTTGCGGGAATGTAAGCTGTATGCAAATCCGTCAAAGTGTGACTTTTGGTTGGAAGAGGTGAATTTCCTTGGCCATGTTATATCAAAAGAAGGCATAGCCGTGGATCCAGCCAAGATTGATACGGTACTTTCATGGAAGCAGCCTCAAACAGCGACTGATGTAAGGAGTTTTGTTGGTTTGGCCGGTTATTACCGGAGGTTTATAGAAGGATTTGCTAAGATTGTGGCACCGATGACACAACTTACGCGAAAAGATCAACCTTTTGCTTGGACAGAGAAGTGTGAGTTGAGTTTTCAGTTGTTGAAAGAACGGTTGACGACTTCACCAGTTTTGATGTTACCACAGTCGGAGGAACCGTATGAGGTTTATTGTGATGCTTCTCATCAAGGGTTGGGTTGTGTGTTGATGCAACACAAGAGAGCAGTGGCTTATGCGTCGAGGCAGCTGAAAGTGCATGAAAAGAATTATCCGACGCATGATTTAGAACTTGCGGCCGTGGTTTTTGCATTGAAGATTTGGAGACATCATCTTTATGGTTGCACTTTTGTCGTGTTTAGTGACCATAAAAGTCTTAAGTATCTGTTCGATCAGAAAGAACTTAATATGAGGCAGAGGAGATGGATGGAAACTTTGAAAGATTTTGATTTCACGTTAGAATACCATCCTGGAAAGGCTAATGTGGTAGCCGATGCCTTGAGTAGGAAGAGTGTGTCGGTTTGTTCGGCACAAATGGCTAGTCAACAAGAGTTGTTGAGAGAGTTTCGTGATTTGCACCTAGAGGTAGAGTTTGCTTTAGGGAATATGAGACTGGGTATGATTACCATCTCAAGCGGTTTGTTGGAGGACATTGCAAATTGTCAAGATGACAAGTTTCTCATGGAGAAAAGGGCTTTGATTGTTCGAGGAACCAACCGAGATTTCAAGGTGGGATCGGACAATATCTTGAGGTGTCAAGGGAGAGTGTGTGTACCCGAAGCTATGGACTTGAGAAACATCATTCTAGGGGAGGCACACAAGAGTAAACTTAGTATACATCCCGGAGCGACAAAGATGTATCTAGACCTGAGGCATGATTTCTGGTGGCCGGGCATGAAAAAGGATGTGGCTGAGTATGTGGCATCGTGTCTGACTTGTCAGAAGGCGAAGATTGAACATCAGAGACCAGCAGGGATGCTGCAGTCATTAGATATCCCCGAGTGGAAGTGGGATAGCATTTCTATGGATTTCATCACTGGGTTACCTAAGTCCAGGAGGAAGCATGATTCCATTTGGGTGATAGTGGATCATTTGACTAAATCCGCTCATTTTCTACCGGTAAGGACTACGGATACAGCGGCAAAGTTGACCGATATTTACATTGCTGAGATTGTGAGGTTACATGGGATTCCGTCAAGTATAGTGTCGGATCGAGACCCAAAGTTTACTTCACACTTTTGGAGGACTTTGCATGAGGCGTTGGGGACGAAATTGAGATTGAGTTCCGCCTATCATCCTCAGACCGATAGGCAGACCGATAGAACAAATCAATCTTTGGAAGATTTGTTGAGAGCTTGTGTATTGGATGATCGTGGAAGTTGGGATGATGTGTTACCTTTGATAGAATTCACATACAACAACAGTTTCCACGCGAGTATTGGAATGGCACCATACGAGGCTTTGTATGGGAGGAGATGTCAGACTCCTTTGTGTTGGTACCAAGATGGGGAAAGTTTGATAGTAGGACCGGAAATGGTACAACAGACGACGGACAAGGTCCGAAAGATAAGGGCAATGATGAAGGTTGCTCAAGATCGCCAGAAAAGTTATGCGGATAGGCGTCGGAGGCCTTTAGAGTTTGAGGAGGGGGATCACGTATTTCTCCGAGTTACACCAACGACTGGCGTTGGAAGGGCTTTGAAAGCGAAGAAGTTGACTCCGAAGTTTATAGGGCCTTATCAGATCACAGAACGGATTGAGAAGGTAGCATACCGGATCGCGTTGCCACCGGTACTATCTTTGATTCATGACGTGTTCCATGTGTCGCAATTGCGGAAGTATACACCGGATCCATCACATGTGATCACACCAGATGACATCCAGCTGAGGGATAACTTGTCATTTGAGGTTCCGCCGATCAAGATTGCGGATAGGAAGATGAAGCGTTTGAGAATGAAAGAGATACCTTTGGTGAAGGTAATATGGAACGAAGCTACAGGAGATACCACCTGGGAGCTCGAGAGTAAGATGAAAGAATTATACCCCAGTTTGTTTGACGACGTCTAAGTTTCGAGGACGAAACTTCTTTTAGGGGGGTAGTATTGTAAGACCCAAGATTTCATTTTATAGTTGGTTTAAGGAATATTAGGGTTTCGATGTGTTCGTGTGATGAAACATCGTGTAACTTATTAAGTTTTGCTGTAATTGAGTCTGTTTTGTGCTCGTGCACTGTAATTGTACAGACTTTTGTCTTGTGATCCTGTTTCTTGTATAAGAAGTGATTTGTGGTTTCAGAATAACGAGTTTTGGATTATTCTTGTTTTTGGAAAAACGAGTAGGACTTTACCCGCGGATGGAAAATCTTACTGCGTCTGTTTTGAGTGAGGTTTCGGATGGGAGTTTTATATATCTGCACGAGTTAAGATATATTCTGAGAATAATTTTCTAAGGTATGGAAGAAAATTACAGTCGCGGAAAAAAGATTCGGCGATAAGTTTTGGAAATGTTAAACGTTAGACGTTCTTTCCGTAGGTTTTATGTTTTTGTGGTTTACGTTCGTCGCGTCGCGCGAGAGCTGAGTACGAGACTTGTTACGGATGAGTTGATTAAATCTTGTGACTTTCTCATAAAGTAAAGTGATCCAATGGCTAGGGTTTAAGCTTGGACTTTTGACTTTGATCCAATGGTGGTTTGGCTATCAAGAGCTTTGTAATAGTAAGGAGGTTTATGACTTGTGGACTTAGAAACATCACAAAACATCTCCATTCTTTCTCTCTTTCACGTGGAACTCCATTTCTTAACCTTAACCTTCACAAATTTTCCTTTCTTCACCATTTCACTCCATTTCAAGCTTGGAAGCTTTAAGGAAAATTGTAGAGAATCACTTTCTAAAGGTAACCCTCTCTTCTCATCTCCTAGGTTGGTAAACTTTTAAAGTTTAGGAATTTTTGGGTTTATGTTCATGTGATGATAATGTTAGGAATTGATTCTTGTTCCATGAATGTTGTTCATGAGAGTTTAGGAAGCATGCTAGGCTTTGTTGTTTTTGTTTTCCATGAGTTGGTGAAAAATCTCATGAGAAAAGTTAGGGTTTTGAGTTGGTTATGTATTGATCAATAACATGTGGTTAAGTTGTAAGGTTTTGAAAAGAAACGTTGTCTTTGAACCTTTGGGCAAAAGGGAAATGCGTTGTATGGTTTTGTTTTAGAAAATCCGATGAAAAATATTTTGTGGTTTATGAAAATATTCCTAAGTGTTTTGAGTAGTGTTTTTGGGGTCAAAGTGGTTTAAAACTCTTGTGACATGTGGAGTTGCTTTTTACTTTGAAAACATGTTTGAAAATGATTACCGGACGGTTGAGGCCCGTAATAAAACTTGTGCTTGAATTTGGTTTTGATTTTGGAAATGAAAATCAAATAACTTGCACTCGAAGCAACCAACGAGCTTTCGGAAATGAATTGCTTGCTTATGAAAATGGTTTGCTTTTGCGCCTTGAAAAAGTGTTGGGAACTAATAGAATCAAACTATGCATGGGTGGAAAAAGGTGGTGTGAGTTGCTGTCTTTTGCTGTCATGACAGTTGAAACTCGCTGAGCGAGTGGTTACTCGCCAGGGCGAGTGTCACAGGTCATGACAACACGCCAGGGTGAGCTCCAGAGCGAGTAAGACCAGTACTCACTGCCTTCACTCGCCACCAACACGCCAGGGCGAGCTCTGGGAGTTGAGATTTTGGATTCTGATTTCTAAAACTTGGTTTTTAACTTCTAATCCCTTTTTATTAATTCATGGAAGTGGTTGAGATTGGAAACGAGTTTTTCGGGTTCTCGGAAAGTACGTAGCTTATAACGCAAGAAACCGGCCATTTTGCATTTCAAATTATTTAAGACTTTGGCCTATTGTTTTGGGTCCTAAAAATAGTACAAATAACACATGGGGGTTGATCAATACTGTAGTTTTTGGTATGATATCCGAAAGAGTGAATCTTCCTTAGGAACCTTTAAGTTTTTGGGGTTCTTGGTTTAGTTTCAATACGATTGGTTGGGAAACAATGTATTGATGGTACGCTGCTTGTTTTAGGAAGCGCGTTGTGTTGTTTGGACGAGTTTTAGTAAACGGAAGCTTGCCGAGGTAAGGGCTCCACTTTATTTCCGTTTTTCGAAATGGTTACGACATGCTTTGTTTTGCTGTGTATGCAATTGCTGTGTGCTTTGGCATGTTTGTACTTATGTATTCTCGTTGATGAGAACGTGTTTATAAAAATGTGTGCAAATTACATATGATTGAGAAAATGTATGTATGTTGAGATGCTTTGTACATAGGCTTTAGGCTATGTGATTGTTTGCATGAGCATATATGAATGCGTGCGTCAGATAGGACTACGCGAGGATTTTGTCTTGTGTGACTATCCCGTATATGCCGAAGAGAATATATGCCATGCATTTCATAGTTGCGTGCCTAGGTGTATGTCTTGTGTGACTTGCCTTCGTACCAGGCGTTTTTCTGTGCGACTTCGCCAAATCCTACTGGATTTTATTGAGTTGGTGGTTGTCTTGTGTGACTCACCCGGTGTTATCCCACCGTGATTGTTTTGGTATTGTCTTGTGTGACTCTACCTGGTGTTATCCCACCAATAGTAGGAGGTGTTATCCTACCAGAGACCTACGCCTTCTATAGAGAGGTTGAATTCCGGAATTAAATCATGCATGTGGCTAACCAGAGATCGGTTGTCACACCCATTGTAGAAGTCTGCATTAGGCTTGGTGATTTATTTATATAAGCCCGTTGGTGGGAATTACTCTTGAGATTAAGAGCTTTCTCTTGTGTTTGTGGAAATATTTGTTATGTGTACAATCTTTTGCACCGGTTATATATATATATACTTTTATTTTGTGGTGACCCTTTCTTTCATTTGCGGGCTCATCCCACCCCAGATGACGATGTAGGTCGAGAGGATGGTGTTGGCAGCTCTAGGCCATAGTGAGCTTGGGTTGAAGCTTAGAGTAGTTAGACTATGCGCCAGTGTGTTTTGTGCACCGTGCTTTTGGGTTAGCATAGAGTTTTCTAACTTGTTTTGATTACTTAGACTTGGACTGTAATTATTCAGGGATACACTTTGCTTGTCGAAGCACCTTTTGGTAATGAGTTCTTTGTATATTTGAATGCCGACTCATTTAAAATCTTTTATGCGTAACTCTGATTGTGTACAAAAAAAAAATATATAGTGCCTTTTCTGGCCTTTGAAAAACGGGTTGTTACAATTGGTATCAGAGCACGGCTTTAAATCTTCAAGGGGAAAGTGTATACTTGAGTCGTTAGTCCAGAGTCGGGTAGAACATAGCTAGAGTAGTGTCAGTTCTAGTGTTGTTCTGTGTCGGGTTATGAGTTAGTAACCGTCGGATGAGATTTTCTGTTGAGACTCAGAAATGTTTGGATAAGGAATCTAATCAGAATTGGTATTGTGCAGAATAGAATGCCTCCAAGAAGGGCACCTACAGCACCTGTGACGGACAATGCTGATTTAAATCAGATGGCTTATGCCATGCATACGATGGCAGCGGCTGTGACTGCTCAAAGCCATGCTAAGGCGCAGAGGGATCTGGAGAAGCGCGAAAGGGAAATACTCGCTGTTGGATCTAGACTTCTTTCAAATTTCAACCACCAAACTCCTCCAAAGTTTAATGGGGAGGGAGGTCCGGAAACTGCTGATTTGTGGCTCCAATCTGTGGAGAGGATATTCGGGGCAATTCATTGTCCGGAAGGGGAAAAGGTAGTCTTAGCTACCTATCAGTTACTAGGGGGTTCTGAGTATTGGTGGAGGAACACCCGTATTATCATGGAGAATGGCCATGAGGAATTGAATTGGGAGAACTTCAAGAGGAGGTTTTTAGCCAAGTACTTTCCCGAGACTGCAAGGGAAAGGTATGGGGAGGAATTTCTGAGGTTGCGTCAGGGGGGCATGAATGTTGAAACATATGCCAAGAAGTTCGAATCACTATCCCGTTTCTTCCGCTTCTTTAGGGATGGGATAGATGAGGATTATATGTGCCGTCGTTTCCAAGATGGGCTGAGGTACGAACTGCAGGATTCGGTTGTGCCATTGGGTATCCGACAGTTTCAGGTCTTGGTAGAGAAGTGCCAAGAGGTAGAGGACATGAGGAATAAGCGGGTGAACCGCCAAGGAGGGTCTAGTGCCGGAGGACCAAGTCGTACCAATGATCGTGGTTCGACTCAAAATAGTGGGAGGCAAGGGAGTAAGCCGTATAACCGTCCTCAACACAGTAAAGGACCGGGCAGATCGGTGAATCAAGTAACCCGGGGAAAATCTGATGGTGGTAAGGGGACTTGCTACAACTGTGGAGAAGCGGGGCATTTTTCAAATGAGTGCACGCAACCGAAGGGGGGAAGCGCTTGCTTCAACTGCAAGAAGCCGGGACACTTTGCTAGAGATTGCAGAGCCCCGAAGACTGGGCCGTCGGCAAATGTGGCACAAGGCTCACAGGGTGCCAGACCTGCGGCAAAGGCACGTGCTTACTGTATGGGCACTGAGTTGAGTGGGCAGGCTAGCAACGCCATCCACGAGAGCTGTCACATCGCAGGTAATTCTTTAACTGCTTTGATTGACACGGGGGCAACCCACTCATTCATATCTTTGGCTTGTGCAAATCGTTTGAGTTTGAATGTTTCTGTGCTTCCGTTTGATTTGAATGTTTTGACTCCTGCTAAGGATTTGGTAGTGAATACTGCATGTTTGCATTGTTTGGTAGTAATCCAGAATAGGGATTTTCTGGTCAATTTGGTTTGTCTACCGCTTTTATCTCTCGAGATCATCCTCGGGATGGATTGGTTATCTTATCTTATCATTATGTGATTCTAGACTGTGCTCGGAAATTGGTTTTCTTTCCCGAGCCAGGTGTGCGAAGGTACTTGTCTGCAAATCGGCTTTCTGTGGTTATGTGTAATGGGGAACCGGAGATAGTTTCACTTGCTAGTTTAGGAGTGACGTCGGAGATCCGAATTGAGGGAATTCGAGAGGTTCAGGATTTCCAAGATGTGTTTCCATCGGAGATTCCAGCTTTTCCTCCGTGTAGAGAGGTGGAATTATTTATTGATTTACAATCGGGTACGGGTCCGATTTCGGAATCAGCTTATCGGATGGCTCCAGCCGAGTTGGTAGAGTTGAAAGGTCAGATTGAGGACTTGTTAGAGAAGGGTTTCATAAGGCCTAGTGTGTCGCCTTGGGGAGCACCGGTCTTATTGGTTAAGAAGAAGGATGGGAAATCTCGTATGTGTGTGGATTATCGGAAGCTTAATAAGGTGACTATCAAGAACCGATATCCATTGCCGCGTATTGATGATCTGATGGATCAGTTGAGGGGAGCCTCAGTGTTTTCAAAGATTGACTTGAAATCTGGTTATCACCAGATAAGAGTGCGAGATGAGGATATTCAGAAAACGGCGTTTAGGACGCGTTATGGGCATTATGAGTTCTTGGTGATGCCGTTTGGAGTGACGAATGCACCGGCTATCTTTATGGCCTTCATGAATCGGATATTCCATTCATTCTTTGACAAGTTTGTGGTAGTGTTTATTGATGACATTCTAGTGTATTCGAAGAGTGAAGAGGAACATGTAGAGCATCTTCGTCTAGTATTGCAAGTTTTGCGGGAATGTAAGCTGTATGCAAATCCGTCAAAGTGTGACTTTTGGTTGGAAGAGGTGAATTTCCTTGGCCATGTTATATCAAAAAAGGCATAGCCGTGGATCCAGCCAAGATTGATACGGTACTTTCATGGAAGCAGCCTCAAACAGTGACTGATGTAAGGAGTTTTGTTGGTTTGGCCGGTTATTACCGGAGGTTTATAGAAGGATTTGCTAAGATTGTGGCACCGATGACACAACTTACGCGAAAAGATCAACCTTTTGCTTGGACAGAGAAGTGTGAGTTGAGTTTTCAGTTGTTGAAATAACGGTTGACGACTTCACCAGTTTTGATGTTACCACAGTCGGAGGAACCGTATGAGGTTTATTGTGATGCTTCTCATCAAGGGTTGGGTTGTGTGTTGATGCAACACAAGAGAGCAGTGGCTTATGCGTCGAGGCAGCTGAAAGTGCATGAAAAGAATTATCCGACGCATGATTTAGAACTTGCGGCCGTGGTTTTTGCATTGAAGATTTGGAGACATCATCTTTATGGTTGCACTTTTGTCGTGTTTAGTGACCATAAAAGTCTTAAGTATCTGTTCGATCAGAAAGAACTTAATATGAGGCAGAGGAGATGGATGGAAACTTTGAAAGATTTTGATTTCACGATAGAATACCATCCTGGAAAGGCTAATGTGGTAGCCGATGCCTTGAGTAGGAAGAGTGTGTCGGTTTGTTCGGCACAAATGGCTAGTCAACAAGAGTTGTTGAGAGAGTTTCGTGATTTGCACCTAGAGGTAGAGTTTGCTTTAGGGAATATGAGACTGGGTATGATTACCATCTCAAGCGGTTTGTTGGAGGACATTGCAAATTGTCAAGATGACAAGTTTCTCATGGAGAAAAGGGCTTTGATTGTTCGAGGAACCAACCGAGATTTCAAGGTGGGATCGGACAATATCTTGAGGTGTCAAGGGAGAGTGTGTGTACCCGAAGCTATGGACTTGAGAAACATCATTCTAGGGGAGGCACACAAGAGTAAACTTAGTATACATCCCGGAGCGACAAAGATGTATCAAGACCTGAGGCATGATTTCTGGTGACCGGGCATGAAAAAGGATGTGGCTGAGTATGTGGCATCGTGTCTGACTTGTCAGAAGGCGAAGATTGAACATCAGAGACCAGCAGGGATGCTGCAGTCATTAGATATCCCCGAGTGGAAGTGGGATAGCATTTCTATGGATTTCATCACTGGGTTACCTAAGTCCAGGAGGAAGCATGATTCCATTTGGGTGATAGTGGATCGTTTGACTAAATCCGCTCATTTTCTACCGGTAAGGACTACGGATACAGCGGCAAAGTTGACCGATATTTACATTGCTGAGATTGTGAGGTTACATGGGATTCCGTCAAGTATAGTGTCGGATCGAGACCCAAAGTTTACTTCACACTTTTGGAGGACTTTGCATGAGGCGTTGGGGACGAAATTGAGATTGAGTTCCGCCTATCATCCTCAGACCGATGGGCAGACCGAGAGAACAAATCAATCTTTGGAAGATTTGTTGAGAGCTTGTGTATTGGATGATCGTGGAAGTTGGGATGATGTGTTACCTTTGATAGAATTCACATACAACAACAGTTTCCACGCGAGTATTGGAATGGCACCATACGAGGCTTTGTATGGGAGGAGATGTCAGACTCCTTTGTGTTGGTACCAAGATGGGGAAAGTTTGATAGTAGGACCGGAAATGGTACAACAGACGACGGACAAGGTCCGAAAGATAAGGGCAATGATGAAGGTTGCTCAAGATCGCCAGAAAAGTTATGCGGATAGGCGTCGGAGGCCTTTAGAGTTTGAGGAGGGGGATCACGTATTTCTCCGAGTTACACCAACGACTGGCGTTGGAAGGGCTTTGAAAGCGAAGAAGTTGACTCCGAAGTTTATAGGGCCTTATCAGATCACAGAACGGATTGAGAAGGTAGCATACCGGATCGCGTTGCCACCGGTACTATCTTTGATTCATGACGTGTTCCATGTGTTGCAATTGCGGAAGTATACACCGGATCCATCACATGTGATCACACCAGATGACATCCAGCTGAGGGATAACTTGTCATTTGAGGTTCCGCCGATCAAGATTGCGGATAGGAAGATGAAGCGTTTGAGAATGAAAGAGATACCTTTGGTGAAGGTAATATGGAATGAAGCTACAGGAGATACCACCTGGGAGCTCGAGAGTAAGATGAAAGAATTATACCCCAGTTTGTTTGACGACGTCTAAGTTTCGAGGACGAAACTTCTTTTAGGGGGGTAGTATTGTAAGACCCAAGATTTCATTTTATAGTTGGTTTAAGGAATATTAGGGTTTCGATGTGTTCGTGTGATGAAACATCGTGTAACTTATTAAGTTTTGCTGTAATTGAGTCTGTTTTGTGCTCGTGCACTGTAATTGTACAGACTTTTGTCTTGTGATCCTGTTTCTTGTATAAGAAGTGATTTGTGGTTTCAGAATAACGAGTTTTGGATTATTCTTGTTTTTGGAAAAACGAGTAGGATTTTACCCGCGGATGGAAAATCTTACTGCGTCTGTTTTGAGTGAGGTTTCGGATGGGAGTTTTATATATCTGCACGAGTTAAGATATATTCTGAGAATAATTTTCTAAGGTATGGAAGAAAATTACAGTCGCGGAAAAAAGATTCGGCGATAAGTTTTGGAAATGTTAAACGTTAGACGTTCTTTCCGTAGGTTTTATGTTTTTGTGGTTTACGTTCGTCGCGTCGCGCGAGAGCTGAGTACGAGACTTGTTATGGATGAGATGATTAAATCTTGTGACTTTCTCATAAAGTAAAGTGATCCAATGGCTAGGGTTTAAGCTTGGACTTTTGACTTTGATCCAATGGTGGTTTGGCTATCAAGAGCTTTGTAATAGTAAGGAGGTTTATGACTTGTGGACTTAGAAACATCACAAAACATCTCCATTCTTTCTCTCTTTCACGTGGAACTCCATTTCTTAACCTTAACCTTCACAAATTTTCCTTTCTTCACCATATCACTCCATTTCAAGCTTGGAAGCTTTGAGGAAAATTGTAGAGAATCACTTTCTAAAGGTAACCCTCTCTTCTCATCTCCTAGGTTGGTAGACTTTTAAAGTTTAGGAATTTTTGGGTTTATGTTCATGAGATGATAATGTTAGGAATTGATTCTTGTTCCATGAATGTTGTTCATGAGAGTTTAGGAAGCATGCTAGGCTTTGTTGTTTTTGTTTTCCATGAGTTGGTGAAAAATCTCATGAGAAAAGTTAGGGTTTTGAGTTGGTTATGTATTGATCAATAACATGTGGTTAAGTTGTAAGGTTTTGAAAAGAAACGTTGTCTTTGAACCTTTGGGCAAAAGGGAAATGCGTTGTATGGTTTTGTTTTAGAAAATCCGATGAAAAATATTTTGTGGTTTATGAAAATATTCCTAAGTGTTTTGAGTAGTGTTTTTGGGGTCAAAGTGGTTTAAAACTCTTGTGACATGTGGAGTTGCTTTTTACTTTGAAAACATGTTTGAAAATGATTACCGGACGGTTGAGGCCCGTAATAAAACTTGTGCTTGGATTTGGTTTTGATTTTGGAAATGAAAATCAAATAACTTGCACTCGAAGCAACCAACGAGCTTTCGGAAATGAATTGCTTGCTTATGAAAATGGTTGGCTTTTGCGCCTTGAAAAAGTGTTGGGAACTAATAGAATCAAACTATGCTTGGGTGGAAAAAGGTGGTGTGAGTTGCTGTCTTTTGCTGTCATGACAGTTGAAACTCGCTGAGCGAGTGGTTACTCGCCAGGGCGAGTGTCACAGGTCTTGACAACACGCCAGGGCGAGCTCCAGAGCGAGTAAGACCAGTACTCACTGCCTTCACTCGCCACCAACACGCCAGGGCGAGCTCTGGGAGTTGAGATTTTGGATTCTGATTTCTAAAACTTGGTTTTTAACTTCTAATCCCTTTTTATTAATTTATGGAAGTGGTTGGGATTGGAAACGAGTTTTTCGGGTACTCGGAAAGTACGTAGCTTATAACGCAAGAAAACGGCCATTTTGCATTTCAAATTATTTAAGACTTTGGCCTATTGTTTTGGGTCCTAAAAATAGTACAAATAACACATGGGGGTTGATCAATACTGTAGTTTTTGGTATGATATCCGAAAGAGTGAATCTTCCTTAGGAACCTTTAAGTTTTTGGGGTTCTTGGTTTAGTTTCAATACGATTGGTTGGGAAACAATGTATTGATGGTACGCTGCTTGTTTTAGGAAGCGTGTTGTGTTGTTTGGACGAGTTTTAGTAAACGGAAGCTTGCCGAGGTAAGGGCTCCACTTTATTTCCGTCTTTCGAAATGGTTACGACATGCTTTGTTTTGCTGTGTATGCAATTGCTGTGTGTTTTGGCATGTTTGTACTTATGTATTCTCGTTGATGAGAACATGTTTATAAAAATGTGTGCAAATTACATATGATTGAGAAAATGTATGTATGTTGAGATGCTTTGTACATAGGCTTTAGGCTATGTGATTGTTTGCATGAGCATATATGAATGCGTGCGTCAGATAGGACTACACGAGGATTTTGTCTTGTGTGACTATCCCGTATATGCCGAAGAGAATATATGCCATGCATTTCATAGTTGCGTGCCTAGGTGTATGTCTTGTGTGACTTGCCTTCGTACCAGGCGTTTGTCTGTGCGACTTCGTCAAATCCTACTGGATTTTATTGAGTTGGTGGTTGTCTTGTGTGACTCACCCGGTGTTATCCCACCGTGATTGTTTTGGTATTGTCTTGTGTGACTCTACCTGGTGTTATCCCACCAATAGTAGGAGGTGTTATCCCACCAGAGACCTACGCCTTCTATAGAGAGGTTGAATTCCGGAATTAAATCATGCATGTGGCTAACCAGAGATCGGTTGTCACACCCATTGTAGAAGTCTGCATTAGGCTTGGTGATTTATTTATATAAGCCCGTTGGTGGGAATTACTCTTGAGATTAAGAGCTTTCTCTTGTGTTTGTGGAAATATTTGTTATGTGTACAATCTTTCGCACCGGTTATATATATATATACTTTTATTTTGTGGTGACCCTTTCTTTCATTTGCGGGCTCATCCCACCCCAGATGACGATGTAGGTCGAGAGGATGGTGTTGGCAGCTCTAGGCCATAGTGAGCTTGGGTTGAAGCTTAGAGTAGTTAGACTATGCGCCGGTGTGTTTTGTGCACCGTGCTTTTGGGTTAGCATAGAGTTTTCTAACTTGTTTTGATTACTTAGACTTGGACTGTAATTATTCAGGGATACACTTTGCTTGTCGAAGCACCTTTTGGTAATGAGTTCTTTGTATATTTGAATGCCGGCTCATTTAAAATCTTTTATGCGTAACTCTGATTGTGTACAAAAAAAAAATATATATATAGTGCCTTTTCTGGCCTTTGAAAAACGGGTTGTTACAAGTTTCATATATTTTATATTGGATGCGGGTTTTGCTTTGAGGTTCTATAAAGGTATGTACTCCTATGAATATTTTTAGGTGTTTGAATTCTGATTTTTTTGTTTGTTTGTTGTGTTCTGTATCAATTTGGTTATTATTTCATGTTTTTTCTTTTGTTGCTTTCATATTTTCAATTTAATTTCATGGTCAAAATTTAAAATTTATAAGTATTCAATTTAATTTCATGTTTTTTTTCTATTTTTTATGTTTTGTATTTTTTTTATCTTTACAGGTAAAATTAGATTCAAGGGCAGAAGATTTGAAATATTATTAAAATAGATGAGGACGAATTATGATTTTTAGCTGTAGTTTCTTTTAATATATTGTTATTAGATTTATTTTATGCGTGTATTTATCTTTTTTGTATAATTTTTTATTGGTTTTCTTTCGTTCCTATTTTTATGCATATATTCATATATAATCTTTTTATTTTAATTATTTTATTCTTTCTATACTCTTTCTTAATTTTTTACTGAAATTACAATGAAGGATACAAAATTTAGCATATTATCCTATTTTTATGAATAAATTCATCTATAATATTTATCTTTTTTTTTTGTTCTTATAGTTTATGCATAGATTCATATATAGTAATTGTTTTATTGTATTTATCATATTTTTTCTATAATTGTTTTTAGTGAAATTACAAAGATGGATACAAAATTTGGAATATTATCTTATTTTTATGCATAAATTCATCTACAATCTTTAACTTTTTTTTTTCATTAAAAAAAATCTTTAACTTTTTTTCTTCCTATTTTTATGCATAGATTTGTGTATAAATTTTTTTTGTATTTATCTTATTCTTTCTATGTAGTATATTTTTTGTATTTTTTATCTGGTGAAATTACAATGAAGATATAAAACTTGAAATATTATTAATAGTGATAAGGACAAATTAGTAAATTTGGTAATAATCAACTTTATTATATTAAATTAAATAAATAACTTTATCATATTAAAAGTAGATGAAATCAAATGAGTAAAAATAGGTGTCATTTGTCGTGACATACACTAATATCAATCAATATTACTTTCTTTAAAAATATGATTTAACCATGAGAAAATAAGATCTATACTAGAAAAATATATCTTAAAAACACTCATAAATAACACTTTTTTTAACAAAACAATAAGGATATACTTGAAAAATATATAACATTTGAATTTGTGCTCTCCTTATTTTACAAGATGTGCGCTCATTAAAAAAATAAAGACTGCCTTAAAAATAGGTACCATTTGTTGTGGATTAAATTAATAATCATGAAGGATTTATTTTAATTAAAAATTGGTACAAATAATTAGTAATAGATATATATTTCCTTACTAATAGGGTTTGAAAATCAGCAACATGGATATACTTTTTTTTAATGTAAGCAATAAGATATGCGTCCAATAAAATAAAATAAGTAAATATTGCCTAAAAAATATGTATTATTTAAATTCATGTTATACTGAATTTGTGATTTATAATTTTTGGGTCTTGCTAACAGGTGCCCTTAAGGCACATGTTAAGAATCTAAAAAGTAGAAACATTTTTTAAAAATATCTTTAACCGTGCATCACACGGGTCAAAGTCTAGTCTTATCTTAATATAATAAAACGAGAGTAACTAGAGGCACCCTAAACCCTAACCCTAATATGAACGGTCTAGATTTTGACACGCGAAAAAATTAAATATTATATCAACGGTTACGATAAAAAGTTGAACACTATGTTGCCACATCAATTAATGAATGTGACACGTCATAGTTTAATTAGAACTTACCTGATATATATTTTTTATAGATAATCGCAAAATTCTATTATGTGCTAATTAAAAAAAAAACAAAATCTGATTTTTTTTTTAGAGATAATCACAAAATTCTATTATGTGCTTATCAAAAAAAAAAAAAATTATTATGTAACAACAACGATGAGTAGAAATAGGTATGAAATTTTGTCAAAAAAAAAAAAGAAATAGGTATGAAATTTTTAATACTCATCCAATTTGATTGCTTATTGATCACTTATTTAATGATATTCCTAAATTCTCTTTAAACCCCACTTAATAATTCATATTAAATAGCAATTTTAGTTTCTATTTTTCTCAAATTTCTCAAAATTTGGTCTCTCTCATGTCTCACTTTCTCTTTGTTCTTAATTTTTTTTAGTTTCTATTTTTTTCAAAATTTAGTCTCTCTCATATTTCTCAATTTATCACGGTGCTTAATTTTATTATGAATTGTTAATATATTTTCAATTTCTCTTTGTGCTTAATATATATTAGTGTTTAGCTTCAGTAATCAAAATTTTCAAATTTGAAATCTCACTAACCTTCTCTTTCAATTTGTAGTTAAGCTCCTCTCTATATTTATTCAGCCTCTTCTCGCATGACAAGATCAGATGAGAAAAGGTAGAAAATTTCTTTGTTTTAAATGAATATGATTTTGTTTTAATATTTTTGTTTTTGTTGTTTCAGTTTCACAACAAAATTGCCAAAGATCTTAGCCGTGATTGATTCCGACAAGGGGTTGCCGATTTGGATGACTCACAAATCATATATGTCTACCCTTGCGGCTACTTTTCTGGTAACATTTAATTTGCATTTTTTCCCCAAATCCCTAATTTTCTAAAACCTAATCAAAGTTCATTCATAGTGTTTTGGAATTAGAGTTTGTTTCAAATATGTAATTTGACATGTTTTAATAATGTTTTTTGTTTTGTGTATGGATTAAATTAGAGTTTGAAGTTGTAGAGGTAAAAGGGTGTTGTTTCAATTTCACATCAAAATTGTCGAAGATCTTGGCCGTGATTGATTCCAACAGGGGTTGCTAATTAGGATGACTCACAAATTATGTCTACGATTATGGCTACTTTTCTGGTAATATTTGATTTGCATTTTTTTTCTTCCAAACTCTCTAATTTTCTAAAACCTAATCAAAGTTTATTCATAGTGTTTTGTGTAACAACCCGTTTTTCAAAGGCCAGAAAAGGCACTATATTTTTATTTTTTTGTACACAATAAGAGTTACGCATAAAAGATTTTAAATGAGCCGGCATTCAAATATACAAAAGAACTCATTACCATAAGGTGCTTCGACAAGCAAAGTGTATTCCTGAATAATTACAATCCAAGTCTAAGTATTCAAAAACTTACAACCAACAAGATAGAAACCTATGCCTAAAACCAAAAAGCACGGTGCACAACCCGCACCGGCGCATAGTCTAACTAAGCTAAAGCTTCAACACAAGCTCACTAAGGCCTAGAGCTGCCAACACCATCCTCTCGACCTACATCGTCATCTGGGGTGGGATGAGCCCGCAAATGAAAGAAAGGGTCACCACAAAATAAAAGTATACATATATATAACTAGTGCGAAAGATGTACACATAACAAGTTTCCACATACACAAGAGAAAGCTCTTTAACACAAAAGCAATTCCCACCAACGGGATTAAGATATAATGCACACCGAGCCTAATGTAGACCTCTACAATGAGTGTGGTAGATTCCCCATTACCACATGCATATGAATTCCGGAAGTCAGTAATCATAATCAATAAAACCACAAAGGGTTAGGATGGATCCATTCCCAATAATCGCACCCCGCAGTCCATTCCCGATAACCGCTTATTGGACTCAATAATTCCCGTAGGAGTAAGGTGGATCCATTCCCGATAATCGCACCCCGTGATCCATTCCCGATAATCACGTACTATGAATGCATGAGCATACGATTCCCCTTATATGCTAATGCAACACATACATATCGTACACGCCTATGTAATCACACCACAACAACACATACATATACATCTAATCATATGTATTTAATCACCTGCTCATACACATATTTCACCAAACATATGTAAGACAACAAATCATGTATTTACCACGATCTCATATCGAGAATACATCACAACAACATGCCAAGCACACCACAATTGCATATACAGCAAAACAAAGCATGTTTAACAAAACCGTTTGAAAAGACGGAAATAAAGTGGAGCCCTTACCTCGGCAAGCACTCACAACAAGCAACGTTCACACAACACTACGTGCTCCCTAAAACAAGCAACGGACAATCAATACATCGTTTCCAAACCCAATGTAATGAAACTACATCAAAACCCCAAAAACTCTAAAGGTTTCTAAGGAAAATTCACTCTTTCGGATACCATACCAAAATCTATCGTATTGATCAACCACCATGAGTTATTTGTACTATTTTTAGGACCCAAAACAATAGGCCAAAGTCTTAAATAATTTGAAATGCAAAATGGCCGTTTTCTTGCGTTACAAGCTACGTACTTTCCGAGTACCCGAAAAACTCGTTTCCAATCCCAACCACTTCCAAAAATTAATAAAAAGGGATTAGAAAGCTAAAAACCAAGTTTAGAAATCAGAATCCAAAATTTTAGGTCTCAGAACTCGCCCCAGCGAGTGAAGGCAGGGAGGACTGGTCTTACTCGCCCTGGAGCTCGCCCTGGCGTGTTGTCATGACCTGTGACACTCGCCCCGGCGAGTAACCACTCACTCAGCGAGTTTCAACTGTCATGACAGCAAAAGACAGCAACTCACACCACCTTTTTCCACCCAAGCATAGTTTGATTCTATTAGTTCCCAACACTTTTTCAAGGTACAAAAGCAAACCATTTTCATAAGCAAGCAATTCGTTTCCGAAAGCTTGTTGGTTGCTTCGAGTGCAAGTTATTTGATTTTCATTTCCAAAATCAAAACCAAATCCAAGCACAAGTTTTATTACGGGCCTTAACCGTCCGGTAATCATTTTCAAACATGTTTTCAAGGTAAAACGTAACACCACATGTCACAAGAGTTTTAAACCACTTTGACCCCAAAAACACTACTCCAAACACTTAGGAATATTTTCATAAACCACCAAAAAAATTTCATCGGATTTTCTAAAACAAAACCATACAACGCATTTCCCTTTTGCCCAAAGGTTCAAAGACAACTTTTCTTTTCAAAACCTTACAACATAACCACATGTTATTGATCAATACATAACCAACTCAAAACCCTAACTTTTCTCATGAGATTTTCACCAACTCATGGAAAATTGAAACAACAAAGCCTAGCATGCTTACTAAACTCTCATGAACAACTTTCATGAAACACAAACTAGCAAGAACAACATTTCTCACCAAACCCTCTTAAGAACATAAACCCAAAAACCTCACAACTCTAAAAATCTACCAACCTAGGAGATGAGAAGAGAGGGTTACCTTAAGAAAGTGATTCTCTACAACTTCCCACTAAGCTTCCAAGCTTGAAATGGAGTGAAATGGTGAGAAATGGAAAATTTGTGAAGGTTGGAAATGAGCAATGAAGTTCCACGTGAAAGAGAGAAAGAATGGAGTGAAGTTTGTGATGTTTCTAAGTCCACAAGAGTCATAAACCTCCTTACTATTACAAAGCTCTTGATAGCCAAACCACCATTGGATCAAAGTCAAAAGTCCAAGCTTAAACCCTAGCCATTGGATCACTTTACTTTATGAGAAAGTCACAAGATTTAATCAACTCATCCATAACAAGACTCGTACTCAGCTCTCGCGCGATGCGACGAACGTAAACCACAAAAACATAAAACCTACGGAAAGAATGTCTAACGTCTAACATTTCCAAAACTTATCGCCGAATCTTTTTCCGCGACTGTAATTTTCTTCCATACCTTAGAAAATTATTCTCAGGATATATCTTAACTCGTGCAGATATATAAAACTCCCATCCGAAACCTCACTCAAAACAGACGCAGTAAGATTTTCCATCCGCGGGTAAAATCCTACTCGTTTTTCCAAAAACAAGAATAATCCAAAACTCGTTATTCTAAAACCACAAATAACTTCTTATACAAGAAACAGGACCACAAGGCAAAAGTCTGTACAATTACAGTGCACGAGCACAAAACAAACTCAATTACAGCAAAATCCTATAATTACACGATGTTTCATCACACGAACACATCGAAACCCTAATATTCCTTAAACCAACTATACAATGAAATCTTAGGTCTTACAATACTACCCCCCTAAAAGAAGTTTCGTCCTCGAAACTTAGACATCGTCCAACAAACTGGGGTATAATTCTTTCATCTTACTCTCGAGCTCCCAGGTGGTATCTCCCGTAGCTTCATTCCATATTACCTTCACTAAAGGTATCTCTTTCGTCCTCAGACGTTTCATCTTCCTATCCGCAATCTTGATCGGCGGAACCTCAAATGACAAGTTATCCCTCAGCTGGATGTCATCTGGTGTGATCACATGTGATGGATCCGGTGTATACTTCCGCAATTGCGACACATGGAACACATCATGAATCAAAGATAGTACCGGTGGCAACGCGATCCGATATGCTACCTTCCCAACCCGTTCCAAAATCTGATAAGGCCCTATAAACTTCGGAGTCAACTTCTTTGCTTTCAAAGCCCTTCCAACACCAGTTGTTGGGGTAACACGGAGAAATACATGATCTCCCTCCTCAAACTCTAAAGGCCGCCGACGCCTATCCGCATAACTCTTCTGGCGATCTTGAGCAACTTTCATCATTGCCCTTATCTTTCGGACCTTGTCCGTCGTCTGTTGTACCATTTCCGGTCCTACTATCATACTCTCCCCATCTTGGTACCAACACAAAGGAGTCTGACATCTCCTCCCATACAAAGCCTCGTATGGTGTCATTCCAATACTCGCGTGGAAACTGTTGTTGTATGTGAATTCTATCAATGGTAACACATCATCCCAACTCCCACGATCATCCAATACACATGCTCTCAACAAATCTTCCAATGATTGATTTGTTCTCTCAGTCTGCCCATCTGTCTGAGGATGGTAGGCGGAACTCAATCTCAGTTTCGTCCCCAACGCCTCATGCAAAGTCTTCCAAAAGTGTGAAGTAAACTTTGGGTCTCGATCCGACACTATACTTGACGGAATCCCATGTAACCTCACAATCTCAGCAATGTAAATATCGATCAACCTTGCCGCTGTATCCTTAGTCCTTACCGGTAGAAAATGAGCGGACTTAGTCAAACGATCCACTATCACCCAAATGGAATCATGCTTCCTCCTGGTCTTAGGTAAACCAGTGATGAAATCCATAGAAATGCTATCCCACATCCACTCGGGGATATCTAATGACTGCAGCATCCCTGCTGGTCTCTGATGCTCAATCTTCGCCTTCTGACAAGTCAGACACGACGCCACATACTCAGCCACATCCTTCTTCATACCCGGCCACCAGAAATCATGCATCAGGTCTTGATACATCTTTGTCGCTCCGGGATGTATACTAAGTTTACTCTTGTGTGCCTCCCCTAGAATGATGTTCCTCAAGTCCATAGCTTCGGGTACACACACTCTCCCTTGACACCTCAAGATATTGTCCGATCCCACCTTGAAATCTCGGTTGGTTCCTCGAACAATCAAAGCCCTTTTCTCCATGAGAAACTTGTCATCTTGACAACTTGCAATGTCCTCCAACAAACCGCTTGAGATGGTAATCATACCCAGTCTAATATTCCCTAAAGCAAACTCTACCTCTAGGTGCAAATCACGAAACTCTCTCAACAACTCTTGTTGACTAGCCATTTGTGCCGAACAAACCGACACACTCTTCCTACTCAAAGCATCGGCTACCACATTAGCCTTTCCAGGATGGTATTCTAACGTGAAATCAAAATCTTTCAAAGTTTCCATCCATCTCCTCTGCCTCAAATTAAGCTCTTTCTGATCAAACAAGTACTTGAGACTTTTATGGTCACTAAACACGACAAAAGTGCAACCATAAAGATGATGTCTCCAAATCTTCAATGCAAAAACCACGGCCGCAAGCTCCAAATCGTGCGTAGGATAATTCTTTTCATGCACTTTCAGTTGCCTTGACGCATAAGCCACTGCTCTCTTGTGTTGCATCAACACACAACCCAACCCTTGATGAGACGCATCACAATAAACCTCATACGGCTCCTCCGACTGTGGTAACATCAAAACTGGTGAAGTCGTCAACCGTTCTTTCAACAACTGAAAACTCAACTCACACTTCTCTGTCCAAGCAAAAGGATGATCTTTTCGCGTAAGTTGTGTCATCGGTGCCACAATCTTAGCAAATCCTTCTATAAACCTCCGGTAATAACCGGCCAAACCAACAAAACTCCTTACATCAGTCATTGTTTGAGGCTGCTTCCATGAAAGTACCGTATTAATCTTGGCTGGATCCACGGCTATTCCCTCTTTTGATATAACATGGCCAAGGAAATTAACCTCTTCCAACCAAAAGTCACACTTTGACGGATTAGCATACAACTTTTTCTCCCTCAAAACTTGCAAAACCAAGCGAAGATGCTCCTCAAGCTCCTCTCCACTCTTCGAGTACACCAAAATGTCATCAATAAACACTACTACGAACTTGTCCAAAAACGAATGGAATATCCGATTCATGTAGGCCATGAAGATCGCAGGTGCATTCGTCACTCCAAACGGCATTACCAAGTACTCATAATGCCCATACCGCGTCCTAAACGCCGTTTTCTGAATATCCTCATCTCGTACTCTTATCTGGTGATAACCAGATTTCAAGTCAATCTTTGAAAACACTGTGGCTCCCCTCAACTGATCCATCAAATCATCAATCCGTGGCTATGGATATCGGTTCTTGATAGTCACCTTATTAAGCTTCCGATAATCCACACATAGACGAGATTTCCCATCCTTCTTCTTAACCAATAAGACCGGTGCTCCCCAAGGCGACACACTAGGCCTTATGAAACCCTTCTCTAACAAGTCCTCAATCTGACCTTTCAACTCTACCAACTCGGCTGGAGCCATCCGATAAGCTGATTCCGAAATCGGACCCGTACCCGGTTGTAAATCAATAAAGAATTCCACCTCTCTACACGGAGGAAAAGCTGGAATCTCCGATGGAAACACATCTTGGAAATCCTGCACCACTCGAATTTCCTCAATTCGGATCTCCGACTTCACTCCTAAGCTAGCAAGTGAAACTATCTCCGGCTCTCCATTACACATAACCACAGAAAGCCAATTTGCAGACAAGTACCTTCGCACACCTGGCTCGGGAAAGAAATCCAATTTCCGAGCACAGTCTAGAATAACATAATGATAGGACAACCAATCCATCCCGAGGATGATCTCGAGAGATAAGAGCGGTAAACACACTAAGTTGACCAGAAACTCCCTATTCTGGATTACTACCAAACAATGCAAACATGCAGTATTCACTACCAAATCCTTAGCAGGAGTCAAAACATTCAAATCAAATGGAAGAACAGAAACATTCAAACTCAACCGATATGGACATGCCAAAGATATGAATGAGTGGGTTGCCCCCGTGTCAATCAAAGCAGTTAAAGAATTACCTGCGATGTGACAGCTCTCATGGATGGCGTTGCTAGCCTGCCCACTCAACTCAGTGCCCATACAGTAAGCACGTGCCTTTGCCGCCGGTCTAGTACCTTGTGAGCCTTGCGCCGCATTTGCCGACGGCCCGGCCTTTGGGGCCCTGCACTCTCTAGCCACATGCCCCGGCTTCTTACAATTATAACAAACATTCGCCGCGGTCGGGCATTCATTGGCATAGTGGCCCACCTCGCCACACTTGAAACAACCTTGTTTCACCCTATTTTGGTTCCCTTGATTCACCGACCTTCCTTGTCCCTTACTGTTTTGTGGACGATCATACGGCTTACCACCTTGTTTCCCACGATTCTGAGTCGAACCACGATCATTGGTACGACTTGGTCCTCCAGCACTAGAATTCCCTTGGCGGTTAACCCGCTTATTTCTCATGTCTTCGACCTCTTGGCACTTCTCCACCAACACTTGAAACTGTCGGATACCCAATGGCACAACCGCATCCTGCAGTTCGTACCTCAGCCCATCTTGAAAACGACGACACATATAAACCTCATCTATCCCATCCCTAAAGAAGCGGAAGAAACGGGATAATGATTCAAACTTCTTGGCATATGATTCAACATTCATGCCCGCTTGCCTTAGCCTCAGAAACTCTTCCCCATACCTTTCCCTAGCTGTCTCAGGGAAGTATTTGGCCAAGAACCTCCTTTTGAAGTTCTCCCAACTTAACTCTTCATGAACATTCTCCATGATTAGTCGGGTGTTCCTCCACCAATACTCAGAACCCCCGAGTAACTGATAGGTAGCTAAGACCACCTTCTCTTCCTCTGGACAATGAATTGCCCCGAATATCCTCTCCACAGATTGGAGCCACAAATCAGCAGTTTCCGGACCTCCCTCCCCATTAAACTTTGGAGGAGTCTGGTGGTTGAAATTCGAAAGAAGTCTAGATCCAGCCGCAAGTATTTCCTTTTCGCGCTTCTCCAGATCCCTTTGCGCCTTAGCATGGCTCTGAGCAGTCACAGCCGCTGCCATTGTGTTCATGGCATAAGCCATTTCATATATATCAGCATTGTCCGCCACAGGTGCTGTAGGTGCCCTTCTTGGAGGCATTCTATCTCTGCACAATACCAATTCTGATTAGATTCCTTATCCAAACATTTCTGAATTTCAACAGAAAAAATCTCACTCCACGGGTTATTAACCCATAACCCGACACAGAACAAACACTAGAACTAACTCAACACTAGTTACGTTCTAACCGACTCTGAACTAACGACTCAAGTATACACTTTCCCTTTGAAGATTTAAAGCCGTGCTTTGATACCAATTGTAACAACCCGTTTTTCAAAGGCCAGAAAAGGCACTATATTTTTTTTTTTGTACACAATCAGAGTTACGCATAAAAGATTTTAAATGAGCCGGCATTCAAATATACAAAAGAACTCATTACCATAAGGTGCTTCGACAAGCAAAGTGTATTCCTGAATAATTACAATCCAAGTCTAAGTATTCAAAAACTTACAACCAACAAGATAGAAACCTATGCCTAAAACCAAAAAGCACGGTGCACAACCCGCACCGGCGCATAGTCTAACTAAGCTAAAGCTTCAACACAAGCTCACTAAGGCCTAGAGCTGCCAACACCATCCTCTCGACCTACATCGTCATCTGGGGTGGGATGAGCCCGCAAATGAAAGAAAGGGTCACCAAAAAATAAAAGTATACATATATATAACCAGTGCGAAAGATGTACACATAACAAGTTTCCACATACACAAGAGAAAGCTCTTTAACACAAAAGAAATTCCCACCAACGGGCTTAAGATATAATACACACCGAGCCTAATGCAGACCTCTACAATGAGTGTGGTAGATTCCCCATTACCACATGCATATGAATTCCGGAAGTCAGTAATCATAATCAATAAAACCACAAAGGGTTAGGATGGATCCATTCCCGATAATCGCACCCCGCAGTCCATTCCCGATAACCGCTTATTGGACTCAATAATTCCCGTAGGAGTAAGGTGGATCCATTCCCGATAATCGCACCCCGTGATCCATTCCCGATAATCACGTACTATGAATGCATGAGCATACGATTCCCCTTATATGCTAATGCAACACATACATATCGTACACGCCTATGTAATCACACCACAACAACACATACATATACATCTAATCATATGTATTTAATCACCTGCTCATACACATATTTCACCAAACATATGTAAGACAACAAATCATGTATTTACCACGATCTCATATCGAGAATACATCACAACAACATGCCAAGCACACCACAATTGCATATACAGCAAAACAAAGCATGTTTAACAAAACCGTTTGAAAAGACGGAAATAAAGTGGAGCCCTTACCTCGGCAAGCACTCACAACAAGCAACGTTCACACAACACTACGTGCTCCCTAAAACAAGCAACGGACAATCAATACATCGTTTCCAAACCCAATGTAATGAAACTACATCAAAACCCCAAAAACTCTAAAGGTTTCTAAGGAAAATTCACTCTTTCGGATACCATACCAAAATCTATCGTATTGATCAACCACCATGAGTTATTTGTACTATTTTTAGGACCCAAAACAATAGGCCAAAGTCTTAAATAATTTGAAATGCAAAATGGCCGTTTTCTTGCGTTACAAGCTACGTACTTTCCGAGTACCCGAAAAACTCGTTTCCAATCCCAACCACTTCCAAAAATTAATAAAAAGGGATTAGAAAGCTAAAAACCAAGTTTAGAAATCAGAATCCAAAATTTTAGGTCTCAGAGCTCGCCCCAGCGAGTTGGCAGCGAGTGAAGGCAGGGAGGACTGGTCTTACTCGCCCTGGAGCTCGCCCTGGCGTGTTGTCATGACCTGTGACACTCGCCCCGGCGAGTAACCACTCGCTCAGCGAGTTTCAACTGTCATGACAGCAAAAGACAGCAACTCACACCACCTTTTTCCACCCAAGCATAGTTTGATTCTATTAGTTCCCAACACTTTTTCAAGGTACAAAAGCAAACCATTTTCATAAGCAAGCAATTCGTTTCCGAAAGCTTGTTGGTTGCTTCGAGTGCAAGTTATTTGATTTTCATTTCCAAAATCAAAACCAAATCCAAGCACAAGTTTTATTACGGGCCTTAACCGTCCGGTAATCATTTTCAAACATGTTTTCAAGGTAAAACGTAACACCACATGTCACAAGAGTTTTAAACCACTTTGACCCCAAAAACACTACTCCAAACACTTAGGAATATTTTCATAAACCACCAAAAAAATTTCATCGGATTTTCTAAAACAAAACCATACAACGCATTTCCCTTTTGCCCAAAGGTTCAAAGACAACTTTTCTTTTCAAAACCTTACAACATAACCACATGTTATTGATCAATACATAACCAACTCAAAACCCTAACTTTTCTCATGAGATTTTCACCAACTCATGGAAAATTGAAACAACAAAGCCTAGCATGCTTACTAAACTCTCATGAACAACTTTCATGAAACACAAACTAGCAAGAACAACATTTCTCACCAAACCCTCTTAAGAACATAAACCCAAAAACCTCACAACTCTAAAAATCTACCAACCTAGGAGATGAGAAGAGAGGGTTACCTTAAGAAAGTGATTCTCTACAACTTCCCACTAAGCTTCCAAGCTTGAAATGGAGTGAAATGGTGAGAAATGGAAAATTTGTGAAGGTTGGAAATGAGCAATGAAGTTCCACGTGAAAGAGAGAAAGAATGTAGTGAAGTTTGTGATGTTTCTAAGTCCACAAGAGTCATAAACCTCCTTACTATTACAAAGCTCTTGATAGCCAAACCACCATTGGATCAAAGTCAAAAGTCCAAGCTTAAACCCTAGCCATTGGATCACTTTACTTTATGAGAAAGTCACAAGATTTAATCAACTCATCCATAACAAGACTCGTACTCAGCTCTCGCGCGACGCGACGAACGTAAACCACAAAAACATAAAACCTACGGAAAGAATGTCTAACGTCTAACATTTCCAAAACTTATCGCCGAATCTTTTTCCGCGACTGTAATTTTCTTCCATACCTTAGAAAATTATTCTCAGGATATATCTTAACTCGTGCAGATATATAAAACTCCCATCCGAAACCTCACTCAAAACAGACGCAGTAAGATTTTCCATCCGCGGGTAAAATCCTACTCGTTTTTCCAAAAACAAGAATAATCCAAAACTCGTTATTCTAAAACCACAAATAACTTCTTATACAAGAAACAGGATCACAAGACAAAAGTCTGTACAATTACAGTGCACGAGCACAAAACAAACTCAATTACAGCAAAATCCTATAATTACACGATGTTTCATCACACGAACACATCGAAACCCTAATATTCCTTAAACCAACTATACAATAAAATCTTGGGTCTTACATTTTGGAATTAGAGTTTGTTTCAAAAATGTAATTTGACATGTTTTAATTTATTATTTTTTTGTATGGATTAAACTAGAGTTTGAAATTATAGAGGTAAAAAGGGATTTGTTTTTGCTACTCTCTATTTCTTTAATTTTTTTACATATTTTGATTTCATCAAGTTTACTTACCAAAATATTGATTTCCATGGTTTTAGAAAGTAAGCCGAAGGAATTTGATGGAAAATTTGTCAAAAGAATGTGATAAAAGTGCTCCTTTTCTTTTTCTTTCAAAAAGTGTTTCAAATCACAAGTTCTTATATAAACATGGTCCCCACAATAAGTGGTAAGCTTTCTTTGAATTTTTGTTGAAAATATTGTTGCTTAGTTGTCATATATATTTTGATTTGTTTCTATCTTTTAGCTAATATTCCCTACTTTTAAGGAGTTATTGGTGATATTTAGATTATTTTCTCCGCTGCAATATGATCTGTTTTTGTTAAATTTCAATTTTTTTTAAAGATTTGTATCAATTTTAATTTGTTTTATTTGTTATTTGTAAAGGGATAGTTATTTTTTTTTCTTTCTATTTCTTTGTGTTTGTGATATTTTCTCAAAGTATAAGACAAATTTTCCCTTTATTTTTTCCTTTATGCAGTACGTTATCGATAGGATTTTGAAGCATATTACATGCTGTGATTTGAAATGTTAAACTCTTGATAATCCAAGTTATGGCGAGTGGAGACATGTGTTATATTAGCAAGACTATACCTATAAATTATACTTTTTGAAAGATAGTATATGTGTATTAATTGAGTGAATGAAATAATGAATTGGTTTGTATGTTGTTCTAAAGAAAGCTACTAAACCTCAATTGGAGTTTCATTTTTTAATTTGATATGCACCCAAATTATGATTGTCGTCATTCGGAATGCAAGGATCAAATGTTTATATTAAGTGATGATTGACGGTATAATTCTTCCCAAATTTAGTTATGTTCTTTTCTTATAAATTGCATTTCAAAATTTAAATTATAGTTGTTAAACTCTATGCATATGAATTTAAGTAGGATTGGTACTCTTTATTAATGTGTTGTCGAAAGTTCAATTGCAATTAAATTTATTGAGATTGTTTTATTGCTAATTCATTATTACTTTTGGGTGTTCTTAAATCTAAATTTTATTACACCTCATATTCTACATTTTTGTCCCCCCGCCGCCCTTCATTTTATTAAAGATTAAAGACAAATTTATTTTTAACGCTATTTCCAATAATTTTTTTTTATTGTTGCAAGATTTACAAATCAATTATGTGATTATTATATTTAATGTGAGTATTCTATTGTTTATTATTTTTCAATTGGATTCATAACTATAATTTGATTAATATAAATTGGTAACAATAATAAATTTTCCATATACAAGAATGATCACAACTAAATGTGTTTTTTTTTTGACAAATTTATTAAACTAACTATTGTAAGTTTTTATTAAACCAAATTGAAAATTATGTATAAATTGAAAAAACAATCCGTGCATCGCACGGGTAGTAGTCTAGTTATAATAAAACGAGAGTAACTAGAGGCACCCTAAACCCTTACCCTAATATGAATGATCTAGATTTTAACACGTGGAAAAAAATATTATATCAACGGCTACGATAAAATCTTGAATACTATGTTGCCACATCAATTAATGAATGTGACATGTCATGTGTTTAAAAACACAATACATGATGTGTCGATATATGATTGGATGTGTGTATAAAATAATTTTACACCAAACCCTAATTTGGTTACCTACTAATCCCTAATTATATGTTTTCATTTGTTCTGATCTATTATTTTTTCTATTTTTTCTGTTCATCGCTATAACGCCCCGACTAAAATATCTAGAATATTTAGTTAAGACCTAAATAAATGGTACTGAGTACATAACATTAACGAGTTTAAACAACTGAATTACAAGAATTTCGTACATCAAGAGATGAACTAAAACGAATACAGCGGAAACAAATAAGATTCTGGAATAACAGGAATAAACTAAAGCAAAGGAAGACTAAATCGTCTAATGCGATGATCCAAGCTCAACTCCAATCATCAGCTCCATCCTGGTCCTTGCTCCAGAAAACCTGTCTACCTAAAAAAATTGATTTGGAGTGGGGTGAGACTACTAAGCCTCAGTGAGTCCTACTACCCTCCTAGAGGTGACTACACCGGGGGCACCTAAATCAGTCGTATCATGCTAATATATACATAATCATATCCTGAAACTGAAAGTAAAAGGTGTAACACAGAATTTAACTCTTATTCATTTTAAACACAAGGACACTCTGAGGTGAGCATATCTCAGAGGCCTGCCATATCCGTCAACCGATTCGGTCACGGCATGCAGCTCACAATAACATATCCTAATGGATTGTCCCATTGGGAGTCCATTACGCGATATCACAAGATCGCTCATAACTGACTGAAACTAAATTAGTTATTACTACCATAATTTCCCAATCCCGGGGAGCATACAAACCTAATTAATTTTCTATGTTATACCCTAATGATTATCTGTGATTAACATTCAGTTCGACATTATATTAATTACGTTACTGCAAACTATCTGATTATAACGAGGATATAAAACGAGTGTAGAAAACTTCATTTAGAAAATGGAGATATAGGCTAATCCTGTACAAGCTCGCTACGACGAGTTACCAGCTCGCTATGGCGAGATTATAGGTCCTGACCTAAATCAACTCGCTGTGGCGAGCAGAAGCTCGCCATGGCGAGTTTCATCAGCTCAGAGCCCAGCTCGCCATGGATGCTCGCCAGCTACTCGCTGTGGCGAGTTCATGCAGAACTTACCCTGTTTTGCAGAAATCGTAATATTTCAAGTAACACACCTACAATCCTCATTTAACCAGTGCAGAAACATAATTTACATAATATAAAAACAGAATGGAGTGGAATTTGGGATTAATTCCTCTCACACAACAATTCCTAATATTCCTAAGTTATCATGCAAATTTTGATTTAAGGGAAATCTAACTAACTAGCCTAAAGAACCCACCTGTAGATTGAAGCTTTACACTGATGCAATACTCAGCAACAGCCACGAACCTTCCAGCAATGGAACTCACTTGGACCCCAATTTGTAAACTCGGATAAAAAGGAAAGAAACGGGTTAAGGAATGTTTTAGGATCTACTGAGGTTAAAGAATTGAAATAGTCATCTCTAGCCACTGAGAAGGAGTAGAAGGGTTAGGAAACAGCTTACCAAAGATTGGGAATTGGTTACAGAAGAGAAAGAATACATGCAGCTTCAGCTGCTATACTCGCCAGGCGAGTAACTGCTCGCTGTGGCGAGCGCGACAGACATGAACACAAGGTTCTGTCGTTGCTCCAAAAATTCCGGTTCCTAACACACCCATAGCCTTCCAGCACCATGGTATTGCCTCACGACCCGTATAATAGAAGGTAAACACACATGCAGCAAAGGGAATCAAGTATAAGGTTAGGATTTGAGTGATTGGATGCAAAAGGGTAAAACTAAAACAATCTTAATCTTACCTAAAGAACAAGAATTGGGGTAGAGCTTTTCTATCAACTCCTCCAAAGGCACATGCAGTAGCTTAGAATGGAGCAATTAAGATGAAATGAAGGTTTTGTGGTTGGAGAAGCATATGGCGTGAGAAGGGTGAGAGGATTCTTTGGACCCTTGGAGCTTTAATTGAATCTTGCATGTTAGACAAAGTGGAAATTTGATGAGGTTGTTGGTAAGAGTGGCTGGGCGTGGAAGAGAAGAGAAATGAGAAGTGTAGCTACTGATTTTCTTTCTCTGTTCCTTCACACTTATAAAGGGAATTAAAGGAGTGGGGGGGGGGGGGCTAAGGAGAAGGAGTGAGAGGCTTAAGAGAAGTAGTGAGTGGAAAATTACATTGTCCACTTAAGTTTTGGTGAAGGAATTGATTTGGTCACTTAATTCCCAATTAAGTTCCAATGATACTAATTTAATTAATATTCTTCTATTAATTAAATTTTGGGATGTTACAATCTACCCTCCTTAAAAGAATTTCGTCCTCGAAATTCAAACTTTTCCATTCCACATCAGGGTAGGTTGTTTGTGTCTGAATCTGAAACGACACTTCGCTTACTCTTCAGTTTAGCGCATACAATCCCTTGGAATAAAACTTTCCTCTATTAAGGTTACTGGTTAAAGGTTCTTCTCACATTCTCAAAGGTTCTAGTGCTGCGCACTCTGATCCATTTTCATACTAGTACTTACACTTATTGCACTCTCAATGGATTTAGTTTCAGCTTCAACTGGTTTAGAGGACCGGTATCTGGCCTGGTATTGATATTGTCATATCCAAGTTCTCCCAATCATATTGTCGTTCTCCTATCTGGACACCAACATGCTTGACATGTTATTTGTACCTCTGTATCACGTGTTGCGTAATTTCTCCGGAATCGATCGAATTATAAAACGAGTGGAAAATTGTCTAGACACTATTGGTTTTTTCTGCTAACGAGTGGAACTCGTCCGCAGACGAACTTATAGTTATCCGATAAAATCCCACCTACAATCTCTATCTATCCCGACACGACACGCTGATTAAGTTGTACATTCAACACGCGGACGCACTCAGGTGTAGATCACTTCTCAGGGTTACAGGTCAACTTGTTTGAAGTCCTTCGCTGGTAACTAATATATGAAACTTGGCTAGCTGGAAGCATAAGGTCTGCATTTGTAACGCTAAGGCTGGATTGAACGGTTTGGTTCCGAACCGTTGACTGAATTATCTTAACAGATCACTAGAGATAGGAAAAGGTTTCCAACGAGAAAGGTACATTACTTCAAGCGAGTAATTAACTCTTACACTTACACTAACTAATTACTGGCAACTCGACTTGGAATTGGAATATTCTGGTTCAGGCGTTCAGGTTTCTATACTTGATCTCACGAGATTATAGGAATTGAATTTTTGAAAGTTGGAATGTTCGGGCAGATACACTTAAGGTTAACACACTGGTGTAACTTAATTTCCACTGATTTAGGGGCTGGTCCAAACTTAACTCTGAGTTCAACTGTTAAAGCTACGAAAGATAGTTAAATAACTTAATGGAAGAACAGATTACTAGTTTTGAGTGCACGAAGTTTAACTGATTTGCTGATACTGAGCTAGGTAAGTTCTATCGAGGTGGTTTGAAGTTTGTTGATTGACAGATCAACTGAGCGAGTAAGAGATGAAACTGAAAGTATTCTTGACCCTCTCAAGAATAATTTAATTTTCGCAGATAGATTTATGTTAATAATAACACAAATGGAAAACTTGAAAGGAGAACACTTAATGCGGTTACTTAAGTGTGACATTATCACCCTCGATGTAACTAATTGGCTTCGAGAAGCTTGAAAAAGTTCACACCCTATTTGAATTTAGGTACGACACGTGGTTGTCGAGCCATTAGGGCACGAGGAGAATTTATCCATCTGGGGCATGATTAGACGGGTTAGAGAATACCCACGTCCATGGTGTTCCAAGACTTGCGAATGTTGAATTGGGCATTGTTCGGTTCGATGACTCTGCTGAATTAGGATTCCTAGAGATACACAGACGATCAGATATTTATTTTCTACTGGGTTATACTCCTATGCTACATTTCTAATTCTTCTATCAGTTTTCTCAGGGTAGGACAACTACGTTTCCACTCAATGTTTCTTGCTGACAGTTTCTCACTGGTAGATCTCACTGATTCACATAGACTCTAAATTGGAAGGTTTAGTTATGAGGGAATGTCGGTGGTGGCTAATGCTAAAGTTAAACTTAGTTACTTGTTTCTGCGTTATTAACATATACCTAGAGATTGACCTAGGTGTTTGATGTCTACTACGGCCTGCTATTAATATTGGTTTCGCACTGAGATGGTGGCTCTACATCACCTGTATCTAGTATTAACATTCGAAATGATATTCTAATTGGCTGGTTACTAATTTCACCGGTCTCTTATTTTAAAGGTTCTAATAACTTACTCGGTGACTGGTCGAACTAATGTTGAATTGGATTTATCAAGTCGTGTTCCTTATTATTTGGTACTATGCTAGTGGTAGGATATGGCTGGCCAAGTCTAAACCTCATCCGGCTAACTAATTGGTCTGTAATATTGAATTGCTAACCTAGGGACAACTGATAGGCAACTCCCGGGGCACGGTTACTAATCCTGCTCACTTCTTAGCTGGGTGGTCAATTGTGTGAGTTTCGTTTAGTTAAAGTCAAACCGGTATTAATTTGAATCATCGGTCTCTAAACTATCTAATGGCCAGACAACTACGGACTAGCTTTGGTGACCAATGGTGCTGAAGATACTCTCGATTGCTATTACTAATCAAAACTTAACTTGTGGTGGTTCGGTGTAATTTCTGGTATTGGGCGACTAACTGGTCCTATTGATGACATCTAAAGGTGGTTATCTTAAGGGTTCACTCAGCCGGTTTTGCGATAAGAAATTATTAAGGTACAAGTGCTAAGATTTCTCTATTCTTTCCGGGGTAAACAACTGGTCAGAAGTGCTGGGTTACTAGTTTATGGATACTTAACCTAACGGTCTTTAACAATCCTATTTAGATAACGGTATTGCTAGGGAAGAATTCAAGTTTGATGTGAGTCAAGGTTATACCTTCGTGACAAGATTCTATCTTCAGTTTGGTTTCTAACTATTCGGTGATGATGATATCATGTTGGTCTAAGGGTCGGGTGAAGTAATGGAATTTGTCTAAGTGGCATACTAACAATTCTAGGTTCTTGGGGTAAGGTACTAGCATCGGGTACTAATTACTGAGCTGCTTGGGTTTTATTACTGACTTGGTTACTATATTGTTCTATGATGATGTTCTAGTAATTTCTGACTTAAGAGTTATGATGATGCTAGTAAGGGTTCCTAACTGTAGACTAATTCTGAGTTTGGGTCCCTAAGGATTTTCCTGTCTACTGTTAATGACCAGGGTAGTGAGAAGGTAACCTCAAATGGTTTTTCTAATTTAAGTTTGACTCTTAGTAATGGTGTAGGAACGCCGCTTCGAGTTTGAGGGGTCGAAGTAACTTAGTTAAAGCATATTAGTGGTCAATCTAACAAGATATTGGGAAGAGGTATGGATACGGATTACAAGGATTCTAACTGTTACAGTAGTCATGATTAAGCTCCTAATGGTCTTACTACTCTTATTGGTTTCTAGTACAAAGGGTACACTCAGTCCAATTTCTTATTGCTTCCTAATCCTAATCATCTCTAGACGTATTCCTCAACGACTCTTATACTCACAAGTTAGCTTGGGATTGTTTGTTCCGAATTCAAAAGGTAGAATGTTAGGATGCATAAGGAGGGCTTGAGACTGTTCATCATGGCTAAGAATGACTGAACAGAGAACCACGTTACAACAAGCAGTAGCAGCAGCCTGCTAAGCTCGCTGCAGCGCGCATTTACTCGCTAAGCGAGTTTGACAGAGTGTAGAAGGATAATTCAGTGGTTCGTCCAATTCTCTATCTTGCACAATACTCATAACTCTCAGTCGTATACAAACTTGAATTTAGGATGAGTTTTGGTTTACTGACTACTATCATTGGTGTTGATGGTTCCACAAACTTGGTTGAAATTAAGCTTTCGCTAAAATATGGTTACTTATAGGCTCAGGAAGCTGTCCTGACACACGGTGTCAGTTGAATACTGTTGTGTACTCCACAATTCAGTATATGGATACACTTGCATTCCTTGCTTGCATACACAACTTACTCCCGTGGCACCGTCTGCCACTGTTCCATTATTCTCTTATAAGAGTTCCTTCGACGACTGCTCCTCGCTTGTAGTTTCACTACGGATTTAACGCTGGAATTTCAGAGTTCACTTCAGTTCTAAACCATAATACCCTGCCTACCATACACAATACTGAGTTGATCAGGCTCAGCACGCGATGGTTTCAGCGTAAACAGTCCAGATCCAAAGGGTCTGTATTACTTGGGAAAGATTGATATGACTCATGGCAAGGTCCGATACTGAATCGACCTGCTCTGATACCAATTATAACGCCCCGACTAAAATATCTAGAATATTTAGTTAAGACCTAAATAAATGGTACTGAGTACATAACATTAACGAGTTTAAACAACTGAATTACAAGAATTTCGTACATCAAGAGATGAACTAAAACGAATACAGCGGAAACAAATAAGATTCTGGAATAACAGGAATAAACTAAAGCAAAGGAAGACTAAATCGTCTAATGCGATGATCCAAGCTCAACTCCAATCATCAGCTCCATCCTGGTCCTTGCTCCAGAAAACCTGTCTACCTAAAAAAATTGATTTGGAGTGGGGTGAGACTACTAAGCCTCAGTGAGTCCTACTACCCTCCTAGAGGTGACTACACCGGGGGCACCTAAATCAGTCGTATCATGCTAATATATACATAATCATATCCTGAAACTGAAAGTAAAAGGTGTAACACAGAATTTAACTCTTATTCATTTTAAACACAAGGACACTCTGAGGTGAGCATATCTCAGAGGCCTGCCATATCCGTCAACCGATTCGGTCACGGCATGCAGCACACAATAACATATCCTAATGGATTGTCCCATTGGGAGTCCATTACGCGATATCACAAGATCGCTCATAACTGACTGAAACTAAATTAGTTATTACTACCATAATTTCCCAATCCCGGGGAGCATACAAACCTAATTAATTTTCTATGTTATACCCTAATGATTATCTGTGATTAACATTCAGTTCGACATTATATTAATTACGTTACTGCAAACTATCTGATTATAACGAGGATATAAAACGAGTGTAGAAAACTTCATTTAGAAAATGGAGATATAGGCCAATCCTGTACAAGCTCGCTACGACGAGTTACCAGCTCGCTATGGCGAGATTATAGGTCCTGACCTAAATCAACTCGCTGTGGCGAGCAGAAGCTCGCCATGGCGAGTTTCATCAGCTCAGAGCCCAGCTCGCCATGGATGCTCGCCAGCTACTCGCTGTGGCGAGTTCATGCAGAACTTACCCTGTTTTGCAGAAATCGTAATATTTCAAGTAACACACCTACAATCCTCATTTAACCAGTGCAGAAACATAATTTACATAATATAAAAACAGAATGGAGTGGAATTTGGGATTAATTCCTCTCACACAACAATTCCTAATATTCCTAAGTTATCATGCAAATTTTGATTTAAGGGAAATCTAACTAACTAGCCTAAAGAACCCACCTGTAGATTGAAGCTTTACACTGATGCAATACTCAGCAACAGCCACGAACCTTCCAGCAATGGAACTCACTTGGACCCCAATTTGTAAACTCGGATAAAAAGGAAAGAAACGGGTTAAGGAATGTTTTAGGATCTACTGAGGTTAAAGAATTGAAATAGTCATCTCTAGCCACTGAGAAGGAGTAGAAGGGTTAGGAAACAGCTTACCAAAGATTGGGAATTGGTTACAGAAGAGAAAGAATACATGCAGCTTCAGCTGCTATACTCGCCAGGCGAGTAACTGCTCGCTGTGGCGAGCGCGACAGACATGAACACAAGGTTCTGTCGTTGCTCCAAAAATTCCAGTTCCTAACACACCCATAGCCTTCCAGCACCATGGTATTGCCTCACGACCCGTATAATAGAAGGTAAACACACATGCAGCAAAGGGAATCAAGTATAAGGTTAGGATTTGAGTGATTGGATGCAAAAGGGTAAAACTAAAACAATCTTAATCTTACCTAAAGAACAAGAATTGGGGTAGAGCTTTTCTATCAACTCCTCCAAAGGCACATGCAGTAGCTTAGAATGGAGCAATTAAGATGAAATGAAGGTTTTGTGGTTGGAGAAGCATATGGCGTGAGAAGGGTGAGAGGATTCTTTGGACCCTTGGAGCTTTAATTGAATCTTGCATGTTAGACAAAGTGGAAATTTGATGAGGTTGTTGGTAAGAGTGGCTGGGCGTGGAAGAGAAGAGAAATGAGAAGTGTAGCTACTGATTTTCTTTCTCTGTTCCTTCACACTTATAAAGGGAATTAAAGGAGTGGGGGGGGGGGGGGGGCTAAGGAGAAGGAGTGAGAGGCTTAAGAGAAGTAGTGAGTGGAAAATTACATTGTCCACTTAAGTTTTGGTGAAGGAATTGATTTGGTCACTTAATTCCCAATTAAGTTCCAATGATACTAATTTAATTAATATTCTTCTATTAATTAAATTTTGGGATGTTACAATCGCTATATATATTCGTCACTAATCAAAAGCCCGCTTCTACTTTTGTGATTCTATTTTTAGTTTTTTTTTATAGTTGAACTAATCTTTTTTTGTTATGATTTAAGATTATTGTGTTTTAGGATTTGAGAAAATAATTTTTTCCCTAAATTTGCTTGATTTAATCTTTTCTTTATTCTCTTTCTGCAATTCAATTACCCTCCTTTTCATTCAATTTCAGCCATTCTCAAAATTCAAAATTTTCAAACTTGAAATCTCACTAACCTTCTCTTTATGTTTGTAGTTAAGCTCTTCTCTATATTCATTCAGCTCCTTCTCACATGACAAGATCAGACGAGAAAAGGTAGAAAATTTCTTTGTTTTAAATGAATATGATTTTGTTTTAATATTTGTGTTTTTGTTGTTTCAGTTTCACAGCAAAATTGCCGAAGATCTTAGCCGTGATTGATTCCGACAATGGGTTGCCGATTTGGATGACTCACAAATTATATATGTCGACCCTTGCGGCTACTTTTCTGTTAACATTTAATTTGCATTTTTTTCCCCAAAATCCCTAATTTTCTAAAACCTAATCAAAGTTCATTCATAGTGTTTTGGAATTAGAGTTTGTTTCAAATATGTAATTTGACATGTTTTAATACTTTTTTTTTGTGTATGGATTAAACTAGAGTTTGAAGTTATAGAGGTAAAAGGGTGTTGTTTCAATTTCATAGCAAAATTGTCGAAGATCTTGGCTGTGATTGATTCCAACAGGGGTTGCCAATTGGGATGACTCACAAATTATGTCTACCATTATGGCTACTTTTATGGTAATATTTGATTTGCATTTTTTTTTCCAAACTCTCTAATTTTCTAATACCTAATCCAAGTTTATTCATAGTGTTTTGGAATTAGAGATTTGACATGTTTTAATTTTTTTTTTGTAAGAATTAAACTAGAGTTTGAAGTTATAGAGGCAAAAGGGATTTGTTTTTGCTACTCTCTATTTCTTTAATTTTTTTACATATTTTGATTTCATCAAGTTTACTTACCAAAATATTGATTTTGATGGTTTTAGAAAGTAAGCTGAAGGAATTTGATGGGAGATTTGTCAAAAGAATGTGATAAAAATGCTACTTTTCTTTTTCTTTCAAAAAGTGTTTCAAATCACAAGATCTTATATAAACATAGTCCCCGCAATAAGTGGTAAGCTTTCTTTGAATTATTGTTGAAAATATTGTTGCTTAGTTGTCATATATATTTGGATTTGTTTTTATCTTTTAGCTAATAATCCCTACTTTTTAGGAGTTGTTGGTGAGATTTAGATGATTTTCTCCACTGCAATATGATTTTTTTTTGTTAAATTTCAACTTTTTTTAAAGATTTGTATCAATTTTAATTTGTTTTATTTGCTATTTGTAAAAGGATGGTTTTTTTTCTTTCTATTTCTCTGTGTTTGTGATATTTTTCTCAAAGTATAAGACACATTTTCCCTTTATTTTTTCCTTTCTACAGTACGTTATCGATAGGATTTTGAAGCATATTACATGTTGTGATTTGAAATGCTAAACTCCTGATAATCCAAGTTATGACAAATGGAGACATGTGTTATTTTAGCAAGACTATACCTATAAAATATATTTTTTGTAAGATAATATATATGTATTAATTGAGTGAATGAAATAATGAATTTGTTTGTATGTTGTTCTAAAGAAAGCTACTAAACCTCAATTGGAGTTTCATTTTTTAATTTGATATGCACCCAAATTATGATTGTCGTCATTCCAAATGCAAGGATCAAAGGTTTATATTAAGTGATGATTGACGGTATAATTCTTCCCAAATTTAGTTAGGTTCTTTTCTTATAAATTACATTTCAAAATTTAAATTACAGTTGTTAAACTATATGCATATGAATTTAAGTAGGATTGATACTCTTTATCAATGTGTTGTCGAAAGTTCAATTGCAAATTAAATTTATTGAGATTGTTTTATTGCTAATTCATTATTACTTTTGGGTGTTCTTAAATCTAAATTTTATTAAACCTCATATTTTACATTTTTGTCCCCCCGCCGCCCTTCATTTTATTAAAGATTAAAGACAAATTTACTTTTGACGCTATTTCCAATAATATTTTTTTATTGTTGCAAGATTTACAAATCAATTATGAGATTATTATATTTAATGTGAGTATTCTATTGTTTATTATTTTTCAATTGGATTCATAACTATAATTTGATTAATATAAATTGGTAACAATAATAAATTTTCCATGTACAAGAATCATCACAACTAAATGTGTTTTTTTCTTTTTGACAAATTTATTAAACTAAATATTGTAAGTTTTTATTAAACAAATTTATCTTAAGTTGGTTATTCTAACAAGGATAATTAAAGAGCACAAATGTAACACCCCGTTTTTCAAAAGCCAAAAAGGGCAATTTTTTTTTTTTCTTTTTTTTTTCAACTAACACTCAAAGTGCACATAATAGTTTTATAAATGAACCGGCATTCAAATATACAAAAGAACTCATTACCAAAAGGTGCTTCGACAAGCAAAGTGTATTTCCTGAATAATTACAACCCAAGTCTAAGTATTCGAATACTTACAACAAAACAAGTTAGAGACCCTATGCTAACCAAAAAGCACGGTGCACAAAACACACCGGCGCATAGTTTAACTATTCTAGGCTACAACTCCAACCGCTCACTGGGGTCTGGAACAGCCACCGTCGTCACCACGACCTAACCCATCATCTGGGTGGGATGAGCCCGCAAATGAAAGAAAGGGTCACCACAAAATACAAGTATGTATACATATAACGGTGCGAAAGATTGTACACATAACAAATATTTCCACAAACACAAGAGAAAACTCTTAACCTCAAAAGTAATTCCCACCAACGGGCTTATATAAATAAATCACCAAGCTTAATGCAGACTTCTACAATGGGGGTGACAACCGATCTCTGGTTAGCCACATGCATGAATTAATTCCGGAATTCAACCTCTCTATAGAAGGCGTAGGTCTCTGGTGGGATAACACCTCCTACTATTGGTGGGATAACACCAGGTAGAGTCACACAAGACAATACCAAAACAATCACGGTGGGATAACACCGGGTGAGTCACACAAGACAACCACCAACTCAATAAAATCCAGTGGGATTTGGCGAAGTCGCACAGACAACCGCCTGGTACGAAGGCAAGTCACACAAGACATACACCTAGGCACGCAACTATGAAATGCATGGCATATATTCTCTTCGGCATATACGGGATAGTCACACAAGACACAATCCTCGCGTAGTCCTATCTGACGCACGCATTCACATATGCTCATGCAAACAAACACATAGCCTAAAGCCTATGTACAAAGCATCTCAGCATACATACATTTTCTCAATCATATGTAATTTGCACACATTTTTATAAACACGTTCTCATCAACGAGAATACATAAGTACAAACATGCTAAAGCACACAGCAATTGCACACACAGCAAAACAAAGCATGTCGTAACCGTTTTAAAGACAGAAATAAAGTGGAGCCCTTACCTCGGCAAACTTCCGTCAACAACACACGTCCAAACAACACAACGCGCTTCCTCAAGAAAGTGATTCTCTACAACTTTCCTCAAAGCTTCCAAGCTTGAAATGGAGTGAAAAGGTGAGGAATGGAAAATTTTAGTGAAGGTTTAAGAGAAAGTAATGGAGTCACGTGAAAGAGAGAAAGAAGAAGAGAATTGTGATGATTTCCTAAGCCCACCAAGTGTTAAACCTCCTTACTATACAAAGCTCTTGGTCACTATCCACCCTTGGATCAAAAACAAAAGTCCAAGCTTAAACCCTAGCCATTGGATCAAACCAAACCAAATCCACTTGAGATAAAACTCAATACCTCATAGAAATACTCACACGTTCAGCTCTCGCGCGCCGCGAAGAACGAAACTCACCAAAACAGGAAACCTACGGAAAGAACGTCTAACGTTTCACATTTCCAAAACTTATCGCCGAATCTTTTTCCGCGACTGTAATTTTCTTCCATACCTCAGAAAATTATTATCAGAATATATCCTCACTCGCGCAGATATATAAAACTCCCATCCGAAACCTCACTCACAACAGACGCAGTAAGATTTTCCATCCGCGGGTAAAATCCTACTCGTTTTTCCAAAAACAAGAATAATCCAAAACTCGTTATACTAAAACCACATATAACTTCTTATTCAAGCAACAGGATCACAAGACAAAAGTCTGTACAAATACAGTGCACGAGCACAAAACAGGCTCAATTACAGCAAAAGCTAAAATTACACGATGTTTCATCACACGACCACATCGAAACCCTAATATTCCTTAAACCAACTATACAATGAAATCTTGGGTCTTACAATACTACCCCTCTAAAAGAAGTTTCGTCCTCGAAACTTAGACATCGTCAAACAAACTGGGGTATAATTCCTTCATCTTACTCTCGAGCTCCCAGGTAGTATCTCCTGTAGCTTCGTTCCATATTACCTTCACCAAAGGTATCTCTTTCGTCCTCAGACGTTTCATCTTCCTATCCGCAATCTTGATCGGCGGAGCCTCGAATGACAAGTTATCCCTCAACTGGATGTCATCTGGTGTGATCACATGTGATGGATCCGGTGTATATTTCCGCAATTGCGACACATGGAACACGTCATGAATCAAAGATAGTACCGGTGGCAACGCGATCCGGTATGCTACCTTCCCAATCCGTTCCAAAATCTGATAAGGCCCTATAAACTTCGGAGTCAACTTCTTCGCTTTCAAAGCCCTTCCAACGCCAGTAGTTGGTGTAACTCGGAGAAATACATGATCTCCCTCTTCAAACTCTAGAGGCCTCCGACGCCTATCCGCATAACTCTTTTGTCGATCTTGAGCAACCTTCATCATTGCCCTTATCTTTCGGACCTTGTCCGTCGTCTGTTGTACCATTTCCGGTCCCACTAACATACTCTCCCCATCTTGGTACCAACACAAAGGAGTCTGACATCTCCTCCCATACAAAGCCTCGTATGGTGCCATTCCAATACTCGCGTGGAAACTGTTGTTGTATGTGAATTCTATCAAAGGTAATACATCATCCCAACTTCCACGATCATCCAACACACATGCTCTCAACAAATCTTCCAACGATTGATTTGTTCTCTCAGTCTGCCCATCTGTCTGAGGATGATAGGCGGAACTCAATCTCAATTTCGTCCCCAATGCCTCATGCAAAGTCTTCCAAAAGTGTGAAGTAAACTTTGGATCCCGATCCGACACTATATGTAACATCCCAGAGTTCTATTTAATTAAAGAGAAATTAAACGAAATGTTTAAGGGAGTTACTTTCAAATTACCAAACTAGTTATACAATTGTACTAGTTTACTACCATGGTTTATAAGGAAACAAGAACAATTTTCCCTAAACTCATGTCTCTCTCTCACGCCCCCACCTATTGCTCCCCCACCCCCTTGACCTTAAAGACTCTATTTAAGTGCTTGACTTGGACTAAACACTCATTTTTCTAATTTCTCCAATTCCTAAAGAACATGAGGCAGGAACCCATTTCTCTCTTGCTCTCTTCTCTCTCGTGGCTGAAGCAACAACAACAATCTTTCCTCAAGCTTCAAAGCGTTGAATCCACATGCAATGATTCCATCTTCTTCCTCATTCGCTAGTAACATAAAGAGGTAAGAGCTACAACTAGATCCTTCTCTTTTCCTCAAACTCGTGCTCCTACTTTCCACCCTTATAACCAGAAATTCTGTTTGCTCTTGCATGCATGAGAATCAAGTTGGAGATGGGTTGTTCTTGAACATAGAGAATGGAAGCAAAGTGGAGTTTCAAGTTCAACACTTTTCCAAATCTGTTCATTCCGGTTCGTGGGTGTAGCTGAGGAGTTTGTAGCTGTTGTAGAGCCCATGAATCAAGCCTAAAGCTTCAATTCCAGGTGGGTTCTTAGGCTAGGTAGTTAGATTTCCCCAATTTTATAAACTATGCATGTTAACCTAGGAAGTTAGGAAAATCTTGTGTGAGGGGAAATAACTCCCAATTTTCCCTCCATTCTGTCATATATTATATCTATTATGTGATTGCACTGTTTTAAAAGAGGATTGTAAGTGATTTCATTTCAAAATTATCAAAATTCGTAAAACAGAGTGTTTTCTGCAGAACCTCGCCACGGCGCGCATTCATGGCGAGTTAACAACTTCTGGGCTGATGAAACTCGCCATGGCGGGCGTTTGCTCGCCTCGCGAGCTGATTTAGGCCAGAACCAGTTTACTCGCCATGGCGAGCAGATTTCTCGCCATGGCGAGATTGTGCAGGAAATTTTACCAGTTTACTCGCCATGGCGAGCGGATTTCTTGCCATGGCGAGCTGGAGCAGAATTGACCCAACTTTTCAATTTTTCCTAAAATTCATCACTCGTTTTATATCCTCTATTACTTCAGATATTTTTGCAACCATGTAATTAATATAATGTTTCACAGGAGGTCGAACGCAATTGGAATCTTAGGGTATAACTTAGGAAATTTAGTTTGTATGCTCCCCCGGGTTTTGGGAAATATCGGTAGTAAGAATTAAATTAGTTTCAGTCACTTATGAGCGATTTATTATATCGCATTATGGACTCCCAATGGGAATATCCATCAGGTTATGTATTGTGAGCTGTATGCCGTGATCGATCCGATCGACGGACAAGGCAGGCCTCCGAGATATGCTCACCTCGGAGAATCCTTGCGGTTAAAATGAATAAGAGTTTGTTTATCTGTGTTACACTATTAAATTCTGTTATTATGATATCATGTTTCGTATGTTAGTAATAAAAAGACTGATTTAGGTGCCCCCGGTGTAGTCACCTCTAGGAGGGTAGTAGGACTCACTGAGGCTTAGTAGTCTCACCCCACTCCAAACAATTTTTTTTAGGTAAACAGGATATTCGGAGCAAGGACCAGGTAGGAGGCTGACAGTTGGAGCTGAGCTTGGATTGTCCGCCTTGAAGATTTTATTTCTTCGTCTTGCTTTTTAGTTTATTATCGTGTTTACTCAGAATACTAGCAACTTCCGCTGTATTTTATCCGTTATATACTTTGTATCTGAAACAATGTTGTATCTTGTTTATTTTAATCAGAGAATTATTTGTACTCAGATCCTTTTATGTATGTCTCGACTAAATATTCTAGGTATTTTAGTTGGGGCGTTATAATTGGTATCAGAGCAGGTCGATCCAGTATCGGACCTTGCCATGAGTCATTCCAATCCTTCCTAATAATACAGACCCTTTGGATCTGGACTGTTTACGCTGAAACCATCGCATGCTGAGCCTGATCAACTCAGTATGGTATATGGTAGGCAGGGTATTATGGTTTAGAACTGAAGCGAACTCTGGAATTCCAGCGGTAAATCCGTAGTGAAGCTGCAATCGAGGAGCAATCGTTGAAGGAAATACTTACAAGAGAAATATTGGAACATGGCAAATGGTGCCACAGGAGTAAGTGGTGTATGCAACAAGGAATGCAAGTGTATCCATATACTGAATTGTGTAGTACACAACAGTATTCAACTGTCAATGTGTGTCAGGCAAACTCCCTGAACCTTTAAGTAACCTTATCCTAGTGAGAGCCTAAATTCAGCCAAGTTCGTGGATCAAATCAACACCCAAGAACGGTAGGCAGTAAACCAAAACTCATCTTAAATTCAAGTTAGCTTAGGATCAGGAGTTATGGTATTGTGCAAAGTAGAAGATTGGACGAACCACAGAATTATTCTTTTGCACTCTGTCTAACTCGCTTAGCGAGCAAGCACACGCTGCAGCGAGCTTAGCAGACTGCTGCTACTGCTTGTTGCAACGTGATTCTCTGTTCAGTCATTTTTGCCATGGTGAACAATCTCAAGCCCCTTGTGTATCTTATCATTCTACCTTGGTTGAATTCGGAATAAACAATCCCCAGCTACCTTGTGAGTATAAGAGTTGTTGAGGAACTACGTCTGGAGATGATATTAGGATTAGGAGACAATAAGAGATTGGACTGAGTGTACCCTTTGTACAAGAAACCAATAAGTATAGTAAAACTATTGGGAGCTTAATCATGACTGATGTAACGGTTAGAATCCTTGTAATCCGTATCCGTACCCGAGAAGGCATAACTAAGTTCAAACATGTATAGGATCCTGAGTTAGCAATCTAGCACAGAAAAACTGATAGATATCACCGTTATAGAAGTTCAAACCAAACTGTCCGAGCTTGAAGAAACCAAATTAGGACATAAGCACATTTCAATATCCCCTCAAGTCACTTTATTAGGTTATCATTTAGAATGCTCTTAACTAAGTTACTCTTACATTCCAACTCATAAGAACATTTTTATCTTACCACTGAGAGTCGGGTTACATTTGATAAAACAATTAGGAATTTTTCCAACCACACCAGCCTGTAATAATATACCAGTAAACCTTAGTGACCCAAACAAAAACTAGGTTAACAGTTAGGAGTCCCTATAACATCTTAGGAACTCTTCAGTCAGAAGTCCCTAGAACATCATCACCGAATAGTTAGAAACCAAACCGAAGATAGAATCTTGTAACGTAGGTATAACCTTAACTCACATCAAAGCTGAATTCTTCCTTAGCAATACCGTCATTTAAATAGGTTTATTAGGGACCATTAAATTGAGTATCCATAAACTAGTAACCCAGCACTTCTGACAAGTTAATTATCTCAATAAAAATAGTGGAATCGTAATATCTCAACCTCAACATTTTCTCAATTGCAAACCTACTAAGTTAACACTTAAGATAACCACCTCTAGATGTCATCAATAGGACCAGTCTACCGCTCCATACCTTAAATTACATCAAACCATCATAGGCTAGATTTTGATTAGTAATAGCAATTGAGAGATGCCTTAGCACAATCAGCCACCAAGGTCAAACCGTCTCAGCCTTGCCATTAGATAGTTAAGAGACCGATGATTCAGATTAATATCATTTTAACTTTAACCAGACGAAACTCACACATATGACCACCCAGCTAAGAAGTGAGCAGGATCAGTAACCGTGCCTCGGGAGTTGCCCATCAATTGTCCCTAGGTTAGTAATCCTATATTACGGACCAGTTAGTTAGCTGATTGAGGTTTAGACTTGGCCAGCCATATTCTACCACTAGCGTAATACCGTATAGCATGGAACGCGACTTGATAAATCTAATTTAACATTAGTTCGACCAATAACCAAGCAAGTTCCTATATGAGAACCTTTGAGATGAGAGACCGGTAAGGTTAGTTAACCAGCCAATTAGAATATAATTTAGAATGTTAATACTAGATATAGGTGATGTAGAGCTACCATTTTAGTGCGAAACCAATATTAATAGCAGGTCGTAGCAGACGTCAAACACCTAGATCAATCTTTAGATATGTGTTAGTTATGCAGAAACAAGTAGCTAAGTTTAACTCTAGCATTAGCCATCACCGACATTCCCTCATAACTAACCCTGCCAATTTAGAGCCTATGTGAATCAGTTGGACCTACCGGTGAGAAGTTGTTAGCAAGAAACATTGAGCGGAAACATAGTTGTCCTAACCTGAGAGAACTGACAGGAGAATTAGGATTGTAGAATATGAGTATAAACCAGTAGAAGACGAATCTTCAATTGTTTATTTATCTCTAGAGATCCTATTCCAGCGGAGTCTTTGACCCGAACAATGCCGAATTCAATATTCGTAAGTCTTGGAACACCATGGACGTGTGTATTCTCTAACCCGTCTAAACATCCCCCATTTGGATAAATCCCTCTCATACCTTAATGGCTTGACAATCACGTGCCGTACCTAAATTCTATTAGGGTGCAAATTTTTTTTTTTCAAATTCCTCGAAGCCAATTGGTTACATCGAGGGTGATAATGTCACACTTAAGTAACCGCAGTAAGTGTTTTCAGTTTTCCAGTTAAGTTATTACTAACAGAAGTCTATCTGCGAAAGTTAATTATTCTTGAGAAGTTCAAGAATAGTTTCAGTTTCATTCCTTACCCGCTCAGTTGGTCTGTCAATCAACATAATTCAAGCCACACCGGTAAAACTTATCCAGCCCAGTATCAACAAATCAGTAAACTTCGTGCACTCTAATCCAGTAATCTGTCCTTCAATAAAGTTAGTTATCTATCTTTCGTAGCCTTATCAGCCGGATTCAGAATTAAGTTGGACCAATTCCAAATTCAGTGGAATTAAGTTATATCAGTGAAAGCAGAGCTGAGAATCCAAACCTGCTAACTTCGTACTTCTAACCATGTAAGACCAGTGTGTTAACCTTGAGTGTCTCTACCCGAACGTATCAATCTTCCAAAACTCAATTCTTGTAATCTCGTAACATCAAGCGCTGAAGCCTGAACGCCTGGACCAGAACATTCCAAAATCCAAGTCTAGTTGCCATAATTAGTCAGTATAAGTGTAAGAGTTAACTGCTCGCTTGGAGTAATTTACCATTCTCGTTTGAAAGCTCCCTCTTATCCTTAGTGATCTGTTGAGATAAATCAGTCAACCGTTCTAAGCCAAACCATTCAATTCAGCCTTAGCGTTACAAATTCAGACCTTATGCTTCCAGCTAGCCAAGTTTCATATATTACTTACCAGCGAAGGACATCAAACAAGTGTGACCTGTAACCCTGAGGAATGACCTGAACCCAAATGCGCCACGTATTAAATGTACAACTCGATTATCGTGTCGTGCCGGGATGGATCGAGATTGTAGGTGGGATTTTATCGGATCACTATAAGTCCGTCTAAGAAAGAGTGCAACTCGTTGGCAGAAGGACTAGTAGTATTTAGACAATTTTCCACTCGTTTTATATTTCGATCGATTCCAGAGTAATTACACAACACGTGATACAGTAGTACATATAACATGTCAAGCATGGTGGTATCCAGAAAGGAGAACGAAAATATGACTGAGAGGTCTTGGATATGACAATATCAATACCAGGCCAGATGCCGACCCTCTAAACCAGTTGGAGCTGGAACTAATTCCAGTGGGAATGGAAGAAGTGTAATGGTCGTAAGAAGTTGAATCAGAGTGCGCAGCACTGTAACCTTGAGAATGTGAGGATAACCTTTAGTCAGTAACCTTAAGAGAGGAAAGTCTTATTCCAAGGGATAGAATGCGTTAAACTGAAGAATAGACGAAGTGTAGTTTCAGATGCAGACCTAAACAACCTACCCAATTGTAGAACGAAAGAGTTTTGAATTTCGAGGACGAAATTCTTTAAGGGGGGTAGATTGTAACATCCCAGAGTTCTATTTAATTAAAGAGAAATTAAACGAAATGTTTAAGGGAGTTACTTTCAAATTACCAAACTAGTTATACAATTGTACTAGTTTACTACCATGGTTTATAAGGAAACAAGAACAATTTTCCCTAAACTCATGTCTCTCTCTCACGCCCCCACCTATTGCTCCCCCACCCCCTTGACCTTAAAGACTCTATTTAAGTGCTTGACTTGGACTAAACACTCATTTTTCTAATTTCTCCAATTCCTAAAGAACATGAGGCAGGAACCCATTTCTCTCTTGCTCTCTTCTCTCTCGTGGCTGAAGCAACAACAACAATCTTTCCTCAAGCTTCAAAGCGTTGAATCCACATGCAATGATTCCATCTTCTTCCTCATTCGCTAGTAACATAAAGAGGTAAGAGCTACAACTAGATCCTTCTCTTTTCCTCAAACTCGTGCTCCTACATTCCACCCTTATAACCAGAAATTCTGTTTGCTCTTGCATGCATGAGAATCAAGTTGGAGATGGGTTGTTCTTGAACATAGAGAATGGAAGCAAAGTGGAGTTTCAAGTTCAACACTTTTCCAAATCTGTTCATTCCGGTTCGTGGGTGTAGCTGAGGAGTTTGTAGCTGTTGTAGAGCCCAGGAATCAAGCCTAAAGCTTCAATTCCAGGTGGGTTCTTAGGCTAGGTAGTTAGATTTCCCCAATTTTATAAACTATGCATGTTAACCTAGGAAGTTAGGAAAATCTTGTGTGAGGGGAAATAACTCCCAATTTTCCCTCCATTCTGTCATATATTATATCTATTATGTGATTGCACTGTTTTAAAAGAGGATTGTAAGTGATTTCAATTCAAAATTATCAAAATTCGTAAAACAGAGTGTTTTCTGCAGAACATCGCCACGGCGCGCATTCATGGCGAGTTAACAACTTCTGGGCTGATGAAACTCGCCATGGCGGGCGTTTGCTCGCCTCGCGAGCTGATTTAGGCCAGAACCAGTTTACTCGCCATGGCGAGCAGATTTCTCGCCATGGCGAGATTGTGCAGGAAATTTTACCAGTTTACTCGCCATGGCGAGCAGATTTCTTGCCATGGCGAGCTGGAGCAGAATTGACCCAACTTTTCAATTTTTCCTAAAATTCATCACTCGTTTTATATCCTCTATTACTTCAGATATTTTTGCAACCATGTAATTAATATAATGTTTCACAGGAGGTCGAACGCAATTGGAATCTTAGGGTATAACTTAGGAAATTTAGTTTGTATGCTCCCCCGGGTTTTGGGAAATATCGGTAGTAAGAATTAAATTAGTTTCAGTCACTTATGAGCGATTTATTATATCGCATTATGGACTCCCAATGGGAATATCCATCAGGTTATGTATTGTGAGCTGTATGCCGTGATCGATCCGATCGACGGACAAGGCAGGCCTCCGAGATATGCTCACCTCGGAGAATCCTTGCGGTTAAAATGAATAAGAGTTTGTTTATCTGTGTTACACTATTAAATTCTGTTATTATGATATCATGTTTCGTATGTTAGTAATAAAAAGACTGATTTAGGTGCCCCCGGTGTAGTCACCTCTAGGAGGGTAGTAGGACTCACTGAGGCTTAGTAGTCTCACCCCACTCCAAACAATTTTTTTTAGGTAAACAGGATATTCGGAGCAAGGACCAGGTAGGAGGCTGACAGTTGGAGCTGAGCTTGGATTGTCCGCCTTGAAGATTTTATTTCTTCGTCTTGCTTTTTAGTTTATTATCGTGTTTACTCAGAATACTAGCAACTTCCGCTGTATTTTATCCGTTATATACTTTGTATCTGAAACAATGTTGTATCTTGTTTATTTTAATCAGAGAATTATTTGTACTCAGATCCTTTTATGTATGTCTCGACTAAATATTCTAGGTATTTTAGTTGGGGCGTTATACTATACTTGACGGAATCCCATGTAACCTCACAATCTCAGCAATGTAAACATCGGTCAACCTTGCCGCTGTATCCGTAGTCTTTACCGGTAGAAAATGAGCGGACTTAGTCAAACGATCCACTATCACCCAAATGGAATCATGCTTCCTCCTGGTCTTAGGTAGCCCAGTGATGAAATCCATAGAAATGCTATCCCACTTCCACTCGGGGATATCTAACGACTGCAGCATCCCTGCTGGTCTCTGATGCTCAATCTTCGCCTTCTGACAAGTCAGACACGACGCCACATACTCAGCCACATCCTTCTTCATACCTGGCCACCAGAAATCATGCCTCAGGTCTTGATACATCTTTGTCGCTCCAGGATGTATACTAAGTTTACTCTTGTGTGCCTCCCCTAGAATTATGTTTCTCAAGTCCATAGCCTCGGGTACACACACTCTCCCTTGACACCTCAAGATATTGTCCGATCCCACCTTGAAATCTCGGTTGGTTCCTCGAACAATCAAAGCCCTTCTCTCCATGAGAAACTCATCATCTTGACAATTTGCAATGTCCTCCAACAAACCGCTTGAGATGGTAATCATACCCAGTCTCATATTCCCCAAAGAAAACTCTACCTCTAGGTGCAAATCACGAAACTCTCTCAACAACTCTTGTTGACTAGCCATTTGTGCCGAACAAACCGACACACTCTTCCTACTCAAAGCATCGGCTACCACATTAGCCTTTCCAGGATGGTATTCTAACGTGAAATCAAAATCTTTCAAAGTTTCCATCCATCTCCTCTGCCTCATATTAAGCTCTTTCTGATCGAACAGATACTTAAGACTCTTATGGTCACTAAACACGACAAAAGTGCAACCATAAAGATGATGTCTCCAAATCTTCAATGCAAAAACAACGGCCGCAAGCTCTAAATCGTGCGTAGGGTAATTCTTTTCATGCACTTTCAGTTGTCTTGACGCATAAGCTACTGCTCTCTTGTGTTGCATCAATACACAACCCAACCCTTGATGAGAAGCATCACAATAAACCTCATACGGTTCCTCCGACTGTGGTAACATCAAAACTGGTGAAGTCGTCAACCGTTCTTTCAACAACTGAAAACTCAACTCACACTTCTCTGTCCAAGCAAAAGGTTGATCTTTTCGCGTAAGTTGTGTCATCGGTGCCACAATCTTAGCAAATCCTTCTATAAACCTCCGGTAATAACCGGCCAAACCAACAAAACTCCTTACATCAGTCACTGTTTGAGGCTGCTTCCATGAAAGTACCGTATCAATCTTGGCTGGATCTACGGCTATTCCCTCTTTTGATATAACATGGCCAAGGAAATTCACCTCTTCCAACCAAAAATCACACTTTGACGGGTTAGCATACAACCTTTTCTCCCGAAAAACATGCAAAACCAAGCGAAGATGCTCTTCATGCTCCTCTTCACTTTTCGAATACACCAAAATGTCATCAATGAACACCACCACAAACTTGTCCAAAAATGAATTGAATATCCGATTCATGTAAGCCATAAAGATAGCAGGTGCATTCGTCACTCCAAACGGCATCACCAAAAACTCATAATGCCCATAACGCGTCCTAAACGCCGTTTTCTGAATATCCTCATCTCGTACACTTATCTGGTGATAACCAGATTTCAAGTCAATCTTGGAAAACACTGAGGCTCCCCTCAACTGATCCATCAAATCATCAATACGCGGCAATGGATATCGGTTCTTGATAGTCACCTTATTAAGCTTCCGATAATCCACACACAGACGAGATCTACCATCCTTCTTTTTCACCAATAAGACCGGTGCTCCCCAAGGCGACACACTAGGCCTTATGAAACCCTTCTCCAACAAGTCCTCAATCTGACCTTTCAACTCTACCAACTCGGCTGGAGCCATCCGATAAGCTGATTCTGAAATCGGACCCGTACCCGGTTGCAAATCAATGAAGAATTCCACCTCTCTACACGGAGGAAAAGCTGGAATCTCTGATGGAAACACATCTTGGAAATCCTGAACCACACGAATTTCCTCAATTCGGATCTCTGACGTCACTCCTAAGCTAGCAAGTGAAACTATCTCCGGTTCCCCATTACACATAACCACAGAAAGCCGATTCGCAGACAAGTACCTTCGCACACCTGGCTCGGGAAAGAAAACCAATTTCCGAGCGCAGTCTAGAATCACATAATGATAAGACAACCAATCCATCCCGAGGATGATCTCGAGAGATGTAAGCGGTAGGCAAACCAAATTTACCAGAAAATCCCTATTCTGAATTACTACCAAACAATGCAAACATGCAGTATTCACTACCAAATCCTTAGCAGGAGTCAAAACATTCAAATCAAACGGAAGCACAGATACATTCAAACTCAAACGATTTGCACATGCCAAAGATATGAATGAGTGGGTTGCCCCCGTGTCAATCAAAGCAGTTAAAGAATTACCTGCGATGTGACAGCTCTCGTGGATGGCATTGCTAGCCTGCCCACTCAGTTCAGTGCCCATACAGTAAGCACGTGCCTTTGCCGCAGGTCTGGCACCCTGTGAGCCTTGTGCCACATTTGCCGACGGCCCAGTCTTCGGGGCTCTGCAATCTCTAGCAAAGTGTCTCGGCTTCTTGCAGTTGAAGCAAGCGCTTCCCCCTTTCGGTTGCGTGCATTCATTAGAAAAATGCCCCGCTTCTCCACAGTTGTAGCAAGCCCCCTTACTACCCTCTGATTTTCCCCGGGTTCCCTGATTCACCGATCGGCCCGGTCCTTTACTGTGCTGAGGACGGTTATAAGGCTTACTCCCTTGCCTCCCACTATTCTGGGTCGAACCACGATCATTGGTGCGACTTGGTCCTCCGGCATTAGAATTCCCTTGGCGGTTCACCCGCTTATTCCTCATGTCCTCTACCTCTTGGCACTTTTCAACCAAGACCTGGAACTGTCGGATACCCAATGGCACAACCGCATCCTGCAGTTCGTACCTCAGCCCATCTTGAAATCTACGGCACATATAAACCTCATCTATCCCATCCCTAAAGAAGCGGAAGAAACGGGATAGTGATTCAAACTTCTTGGCATATGATTCAACATTCATGCCCCCTGACGCAACCTCAGAAATTCCTCTCCATACCTTTCCCTTGCAGTCTCGGAAAAGTACTTGGCCAAAAACCTCCTCTTGAAGTTCTCCCAATTCAATTCCTCATGGCCATTCTCCATGATCAGTCGAGTGTTCCTCCACCAATACTCAGAACCCCCGAGTAATTGATAGGTAGCTAAGACCACCTTCTCTCCTTCTGGACAATGAATTGCCCCGAATATCCTCTCCACAGATTGGAGCCACAAATCAGCAGTTTCCGGACCTCCCTCCCCATTAAACTTTGGAGGCGTTTGGTGGTTGAAATTTGAAAGAAGTCTAGAACCAGCAGCAAGTATTTCCCTTTCGCGCTTTTCCAGATCTCTCAGCGCCTTAGCACGGCTCTGAGCAGTCACAGCCGCTGCCATTGTATGCATGGCATAAGCCATCTGATTCACATCCACATTGTCCGCCATAGGTACAGTAGGTGCCCTTCTTGGAGGCATTCGATTTCTGCACAATACCGATTCTGATTAGATTCCTTATCCAAACATTTCAGAGTCTCAACAGAAAAATCTCATCCAACGGCTACTAACACATAACCCGTCACAAAACAAACACTAGAGCTGACACGACTCTAGCTATGTTCTAACCGACTCTGGACTAACTACTCAGGTATACACTTTCCCTTTGAAGATTTAAAGCCGGGCTCTGATACCAAAATGTAACACCCCGTTTTTCAAAAGCCAAAAAGGGCATTATTTTTTTTTTTTTCTTTTTTTTTTCAACTAACACTCAAAGTGCGCATAATAGTTTTATAAATGAACCGGCATTCAAATATACAAAAGAACTCATTACCAAAAGGTGCTTCGACAAGCAAAGTGTATTTCCTGAATAATTACAACCCAAGTCTAAGTATTCGAATACTTACAACAAAACAAGTTAGAGACCCTATGCTAACCAAAAAGCACGGTGCACAAAACACACCGGCGCATAGTCTAACTATTCTAGGCTACAACTCCAACCGCTCACTGGGGTCTGGAACAGCCACCGTCGTCACCACGACCTAACCCATCATCTGGGTGGGATGAGCCCGCAAATGAAAGAAAGGGTCACCACAAAATACAAGTATGTATACATATAACGGTGCGAAAGATTGTACACATAACAAATATTTCCACAAACACAAGAGAAAGCTCTTAACCTCAAAAGTAATTCCCACCAACGGGCTTATATAAATAAATCACCAAGCTTAATGCAGACTTCTACAATGGGGGTGACAACCGATCTCTGGTTAGCCACATGCATGAATGAATTCCGGAATTCAACCTCTCTATAGAAGGCGTAGGTCTCTGGTGGGATAACACCTCCTACTATTGGTGGGATAACACCAGGTAGAGTCACACAAGACAATACCAAAACAATCACGGTGGGATAACACCGGGTGAGTCACACAAGACAACCACCAACTCAATAAAATCCAGTGGGATTTGGCGAAGTCGCACAGACAACCGCCTGGTACGAAGGCAAGTCACACAAGACATACACCTAGGCACGCAACTATGAAATGCATGGCATATATTCTCTTCGGCATATACGGGATAGTCACACAAGACACAATCCTCACGTAGTCCTATCTGACGCACGCATTCACATATGCTCATGCAAACAAACACATAGCCTAAAGCCTATGTACAAAGCATCTCAGCATACATACATTTTCTCAATCATATGTAATTTGCACACATTTTTATAAACACGTTCTCATCAACGAGAATACATAAGTACAAACATGCTAAAGCACACAGCAATTGCACACACAGCAAAACAAAGCATGTCGTAACCGTTTTAAAGACAGAAATAAAGTGGAGCCCTTACCTCGGCAAACTTCGGTCAACAACACACGTCCAAACAACACAACGCGCTTCCTCAAGAAAGTGATTCTCTACAACTTTCCTCAAAGCTTCCAAGCTTGAAATGGAGTGAAAAGGTGAGGAATGGAAAATTTTAGTGAAGGTTTAAGAGAAAGTAATGGAGTCACGTGAAAGAGAGAAAGAAGAAGAGAATTGTGATGATTTCCTAAGCCCACCAAGTGTTAAACCTCCTTACTATAAAAGCTCTTGGTCACTATCCACCCTTGGATCAAAAACAAAAGTCCAAGCTTAAACCCTAGCCATTGGATCAAACCAAACCAAATCCACTTGAGATAAAACTCAATACCTCATAGAAATACTCACACGTTCAGCTCTCGCGCGCCGCGACGAACGAAACTCACCAAAACAGGAAACCTACGGAAAGAACGTCTAACGTTTCACATTTCCAAAACTTATCGCCGAATCTTTTTCCGCGACTGTAATTTTCTTCCATACCTCAGAAAATTATTATCAGAATATATCCTCACTCGCGCAGATATAAAACTCCCATCCGAAACCTCACTCACAACAGACGCAGTAAGATTTTCCATCCGCGGGTAAAATCCTACTCGTTTTTCCAAAAACAAGAATAATCCAAAACTCGTTATACTAAAACCACATATAACTTCTTATTCAAGCAACAGGATCACAAGACAAAAGTCTGTACAAATACAGTGCACGAGCACAAAACAGGCTCAATTACAGCAAAAGCTAAAATTACACGATGTTTCATCACACGACCACATCGAAACCCTAATATTCCTTAAACCAACTATACAATGAAATCTTGGGTCTTACAACAAAGGTATTCAAATTTTGACTACTCATGGAAGAATACATGTGTAAGTATGAGTTCCATTAGATGACAAAGGTAATCTATGATTTTGGTTCATGCAAAAATGTATTGTCCCTATGACTTGAGCCTTTTTTTTCATGTTTTTGAATTTTTATTGTTTTTTTTAACAATAAGTGAGATCTTCCAAATGATATGGAATTCACCATTTGTATTACTTATTTGATTGATTAGTTTTACTTATGTGCTATTAGTATTGCTTTCATGTGGTTATCGATTATTGTGTTATGTCTTCCTGTATCTTATTATCTCAAGAGATCTTTCAATTGCAACAGTTAATTGCTCCGTACACAATTTTATTATCCATGATTAAGAATTTTGTTTATTACTACTACTACTATTATTATTATTATTATTATTATTATTATTATTATTATTATTATTATTATTAAGTTTTGTCTATTGTTTGGAATAGGCTTTGGCTGAAGACTTAACCATCTACTTTGTGGCTGCTAATGTGTTAAATTGTATTGCAAAGAGAACAACTTTAACATCCATTGAATTAATACCACAAGATTGTATAAATGTTTGTAGCCTGCCTAATGTCTTGCTCAATTTTTTAGGAGTTAAGTGTTTAAGTTTCACAATGTAGTTTCTTTGAAAAAATTGTTAGGATCTAGAAATTTAATTTGATGGGGAATGCCTATCCTTTATCGGTTTTTAATCCTAATGCCATCTTTGTTATTGGCTTGATGACTATTAACTAGCTAATGGTTGAATGAATTATATTTAATCTAAAAAAGGGGTTATGAATCAAGTATGCATTAATTTCTATTTTTTTTACAATTTGTTTGTCAAATTGAGTTTCATAAAAAATACAACGGTGTCTCTAATTTTAGCGAATTTAGCGAGAAATTTTGTTATCTTACTAAGTATTATAATTTTTTGATGGAAAAAAAGTATTAGAGTTCTATATGTATATATCGATTATAATATAAATTTATGTTATTTTAAATGTTTGTTAATCTTTTAATAGTAGTTTTTTTTGGTTTACTTTTCAGTAGTAGTTTTTATTGATTAATATGTATATAGGTTGAAATAATTAATTAACGCTTTATATGTTGATATCAATCCTATCAATGAAATCAGAGAGAATGAAAAGATAAAGATAAGGAGATGTCCAATTTGTTTGTAAATTATCATTAACACCATCCAAATTAAATTTTTTTAAAAATTTCTATATCAATAGTTTTCTACAACTTTATCATTCCCAAATTTATGTTTACATTTTATTTTGTTATTTTTTATTATAGAAATTTAAATCGTATCTCTATCACTCAACCTAAACCGTGCAATGCACGGGTCAATGTCTAGTTATAATAAAACGGAAGTAATTAGAGGTACCATAAATCCTAACCCTAATATGAATGGTTTAGATTTTGACAAGTAAAAAAAAAAATTATATCAACGGCTACGATAAAAACATAAATAATCAATTTTTAGTATTATTTAATTTGCTTGGTTTAGATTTTGACATTTGGAAAAAATAAAATCAAGGGCTAAGATAAATCACGAAATTAAATGCTCTCGTAAACTCCATATATTTTTGGGTTAATAGGCTTTTACCCTCCTGTAAAGTAGGCGAGTTTTGCGTTACCCCCCTGTAATTTTATTTCTTGAGATTACCCCCTGCAAAATTTATTTTTTTTTATTTACCCCCTTTTTGTTGACGTGGCAGGCAAAAAGTCAAGTTTTTTGCTGACGTGTCAGTGAACTTTGCTGACGTGGCAGTTGACTTTTTCCTGCCACGTCAGCAAAAAGGGGGTAAATCAAAAAAATAAATTTTGCAGGGGGGTAATCTCAAGAAAAAAAATTACATGGGGGTAACGCAAAACTCGTCTACTTTACAGGGGGTAAAAGCCAATTAACCCTATATTTTTTTGTTGGATAAACTCTAATATTATATTGCTTAAGTGACGTTCAATTAGAGCTTATGTAATGTTTTTTTTTTAGAGATAACCATAAAATTCTACTTTGTTATATTATAATCATATTATGTTCCATTATACTAATCCTTAATTTTTTGAACAAACTACTAATCCCTAATTAAAAGGGAAGTTACTAAAATCACTTAACCCTAAACATCTCTAATCCCTAATTAAAAGGAAAGTTACTAAAACCACCTAACCCTAAACCTAATTTTGTTATTTATACTAATCCTGATTAAATATTCTCTTAAACTCCTTCATAAACCTCCACAATTCAATTAAGGGAATTTATCTCTCTCTCGGTATCTCTCACTTTCTCTCTCAGAATTTTTATATTGAAGATTACTTCCTATTGGCTACTGATCTGTTCAATCACGCTATTGCTTATTTAAATCAATTGCTTATTAATGGTAATTGCTCCTCAACACTTTTTTGCTATTATAGCCATCAATTTTAATTTGTTGGATATATTTATTGTCTCTGACATGTTTTTTATTTTGTCTTATTTTGTTTATTTTGGATTATTTGGTTTAATTTGATATTATCCTTTGAGCCATTTTTTAAAGTTAATAAGATAAGTGATGCTTCTTTGAATGTTTATTAATATATGTTTTATAGTTATGGTGTTTCAAGTTAATTTAGAAGAAGAGATATATTTTAAAGGGTTTATATTGTTTGTTAGTGATTGTCTATTTTTGCGCTATGTACTTCTTTTATATTTTGGTGATTAAAAACAATGTGTTAGGATTGACTATGTACTCCTTCCAATTTATCTATATTTTTTTAAAAAAAATTATTTACTTTTTTTTATTATAAGAAATTAAATTTTATATAATAATCCGTGCATCGCACGGGCAGTAGTCTAATCTAATCTAATCTAATCTAATCTAATCTAATCTAATCTAATCTAATTATTATAAAAGATAAATAAAAGATAAGTTGTGATAACTTTTATTAACCTAATTACCTCCAAATCTCTATCTTAATCTCTTAACGCTTTTCCCTCCAAAACCTATTTAATTTTTGTTTTAAAAAAATAAATCGATGCACCACTTTCTATGTAAACATGTTGCCTATTTTAGCTTCCAACCCCTATTAACCACACCATTAAATGAACACAAATCACAAATATATCACTAAACCCTTCTCTTCTTTGTCCATCGAAATTCCTAAACCCTCTCTATAAAATAACTCTTTTTTTTTTCTTCTTCAACCTTATTCACTTTTTCTTCTTCAAGCATACTCCGAAATTCCTCTCCCCTCTCTATATAATTACTCTTTTCTTTTTTTTTTATTGTTCTTAGAGGTTTGGAAATCATGGCAAATTTCAATACCATCACAAGTCTTGCACTTAATTTGTTAAGAGGTTGGAAAATCTTTATTTTTTTATTGTTTGTTGAAAAAATTTATGAAATTTTTTTCAAGAGTGATTGTTGAAAGTTTTACATAATATTTTAACGTGTTTGTTGGATTTTTTTTTTTTTAAATTATAGAGGTTTGCAAATCTTTAAATTTTTTCGTTGAAATTTTTTGCGAAAATATGTTCAGGACTGTTTGTTGATAATTGTTTTTTTATTCATACAATAATAGCTCCTTTGAATCCTACTCCTACAACGGCTTGAGAGAAATTCATAAACGAGTTGCAGATTAAGTATCGAACGTATTATGTTGAGTTCGACGTTAATGAAGTAAGTTTTTTATTTTATTTTTGTGTATTTTTTTTTCCTAACTTTTTCTAATTTATATTGTTTGCATTTTACTTAGGGTGCAGTTATGCTACCGAAGATGTTCGTTGCCGACTTTCGTGATGATGTCCGGCGTATTGCAACATTGGTCGATTCAAAATACAATCGCTTTGAGGTCTTGGTGGAGAAAATAAACAACAATGTTTATTTGACATGGGGATGGTTAGCTTTGAAGGACTTTTATGGCATATCTATTGGGGCGTGGATACCTATGGTTTACACCGGAATGGGAAAGTTTGGGACACTTCTGAGTGATAGGGTTGGCCAGATAATAGATCCACCGACATTTCAACCACCGATGAACTTTGAAATTATGTTCTCTGGCAGGACAGATGTCGTACACAATGTGTAGGACAATGTGTCTATAGTCCAGATGTCTTAGACAACTGGTTCGACAACTGGTTATGAGGATCACGATTTATTGCAGTACTGAAGTAAATAAAAGCAATAAAGAACACCAGTTATTTGTTAACCCAGTTCGGCGCTAAACAGCCCTACTCTGGGGGATACCAATCTAGGAAGTGAACACTACTACTCCGAATCAATACTTAGTCTTACAACCACACCAAACACCTTTTGGCATGTATGCCTTTTCTTAATCCTAGTAATCTTCTACTCAAGGGCTAACTCCCCCTGAATATGAGAACCTACCCAACTCCCTCTAATCACTAATCCCAAGTGACGAAACTTAAACTTCACAGTTTAAAGACTTAGTTGAATGACAACATTCAACGACACAAAGCTACAAAGTATCAAGAACGATACTAAGAGCCACTAATGCTTTGCACAGTGGGCACAAAGCTTTGAACTCACAATCTTCAGTTATTGTGGGTTAAGTTATAAGCTCTATGTTGAGTCCTTTATATAGGCGTGCAAGTCTTCAGATAATCTTCAGTCTTTCAGATGCACTACGATAAGAGTTAGTTTTAAAACAAACTTGTTTTAAAAACAAACTCCACAAGATAAAATAATTAATCTTTATCCACAAATTAAATACGAATCCGATCGTATCTAACACTTAGAATTAATAACAAACTTTATTATTAATCCTAATCTCAGCTTGTTACTTGAAGATTCGCGCTTTATTCGAATTTAAACAAACACACGTGCTTAATGGATAAGCATTATCTTTTAAGCTGAACTGGGTCAAGATGTCTTACTACTAATAATACTACTAAAAATGACGTAGAAATTCCTGTCATCACAACCCCAAACTTAAGCTGTTGCTTGTCCTCCAGTAACATGCTGTCAGACAAGATCGTTAGAGAAATAAGAGATAAATAAGATGATAAGAATTTCACAACCTTGCTTAATATTTCAGCAATGGTACCTGATGACAGTAATTTATGTGATGTTTTTAGTATCAAGTATTGTTAGTTTAGTATTAGTTTTAGACCAATTACAAGGCAAAAACCTAAAGAAGCAAAGCTACTTGTCCAAGAAGTCAAGAATTGAAGAAAATGCACAAAAAGAGCAAATAATGAAGAAAATGCGCAACTTTCAGTCTGCGGACCATAACTTGAGCTACGAGTATCGGAATGAGGTCCGTGACCATGCGTTGGAAAGCTAAGACGAAGAGCTACAACTTTCGCGTTGGAAAACTATATTAGTTCACCAATAATAAAAAGGATTAGTCAACGATATAGCACCAACTACCCAGCAGGAATAAGGGAGGGATTCCAACTACTTAACCTATCTTCTTAAATTGTCTTTCTTTCTAGTTATATTCTTTGTTTCTTGAATCTAAAATAATCCCAACTTATAAAGCGGAGGCAATCTCAACAAATCCTAGAATAAACTTTGTAACCGAGGCGCTGTCCCTGTGGATACGAACTCATTCTACTCAGTAGAGTGTGAATTATTACTCGATGACGACTGGTACACTTGTCAGACCGTAGTCAAGTTTTTGGCGCCGTTACTGGGGACGGTGTAGACGAAGTTGTTAGGCTAATTTTAGGAAATTGTATATATAAAAAAAATATATATAATTAAAAAAATTTAAAATCCAAAAAAATATTTCTTTCTTTATTAGTAGATTTGGTTTAATTTTATTTAGATTTAGTTTAATTTTATTTTTATTCTGTTTGATTATATTCATTATAAAAAAAAAAGATTTGTTTTATTTATTAATAGAATATTTAGTTTTATTATAAGAAAAAAAATTTACAAAAAGATTTAGTTTTTTTTTAGTAGCTTTTATTATCATATAAAAAAATAAATAAATAAAATTTAAAATTTTTTTAAAAAAATTTGTTCTTGCAATATTGAACCAACAGACGATTCTGGCTAAGGCAAGGCTTGGTATTTAAGCGATCCATTGTGATCCACCTCCCTTACCTGGGAATCCCTGTGGTGATAGACTTGCAAAAACAACAAAAAATTAATAAATTTTTTTGTAAATCTTGTCTTGATCTCTGTTTATTATCATCATTATTGTGCTTTACTACTAATCAAATTCTTTGAGTTTAAGCAATGACACTCAGATGGGAGGACTTTCCGGAGAAATTAAATGAAATTGGTGGCTACATCTTTGAAGTATGTGCAAGCCGTAATATTCGTTTCTGTGAAGCCTCTGAAATTTTCACGGAATTCATCCAAAGACCTAAAAGACACTTACTCTTTGAGGACGACTGGATTGAATTCATGGAAGAAAAGGAGTCTAAAGCACAAGAAGGAGCGTCAACTGAATCAGTTACAACCCAAATTGAGCTAGATTCCAAGGGAGATACAGGGAAAGACTCTGAAGTCGAAAAAGTAGTAGAATGAGACAAAGATGAACAATTGCTTATCCTGGAGACTATCATCGAAGAGGGTGAAGAATACAATACACCCATAGAACTAGCCTATGAATTATTCAACGAGTTCATCCAAAGACCTCGAAGACATGAGTCCTTTTTGGACAATTGGGTTGAATTCAATGAAGAAAAGGAGTTTGAAGCACAAGGAGGAATGTCAACTGAATCAGTTGCCACCCAGAATGAGCTAGAGTCCATAGGCGATGAAAGTCGAGACTCTGAGTGTAACATTCCACTTTAATTATTAGAAGTAAAAATAATTAGAGATGTATTTGAATTAATTAAGTGGAAAGCTTGTCACTTAAATGAAGCACCACACCATATGGGGACCTACATCCTTATTTAAAAGTCACATGACTAAAAGATTAAGTAATTCATTTTTATATTTTCACTTCCTGAAAGTTCAAAGTCAGGAACTTTAAGCCTCTCCATCTTCCTCTTTCACGCCTACCATCACTTTTCCTCACCCAACTCAACATGCAAAAACTTCTTTAAGTCTCTAAAGGTCCAGAGATTAAGATAAACCATGTGAAATGAAGTCTCTTCCATTCCTTCCCTCTCTTCTTCAATCGTGACACGTCATTCCACCACTAGGAGCTCTTTTGTTAATTCCTTTATGTTCAAGGCCTTGCATGCATGTGGGTGAAGATTCCTATCCTTGGATTTATGAGTTTGAAAGTTGAAAAGAAGAGAACAGGAGAAATGGGTGAGCTGGGCTTGAAGGAGATAATCACCAATTTGAAAGATTGAAGTTGTAAAGGAAGCAAAATTGTGAGAAACCCCTAAGTGTCAATCTTCAAGGTACAGTCCTTTGTTCCCAATTTTCTCATAACCTCCTCTCAAATTCGTGCTCTAATTTCAAGGGTTTTAACTTAGGATATTAATCACATGCAAGAGATTCAAGTAATGTAAGATTGGAGAAAAACATGTGAAACCCGTATTTGAGAATACACCTTCACTAAAACGGTAATTACTCTCTTCTCGTAACTCCTTTTGAAACGATTCCTTTTTCTATAGATAGCTAACAAAATTCCCTTCGTTTTGAGTACAAACTTCGTAGGTTTTGGATTAATATTGAAATCGGTAGAGCATTTTGAAGTTGGTGGTCTGAAGCTGAGTTGTGCTGGAAATTCTGGTGCACTAGCCGTGGCAAGTGCAGAGCTCGCCCGGCGAGTCTCTTAGGGCAGAAATGCTCTATAAGTGTGAAAATTTGATGCTAGGGTGTTGGAGGCATTATTTGGGACTCCTTAAAGCAACCGGGATTGATCTCAAAGTCGTAGGGAACACGCAGAGTCAGAATTAAGCATCTTTTCAGGTGGGTTCTTAGGCTAGTTTAGTTAGATTTCCCGATAATTAAACTTTGTATGATAACTTAGGAAAATTAGGAAAATGTTGTGTGAGGGGAATTAACTCCCCAAATTTCCCTCCATTCTGTTTTATATTATGTATTTATCTTGCTGCACTGGTTAAATGAGGATTGTAGGTGTTTCTCTTGAAAAATTATGATTTTTGCAAAACAGGGTATTTTCTGCATGAACTCGCCATAGCGAGTAGCTGGCGAGCATTCATGGCGAGCTGGGTTCTGGGCTGATGATACTCGCCATGGCGAGCTTCTGCTCGCCACAACGAGTTGATTTAGGTCAGGACCTATAATCTCGCCATGGCGAGCTGATGACTCGCCATAGCGAGCTTGTACAGAACTGACCTGCATTTTTCATTTTTCTAACAAAGACTCACACACTCGTTTTATATCCTCATCGGAGTCAGATAGATTGCAGTAATATAATTAATATAATGTCGAACAGAATGTTAATCACAGATAATCGTTAGGGTATAACTTAGAATTTAATTAGGTTTGTATGCTCCCCGGGTTTTGGGAAATTATGGTAGAAAGAACTAATTAGTATCAGTCAATTATGAGTGATTTGTGATGTCGCGCTATGGACTCCCAATGGGATAATCCATTAGGATAGGATTTTGTGAGCTGCATGCCGTGACCGAATCGGTTGACGGATATGGCAGGCCTCTGAGACCTGCTCACCTCAGAGTGTCCTTGTGTTTAAAATGAATAAGAGTTTGTCTATCTGTGTTACACCTTTATCTCTGTTATTATGTTATGTTATAAATGAAATTATGTTATGACTGATTTAGGAACCCCGGTGTAGTCACCATTAGGAGGGTAGTAGGAATCACTGAGGCTTAGTAGTCTCACCCCACTCCAATTCAATTTTTTTTTTAGGAAGACAGGTTATTCAGAGCAAGGACCAGATGGGGACTGACAGTTGGAGCTGTGCTTGGATTGTCAGATCAGAAGATTATATTTTCTTCCTTGCTATATTTTTATCTGTTTAGTACTCTTTGCATCTTTCTTCAGTTTTGTAACTGAATTACTTCGTTGTAATCCTATCAATTTATAATTCAAATGGATTATTCTGTAAATTTTATTGTACTCGGATTCAATTATTTATGTCTGGACTAAATATTCTAGATATTTTAGTTGGGGCGTTATACTGAGGTTAATGAAGTACCATCTGAAACCTCAAGGAGTAAGGAGATAGAGACTCCAGAAGAAAAGCTAGAAGCAGGATCACCAAAAGAGGAGCAACTACAAAAAAACCTCAACAACAGCAGGACGACCCAAAAAGTCTCCCAATACCTTGCTCTATTGGGGAGGTGAATTTTAAAGAAGCACCATGTGACCTTGATTCTAACATAAATTCAATGTCTTTGTATCATGTACACTAGTGCAGAAAACACTTTTTACTACTGTCCAAATGCACCTTTTACATCTGGCTCCGGTCAGTCATAAACGCACGAGTCATAGTAAGTTAGACACTTTTTACTACTGGCTCTGTCAGATGTAAAAGGTGCACGTTTTACATCTGTTTCTTATTTCCGTCAGATGTAAAAGGTGCAAGTTTCAATTTTTTTAAAATTAAATTGGACCTTTTACATCTGACGTGCCATTTTCTCAGATGTAAAAGCGTTCGTTTTCACATCAGTCCAAATTATCCACAGATGTAAAAGCTCCACGTTTTTTTTTTATAAAAATCCTGCATTTTTTTTAAATCCTGCATTTTTTTTTTCAAATCCTGAATTTCTTTTTTTACTCGTATGCTAGCATCGAAAGTATAACTTGCAACAAAGATAACTCACAGGCCAGTATCCAAAACATAACTTCACAACAAACACCATCCAAAATTTAAAATCAAGAACATAATACTGCAAATTCCATAGCATTCAACCTCCAAATTAAGGTAAATAGTAATGTAATTGATACAACCATACACCATCCAAAATGAAAATCAAAACAATTCATAACACAATAACTTTACACAAACCTAAATCCCTTCCTAAATCAAGATAGTTCACCACACTAACATGACTAAAATGTCAAAGCCTAATACTCACTAAATTAAAATCGCAATGTACAATAGCACCATACATCCCTTCCTAAATTGCAGCAGCAACACTGTCATCAAAATCAAGACAGTTCACAAGGCCTAAGTGCTCCTAAATACCAACTTACCAAAACTCATTGATGGCTACTGCCTACTTTTGATAATTTCCTTTTTCAAGCTGATAACTTCCTTTGCGAGCTCAAGCCTATTTTTGCTTTCCTTTATGATTTGCTTCTGAAGAGTTTGAAGTTCCATTCTGATACATCTACCTGGTTTGTGTTAACACTTTTCTGATATGCAAGGATAACACAAATTAACCCTTTGGATTCTTTCACTAATTAAACACCACAAAATTATAATTAAACTTACAAAATTAAACAGTCCATTATCATCAGACTATATCATCAAAATAAGAAGTTAATGGACTGTTTAAAATAATCAACTAACATGAGCAGTTACCTTCAGAAAAGTTTTCATCTTCATGATGCTTACTATAAAGAGCTTGTGTTTTATCCTTGCATATCTGCACTCAAAATAGACCAATATAAATCAAATCAATTTCTACAAGCACGCTTTAATAGTACATGCTGTAAATTGTAAGGTTAATAGGAAAATGATTAATTACTGACACATAGACCAATAAGATTCACAAAATAAAAGGTACATGCAATTCAACTTACTTTTTTAAAACCTAGATTAACTATGAGAAACTTATGTTATGCACACTTTTCCTTGGAAATAAGAATCACAAAATAGTCCAAGATTAATAGGAGTTGCTAACAGTGAACCTTTGCATGTGTTGTGCAACACAGTTGTAGTGTAAACAATTGAAATACACAAAACGGGAAGCGGTTGGTCGAGAAAACTTACTAGAATTTCATGACGTAAATGACCGATAGAACGACGACGGTGCATTAGCGATGTCGATACAGCTGAATGTGCTATGTGGCTTAAAACTGATTGGACTTTCAAAGAAGAATAAATGCATGAGAAATATGCTTGTTTAAATCTTACACATTAGCTTTATATCAATTTTAATGCCTCCCACAAAAGGCCAACAAAATAATATCAAAAGCTGTGAAATGTAGAAAGCCCTGGTAGTGCATTAGAAAACTCACTAAAACCAGTCTTAAACCAATACGCACAATGACACAGCCGCTACACAAGGATAAATTCACCAAATGAACCAGCCTAGTAGAGACCTAAAACACACAACTGTAGAGAAATAGCAGCACCACAAATCACTTTCAAAACATCACCATAAAGACAAGAAAAACTCAGCAGAACTTAAAAAAATACGTTAAGTCATGTTAATAACCTGGTGAATGATTATGGCAAAATATATTAGATTTGATCTACTAATTATTTGAAGATGTGTTAATATTGATAAAAATAGTACTATACCAAAAATTCCTTTTTATTTTTCATGGCTTTTGAACGTCATAAGTCAAAGATATTGTTGCATTACTAACCTTTAGCAGAACAAGAACATACATTGCAAAACGCATGGAGATTTATTTACCTGAAAAATAAAAAACAAGGTTTAGCTCTCAGGGTCCAATTTTAGGATTTGTCATGCTTACCATTTGAAAGAGTGCATTTTCCATGCTTACCATTTATTTTGTATTTTGGAAGAACTAGTAGTAGTATTGCTTCTAATGCTAAAATAGTTAGTTAGCAAAACATCTGCCACTCCCTCAAAACTATCCTGAAATATGAAAAGATAACTGAATGAATCCAATTGATTCAAAACTAAACAGAGCACTAGTGATCAATGAAGCACTTGCATAAATACATACGTTACACATGTCACTAACACGTAATTCCATTTCACTTGAGAAGTCAGCATAAGAATCAAAACTATATTATTCAAGGATTTATTGGTTGATATTAAAGCAATGATTGATGGAACACCCCAGATTCCCATGAGCTTTATTGGTGAAATCATTAGTTATCTTATTTCAAAAGGAGTGTTACTCAAGCTTAACTCAACTAATTTATTAAATATAAAAATAAAATGCTACATCGTATTTTAAAAATTGATACATATCAATATCCAAAATTCTTGAATACAAAATCTTGAAAGAAAATTATAATATAGTTTGAAAATCCTTAATGAAGGTAATGACTAAAATAATTTAGAGTTTCCCCATGGTATCTTAACAGAGCGACTCCACAGAACAGAGCGAGGAAAGAGCTCTCCGAACACATCAACTATGACTCATCACCTACACACAAAAGTCTACGAGTTTTACGTCGCAGGGTCAAACCAGAAGGGGTGAGTAACGAACATCATATAGAATAACTGAATTCAATAGCAACAATAAATAAAATATCGTCCTTTGGGACGATCAAACACATAAACAAACATAATTATCACACATATCAATTCAATAGAACAATTAGAATTCAACTCAACCAAGCTAAGATGCAATGCGACCTATAGACTCCTTAAATGCATGTGGTACCATTTTAACACCGATTTATCAACACTGAATTATCAACACCGAATTATCAACACCGATTTATCAACACCGATTTATCAACACCGAATTATCAACACCGGGACTGACACATGAATGAATGCATGAGCATGTTTCGACCCGACATCATCAAATTCAACAACTATCACAATCAACATCTTTATAGAATCAACATCAATAATCAACGGCTTAAAGAAAACATCAATAGGAATTCCATATTCTCAACATCATTATCAACAGATTAGAATCAACAACAACACGACAAGTAACAACTACAACAACGATAGCAACACGACAAACGACAGCTCAAGGCCACCATAGCAACACGACAAACGGCGGCTCAAAGCCACCATAGCAACACGACAAACGGTGGCACAACGGCCACCATAGCAACACGACAAACGGTGACACAACGGCCACCATAACATCAAGCAACAACACTAATTATATTTAATAAACTACCGCAAATTAAACCAACACCAAATAAATTCGACACCCAATAAACTCAACACCAAATTAATTAACACAAAATAGATCCAACTCCAAAGTTCACCTAGCAGTTGACACTATCATGTATTTTTCATAATTATACCCTGTTATTTGATTAACTAAAATTTAAGTATTTAACCTATTACAAAACAGCCCACTCACGAAACTAGTTTATTTAGCTTTGTTTCTCAAAGATCAATTAAGTTAATTTATTTTGAAAACACTATATTATTATTATATTATTTTTACAAAACTGCATTTCTATTTATGTGTGATTGACCTTTGCATACCAACTGCTTCTATTTATTTCTAAGATCAATTTCTTAACAAGCTAGAATATAATCAGGTCTCATCTCATGCAACCCGTAACTAAAGAAAATTTCAAATGAAAATACTAGCAAATTAACCTGTTAAAATAGGAGATAATTCATCAAAGTTAAAGAAAGGGACATAATTAAAGTATCTACTATTACTTAATTATTCCAGTCCACTGATACATCAAAAGCACACTTAAATAGTTAAACATATGTATATAGATATACCCAGATGCATAAACAAATACAGATAAATTAAGAAAGACCAATTGATTTATTTCATAACTGATTAAATAAAAGAACCGATTGACAGTCAAGAAATTGATTTTAAATATACTTATTCATATCCAAAATATTAGGCACTTAATGGGTTCCACAAGTTATATTGTATACAAACACTATGGGAGGAGAAAACAGATACCAAAGTATCGCCTATTTTCATTAAAACATGTGTGCAAGGTTTAATTTATCATGATCGACCAAGACAACAATCAGAATGTAATTATGATTCATTCAAAACTCAAACACGATACAGAAAATTAACACATAATTACCCTTTTAATTATCACTTATAAAACAAGCTTTTGTCATTCAAAAACAAAGAAAAATCATCAATTGAAACGAGATTCAATTTAAAAGGTTCATAAAAGAATGAAATAAAATAAAAAAAATAAAGGGAAAGAAAAGGGAAAAAAGGACACATATGTAACGCTATCTACAATCAGAATCATTAAATGAGTTGGTTAAAACCCCCTTACTTGTTAGTAGCAGTGCTCTCTTTTCCTAGTGCGATGAAGTTGTTCTCCTTCCCTTAATCTCCTTCTCCCTCGCCGCTTTCCCCTCCAAGCACTCCCTCTAATTTTTATTTTCAATTTTATGAAAAGTGGCAATCCTAATTCTTTCTTGGTCTTATGCTTTACCTATTTATAAAAGGAAAGGGTCTAGGTTTCTTTTTCCTTAAGAAATAGTATATCTCATGAGATTTGTTTCAATTTAAAATTATGATCACATCTCTCAATAATTTGGTTCTACTTTTATTTTCTAAATATATCTCTCCAAAATTATACTAAAATAAATATCTCTATTTTTTCTCCACTTAATTATTCTACTAAAAATATTCTTTAATTAATTGGTTCAACATATAATTCTAACGGAGTTAATTAAATAATATCTAAATAACTTCCTTCTAAATTTCGGGGCGTTACAATTGAAACATTCATAGATTAAAGAAAAATGGTCTCTATTTTACTGTAAGTGTTAAACAAATATGGAAATTTACAAATTCTACACACTAAAATAAAGTTCCAAAGCAACACAAAGTTAATACTTATCCTGTGAAATGAAGCACCTGTTTATTGAGAGGTTTCTTACAATGTCAAGAGCACTAAAGCAATCACCAAATGTCAAGAGAATTGCTCAACCACCAATCACAGAAAATAGTGAAGATGGTTCACCATGATCACTATGAAATAGAAAATAAATTTGGTTCGGATTAGTAGTGTTCATAGTGACACAACAAAAAAGAACACATCAAATGGTACTAGAATACCTTTGAGATCTTTCTTGTTTGGTGTTGAATTAAAGAGATCACAAAGGCATCAATTATCATCATCATCATCATCATTCTTTGCTTGTGTCAATCATGCACTGACTAAACAATATAGTATCAATGAATCATTTTAAATTGTCCTGCACATCATCATCACTTTAAGATAAGTCAAATAGCAAACAAATTCTGAATTCTAAACTCATTGATGCATATTAAACACATTTGATGTATATTAAAGCCAAATTTCAAACAAATTTTAATTTACATTGTGAATCTATGCGAAGGAAGAAAGCAAAATAAATTGGATTGAAACCTAACGGAACAAGTAACATTCGGGCAAAAGAAAGGAAAAATCAGAAAAGAGTAAATTTAGGGCACAACAAGGCAAAATCAGAAAATAAATCATACATCTACGAGTTTGTAAGTGAACGACGGCGGCTTACACAAGAGACCGGTGAATCTGAAGCGGTGGCTCACACAGCAGCTCCATGAGGGAAGAGAGACTGGTGGTTGAACGGTGGATCTGAAACAGAACACGAAGCTTCAAAGCTCACCATACCGGCACGAAACTTCGTTCAATCGCAAACAGAGCAGACGCGAAACTTCATTCAATCGCAAAAATGAAGAACAGTTCACGAACAGGAGTGAGATTGGTGAGTTAGGGTTTCAGTGAGAATGAGAGAACAAATTGACAGCGATTCCGTCCGAGTAGGGTAGATGATAGCGATTCTGTGAGCGATTCTGAGAGTTCGGTGAGAGTGAGATAGCGCGATTCTGAGAGTTCGGTGAGAGTGAGAACGAATTGTGAGAGTGAGAGTTAGGGTTCGTGAAAGTGAAGGCTGAGAGCGATGGAAGCCGATTCTGTGAGCAATCGTGTGAAGGCTGGGAGCGATGGAAGATCGATTGAGCTTAGAGTTCGGTGAGAGTGAGATAGCGCGAGAGTTAGGGTTCGTACGTGAAAGTGAAGGCTGAGAGATGGAATAAGCTGCTGTACGCGTAAAAGAAAGTTTAAGAAAAAAAAATAAAAAAATTTAAGGCTTTTTACTACTGAGGATAATATGGTCAGATGTAAACTTATTTTAGACAGTTTTCACAATAATTACGGGACTGCCACCGTGTTAATTTTTGCATCTGGGATATTATGGCTAGATGTAAAATGTTATGTTTATTTATTTTTTACTACTAGGAAAATTGAAATCAGTTGTAAAACGTATTCCATATATTTTTTCACATCTTGTATCTTTTCCACAGATGTAAAAGCCTTATTAATAGGTGATATTTGTACTAGTGGTAGACAGGTTGAAAGAAGCACATGATGAACAAGAAGATCAAGAGAAACAGTTGGTTGAAATAGAAACGGACCAACGCGACGCGTCAAGTGTTTGGGATGAAGATTTCTATAAAGGAGCTGAACCCCAACCAATGAAGTCTCAAGAGCAAGATCTCCAACAAAAAGAACAACCTAGCAACAAAGCCGAAGAAAAAGCAGAAATTGATAAAGTCATAGATATGATTTGTGCTTTGTTTGCTACGGTCAAACTGAAGAGGGTATGGAAACAATATCCTTTGTTTCTCAAATTCCTGGGATTCTTAACAAAGAAGAGGAAGAAGACGGATGATATATTCCATCTCTCATATAAGACGCCCTAATAGTCTTCTGACGTCTAGCTAATGACTTTAAAGAAGCGCTTCCTGGGAGGCAACCCAAGGTATTTTTATTGCTTTCATTTCAATTCACGCATTTTAAAGTTTTATTTTTATTAGATAAGTTTTCAAAAACTACAAGATATGTTTTCAAAAGGGAAGGAATATTATTTTTATGCCCAAAAAGAGTTTTAAAAGAACTGTTCCAAAGCCCATCGTGCAACAAATTTCCTATTGTGTCACGATGAAAATAAAAACTTTTTGAAAAATATGGCATTGGAACAGTCATCGTGCAATGAAACTGCTCATGACACGATGAAAGTTTGGAAGTTACAAAAAGAAACACCGGTTGCAACACTTACACCATCCACCCAATTAACCCTACATTTCTAAACCTTCAAATTCACCATCATCATCTCTTTTCTATTCATTCATCCATCACCACAAAAATCAAACCTCAATATTTTCCTACCCCTCCATTCCCAAAACTTCTATAAAGCCATTAGACCACAAAATTCATCATCATTGCACCAAAGAAAAAAAAATAAAAATAAACCTCCAGATTTTTATCCAGTCAAGATGGAAGGATGATTGAACGTCTCACGTCCCAAGTAAAGGAGAGACGATCTCTTGGGACATAGACGCAAACATTCTTAACCGAGTAAAAAGGATTACCACCAAATTGAGCAACAAAAATTCAAAGTTTGGGGTAACAAAACCCATAGCAGCAACATGCTGCATATCAGACTCAGAGCAGGCACAAGCAGGTCAATACTCAGATAACATCATGGACCTGTTGAATAGGGAGCTGAACCCTATATTATTTACACCTGGTGTATCATCAACCAGGGCGGGCAGTAAGTTACAGAGCATTCCCGCTGTTCTCTTCTATCTTTTGTATCTTAGTAGTTTATCATCTATGTAATGAATGTCATTTGCTGACAGCCCCCTATGCTTACTAAAAAAAATGCAATAACTGTTTGCTTGTTTATTATCCAGTTCATGTTAAAAGTTATAGGCAAAGTTCCAGTGACGTAACGACTAGATTTGGATGATTTGAATTTCACGCCTTTATACAAAGAACACCGAAGGTGATTGCTCAGAAAGCGCGGAAGTTTGAGAGACAAAGAGACGAGTGATGAAGCCGATGTCTGTGAGACAAATGTTCAATTTTCAGATACCTAAGCCATTTGAGGATTTGAACCAAATATTTCCAAACGGTATTACCGCTTTCTTTCGATCTACTATGAGAGTACCGTGCACTTGTTTATTTTCTAGAACTTGCTCTAATTCTCTGCTGACTAGTTGATTTGATATTATATGCATTGAGGCAATTGTTTGTTATAACCCAGAGCCTTTTCAAGCCACCCTTTATATTATTATATCCTTTGCTAGCCAAATTTGAGCCGTAAAAAAATTATCCTTTAGTTTCAGTGACAAACCACGATACAAGACAATAGACCAGAAAAACAATGATTTACCCTCTTTGGAGTTAGGTAATAGTTCTCAAAAGTCTTGGAAACAAAATAAGTTTAGGGTTGCTCATGGAACTAGCAACATTTAAGTTGGGGTGAGTATACAGAGAACTATCACTACAAAAAGAAAAAAAATGAAAAAGAGACGGGAAAACATCAAAAAAATTCCCTAAAAAAATAGTCTCTTCAAAAAAATGAATGAAAAAGAAAGAGCCAAAGGGCAAAAGAAAGTGCCAAAGGGCAAAAGAAAAGAGCCAAAGGGCAAAGACAGTGATAGAAAAGAACCACACAAAGACACATCCGGTTCTTATTTTCCGATACCAACACAAAAAGGCACCCTGAGGAATAAGGTTGCGTACACAAAAAGGAACAACAAAGTAGAACTTAACTCCAATGTTTAGCCTACTATTCCCACAAATGTCCTACCTTGACCTAAGCCACGTTATAACCCTGAAAAGACCTCCAATAATGCATGTATATTAAATTTTGACTGGTTGCTTAGAGTTCTTGCAAGCCTATGGTAAAATGGCAGGTTGTACGATGATTGAGAGTAACCCTTTCAATTTCGAGCGAAAATGAGAGAGAGAGAAAAGGTTGAACACGGACTCTTGCAGGCATTTGTCCGATTTGCTACTATTGACGTCTCTTGAGCCCAAGTGTTGACTGAACATGATCGCTGAGGTGAAGTTCAGTGGTTCCATTGCTGACAAATACATAAGGTTGTGAAATTCCTGTCATCTATATCTGCTTGTTGTTTCACTGACGATTTTGCTTGGCAGGCATGTTACTTAAGGACAAGCAACTGTTTAAGTTTGGGGTTGTGATGACAGTAATTTATGTGATGTTTTTAGTATCAATTATTGTTAGTTTAGTATTAGTTTTAGACCAATTACAAGGCAAAAACCTAAAGAAGCAAAGCTACTTGTCCAAGAAGTCAAGAATTGAAGAAAATGCATAAAAAGAGCAAATAATGAAGAAAATGCGTAACTTTCAGTCTGCAGACCATAACTTGAGCTACGAGTATCGGAATGAGGTCCGTGACCATGCGTTGGAAAGCTAAGACGAAGAGCTACAACTTTCGTGTTGAAGCCAAAACCTAAATTTGCCATTGCAGCACGATGACACCCATCGTAGAACGATGGGAGGAAACTTTGCGCCCAAGAAAAGAACAGAATCTTCAGTTATATTTTTGAAGCAAATCCAAACATCGCAGTACGATTGGTTCATCGTAGTACGATGGATGGCATAACTTGGTGGCTAAGTCAGCTTAGAAATTAAGCAACTAAATCCTATGGCCATCGTGCCACGATGGGATCCATCCCGCCACGATGAGCCTTGCTGCCCAAGTCATAAAAACTATAAATAGAGCCTCCCTCCTTCACAATTATTCATTCAGAAATTTAGAGAACTATTTCTCTATAAGGAGCAAAGGAGGAGGAGCTCTAGGGAAGGAACTTTCCCCCTTCAACGGGAAAGGTAACTTCCTCCGCAAGGTAGCAAGGTTATTGGTATGCATTTATTTAATTCTTGTAATTTAATTATGTCTATTAGTAGCTAAACTCCTTTAGGTTAGGTGGAGAAGATGAACTCCCTTAGGAATGCTGGAATCATGTAAATTGGTACTAAGTTTATATAATTGTCTATTCAGTTTTATTATTCTATTGTTTATGTTTTAATTACGTAACTCGATTGATAGCTACAATTAGGGAACGCTTTTAGGGATGGTGATATCTAGCATTGCGCCTAGGGTCAGGGTTTATCACTGGCCGGCAGCTAACCTCAATAGGGTTAGTGATATTTAATATTGTGCCTAAAGGTTAGGATTATCCAAGGCTCGGCAACTAACCTATAGGGTTAGTGATCTAGTATTGTGCCTCAAAACCGGCAGCCAACCCCGATCAATAGATGATAGCTTAACAAGTTAAGGGTAAAAGAACTAATGAAACCATGCTTAATTGACTACATATTTAGAGTCTAATCACTAAGTTAGGGACGTGACAACGTGGCTAACACGGGTTCCCTGTCTAATAATTGAGATTCTCTATACTCGTAATTAGGGTAATTATCGTACGCGGTTATTACTAACTATATTAGTTCACCAATAATAAAAAGGATTAGTCAACGATATAACACCAACTACCCAGTAGGAATAAGGGAGGGATTCCAACTACTTAACCTATCTTCTTAAATTGTCTTTCTTTCTAGTTATATTTTATGTTTCTTGAATCTAAAATAATCCCAACTTATAAAGCGGAGGCAATCTCAACAAATCCTAGAATATGCTTAGTAACCGAGGCGCTGTCCCTGTGGATACGAACTCATTCTACTCAGTAGAGTGTGAATTATTACTCGATGACGACTGGTACACTTGCCAGACCGTAGTCAGTACCGCTGATTTCTTACCGCAGCGATCATGCTCAGTCCTGCTAGGCTCAGGAGACGTCAATAGTAGCAAATCAGACAAATTCCTGCAAGAGTCCATGTTCAACTTTTTCTCTCTCTCTCTCTCTCTCTCTCACATTTGTGTTTTTCGCTCATAATTGAAAGGGTTATCTCTCAATCATCGCACAACCTGCCATTTTACCATAGGCTTGCAAGAATTCTAAGCAACCAGTCAAAATTCAATATACATGCATTATTGGAGGTCTTTTCAGGGTTATAACGTGGCTTAGGTCAAGGTAGGACATTTTTGGGAATAGTAGGCTAAACATTGGAGTTAAGTTCTACTTTGTTGTTCCTTTTTGTGTACGCAACATTTGTTCCTTAGGGTGCCTTTTTGTGTTGGTATCGGAAAATAAGAACCGGATGTGTCTTTGTGTAGTTCTTTTCTATCACTATTTTTGCCCTTTGGCTCTTTCTTTTGCCTTTTGGCTTTTTTTCTTTTTTTATTCATTTTTTTAAGAGACTATTTTTTTTAGGGAATTTTTTGGTGTTTTCCCGTCTCTTTTTCATTTTTTTTTCTTTTTGTGGTGATAGTTCTCCGTATACCCACCCCAAACTTAGATGTTGCTAGTTCCATGAGCAACCCCAAACTTATTTTGTTGCCAAGACTTTGAGAACTATTACCTAACTCCAAAGAGGGTAAATCATTGTTTTTCTGGTCTATAGGCTTGTAACGTGGTTTGTCACCGAAACAAAAGGGATATAATATATAAAGGGTGGCTTGAAAAGGCTCTGGGTTATAACAAACAATTGCCTCAATGCATATAATATCAAATCAACTAGTCAGCAGAGAATTAGAGCAAGTTCTAGAAAATAAACAAGTGCACGGTACTCTCATAGTAATTCGAAAGAAAGTGGTAATACCGTTTGGAAATATTTGGCTCAAATCCTCACATGGCTTAGGTATCTGAAAGTTGAACACTTGTCCCACAGACACCAGCTTCATCACTCGTCTCTCTGTCTCGCGAACTTCGCACTTCGGAGCAATCACCTTTGGTTTCTTTATGAAGGCTTGAAATTCGGCTCATCAGAATTTATAACTTACTTCGCCGCAATCTTACCTATAACAGTTTATCATGCACTAGATAATAAACAGCAAACAGTTATTTAATTTTTTGTAAGTTTGAATAAGGGCTTAAAATAGATGAAGATGACATGCGGAATTCTTGGCATACTTTATTGAATTGAAAAACTGAATTGAAATTACTGAAATTAAATATTTATCCTTGGGTTGCCTCCCAAGCAGCGCTTGTTTAGCCTCTCATTAGCTTGATGCATTTCCTCCATTAAAGAGGATAGGTTCGCATGTTTCCCTCTTGTGCTCCTTTGTTCCAGCTTGAAGCACTGACCATCTTCCTTAAATTCTTGCAATCTTCTGGTCGGACCAGGTCTGTTTCACCATGCCCTCAACTATCCCTGTTGACGACTTATTTTCCGGGTGTAGTTTCATAGAGCATGGTGATTTCACCCCAAACTTATATTCGTGCATGTCTTTCTGTTTTGCGCTTTTTCTCCTGAGGAAGAATCTGTTCTTCTGAGATGATTTTGCAGATTGATTCACCTAACCGCAGTTGTTTATCCCTGATGGCCTCTCTCTATTCTCTCGTCATCTTTTCAATGGTTCCCGTGTCTCCGAACCATTCTTGTAACAGCCATTTTCTTCTCTTGCTTCCTGTGGAAGCTTTAGTCAAATGATCCTCCTGAACATTGACTTTTTGTTGCAGCTCCTCTTTCTCAATTTGCTCCATCTCTCATCATTTTGAGAGTTTTCCTGTGAGAATGATGTCTTTAACTTTTGCTGTTGCCAGCCCTTGTAATCCTTAGCTCTTGAGTACCTGTCTGCATGCACTTTAAACAAATACCTCAGTAGCACTGGATAAATATTTTTCTGTGGAACTATTTTTGGTTTGTCTCATGTGTCTTTGTCACTATGAAAATTCTCAGGTAAGTGAGGTGGATCACAACGGATCGCTTAAATACCAAGACTTATCCTTAGCCATAACTTTCACAGATCAAAATCCACAATCATCAACAAGATTTTTTTGATTTTTTAATTTTTTTGTATTTTTGAAGTTTTTTTTTTTGACAAACTTAAATAAATCTAGTAATGCTTTGCAAACACAATCCCCGACAACGGCGCTAAAAACTTGACTACGGTCTGACAAGTGCACCAGTCTGTCGTCGAGTAATAATTTACATTCTAGGTGTCTAGAATGAGTTCGTATCCACAGGGATCGTGCCGCAGCTTTACTAACGTTATTTAAGCTTGTGATAGTTTGCATTCACTTTGGTTTTTGGAAAATGGTTTTATAAAAATAGTGTAATGTTTTGCAGAAATATATATTGCAGAATGTATAAATAATAGATTCAAGAAATATAGAGGCTAGGTATGGTGGTTGGACTCCCTCCCTTCTTCATATTTGGCATGACCAGTGTATAACATAGTTACTTAGATTATGTTCGGCGGTGAATTATCCTTGTTGTAGTAATACCTTACTATTACACTATGTCTATTAAAGTTTCCCTACATTAACAACTAAGGTACCTACGAGAACCTAACCTCGATGTGTAACATACCTTAATTACTAAGTGAGTTCTTTATAACACGCATTATAACCTTCACCAATTAACCTCTAGGTCCTAGTATCGGGCTGTTCATCTTCTAAGTGCTCAGATCACACCTAGTGCATGATTCCTCCTCTAACCGCTCAGTTCACGACTAGTTCAGGATGTTACCATCTCTATGCACCTAGCATTATTTACTACGAGTTCCGGACTAATACCGAGTCAAAACCTGATATCAATTCTATGGGCGCTCCCGCTTATCCGGCCAGATTACGAGAATACGTTATTAAAGTGCACGAAAGTAAATAACAAACACAATTACTAAATATCATTTATTATAACTTAGACTCAATCACAGACTCCAAATATTCATAGGGGAGTTCATCTTCTCCACCACAACCTAAGGCATAAATTATAAAGACTACATATTTAAATTACAAGAAATTATAACCTAAATACAAAAGCCTAAAGAAATCATACCTTGCTGAGTTAGTTTTCCCGTAAGGGGAGAAAACTATGCCCAATAGAGCTCCTCTGAACCTCTCCTTATAGTAGAGAGTGTTCTACTATTTCTGAATGAATAAAACAATGAATGGGAGACTCTATTTATAGTTTTCGTAATGGGCCTCAGCAAGGCATCGCAGCACGATAAGGCCATCGTACTGCGATGTGAAGATTCAGTTTAAAATTATAACTGATCTTGTGCATTTCATCAGCTTGGGCGCCATGTAACATCATCGTACTGTGTTGTATGGCATCGTACTGTGATGGAAGATTTTCTCAAGATTTATTTCTTCTGATTGCTTGGCGTGCAAGGAGCTTTCATCGTGGCACGATAGCACACATCGTGCTGCGATGGAATGCTGTATTTCTTCACTTTTTGGGCTTTTTCTTGTCTTTTTGCATCTTAGACTCTGTCTTGATGCTTTTTCTTGCTTTTGTAGGTTTTCCTTCGTATTTTGGCCTGTCTTGGTCATTTTACTACTAATAATACTACTAAAAATGACGTAGAAATTCCTGTCATCAATGTCCTACCCACATGTCTTGGGACATCTTGTTCGACATGTTGACTTAACATGCTCTGAACCCAGTGACAAGATGTTCTAGGGCATCTTGTTCAACATGTTGCATATGCACATCTTCAATATGCACAAGTGGTTTAGACTTAATTACTTTAGCATTGGTGCTTTAGTTAAGTCACTCTGACCAAGTTGTTTTAGCCTTATGATGCAGCCAATGTCAGAAGAACTACAATCTCCCCCTTTGGCAAATTATGGATAAAACAACCACAAACCACTTTGTTGAATGTGCACTCTTCAGTCTTCAATCTTCAAATTCTTCAATCTTCAAATTGATCTCTGTTAAAGTAATCTTCTGTTCTAAAATCTTCAGGTCTTCAAGGTCTTTGATCTTCAGAATCTTGTGTGTCTTCAATTTTCAAGACTTCTTTAATCTTGACTATGTGATGAACCTTTTCTACTATGAGACAGTCTTAGTCTTGTCTTCATATGATCCATTACAATAAATTTTCTAAGTCCAGGGATGAGATACCTAGTGACTTAGTGAACCAAGGTCTTGAGTTGCAGCGGAAAGTACTTAATCAGAGTGATCAAGACTCACTAGACTTTTTAGAGGTTCAATTTTAGCATTTTAATTATGCTTCTGGACACACTTATTAAGCATAGCTTTTAGTTTTTAATTTTTTTTAAAGCTTGCCATATTCATCCGTAAAGCAAGAGAAGATTCTACTTGCCAAAGAGTTGTTCTTATCATCAATAATTTCTCTCCCTTTTTACCATAATTTGACAAAGGTTTAAAGGAAAATACTTCATTTATTAACAAAGAAAACGAAACAGCTTACATAAGTGCACACATAGTGCCGGATGTCAAAGCCTCCAATGTCTAGGACATTTGGTAGGCCACAAAACTTACAGAAGGAATAATGAACAGAAAGAGGAAAAATACACAAAGTACTTATTTTCCTATACCCAGGGTCTGTTCTTCAAGCTTCTTCTGCTTCTTCACCATCTCCACCTTCTTCATTCACTTCTCCTTCAGCATCAGCATCTTGTATGGAATTGATCAGATTGTCCACATGTTGTTTTCTTGATGTGCTGGTCTTGATGGTTTCTTCCAAGGTTTTTGAGATCTGCCTTAGTTCGGCCAAAACATCACTCTTGTTTGCTCTAGGTATGGAGCCTGATGCTTCAGCAGTTTCTTTCATCTTTGGAAACACAATGTCTGGGACATGTGTACCAACAAAGAGTTTGTAGTCAAAACTCAGAACTTGAGGCTTCTTGGTTGGAACTTCATCAGGGTACATGATGTTTGGATACTGCCTTAAAATCATTCCAGTTATCAGACAGGGGAATGCAATTGGCAGCTTCACTGCATATGTGTCTGCATGCTTCATGGTTTGGCTAAAGACGTGATCACCAAAGTTGAGCTTCTTCTTCATTCCTATGAGGAAGATCATTTTTGCCAGCATTGGAGTGATCCCAGAACCATGGTTGGTTGGTGCCCAGTTTGCTGCACCAATCCTATTGAGGATGGCATACTTCACACTAAGGGTGCCAGTAGATAGTAACCATTTCTTAGGCCATTCATTTACTTGGCCTCCTGTAATCTCCTTAGTCACTTCCCTGACTAACTCAGCTTCATCACCTTCAATGATTGGGTTTCTTCCAAGATACTCATTGATGGTGGTTGGAGAGAACTTCACATATTTTCCTCTTACTCTGACTTTTCTGAACTCTTCACTGCCTTCACTACAAGCGCTGGTGATGTTCACTATGAACTCCTTCACAAGCATCTCATAGCAATCTCCCAAGTCTTTGACAGTCTTAATTAACTCAGCCCTTTCTAGCAGCTCCATGATCTCCTTGCATTCAAGGGCTTCTTGGCTGAGCTATCTTTCTTGTGCTACTCTTCTTTGGTAGACGAATCTCCACCTATGAGCACTTTCTTCAGAATGGAAAAAAACTCTGTCCATTGGTGCTGGTGGGATGTTTGCTGGAACTCTTCTTCCTCAAATCCTCTTTTTCCCAGAGGTCGTGATGTCTAGGACATTGACTTCGACATCAGTGTCAGAGTCACTTACAGCCCCGACCTGTTTCTTCTTCTTTGAACTTTTCTCACCAACAACTTTCTTCTCTGCCTTTTGTTTTTCCTTTTTTCTCAGTGATGGGTGTCTCCACTTGCTTAGACCTATACGCCTTAGCTCTTCCTTTGACTGGAATGCTAATGCGTATTCCTTCACTTTCCTCTGAGCTTTCTGCTTCCATGCCTTGATGTGGTTCACCACTTTTCTTCATCCCTTGAAGAATCTTGGCCAGAGGGACCTCATCTTCATCATCTTGATCATCTTGTCCTAAGTCTTGAACCTTTTCTTGTTCAGAAATTGGAGCAGAACAAGATGTTGGGACATTGGGTTCAACATCCTGTGTAATGACTTCTTCTGAAAGCAGAGTTTGAGTTAGATCAACTCTTTCTTCTTGAGGTCCTGATGGAATGTTGAGGAAATCTTCTGTTGATTCTGTTGCGTTGGAGGTTGGATCAGCTGACTCTGAGGTCTTGTTTTGATGTTCATCAGGTGATGTTGTTGTGAGTGCTTCACCAGATGTTTTGACATCTTGCTCAGGTTCCTCATAAGGCTTTGGTTCAGAGTTTATGTTTTCTTGATCATTGCCTGTTGGTTTTTCATGATCATCTTCTTTATTCTGAACCGAAGATTTTTCTGAGGACTTACCCTTCTTCGTCTTCTTTGTTGATCTTTTGGATTTCTTCTTCTTGATTTTGCCTTCAGTTGGAGGAATCATGATGATTGGTACAACGTTGATGATAACCCCTTTTTGATCAACGCATAAGTGTGAAACCCTAGGCAGTTAAGATGATGCATCTTCTGTTTGCGTCTTTGAATCATCTAGATTTGAGTTGTTGTTTTTAGATGATTGTTGAGACATTGTTGAAGGGGGTTCTTGAGAAGAATGAGTTTTTGATTCTTGAGAAGGATGTTTGACAAGATGTTGAGACGTTTGGTAGTGTCACATATGAGGTCCTAGTAGCCTTTTATAGATTGATTGAGAACTTAAGGCTACCTCTTTTTACGTGCAGATGTTTAATGTTTCTTTACTCTGCATGTTACCTCTATAATGCCTATGACACGTTTTTGAGCGTGTGAATACCCAGAGGCACTCTAACACTCCCAACCAAAATCTCTTCAGCTTCTTGTCCATTGTACAGATGTTGGGACATCTGGTGGGACATCTTGTCAATTTCTTCCTTGGCAGACAAGCAAGCTATTTCTGGACCATTGTTTTGAGGTGTCCAAGTATAGCACTTATCACTTGACTTTGTCCCTTTCATCACTACCTCTTGATCATTAGCAATGGTGCATTCATGGTTGTTGAGGTGCACTTTTAGTTCTTGTTCACATAGTTGACTAATGCTAATCAAGTTTGCAGTGAGACCTTCTACCAGTAGAACATCATCTAGGCATGGAGTGTTTGGATCAGCTAGTTTTCCAATGCATATGACTCTACCTTTAACTCAATCACCAAAGGTAACACTTCCTTTTGAGTGAGATCTTAATTCTCTAAGGTATCTCTTATCTCCAGTCATGTGTTTAGAACACCCACAGTCAAAATACCAATTTTTAGATGGAGATATTCTTAGAGGAGTATGAGCCTTTTGGGGTGGTGTTGGCTTCCATACTTTAGTCAGAACTTCTTTGTATTTCACCCCTTGAGATAGGTTTTTCTTTTTGTTCTGACTTGGTGACCTAGGCTTCTGAGGGTAGCCGTGGAGGTGAAAGCATTCTGAGATTAGATGTCCAGTTTTTCCACAATGTTTACATCTTTTCAGTGGTCCCTTATACTCTTTGTATTGAGGGGACACATGTTGAACATGATGTTGGGACATGTGGTCTGGCATGTGCTTCTTCTGTTGAGCTGGAGGCTGGGACCTTTGTTCAAACCTTTTCTGCTTGTGTTGAGTCAGATGATGTGTCTTTGTCACCTGTTTCTTTTGTCTAGCAGGTTTTTGAGGTATGGATCCTATCTTCTTATGCTTGTGCTGAGACTGATGTTGAGACTTGTGGTTTGACATCTGGTCCTGAGAGTTATTCTTTGGGGGAATTTTCTTCTCAGGAGCCTTGCTGTAGTTGTCATATCATAACCCCTTCTTGTCACTTGGGTTTCTACCAAGCTCAAGGACTTCTTCAAGCATGTCAGTTCCCTTGTTTAACATTCTCACAAATTTTGTCATCTCAGTGAGTTTTGAGTTTGACAAGGTGACTTGTTCTTTTAACACAGTTGTTGATGCTTCTAGTGCCTCCTTTTCTTGTGCGAGCAAGGTGACTTGTTTTCTCAAATCAGCTGTTGATGCCTCTAGTGCTTCCTTTTCTTGAGTAACTTTCTCCATCTCCTTATCTTGTCTTCTTATAAGTTCACAAGATTGTTCCCATTTAATGGTGAGATTATTGTATTTCTCATCCAATTCTTCTTGTAGGAGATCTTCATTACTAGTACTGCTGCTAGTATCAAACGTTCCAGTGAAGGCTTTATTTGTTGTTTCTTCTTCTTTCTCTTCCTCAGAATCAGATAAGGTAGCTGTCATTCCCTTTTTCTGTTTCCTGAGAAAGTTGGGACCTTCTGGTCTGATGTGCCCCTTTCCTTCACACTCAAAGCACCTTACCTCTTTGCTTTCCTCAGAAGTGTTATCGTCCTTGGTCTTGTTCTGTGACTTGATGTTGGACCTCTTGTCTGGGACATTTGTCCTATACCTGACTTGTAGCTTATTCAAAGATCTGTTAAAATTCTTTGTAAGGTAAGCTAATGCCTCTGATAACTCATCATGATCTTGGCTTTCCTCAGATTTAAAGGCCAAGTTCTTTATCTTCTTCTCTGGTTTATCATCCAGAGACATCTCAAAAGTTTGTAATGAGACAATGAGTTCATCAACTTTCATAGTGCTCAAGTCTTGAGAATCTTCGATTGCAGTCACCTTCATGTTAAATCTCTTAGGCAGTGATCTAAGGATTTTTCTGGCTAGCTTTTCTTCAGGTATCTTCTCACCTAAGGCAAAGGTTGAATTTGCTATATCTCGTATTCTAAAGTTGAACTCATATATAGTTTCTTCATCCTCCATCCTCAAGTTCTCAAATTTTATGGTGAGAAGTTGCAGCTTTGACATTCGAACTTTAGAGGTTCCTTCATGTGCAGTTTGAAGAATTTCCCAGGCTTGCTTGGCTTCAGTACATGTGTTGATTAACTTGAACATGTTTTCATCAACACCATTGAATATGGCATTGGGTGCTTTAGAGTTGCCACTGGCCTCAGTTTCTTCTTCTAGACTCCAATCTGCTACTCCTTTTAGGCTTGTGGAGCCATCTGCAGCTGTGACTATTGGATGATTCCACCCAATGATAATTGCCCTCCATGCTTTTTGATCCATGGATTTGAGAAAGGCAACCATTCTTGGTTTCTAATAATCATAATTTGATCCATCCAAGACTGGTGGTCTGTTGATTGATCCTCTCTTGTCCATCTTGAATAAAATATATCTCCCTGGAGCTCACCCAGTAGGTTAGGGTGTCTGCTCTGATGCCAATTGAAATTCTATTCTCTGGCAGGACAGATGTCGTACACAATGTCTAGGACAATGTGTCTATAGTCCAGATGTCTTAGACAACTGGTTCGACAACTGGTTATGAGGATCACGATTTATTGCAGTACTGAAGTAAATAAAAGCAATAAAGAACACCAGTTATTTGTTAACCCAGTTCGGCACTAAACAGCCATACTCTGGGGGATACCAATCCAGGAAGTGAACACTACTACTCCGAATCAATACTTAGTCTTACAACCACACCAAATACCTTTTGGCATGTATGCCTTTTCTTAATCCTAGTAATCTTCTACTCAAGGGCTAACTCCCCCTGAATATGAGAACCTACCCAACTCCCTCTAATCACTAATGCCAAGTGACGAAACTTAAACTTTACCGTTTAAAAACTTAGTTGAATGACAACATTCAACGACACAAAGCTACAAAGTATCAAGAACGATACTAAGAGCCACTAATGCTTTGCACAGTGGGCACAAAGCTTTGAACTCACAATCTTCAGTTATTGTGGGATAAGTTATAAGCTCTATGTTGAGTCCTTTATATAGGCGTGCAATTCTTCAGATAATCTTCAGTCTTTCAGATGCACTACAATAAGAGTTAGTTTTAAAACAAACTCCACACGATAAAAGAATTAATCTTTATCCACAAATTAAATACGAATCCGATCGTATCTAACACTTAGAATTAATAACCAACTTTATTATTAATCCTAATCTCAGCTTGTTACTTAAAGATTTGCGCTTTATTCGAATTTAAACAAACACGCGTGCTTAATGGATAAGCATTATCTTTTAAGCTGAACTGGGTCAAGATGTCCTACCCACATGTCTTGGGACATCTTGTTCGACATGTTGACTTAACATGCTCTGAACCCAGTGACAAGATGTTCTAGGACATCTTGTTCAACATGTTGCATCTGCACATCTTCAATATGCACAAGTGGTTTAGACTTAATTACTTTAGCATTGGTGCTTTAGTTAAGTCACTCTGACCAAGTTGTTTTAGCCTTATGATGCAGCCAATCTCAGAAGAACTACAAACTTCAAATTGGAAACCTGTCGTGTTGGTTTATAATTTGTTGATGATCTTCTGGAATCAACCGACTTACTAGAGTTTGCTCATGAATCTAATGCATTTGGTATAAGTTATGAGAAAGAGTTAACTTATTATGACATTAATATTGGATTTTTGGTAAGATATTTACAAATTTTGTATTTTAATATATGTTATAAATTAATGTTATCCCATTTGGTGGTAAGGTAGTTGTGCTCGGTAGAGATTTTCATCAAATCCTTCCTGTTATACCAAAAGGGACAAGACAAGAAGTTGTGAATTCTACAATCAATTCTTCTAAACTTTGGAGATACTGGGAAGTTCTTACTCTTACCACTAATATGCGACTTCTGAGTGGTAGTTCAGATGCTGACATTGAAGAGAGAAAAAACTTTTCAGAATAGATTTTGGGAACATGTGATGGAAGCATTGGAGACGAGGCTAATGATGGAGATATTAGGGTCCAAATACTAGATGACCTATTGATTCCTATCTTTGGCGATTGATGACAGGAATTTCTATGGTATTTTAGGTAGTATATTTAGTAGTAAAATGACCAAGACAGGCCCAAATACGAAGAAAAACCTACAGAATTCAAGAAAAGCATCAAGACAGAGTCAAGAATGCAAAAAGACAAGAAAAAGCAAAAAAAGTGAAGATTTGTGTTGTTCATCGTGCCACGATGGCTTCCATCGTGCCACGATGGAAGCTGCTTGTTGGCCAAGAAATCAACAGAAGAAAATCTGAAGAGGATCTGTTCATCGTGCTACGATGCCCCTCATCGTGGTACGATGACCTTACTTGGCGACCAAGCTGATAAAACGCACAGGATCAGTTATAATTCTGAACTAAATCTTCCCATCGTGTTGCGATGGACCTATCGCAGCACGATGGCTTGCTGAGGCCCATTATGAAAACTATAAATAGAGCCCTCCACTCATTGTTTAAATCATTCATAAATAGTAGAACACTCTCTACAATAAAAGAGGTGTTTGGAGGAGCTCTAAGGGCATAGTTTTCTCCCCTTACGGGAAAACTAACTCAGCAAGGTATGTTTTCTTTAGGCTTTTGTATTTAGGTTATGATTTCTTTTGTAATTTAAATATGTAGCCTTTTGTATTAGATGCCTTAGGTTGTCGTGGAGACGATGAACTCCCCAATGAATATTTGGAGTCTGTGATTGAGTCAAGGTTATAATAAATGTTATTCAGTATTATGTTTGTTATTTACTTTCTTGCACTTTAATAACGTATCTCGTAATCTAGCCGGATAAGCGGGAGCGCCCATAGAATTGATATTAGGTATTAACTTAATATGGTCCGGAACTAGTAGTAAATAATGCTAGGTGTATAGAGACGGTAACATCCTGAACTAGTCGTGAACTGAGCAGTTAGAGGAGGAATCAGGAACTAGGTGTGAACTGAGCACTTAGAAGCTGAACAGCCCGATACTAGGACCTAGAGGCAATAGGTGAAGGTTATAATGCATGTGTAATGAACAACTCACCTAGTAATTAGGGTAAGTGACACATCGAGGTTAGACTCTCGTAGGTACCTTAGTTGTTAGCGTAGGGAAACTTCAATATACATAGTGTAACAGTAAGGTGTTACTACAATGAAGGAAAAGTCACCGCCGAACAATAATCTGAATAACTATGTTATACACCCTTCATGCCGAATAGGAAGAAGGGAGTGAGTCCAACCACCATACCTAGCCTCTATATTTCTTGAATCATTTATCTTTATTTTCTGCAAGCATATCGCTACTTTTTATAAAACCTTTTTCAAAAACCAAAGCGAATGCAAAACCAACAGCTTAAATAACGCTAACGAAGCTTTGGCACGATCCATGTGGATACGAACTCATTCTAGACACCTAGAGTGTGAATTATTACTCGACGACAGACTGATACACTTGCCAGACCGTAGTCAGCGATCCACTGTCAGCAATTATTCAGAGCACATATCCAGATCTATTGCAAAACATGAATGATCAGTCATTTTTTCAGGATAGAGCTATATTAGCTCCAAAGAATGTAAATGTTGAATCCATCAATAATTACATGTTGGATTTAATACCTGGAGATGAAAAAACTTATTTGAGTTATGATTCTATATTAAACGCCAGGTCTGACATTAATATGTCAGATGATGTACACACTCCAGAGTTTTTAAACACAATTATTGCTTCTAGAGTTCCAAATCATAAGTTAAGATTAAAAGTTGGAGTACCAATAATGTTGTTGCGAAATACCGACCAATCTTCAGGATTGTGCAATGACACTCGATTGATAATTACAAGAATGGGAAGATATGTCCTTGAAGGTAAGGTTATTTCTGGTAGCAATATTGGTCATAGGGTAGCTATTCCAAGATTATCATTGACTCCGTCTGATAAAAGAATTCCTTTCAAATTTCAACGAAACAATTTCCACTTATGGTTTCATTTGCCATGACTATATATAAACAAGAGTTAAAGACAATCACTTAAACACGTCGGAGTATATCTTCCTCAGTCCACTTTCTCTCATGGACAACTATACGTTGCATTCTCAAGGGTTACATCAAAGAAAAGATTAAAAATATTAATAACCGACGATGAAGGTGAAAATATAAATACAACTGGAAATGTGGTTTACAAAGAAGTTTTCCATAATCTTTAGTAGTTGGTTGGTATATCATTTGTTAGACTATTCTATGTGATTTCTATGTAATTTTATAATGCAATGATATTATTAATGCTTATTTTGAATTTTGAAAACAATTAGTTATCTCTTTCAATTGGATTCAATTATATTGCAATTATTTGACTGATTTTTGCATTTGTACTATTATTTTAGTGTTGATTTAATTATTTCACATATTTTATGTAGTTCCATTTATATTGAATACTTAGTTTCAATATATATATATATATATATATTGCATCTTTCATTTTATTGATTTCCTTTTGTTGTTCTTTTTTAATTTTATCAATTTGAATTGTATATGTGACAATCAACCAAATCCGTGCAACGCACGGGCCGGTGTCTAGTTGACAAAAAAGACAAATTAGAGAAATATCACAGAGTCGAAGACGAAATTAAAATATTCATATTGTACGAACCAAATTGAGCAATGCCGGGTACAAAGAGTAACTTCTAGTAGAATTGTTCATTGACCAGAACGGGCCCAATTCAAAGATAAATGGGCCTACAGTTTTCCAGGCCCACTAAATTACACATTCATTCATTTCCATCTTCTAAAGTCTTAAACCCTGGAAAAACCAAAACAAAACCTGTAATCATTTTTTCTCTTCTATTTTGATTCAATCGATTCAATCATTCATCATTGATCAATAACTGTAACTGTAACGTTCATGAATCGAATTTGAAAACAATGTCTTTGAAACGATTACAATTAGCTCGCACGCTCTATCGTTCAGCTCAGATTCAACCACAATCTTCATCCAATCTGTGAGTTACACTACCTTTGCATTATGCATTTGAATTTCACTTTCTTAATTTGAATTAAATGAAATTATGCAATTTTTTTACTATGATTGTGTTGTGTTTGAATTTTGAAATTTCAATTTTCAGGTTTGGTAGCTGCAGAAGCTATTCCAATGCTTTATCAAAAGGTAATCTCGTAATCTCTTTCGATATCAATTTTTTTCTCTGATTTTATTTAGCTTTGAAAATGAATTGGACTTTAATTTTCTGTGTTTTGTGTTTGATTAGGTTCTGATTGTAGTTTTAAGAGCTTCCATCCTAATCCTAATTTGTTTAAAGGCAATGGTGGATTTTCATTGTCTAGTGTTAAAAATTTGACGCTTCGATCTACAATGGTAAATAGTGTTTTTGTAAAAGAATATTGTTGTACTAAGATTCGAGAGTTTGATTTTTTGTTTTTGAGGTTTTGGCTTTGGTTTTCTGATTTTTGTGTCTGTTGTTTTTTTTTTTAGGCTGTGGAGTTTTCCAATTTCATGAATGATAGAAGGATGTCAACTGCTGTATCGCAAAGACCTTCTGCACAAGTGCGGGGTGTGGTAGGCTCTCTTAAATTTCTTCTTTTTTAAATAATAATGATCGAAGTGTTTTCTATTATTCTTCGCCGGCTATAGTATATATTATGTACATTACACCCAATGTGTAGATTTTGTATGGGATTAATAAAATTTATAGGATGACTTTTGTTTTGTGGAGGATGGTAGTTTTTTTATTAAGTTCTTACTAGTTATGCTTTGAGATATTAATGGCAATGCTGTGATGTTTTCAGTTGATTTGTTACTATATCTCATTATCTCCGACTTATTCCCTTCTTGTAATCCATATTAATAATATTATGTATCAGTTATTCTTTTTTGTTTTAACTTACTAGATTTAATATTTCATGTTTCCATTCTGTCCAAATTGGCAATTGAAATGAAGGGTTTCTTCAAACAACAAGTAGTTTATTCTACAATTAAAGCATCAAAAACATTTTCCAACATTCTGATATTCTGAAACTTTTTTAATTGTTAATAGCATACTGGCATTTTAATGGCAAAACACATGAGAAGCCTATGTCTTTTCAAATGGACGGTAAAGTGGACATGCTAGATGTAAGTACATGCGCCATATATGTGTGTTGTGCTCTAAAGTCTAAAACAGTCTTCCAGAGAGTTAATGATTTAGATGGTTTTTTAGGCAATCCTCTCATTTAACAATTGCTTTGCCTTTATAATACTCTTTAAAAGATAAGATAAAATAAATTAAATAAAACCAATCTTGGTTGCTGCCATGTTTTTTTTTATTTTTTATTTGCAGACCAGATATTGATTTTCATGCTTTACTGACATATCATTATTGCAGGGAGCACAGATAGCCTTGTCAAGTCCCGGTTTCATCCATGAACCTTACGAACCTCGTGAGAAAATTCCATTTTGGCGAAGGTTAGGTTACAATGGTTTTGTTTCGAGTAAACCACCAATATGGTCTCTGTCTATGTAACTCACTCTCAAATAGGTTCCCAACTCTTCCAATATCTCATATTAGTCCATGTCTCTATCAAACATTTCTCAATTTGAGATATTGAAAGAGTCGGTGACCTATTTGAGAGTGAGTTACAGAGATAGAGACCAATTTGGTAGTTTACTCATTTTGTTTCTCAATGGGTTTTGCTTCTTATCTCTATCATACATTCCTTCCTCTAGGTAGCCTAAAATAAATACTGCCATATACTGTTATATATGATATGAATCTGTTCCCTAAAATGTAAGTTTGCATATCTTTTCGTGGGGTTTACATCTTTTCTAGGTATTTTCTTTCACCAATTTGATGTGTCTTCAAGACTTGTATAGCATTGCAGTTACATATAGACTATTATAAGTATGCATCCTCATCTTCTCTATAATTTATATGATATTTGATGCATCAGGATGTTCACTAGAAGTGGTTGGAAACGAACGAAAAACGACATGATTCTGGAGGTAATGATGCATATAACTTTTGTTACTTTCTTTTTGCACTATCTCCCAATTTTGGACCTAACTATATCTATGTGATAATTTCTATTAATCCTATAATTTCATTCCCACTCCCTTTCTATTTTACAACCAATCTTGGAGATCTGCAGGATACTGTTTCCCTAAATACTGGACAATGGGAAATGACCCTTTCTTCTATGGACATTATCAGTTGCCTTAACCAAATTTTACTTTTCTCTCTGCTGCAGCTCAAAAATGCCTATGCCATTGCAAAATTAAGAAAAACAGGATATTCAAAGAAACAGTTCTACAGAGAGGCTGTCAGTTTGTACAAGGAGGTATATACTGCTATATTATGACATGTAATTTCTGCCTATCTTTATTTTTTTATTACTCACTAGAGGTGTGTTTCACAAATCAAACGAAGTCATTGTGTCACGTCTACAACTGATTCTTCCATACATTAATAATATTTTACTGTTTGCCTGTTACTAATCTATGCAATTAATTAGAAAATCAAGGAGGACAACATTGTTGAAATCCAAACTAGGGAACCAAAACCAAACTTGTTTAAAACCAGGATACAATACAACAACAGCAGTCAGATATTTTCCCATTAGGTAAGGTCAGCTAGAACCAATCAACTCCATGAAGTTGTCATGTTTTTGTTCCCAAAAGATAGACCATTTACCTCTAGATTTGAAACTAGAGGAATCAAAATTGTATTAATTTAATTTTCTACTAGTGAAAAACAATTTATAACAATCATGAAAGATAAATATTTTTCCTAAAAGATACAGTTTTGAAACATACAAACTCTTTTGATTAATCATTTATTGTCATATAGTCGTCGATTGAAATCCTTAGCCACTTGAAGAGATCATCAGTCTGATGAAGCAGATACATTAGTGGCATTTCATTGTTTGTTCAGTAAGCATATTTCCTTAATAAATTTTGTGGCTCTGCCACACCTTTTTTGCACAAAGATCTGCTTTGGGTCCTTTTGGATTAGCTTATTTTTGAGCTTATGCAAAACAGCTTGTGCAAATAAATAAAGTTTTATGTTAATTTATAAGTTTCTACTAACGAAAATTGTATTTTTATAAGTTATTTTATCATAAAGTACCTTGACAAACTTTTAATAATACAAAAAAAACTGTATTTATTTGCATAAGCTATTTTCCATAAGCTCAAAAATAAGCTAATCCAAACGGACCCTTTGTTTCTTTGGCAAAAGAGCTGCAAATTTGATATCATTTAATAGACTGGTAGAAACCATAAAATAGAAGCGAAAACTGAATGGAACTGATGCTGAATTTTTTTTAATTCTTAATAGATTAGTCTGCAATTTCTTTCTCTCTCTTTCTCTCTCTCTCTCTCTCTCTCTCTCTCTCTCTCTTCATAATAGGTTCATATATTTTACCAGTCAGAACAATATATCATGATTAGTTCTTGCTGATTTCCTTCTTTTGCCTTGTAGTATTAGTTCTTGCTGATTTCCTTCTTTTACCTTGTAGTATGCATTTCATTCTATTTTGACTTTCTTTTACTCCATGATTTCATTTGGCATATTCTTTTTCTTGCTGCTAAAGGTTTTTTTTTTCCTTTTCTGCAGATAAACACACTAATAGCTAATGGTGACAAAAAATCATTAAGGAAAGCAGTTACCGAGAAGATGTTTTCTGTATGCTTCAGTTCCTTATTGTGATTTTATCTAATGTGTATTATTTTAGCTAAGTCACAGCTATCTACAATTTCATCAATAATTTTCAGATGTTTGTTTCATTTCCAGACACTTAAGAATGAAATTAAACAAAGAGAAACTACTTGGAGCCAGGTTTATTGGGAAATGGTTGAGCCTGTTGTTATGGTACGAACTCTTCGTGCTCGTATGGTTAGTATTCTTCTTCACTTTACTGTATTTTATTTACTATTTTAGTCAAGACGATGTTGCAACTCCAAATTCAGCATTTAATTTGTGTTTTCTTGCTTGAACATGATGACGATTCTATATATATGAATTGGCTAGATCTTGTTACTTGTTAGTATGCATGTCTGTTTAACCTGTTAAGGCTATGCAGAAGAGCAGATATATATGACGCCGAATTGTACTCATATACATACAAGCAAGCACTCATACCACATCACATATTCTGAAAATAATATATATTTTTTCTCTGTATTATTATTCATGGAGATTTCTTTGTCTTTACAGATTGGAGTTGACCGGAAAGACCTAAATAAAGTATTTTATCAGCTCACTCTTGAGATTTTGGCTAAACAAGTATGCTTTACACGTTAAAATTAGTCTCATTACCGAAATTATACACTTGGTTTCATGAGTACTGGGACTTCAAAAACTTATGACGAATTGATGTTATTTTACTTGCAGAAATTTGAAGCATATGACTCAAAAGGTTCTGTTGTTGCTGGAGATAAAGACAAGGAGGTAATTTCACTCAATTGCTTTGCTTCCATCCTTGTATTGTAGTGTGTCTGGATATTCATTTTCTCATTTTCTATTTCTGCCAATTAGCAGAATGCATTAGATCATCATGGCAATGGCAAAGATAATCTGTTCTTTCTTTATCTTATATATTCTTCCACAATTATTGTATGAAAGGAATAGTTTATATTTAATATTTGTGGCATGAATTATTCTATGAAATGGCAACCTGCTATAGCTGAAAGAACTTTATACAGTGGGTGCATCCATCAGTTTGCATATTTTTACGCCAATATCAATTGTTTTCTCAAGCTCAGTGTCCTACCCTTTTTTTAAGTGCCGGTTTCCTATGTTTTCCAGGTTCTTGTCCGTGATATATGGGTATTTGAGAAATCTACGTTTCACCCTGGAGCACACTGGCGTCTTTGTGGACAGATATCTCCAAAAGAATCATAGCTATCTCCATGAAAGAAGGGATCAAATTTTATGGTAGTTATATATGTTCATATATTGTAACTTATTACTGTTGAGCTGATTTGCCACAGAAACCTTTTACTTTGTTCCTTTAGAGCAAGTTGATCTTAGAGAAGTTTTGTTTTAGGAATAAAATATAGGTGTGTAAACCTATTCCAAATTTTGTTTTTTTTTTTTAATGAAATTGATTTGAAGATTTTCCCCTTTCTTTTATTCTCCTTACAAGTATCTTTTATTTATTTATACTATAATATGTCAATCAAAAGAAACCTTGAGGGAAAGGTTTTTGCTAACAACAGCAATGTAAGAATTGAATAATAAACGTGGAAGAATGGTCAAAGTGATGCTATTCTTCAAAACCCACGATTCTTTCCACAAATAGTAGTAATTAATAATTCCGTAACAACATGACACATTGCTAATGATTTGGAAGGATTAACTAAAATAAGCTTTAAACTTCTTGTTATTGTATTAGCGCTGATTAATTTCATTGCTCAAGTGTGCCCTTACCACGCTATAAACATAGAGTATGGAAGATGCAAACAATTACTAGTGATGCCTTTTTATATTCTTGCTTTCTACTGCCAGATTCAATAGTAACAAAGACTTCTTGATTAACATCCCTTCCAAGAAAAGCAAAGGATATCTTCCAAAGATTTTCAATATCTATTTCCTAATTTAGCCATCTATATTCTTACTACCATGCTTGGGATTAATCTATATTTTTTTCCACCCTACACATTAATACAACACACCCTTTTGGCACCTTTATTATTCTCTTGATAACATTTTAGCAGATGGACCAAAGAGAACTCCATCTTCAACATCTGGGCATCTGCTATAAGCTCTATAATTTCATTACTAAAACTCTGGCTTCGCAAGCGTTGAAGACGGTCACTTTAGGGTGTTCTACACGTTATAGTTCAACTTCAACTGCACCAAGAGGTACTAATTCTGAAGCAGACAAGGTGGTAAGGTCAAAGACGCCATATAACAAGGCTGATGATAACGATTCTCCATGCATGAAAACTAACGAGATGGTTAGAGAAGACACGGCAAGATTGCCAAAAAGGATATCTCTAAAGAAATCTGTAAGTATAAATGACAATGTGGAACATATTCTGCTAAATAAAAAGAACAAAAAGAGGAGCAAGTCCTTCCAAAAATCAAGTTCCCTAGATCAAGAAGAAGAGGAAGAACAAGAACCAAAGCCTCTCCGATCAATTCTAAAAGTTAGTTCCGATCTCAAGGATAACTCCAATTAAATTTGTTGATTATATATTATATCGGTTGTAATAATATTAGCAGTAATAATATGAGCATTGCTATTTGTTACGGGAGAATTTGAGCAAGAAAAGCAAGAATGCTTATATGTAATGCTATTAGTGGTGGATCAAAATATAACTCCCCTTTTTGAGGAGATCATGGGTGAGTTGGTATTGAAATTACTCCCTTAATTTTGTCTTCTTGTGTTTCTTCTCTTTCACTTCCCGTAACAACAATCATTTCCCTAATAATATATGTTAAGAAACAACAGAGATGTTAAGGATACATTAAGGTCACAATCCCTTGTTAAGGATAGAGAAAACAATTACTCCTGAAGATACAAATTGATACTACAAGATTTGTTTGACTTTGTAATTATTCCTATTTATTTGTAATTATTGTTTGCTTTTGTATTCACGTAATTATTGATAGCACAATTGTAGGAACAAATCCACCTCTGTATATTTAAGAATGCTTTGCCAATGAATGAAAAACTACAATTTTACGATACAACATTCCAGTTTCTTCTTGTATGCATCGATCCATTCTCTTCCTTATATGGTATCAGAGCTTTTTCTGGTTAATCTCCATCACTTTGTTTCTATCACTTTGTTTCTATCACTTTGTTTCCATCCTTCTTCATCGTCACACTTATACACTCTTATCACCATGTCTGATGTTCCACCGCCAATCTCCACCATCCCAATTCCTTCACAAAATCCACCCATCAATGATCACTCCACAACCACTTCCAACACCGATCCTTGTGTTATTCACCATTCCGACAACCCTGCAACTGTCCTGGTTACCCTTTTGCTCACTGTCGATAATTATGGTTCATGGAGCCGAGCTGTAACAATGGCACTTCGTGCCAAAAATAAATTCGGTTTTGTCGATGGCACCCTAACCTGTCCGAAGAAGGAAGATGATATCCCTAGATGGCGACGTTGCAACGATATGGTTGCAAGTTGGCTTCTCAACTCGGTTTCAACCGAGATTCGCCCCAGCATTCTATATGCTGAAACAGCGGCGCAAATCTGGACCGATCTAAAGGATCGTTTTTCTCAGTCTAATGCCCCAAAGATATATCAGTTGAAACAATCTATCTCTGCCCTTAAACAAGAGGGCATGTCTGTATCTCTGTATTTCACTCAATTGAAATCTCTCTGGGATGAACTCCATTCCATCGCTCCTATCACTCCGTGCATCTGCGGTAATGCTAAAAGCATTATTGACCAGCAAAATCAGGACCGGGCCATGGAATTTCTTCAAGGAGTTCATGACCGCTTCTCTGCTGTCCGCAGTCAAATCCTTCTGATGGATCCTTTTCCATCAATTCAGCGTATTTATAATATAGTACGCCAGGAAGAGAAACAACAAGAGATCAATTTTCGACCTCTCCCTGCTGAGGAATCAGCGGCGCTTCAAACCTCTAAAGTGTCATATCGCACTCAAGGAAAACGGCAGCGTCCGTACTGTGAACATTGCAATATGCATGGTCACACTATTGCTACTTGCTATCAGATCCATGGCTTCCCAAATAAGCCACCAAAGAAATCAGAACCATCATCAGCCACTTCCGCTAATCAACTTTCAAGCGCACAATATCAAAAACTCCTATCCCTCTTAGCTAAAGAGGACACTGTGGGATCATCTGTGAACTTAGCAGGTATAGCTCTTGCTTGTGTTCCCTTTTCTTGGATTATTGATTCTGGTGCTTCTAATCATATATGCACATCTCTTTCTTATTTCTCTTCCTATTCACCTGTTCATAAAAATATATTTGTTCAATTGCCCGACGGTTCTCACGCGTCCGTGAAACACATCGGCAACATTAATTGCTCACCGTCACTTACACTCACGAATGTTTATCACATTTCAAATTTCAAATATAATCTATTGTCTCTTTCACAATTAACTAAATCAATAAATTGTGATGTCCATTTCTTATCCTCTGGTTGCACATTTCAGGACCGAGCAACGAAGAAGACGATTGGTCGGGGTAGTGCTCGGAATGGACTTTTTTATCTGAATGAGGAACCAACATCAAATAAATATGACAAGGATCACTATTGCCTTGATCATCCATCAAGTTCTTTTTTTAGTTCTAAGCATTGTAATAAGGTTGACCTATGGCATTTACGCCTCGGTCATCCATCTATGTCACGTTTCAAATTTATTGTTAAGAACTCTCTAAATATAAATGCGAATAAAGATTTTATTTGTGACGTTTGTCCGCGTGCGAAACAATCATGTTTACCTTTTTCTTCAAGAACATCATATTCATCTCATTGTTTTGAATTAATTCATGTCGACATTTGGGGTCCATTCTCCATTCCATCAAACAATGGATCACGCTATTTTTTAACAATTGTCGACGATTATTCACGATGTACTTGGTTATATCTCATGCAACATAAATCTGAAACATTCACTATGTTAATCCATTTTTTTAATCAAATAAATCACCAATTCAACACTAAAATAAATAAAATTAACTCTGGCGATGGGGGCATCTTTCTTCCGCAACTTCAAACCATTCGTTCCGACAATGGTTCAAAATTTTTGTCCAAACAAATGCAAACATGGTTCCATGACCATGGTATTCTCCATCAACGCAGTTGTGTTGCAACTCCTCAACAAAATGGAGTTGTGGAGCGCAAACATCGACATCTTCTAGACGTCGCAAGAGCATTACGTTTCCAAGCAAACTTACCCCTTTCCTTTTGGGTTGAATGCGTACTCACTGCAGCATACCTCATAAACAAACTTCCTACTCCCATCCTGAAATATAAATCTCCTCATCAAATTTTACTCGGTTCCCCTCCTTCATACTCATCACTTCTTGTGTTTGGATGTCTCTGTTTTGCCAAAAATATGAACATTCAACACAAATTTGATGAGCGGTCCAAACCTGGTATTTTTGTCGGTTACCCTTTTAATCAAAAAGGATACCGCATATACGATATGAACACTCGCAAAATATATGTCTCTCGCGATGTTCAGTTTTATGAAACTATGTTTCCTTATCAAGATCTTCAATCTCCTTCCTCCACTAATGAAATAAGCATCAACACTCAAATTCTTGATTGTGAATTTGACGACTCATCCTCCACTTTATCACCTGAATCAAGTAACCCTCCTGGAAATAGTCACAATGACAATACAAATGACACAATTGTGACTATTCCCACTCCTCAGGATGATAACTCATCTGATATCTCATCAATTCCTGTAGAAACTCCCCACCAAAACCCTCCTACAACAAACAATCCTCCAGACCGTCGTTACCCTCAACGTCTTCGTACTCCTTCCATTCGTCTCACGGACCACGTATGTGAAATTAATCATGTCACATCAAAAAGTGCCTTTCCGTTGAACAATTATTTATCATTATCCAATTTGAGCAATTCTCATCGAGCTTTTCTTATTAATGTCATTGAGAATAAAGAACCAAAATCCTACTCTCAAGCCATCCAATCGGCTGAATGGCGTGAAGCTATGGCTAAAGAAATCCACGCCCTTGAATCCAACAACACTTGGGTTTTATCTCCTCTCCCGAAAGGTAAATCCGCCATCGGTTGTAAGTTGGTCTACAAAATCAAATATCACTCTGATGGTCCCGTTGAGAGATATAAGGCTCGTTTTGTCGCCAAAGGATACAATCAAGTTCATGGTATTGATTATCATGATACATTTGCACCAGTCGCCAAACTAGTCACGGTTTGACTGCTTCTCTCCATTGCTGCTATTAAGAATTGGTCATTACATCAACTTGATGTTAATAATGCTTTCCTTCAAGGAGATCTTATTGAAGAAGTTTACATGAAGTTACCACCTGGCTTCTCTCATAAAGGGAAACCATGTGTTTGCAAATTAAACAAATCCATTTATGGTCTTAAACAGGCCTCACGTCAATGGTTCTCAAAATTCTCCACCACCCTCATTCAAAAGGGTTTTCGTCAATCAATTTCTGATTATAGTCTATTCACTTACAAAAGTAATCAAACGACTATATTTGTACTCGTTTATGTAGATGACATCATCATCACTGGAAACAACGAAGACGCTATCTCAGATATCAAGCGATTCCTCGCCAAGGCCTTTTCCATCAAAGACCTTGGAAATCTTTCATACTTCTTAGGCATTGAAGTATCTCGTTCCAAGAAGGGAATCTTCCTCTGTCAAAGGAAATATACACTTGACATTTTATCCGACTCTGGTATGACTGGTTGTCGACCATCAGATTTCCCTATGGAGCAACACCTTCGTTTACGACCCAATGATGGAAGCCCGCTTCCTGATCCGACAATCTATCGTCGCCTCATTGGCCGTCTCTTATATTTAGCAGTGACACGACATTCAATATGCTGTCAATACTCTCAGTCAATTCATGCAATCTCCATGCACAACTCATCTCGATGCGGCCACACGAGTTCTCCGCTACCTTAAAGGGAGTGTCGGTAAAGGCTTATTTCTTTCGGCTTCTAGCTCCCTTAATTTGGTTGGATATGCCGACTCTGATTGGGCTGGTTGTCCTACTACTCGACGTTCCACTACTGGATATTTTACCATGTTGGGTTCTAATCCTATATCATGGAAAACCAAGAAGCAACCAACAATTTCTCGTTCCTCTGCTGAAGCAGAATATCGTTCCCTTGCAACTCTATCTTCAGAGTTACAATGGTTAAAATATCTTCTCTCGGATCTCGGCATTGATCATCCTCTACCTATCACCGTTCATTGTGATAGTCAAGCTGCTATTCACATTGTCGAAAACCCCGTTTTTCATGAACGCACCAAACACATTGAAATTGATTGTCATTTTGTTCGTGAGAAAATTAAATCAGGTCTTATCCGTCCTTCTTATCTCCGCTCTTCTGACCAACTAGCTGACATCTTCACTAAACCGCTTGGAGGCGACACTTACAGACGACTACTTGGCAAGTTGGGTGTTCTTGAGATTTCAATCCGACCTCCAACTTGAGGGGGGGGTGTTAAGGATACATTAAGGTCACAATCCCTTGTTAAGGATAGAGAAAACAATTACTCCTGAAGATACAAATTGATACTACAAGATTTGTTTGACTTTGTATTTATTCCTATTTATTTGTAATTATTGTTTGCTTTTGTATTCACGTAATTATTGATAGCACAATTGTAGGAACAAATTATTCCACCTCTGTATATTTAAGAATGCTTTGCCAATGAATGAAAAACTACAATTTTACGATACAACATTCCAGTTTCTTCTTGTATGCATCGATCCATTCTCTTCCTTATAAGAGAAGCTGCTTTGAACGTGGTGTGTGCGTGTGACCTTAATGACAACGAGAAAGGAGGGCTATGGTGTGAAGAGAACTATCTTGAAATAAGTAAACATCAAATACAACATCATCTAGCCTTAACTAACTTGTAAGTTTGAAATAACTTACGTAACTTACGGGACCAATTTGATTTATTTCGAAATCATAACGATAAGATCAATTTCAAATTTGATTTTTTATATGTAGTTGATAAAATAATTTTGCTGTAAAAAATAGTTTACAAATTTTTTATGAACTATTTTTTAAAATTATTTTTAAAATGTTATTAACTAATTTTTAAAACAATAATTATTAAATCTTTTATTAAAAAAAGTTTTTAATACATCTTTTTAAAACAATTTGTTTTATTTTTATAATTTTTTAAAATTTTAAAACAAATTTTTAATTGTAAAAACATTGTTTATTTATTTTAAAAATACTTTTTATAATTTTAAAATGCCACCTAATTAATTTTTAGCCAAAAAAGTCAACGAGGACTTAGCAAATGCAAAAGGGGATAAACTCGAGGGCCAGAGTCGCTCAATTGAAACTTGAGGATTAAAATTGAACAATTGTAAAACTTAGGAGGTTAAAATCGCACAACTAAAATTTAAGGGACTAAAATTGCACAATTATAAAACTTGGAGAATCAACATTGCATTTAAGCCTTTATATAAATGAAATACGGATGGAGTACATATCTTGCCAAAAAAAAAATGAAATACATATTTAATCCAAATAAATATTTCTTAATATAAGAATCACAACAACTATTCTTTAGTATAAGAATTACAATTACAACAACTATTCTGTTGATTCAATTTCATATTATTTTCTTTCCAATTTAGGAACATATATAAATTACAAACTGGTTATTAATGATGCTTTTAAGTAAAATATTAAATATAATAAAAGTGTTTTAAAATTTATGTATTCTACTTTTAAAAATGTAAAAAATACTGTATTATTTTAAATTTAAAATTTATTTGCTCCATTTAAAAACACTAGATAGCATTACTAAATAGAATTTGTTCTAATTATCAAAACAAAACAAAACAAAAAAAATTAAAAATTATTGTAGTCGTGCAATAGATAAATGTACAAATCTAATTTTGCAAATTCTTCAATCTACTGTAATCTACTAATACATAATGAATCAATCAAAGGTTATCTACTGTAATCTGTCTACTAAATTCTCAAAATCTTCAATCTATTGAAATTTGTTATTTTCAGTTTTCAATTCTTCATCATTCAAACCTATGCGTATAGTGAAAGAATCTAGTTAGTTATTATTACTACTAGTTTCATTTTCAGTTTCACCTTCGCCTTCACCTTCATCTGGATTAATAGCATCATCATCATCATCAGATTCAGATTGAGTAAGAGGATCAAAAAAAGCATCAAGATACCAAGAACATTGATCATTCCAAGCACCTTTTGGTGCAGTTGCACGCCATTTCTGATCAGCAATCATATCAGGTGACAATCCCCATTCAAGCATCTCTTCCTCCGTATGATGAACTGCCAAACTATACTCTCCACCAGTTCCTTGCTGCATCACGCGAAACTCACAGTTTCCGAAATTGTTTAGATGTTCAAATTGCTCAACCGTCCATTTGAACCATTTCATCAGAAAAATCCGTGACGTTAATCCGTGTGAAACTATCACCAGATTCAGATCGTTTGATTGATCGATGTGAAGCCGATTCAAATCAATGTCTCTCCACAACGATTCAAAAAAACCTAACAATTCAAATCAAATTGAATTATTCACATGTTGTTATCAAATTTTCAGATTCAAAAATTAAGATAATCAGATCGAATTATTCATCGATGAAATGATTCAAGGAGAAAGAGGTTACCAGAAATACGATCGAAAACATCGGCGGCGGATTCACCTTCAGGAAACCGATAAAAGAATCTACCAAATCGTTCACGAGTTTCCTTGATGATTTTCATGCGTTCTTGAACTTGGAAGTTACCGAAATCTTGTTCACGAACACGCGATTCCTCTCTGACACCGATCACGCGTTTCTTCGAGAAAGATCGGCCGAGTTCACGAAGTGTAGATCGGGTGCGGGCATAAGGAGAGACATAGAAGTAGAGACGCCAGTCAGGGGAACAGCCTTCGCCGGAAACGACACGGCGGAGATTATCGCCGGCGAGTCGGGCTTGTTGGATGCCTTGTGGTGTTAACGGAATGCTGTGATCTGGTGTGGTGGTGTATGCTGACGTGTCAAGGTTTCCTTGAGACTCGCCGTGACGCATTAGTATAATCCTCTTTGGAAGAACACCCATGTTGATTCAAATTCTAACTAACACGCTTTCTTTGTTTTCTTTTTTATATTGCTATTTGCTTTCAATTTTTCGTTGTCTTTTTCATTCACTCAATTTATAATTCCAGTTTCTGTATGGGAAAACATTTTGAGAATCGATTCTGGTCAAGCTGCGGTAGGTGTAATGGGTAAACGCGGACAAATAATTTAATTGCATTTTTGAAATTGAGAGTCAATTTAAATTTTTATATGATGACTATAGTATGATGCTGTTTTTCATCATATTTCAAACAACTAGTTGCCTTTCTAGTATTTAAGACATTTCCAATTTCAAACTTCAAACGAATTAGAGTGGGATACATCCAATATGGCAAGATCTATGTTGGGTAACATAACAAAACAAATTGAATTCTATTGGTCAATAAGTTTAATACATGTTTTTCTTGTTAAGGCACGAGTTGAGAGTTTTGGGTCTAAGTTGATTTTTTTTTTGGTATAGACAAATCAATTCAATTCATTACGAATAATAGTATCAATACAATGAGAGAATAGTAGAAAATAATTTAAAAAGGGAGACAAATAAGCTGATTTTTAAAATAAATGGATCAAAACTTCAAAAAATGAAAAATAGGATGACCAAAATTGTATTTAAGCCTAAAAAATATTGGAGCTATATCAAAAATAGATTTTTGCTCTAGTTACAATATGATGAGCAACTTTATTAATTTATCTTCTAATAAAAGTTAGATTGTAGCTAGCATTGGATGAAATAAGGGACTTGCAACTAGTCAAAACAACGCCTAATTCATTAACATATGCATCACCATTTGTTATAATGTTAACCACAGTTCGACAATCACTCTTAAAATTGACCTAAGCATAACCACTTTCCATTGTAATCTGGAGAGCAACAAGAAGGGCAGAAGTCTCACATTCAACAACATGAGTCACATGAGAAAAACATAAGGTACGAGTTTGCATCAAAGTATGGAAATGTCACTAAAACAAACGTTTGTGCTAAAATACCCTTCAGCTGGAAAAAATGTACAATCAACATTACACTTTAGTCAACCGCTACTTGGTTTCACCCAAGAATTACTATTACCTAAAACAAGAAGTTCTTCAAGGGCCATATTGCACCAATTGTAGTAACGAATGGTGTCATGTGCGAGTAAACAAGTTCTCAGAACATCGAAAGGATTGTGATCCCACAAAAGAGCATTGTGATTGCATCAAATACTCTAGAGGGTGGCTGAAACACTAGCCTTGATATTGTCATCTGAACCTGCAAACAAAGAGAAAAAGGCAATTGAGAGATTGGTTCCTTTTGGTATGCAATTCTCAATTTTATTCCAAAGGTAAAGCTTTGTCCAATAATTAATAGCATGATGACATTCAAGGAATAGATGTATTGCATTCTGAGGACATTCAGTCATATTAGCATTTTAATTGTAACTTTATAGTATTTTATTCAGTATTTAGATGCATTCCAACTGAACCAAGACTTACAAAGATGGCAGGTCATTTACGCCCTAAGCCCAAAATTACTCTCCATTGTCCAAGGCTAAGGCGCATTACCCTCATGATACATTATATATCCACAATAGATAAATGACCTCTCTCAAGGCACACCGTATTCTTACACTACTCATAGCGGATAAATGACTTATGTCATGAGATATGCATTCCTCATTTTCACTCATACAATGAGACCCACGAGACGGTTATTCATATCATTCTCCATATATACGCATATCAACATATCCTCAAGGTACAGACAATTCACCCATTTCATACATTTTCATCTTGAGTTGTTACTAACTTGAACGTTGGAGTGCTAACATTCTTGCATGTACCCTTCCCCACCGTACTAGAATCCATCACTAGTTAGATCAGATCCACCAGATGAACCATATAGTTCTATCCATTTAGAGCAAGGTATATTACACGGTCAAAAGGAAGATTTTATCAAAAACATCGCATTCTACAAAAGATTTGAAGACAAAACACAAAGCAAATGAAAACTTAGAAAAAAAAAATGAATATTTTAAAGTTGGATTTCCCTTCCGCGTTCTATAAAAATTGCGACATTACAAGAATTGGGTAGTGACACGATCACTAGTAGAACTCAGATGGCCACACGTGTTAAAAATTCCAAACCATGGCGCGATTTAGAGAGCAAAAACAACTAGAGCATTTTACAGAGCAGAATTTCAAGATTTTTATCATTGAAGAACACATTCAAGTGTGATATTCAACCATAATTCATGTATAACTTTCAATTTTTTTTTGTTATGTTAGTTAACTAATTCTCTCAAGTTAGAAACTGTAGATGATTATCTTTGAAACTATCTGAACCATGTAACTGTAACGTTATTCAATTAAATTTGTGTTTTCGATTCTTGATCACTTTCGAATTAATTTTGAAGCATAAATTACAACTGAATAAATTATAAGTTGTATAAACTAAGCATTTATAAGTTTATGGTTTTTATATTAAGTTTATGATTCTTGATCAAATGCTTAACAACCTATTACAGTATATAGTAGGACACCATAGTTTTTTTTTAAAGTAAAAAAATTATATTGACAAAGGAAAAACACAAGAAGTGCTAAATATACAAACAAGCATGTTTGATACAGGAGCATCATAATAACCCAAAATCAATCAATACTGGAAACTCTCAAGGTCTGATACATGAAAACATCTTAAGTTAATACTATCCCAGAACATAATGATTACTGATACATCTTAAGCTATACGTCTTATTGTAGTGTATTATACAAAAATGACACCATTAATATCATCCAAACAAAATCACAAATACTATCCAAAACATAATCTTCGTATCGGACACATATCGGGTATTATTTGTTTATTTAAAAATAATAATATAACTGATACTTTTCTGATACGTGTATCGGGACGTATCAGACACGTGTATCGGGTATTATTTTTTATTTAAAAATAATGATTTAATCGACACTCTTCCGATACGAGTATCGAGACGTATCGAAAGAGTATCAGTATCGAACACGATTCGTCACCATTTTTTAGTATTTGGGCTTCATAGGAAATATTCACAAGTTTTTAATATATATTTTTGACGCAATTTGAGGTTTTGATGAGAATAAATTGTCAATGTTTTATAAAATAGGCAAAATTACACTAAAGGTCTTTTATCTTATTTATTTGTAACATTTTAGTCCTTTATCTTTTTTTGTAACATTTCAGTCCTTTATCTATCAAAATGCGCACATGTTAGTCCTTTTTGTCATTTTTTAAATTAAAAAAATGATTAAATAATACTTTTATTAATAATTTTAATTTTTTAAATATTTATTAATTAAAAATAAAGAAATTCATGAACTTCATCTCTTGTTCATCATATTCTTCATCATCATCATCATCATCTTTATCATCTTATTCCTTAATTATTATTTTTTAAAATGTTCCTTCAAATACACTTCTAAATTGCTTGCAAATCTTTACTCCTCCTTCTAAAATCAAAATTTGAAATTCTCAAATCTCAATGAACCCTAAATTTACCAAACTTAAAAAATCCCCAAATTTAGTTAAAAAGGTTCCAGAGATGAAACGATAGTTGGGTTGTGGACTAAAGTGAGTTCTTCAAGTGAGGGAGTGAAAGAAGCAAGAGAGCAGGTCAATGGATTTTTTTAGTGTTGTTAGATCCCCAAATTTAAAACTACAACCACTTCTGGGTTTAAAAAACAATGGAGTATGCACTATAGCCAGCAATTAGTATGCACTATATACTTATTAATTGGTATGCACTATAAACGTGAATAAACTTTATACATGTTTAATATGAAACTTTTCAATTAAATTTGGGGATTTTTTTAGGTTTGGTAAATATAGGGTTCATTGAGATTTGGGAATTTCAAACTTTAATTTTAGGAGAAGATGATAGTAAAGTTATGCAAACAATTTAGAAGTGTATTTGAGTGAACTTTTTGAACAAAAATTAAGGAATAAGATGATAAAGATGGTGAAGATGATGATGATGATGATGATGATGAAGATTATGATGAACATGAGATGAAGTTAATAAATTTCTTTATTTTTAATTAATAAATATTTTTAAAATTATTAATAAAAGTATTATTTAATCATTTTTTAATTTAAAAATGACAAAAAGAACTAATATGTGCACATTTTGATAGATAAAGTACCTAAATGTGACAAAAAAAAAATAAAGGACTAAAGTGTTACAAATAAATAAGATAAAGGACCATTTGTGTAATTCTGCATATAAAATACGATAACATCCGCTTGTCATAGTCAAGGCTAAAAGGAGAGAATCACCATCTTATAAAATATTCTAATTTTATTTTCAATGCAGTGTTTATTCTATTTTATTGATGAATGTATAGTATGTATGTATTTTATATAAATTTATCTATCGTAATTATACCACATAACTCAATAGTCAGTCAGTGTCAATTTAATTCTTTATGGAATGTCAGACATTAAATTAGATGGAAATCTCTTCTCCAAAAAAGTTAGATAGAATTCTGAATAATGGTGTTTAAATACGTTAAATAATATCAATATGCGATTTTAAACAACAGGTCGATATGTCCGAGTGGTTAAGGAGACAGACTTGAAATCTGTTGGGCTTCGCCCGCGCAGGTTCGAACCCTGCTGTCGACGAAGTTTTTTTTTTTGTTAAATAACTCCCTTTTCTGATTACAGCCAATCTCTTGTGATGCGTATGTCATTTTCGGAATTCTCTGATTTCCTCTTAGGCTGCTACATAAAACTCACTCTAGAAACAAAATTATACTGTACTATGTTATGAAATGAAAGTAAGATAAAAAATGATATTATTTCTTTCTAAATAAATAATATATAGATTCATTTTTAACGACAATTTATTTTTTATGTTAAAAAAATTTGATTTTTTCTAAACTACCCTTTTATAATTTGGAATATTTACTTATCGACCAATGAGAATAAAGCACAAAAGTAGATTTGTATGTGATCCAAACAAGTTTGTTATAAAGTAGTTGTGGGAACCGCATATAAATCTTTTTATGTTGTTTGTTTATTGATGAATGAATATCCCAAATTATGAAGAGATAGAGTATACCTCACAAAAAAAATTACATATTTTCCATTCAAGAAGGATATCAAATGATAAAAGTATAGATAAATTTATCATAAAAAAATAGTTATACTCATTGATATCTCTTGATTTTATTTTGATCCGATGGCTATTAACGAATCACTTATAGACTCAGAAGATTCTATTAATAAATTAAAGGATCTACTTTTTTTCCCTTGTTTTTTTCCCTTTTTTGTTTTTATTTTGGGATATTTATCCATAAAAAAAAACCACATAAGTATATTTATATGTGATCCCACAACTAATTTGTAACAAACTTGTTGATTAATTTTCATGAGAATCCTCTCCATTTTTTTCTCTCAATTTTTTTCTAAATTTTTACATCTTAACCTTTAACCAACTTCTCTCATTTTCTAAAATTTCAAACTTATCCTTTTATTGCAATATAAATGATCTAGATTTCACATTACTCGCTCAATTGTTTTTTCCAATTGAGATGATCCATTCTCAATTTTCATCAAAGAATCTGTGCGGCACATAAATTCTTTCCTTTTTATAGCACATCAATGCACTTGTTGCTGCCCGACCTTGAATAGGAGGTTAAGGTGTACCACTCTTATTATAAATTCAACTTTTGTGTGGATGCTTTAGTCAATATAGATTGTGAGATCGATCATGAGCCAAGTTTGATGGTATATAACATTATCCTAGTCGACTTATATTTTTGTTTGATATTGGTATTTTTAAAGATCTCTATCAAAAATTGGTTGTTGCATAGTTCTTCATTTTTGGATTTCAGCCCTCATTATTTCTAAATGAATGAAATTACTTCGTACTTTATTCAACATGTAAATCACATCAAAATGCCCTTTATTTATTATGTACAAGTCAAGTACAACATAGAATCTATGCTAGTTTTTATCAACAAGAAGAAAAAAACTGCTTAGTATTCTTCTCTGACAAATTACAAATTAGAATGTGAAAGTTGAGACAAAGCACCAACATGAAGGAGGCAAAATGCATAATACAAATATAGTTAACTTTCATGATTGAATTAAATTGAAAGTTAAAACAAATTATTTAAAATGAAGCCACAATGTATCATGCAATACCAACTCCACACATGAGCAGGTTGCTATGGCTTCCATGAATATGATTCACTAGTTGCTGGTGACACTTCCTTCTATACTGCTTATTCCATTCTCTAACCCTATCATCTTCCTCATACCTACTCTCTTCATCCATTTCCTCTTCTGATTCTGATTCTACTATAGTACTTTCTTCTTCCTCTTCTTCTTCATCGTCATCTTCTTCTTCATCTTCAGACTCCTCTTGTTCCAGATCATCTATGTAGCATTGATCTGGAACAAGATACAATCTCAACCGTCCATCTTGTCGACTAGCGTAGAGAGGTTTAGGTCTCGTTACTTCCACTTTGTTGAGTTGTAACCTTCCATTCCTTCTCACCGGTAACATCATAAAACTCGGTTGACCGTTACCGTCTAATGAAGAAAGCGGCGGTGGAAACATATTATTACTATTTACACCTCCCTCCACGGTTGCCATCCTCTTCCTCCGACAATATTCACCTTCATAGTCATCATTTTCATATATGAAATGATCTACTTGCATCTCATCAATGCTCTCAAATCCAACACTCTCTGTATAATTAACAAATTGTTTCATTTCACGGATCTTCGACCGTCGTGGAATAGAGATGTTGGTTGCAGTGGTAGTGTTGATCAAGGTGAGAAGAGTGATGAAAGAGTTAAGGTGTTTTTTGAAGTTGAATAAATGGAGAAGAAAAGAGAAAAAAAGTGAGAGAATAATTTGAAAATATAAAGAAAAAATCATAAGTGAGAAGATGTTGTAGGTAGGGAGAGATGGGAAGAGGGCGAGGATATTAAAAATATCCTCCGCCCTAAAGATAAAGATTTAGAGAATTACATATGGTAATGATGAAACTTTTATTATCAAAATGAAAATGGTGAAGAGAGTGAAAGAAAAAATGGAATGGAATGAAGCATGAGATGTAGTGATGATGATGCCCTATGAACCCTCCCAAAATGGCGCATTGCCCTTTTTCTACCGCATTTTTTTAAGACCATCCTCATCCTCACTTTTTTTATTGGTTACTACTGCTTTGCTTTGGCTTAGTGTGCGTGTATGTGCGTGTGCGATAGTTATCAAATTGTGAGGTGTAAACATTGGTTAGTTATTTGTTTTTAGCTAATTTTAGCAAAATTATCTACTACATTTGCATTGTTTTCAAAGAGATATCATAATAAAGAATATATATTTAAACATTCTTGAGATTTTTAATTGTATTTATCTACAACTGCACTTTCAATATATTTTTAAGAGTTTAACACCAAAATTCACATAGCTAAGATTTCAAATTTTATAAAACTATAATTGAATCGTGAAAAGTTGCATGTTTGACTCGTTACCTCAATGTATAGAATGTTCTATTGTGTTTTACCATATGAATTATACTCATAACTAAAATTTCAAATTTCATAGAACTATGATTATTGATGAAAAATTAGTCTATTCTTTGTTTATCGATCCAAAACTTAAAAACTAAATAAATGATAAGCAGCATTAGATAAGAAACAGTAAACTAAAGAGTTGAAAGAGTTCGAGTAGTTAAAGAAACCGGGCTTAATCTCTTGTAAAGAAGAAAATAGGTTAGCAAAATAATTAATTATTATCATTTTATTATCTAAAAAAATGAATTCCTTGTAGAAAAGTCCATGTCAATTAATTTTTGAATTAAATATGTTTTTAATCTCTCTAATATACTAACTTTCATTTTTAGTCTTCTAAATAATTTCTTCAAATTTGGTGCATTTGAATTTTCTATTTTCAATTATAGTCTTTGCTTTCTTCACAAAAGTTCATGTAGCATTTATTTCAATTTTTTTTTATAACATATCATTATTAATAGTACCTTCAAAATATGATTAATTTTAATAATAATTTAACTATTTAATCTTAAGTTTAATAATTTAATTTATTTTGAAGTTATAGGTAAATTAATAAAGATTAAAAAAATATTTTTAGGTCTTATTTGTCATAAAAAATCACTTGCAACATGAGCTTGAAAAAATAAAGACTAAAATTGAAAATAAAAAATTTAATCGTAACACAGTTCACTTGGTTCCTCCCAAAGTCATGGATGGGGATCCAATTCACGCAATTAACAACCTAAGGAACCAAAGTTGAACAATCACAATATTTATGAAATGAAAAGTGTAATTAATTAAGCGAACCTTTAAAACAATTTCACAATAAACTTTACCAACTCTATAATTGAAATCAATTTTATAAAATCAATTTCTTTAGATATCATGATTATTAAATGTTGACGACCTAAACACAGAAACTAATGTTCATTTATGTAGACTCAATATGTTAAAAAGTACTAGTACTCTTGTATGTGGTATCACAAGAGCCAAAACAAGAAAAGTCTAACATGCACAAACAGGAATTGAATTTCATGTTGTGTGATGCAATTTTGGCTCTCAGCCGCCCAATTTAAATCGACAGCTGAGACTGTTTACTGAATAATCTTTTTTGTAATGTTGACCATATGATCTTAAATCAACAATTGATATTCATTACTACGTAGAACTACGTGAAAGCTTAATTAATTGTAGGTAATCATGATCCCACAAAACATATATGAAATTGGATTATACATTTTTATTACTAAACCCAATTTTGGAGAGCAGGTTGTCTCCCCTCCAGTGGTGGTTTCATGGGAGGGAAAAATGTGTTAATCTAGACCCTTCAATTTTTTTTATCATTGATTTGCTTTAAAAAAAAAAGACATAAACGGTTTAGATTCAACTTAACACAGGAGAGGATCCAATCTCCCAATTTTGATATCCGGATTTTAACCAGATTTATGTTGTCATTTTTTGAACATTTCTCATTGACCGTATACATATGTGATGTGTGTTTGATTTATATTAATGTAACATTTCTCATTGGACAAGGAATAGAATCCAAACAATAGTTCTAACATGGATCAACAACTGATTTTATTAAGCACGGCACAATATTCAAATATAGGTTAATTATTATTTAATCATAATTATAACATATGACGATAAACCGAACCAATTTAAAAATAATTTGAGACTCAATTCAGTAATTAATTCGTTAAACTTAGTTCATTAATCAATGAATCAAATTTGAGTTACAAATTAAGCTTGTTAAATAAATGAGTTAAAGTTAAGCTAAATAGTTTGATTCGTTTAATTCATGAGTCAACTCGAGATACATATACAAATTAACTATAAATTAATAATAGGAAAACAACGTACGTTGTAAACAAAACACTTTCAAATCACTAAGAAAAGTCCCACATTAGTGGTTTTTGAACAATTGAGACCAAGAGCTAGTAGCTATAAAGTGGAAGCTAAAATAATCCCCAAATCACTTGATCATTAGTCTTGAAACGAGAATTGTGCATATTATTGTTTGGATATATTTGTATTTGGGCTTATATTTTTACTTCAATAAAAAAAATATTTGGATATATTTGTCAAAAAAATTTTACTTCAATAAAAAAAAAAATTGTTCATTTAATTTGGATTGTCTAATTGAACTGAGTTGTTTGTGAACTTTAAACAAGTCGCATTTGAGCTGGAAAAAAAAATTCATATCGAGTCTAAACCGAGTTTCGAACTATATCAAATTAAGCCCAGACGAGCTCGACTTGACTCATTTTCGGCCATAGCCATATGATATAATAATCACAATATGTTCTTAGAAATGCCAAATTAAACTGATAAAAAAGAAATGCCAAAAATTGATAAGTACATAACTTATGAGGCACGCATGAATGAATATAGATAATCCAAAATATTAGTATTATCCCAAACAAATGGATTTGCATCGCATTGTAAACAAAGCACGCGGTTTCATGCTGTTTTAAATCTCGACCGTTGATTTATGATTGGACGTTTCAGATTAAACATAAAAGAAATAATATAGAATAATATCATCCGTCAAATCTGATCGGATGGTTTAGATTCATTACTGCGTCACACAGTAACTGCACCGAATCTGATTCCCAATCAAACCGAACGGTTGCTTCCTCCTACGTCGTCCACTTTAATCTTGGTCGAGAGCATAACTCGCTATAAAACTACTTTTGTTTCTGCCACGTGTCTCCCTCTACAGAATCTACCAACTCATCATCATCATCATGTAAGAAAAATTAATGTCAATTTCCGTAATAATCCTCAATATGGATCACATTAATCAATTCCCATCACTTCAATTTGCAAATTATAGAAACCAATAACAAAAGAAACAAAAACAAAAGGTTCTTGGCTTTTATTTTAACTTTCATGGCAAATGTGGGTGATGCTCCCCTGCCAGAGAATTGTTTATGGTATGCATGCATGTCTTTCCCTTTCATATTATTATTCTTTATATAAATCTATATAATGCCATTGTATTAATCATATATGTATTTTTTTTATGTTTTGGAGCTCAAATTGCAATATTATTTTCTTTTTTATGGTTTCTAATATCTTAGATTATGTTCATTGTAGGAATCATTTTAGAAGTTTTGATACTAAATCGATGAACGGTACTATGGGTGAAGGTTTTAATAATAAACCTAGGACTCTAGGATCTCTCTTGGCTAGTTCTGCTTCTGCTCAAGGTTCTTAATTTTTAATTCCATACTTTTCAATCCTAATTATATATTTTCTTTTATTTTCGGTTTCAAAGAGGCCGGGGTGAAACTCGCATACACAAAATGCAGAGAAATGGAGATTGCAAGTTTAAACCCACACCCCAGTATATCAAAAAAAAATTTGTTGACAATTTCTCTATAATGAGGTGTAATCTACAACATATGAGAATTAGGTGTATTTATGGGACTTTTTAATCTCGATTTACTTGTGTAATATTTGTGCTTATAATTTTCGTTTTATAAAATAGACTTGAGAAATATGGACCTTGAGAAAGAGAGAGATGACGAGGCATCTCCAAGAGGAGTCTTAGAGGCATGTGTTAGAGGCTTTGATGCTCAACAATCACCTGAACCAGAAACCAGTTGTTCGAATTCAAGGGCACGGTCACATTGGGGCAGATTTTTCAAACTGTGGAAGAGAAAATCGGTTAAACGCCTAGCTTCTATCCCTCCTATTGGTGTGCCAAGGATGCCAAAGTGGAAAAGCAAAAGCACTAGGGAAAATTGTGATATGAGTAGTAATCTACAAAATTTTAGGTCTTCTTTGGTGACTTTTAGCCTCTTTGACCTGAGAAATGCAACTGACAATTTCAACCAAGGTATGTAATCATACTCTGATCTTGAATTATGTTAACACGATGAGTCGAATTATATCATAACTCAATATTTTAAAGCTCAATTTGATAATGCTAACTTCATCGATTATTTAACTTGTAGAAAATATTATTGGAAGAGGTGGTTTTTCTGAGGTTTACAAGGGTTCTCTCCAAGATGGACAACTAATAGCTATAAAGAAAATGACTACAGGAAGCACAGATGAGAAAACAGCCGGATTTCTATCTGAGCTAGGAATTATTGCTCATGTTGATCATCCTAATACCGCCAAGCTTGTTGGATGTTGTGTAGAGGGAGAAATGCATCTTGTCTTTGAACTCTCTACACTGGGAAGTTTAGGATCTGTTCTTCATGGTTAGTAGTTAATTTAAACTCTCTCATGACATAAGTGCTTATGTATAATCACTTATCATATACGTGCTTATGTATAATATATTTATATAAAAAGATAAAATAAAGTCAAATTGTTTTCATATAAATTATAAGATGGTTTCATAAATTTTTATAGAGAGATTTGTGGATATAAGCTGAAAACAGCTTATGGAGACATGTCATAAGTTGTTTCCATAAGCTCTTTCAAGCAAACTTATGACAGTAGATAAGTTCAAATAAGTAATTTCAAACAAGCTCTAAACGTATTTAGTGCTTGTTTGTTTTGTCATGATGTATTCCAGGTTCAGATAAAACCAAAATGGATTGGAGTAAAAGGTATAAAGTTGCTCTTGGAATAGCTGATGGTCTTCTCTATCTTCACGACAATTGTGAAAGGCGAATAATTCATAGAGATATAAAGGCAGAGAATATTCTGCTCACAGAGAATTTTGATCCACAGGTTTATATTGAACTTCATTGGATAGAATGATGAAATAAATGTATCTTCAGTGTTACTTAATACATGAAATACTATGTTTTATCTGCTAAACATTCTGTTTATGCCTAGTTAAACATTCCCTTTCAAGGAATGTATCCAATTTTATTAGAGTATAATTTTGATGCAACCTTTCTTCATTCATACTCCTTTATTAATCAAGATTTGATCCAGATTTGTGATTTTGGGCTTGCAAAGTGGTTACCAGAACAACTGAGTCACCATAATGTGTCCACATTTGAAGGCACATTTGGGTATGTAAACCAGAAAATACTAATGGCAGAGTTTTATGGGTTCTTATGATTTAATATATTCTACCAATTACTTGATTGGCAGGTATTTTGCTCCTGAATATTGCATGCATGGCATAGTGGATGAGAAAACTGATGTTTATTCTTTTGGTGTTCTACTTTTGGAAATCATAACCGGGCGCAAGGCTTTGGATCATAATCAGAAGAGCGTGGTAACATGGGTAAATCACTTTCCTAAATAACTTATATCTTATATGACCCAGGAAAAAACATGCTGCGTTGTAAGTTATTTAACCGTATGAGATTAGCCCTTTTAAGTTTTTTTCCCATATAGGTCCTTTAAGTCTCATTATGCATACATTGTTATCCCTTTTCACATATTTCGTTACAAAAATATATAGGGTTCTTTTATTTTACTTGCGCAGTTGGAATGGAGTTGTCACTTATCCTATGTACGATAAATGGCCAACCATGTTTTTGTCAGGTCAGTAATATAACGAACACGTGTAACTTTTCAACGAAATGTGTGAATAAGGGTAACAATGCACACATATTGGGACTTAAAGGATCTATGTGAGAAAAAAAACTAATTTGATACAATTAAATAACTTAAATGACTTCAAGATGTATTTTCGTCTATTATCTAATGTATCACTACTTGATAGTCCTCAAAAGTGTGTTTTTTTTAAGGCTAAACTGTACTTTTGGTCCCTTACGTTTATTTTAGGTTTGAATCAGGTCCCTTACGTTTTAAAAGTTTCAATTTGGACCCTCACGTTATCAACATTTGCATTAGTTAGTCATTTCCGTCAAATTTTCCACTAAATCATTTCGATCCTTACACGTGACTGACAGTTTGGACACAAGGACACTATTTAGACATGTTCAGTGTCATTTGGGAAGCTAACTAAGTAAAAAAAAATAATTAAAAATAATATGTATTACTTATAATAATGGAATTGGCCCAAAAAAAAGTGTCCAAAATAGTGTCAACGTGTTCAAAATAACGTCCACGTGTCCAAACCGTCAGCCACGTGTAAAAATCAAACGAATTTAGTGAAATATTTGACGTAATGGACTAACTAATGCAAAAATTGATAACGTGAGGGACCAAATTGAAACTTTTAAAACGTAAGGGACCTGATTCAAACCTAAAATAAACGTAAGGGACCAAAAGTACAGTTTAGCCTTTTTTTAATGTATGGTAGGCAAAACCTTTGCTTGATGCTAATAATATCAAGGATGTTGTCGATCCATCTCTTGGAGATACCTATGACAAAGGACAAATGGGATGTCTTGGTTTGACTGCAGCAATGTGTGTTGAGCAGTCTCCTATCTTACGCCCTCGAATGAATCAGGCAAGTGCACAATGAGCTAGATAATTAAACAATTTTGTTCATTTGAATTGAAATTTCGCTTAGCAGTACCATTGGCATTATAAGGCATCGAAACAAAGATGTTACATGTTTGGTAACTGAACTATGTATCTTTCCTGATAAGTAATGTGACACTGCTATTTTCATTAGGCCAAATAACAAGTTAACTTAGAAATATGAAGTTAACTGAGTAATCATATTTTGTTTGATGAGTGCAGGTTGTAACATTGCTAAGAGGACAAGACGCTGTCCTAGCCGCAAAAGCATGCAGCAGGAGGCCTCTCCAAAGAACATATTCGGAAGAGTTACTTGATGCACAAGAATACAACTCCACAAAATATCTACGAGAACTCAATCGACACAAGCAAGTTGCCTTGGGTCTTGACTGCATGTAAATGAACTATGTACATTCATTATTACCTCAATTAGATTTTCATTGCAAAATATAGGCTATACCAAAATTTACATAGATCAACTTGTATATATACTTGTGTTGGCAACTTGGTTTTATAGTTCCATGTGTAATATTCATCAGAACTTAATTGTGTACTTCTTAATTGCCGAAATACATTTGTGTAAATTGTTAATGATATTGAGGATGAGTAACAACTAGTGACTGGATTTTAATTTTCTCAACAAAAAAATTGTCATTTTTTTATAAAGTGGACTAGTGCTAGACTTGCACACTTTTAAGTGTTGAAAAGTGAGAAATTTCGGATTTGATTTCATGCCCTTGCAAATTGATGTCTCTTATAACTACCGATTAAACCGCACTTCCAAGAAACTGAGCTTGAACAACTTCTATAAAAAAGGTATATTATACAAGTACTGTTAAGCTTGAACAAAGAAACACAAACTTGAAAATGGTAACTTCAAATGCAAGTAAGAAAATTAGTCTTCAGATCATTAGAAATTTCTGTTTTAGGTTTAATATTTATAAGGAAGCAAATACTTGTGCAAACAATTAGCTAATGCAAATTATTTTGTTGATGGGTTAGTCTGGTAGGATCAATTACCAAGTTGATCTAAAGAGGGTTTCTTTAGAGATATAATTAGTTTGCCTAATTATCGATTTTGTTGCTCTTGTTGTGGTGGGTTTGGTTTATGCCCCTCGCCGATTATTTTCTACTTTTATTTTATTTTAAATAATACTTTTGGAGGTGTTCCTGATAGAACACTAAGGGGTGTATATTTGCTAAGTGCTTTGATTATGCAATGATGTGTAATTGTGATATCGCTTAAGTTTTTAATTGCATTGGGGGTTGTATTTATAGCGCTAGAGAACAACCTCAGCTGTTTCCCACGATCCCACGACCCCTATTCAGGTGGAGTGGGGTGTTTGGCGGTTACCTCATGCCCCTCGATCCTTCACGAGGGAGAGTGAGTTGTATTTGGCGCCACTACTCCCAACTGCTTCAGGCGCACGTGTTTAATATGATATGCTGAGTCATGGAGGTTGGTCGTGGGTCACATGATGTCCACGTGCGGGTGTTTGGTGCGGCGAAATGGGCCTGGATCAGGCGGATTGGGTCAAAGTGAATTGGGCCCTCCGTCTAGTGGGCCTAAATTATTTTATCCGGTACACAGCCCCCCCAAGCACAAGGCTCTGAGGAGGCGTAGTGCTGATAGGATAATACCGTTGGGTCAACTGGATGACTACGAGGATTTTGCTTCCATGGTCACAAACCTTCGTGATTACTCGTGGCGACTGACTCCGCCTCAACATGAGTTTTTAGATTGCTTGTTGGCGTTGCGAGATCGGATGATCAAAGACTTTCCTTTCATTTCTGCGGTGGAGGAGTCGCGTTGTCACAGCCAAAGGACAAACGCCGCTATCTTTGACGAGATGTGGCTAGTGAAGGAAGAGATGCGCATGTATGAAAGTACTTTGGCGGCCTCTTTTGACGAGGAAGACTCTCTCGAGCATCAACTCGCCAAGATGCAGGCGGAGGTTTAACAATTGGAGAGGAAGAGACGCCAGCTGAAGAAGGATATTAAGGATGATGTTGCGAAGCTGTTGGAGAAGCATCGCACTTTACTGGAGTTACAAAATCGCCAACGTGCTCATGGTGAGGATGCCTCTAATGTTCATGGCGACTTGGTGGTCGCCCGAGAATGTCGGAAGAAGATTGGAGAACTCTGGGATAACGCTAGAGATGCCGCCAACCTGGCCTAGTGTAGTTTCGTTTGTGTTGTTTTGTTTAGTACTTTATTAATTATGTAATTTCCGTGTTTCTTTTTGGTGGGGATTTGATAATTGTAACGATGAATTTTAATGACAAATAAAGTTATTTTGGTGATGTCATACTGTACCTTTCAATATTCCACACTGCAGGGACACGTGTCGCTAGCGTGTTCTTTCTAATTTGCATGCAATTAACCAACGGGTATTGAGACGGTTCAATTTCTTTTGTCCTATGGGTAAACGAACGGTCCCTTACTTTTATATAAGCCGGGTCTTCTACCCTTTCTTTCATTCAAGTATCTTCTACATTTTCGCCTTCCCCTCTCCGACTCGCATTGTCCTTGTTCGCGGAACGATTTTTGCTTACGTGTTTATTTGTGCTACCGAGGTACAACTTCCTTTTCCCTGATCTTCCTTGGATTCTCTTCTTTTTGTTCTTTATTTTTCGCGTCATGGTTATAATTCGTGACCTAAGCAGCGAGGAAGGAGGGTCGTCTTCGATTCCTCCTCTTGGGTCCGTTCTCGAGCGGCAAATCTATTCCCACTGTCTTAGGAGTGATGGGTCGCTTGATGAAGATGGGTATTTTACGGAAATGTTGGGTCTTTCGCTTATAGAGAGTGATAGTAGTTCAGAGAGTGACGATAGCGATTGTATAATAATTCCCCGTTCGTATTTCACAGGGAAGGAATTGGTGCTTTTCGACTCCTCTACTGCTATGATTTTTACCAAATCCAAATTTCATTCTCCAGATAGTGTCCAAACCCTTAGGGGGGCCATCAAGTTCTCCGGTTCCGGGAAGGAGTGCGACGTTAATGTAGAACCTGTAAATGCTGGAGATCTCGTGACTATAGTTCACCACAACCCTCCTCATTATTTTCTGATGTACGGGGTTGTTGTACAAACTTTCAATCTTTGGTTTCCTTTTACTTCCTTTGAGGTCCCTTTACTTCATACTCTGAACATCGCCCCAATTCAGCTTCATCCCAACAATTGGGGTTTTGCTAAAGCCTACGAGATCATCTGTCTTGCTTTGGGCTTAACGCCTAGTATAGGTGTTTTCTTTTCTTTTTATCATGTCAAGAGTTTTACTATTGACCGCCTGGTTTCGTTGTGTGCGTTACCTAATAGGACTCTCTTCGCCCTATATGCAAACAACTTTAAAAATTATCAGGACTCCTTTTATAGGATACGTGGGGGTCCTAACTGTCAAGACGTGATGTGTGATTGCGATGGGACTCCTTTATTTCCCTTATATTGGTCTTCAAACCCTAGGTTGGTCAAGGGTCCTATTACCGCCCATTTGTCTCCTTTTGAGATGGAGACTGTTGCCTTTCTTAACTCCTTCGATATTCTCAGTACTAAAGAGCTTGTAAGGCTTGAGACTAACCCAAGCGGGGTTGATGAATATCTGAGTAAGTACCATCCCTTTATTTTAATTCGTTCGTTCCACAAATATTTGAATTTCTTTGCTAACTTTACACTTGTTTATTTTTATTTTTTTTTAAAGAGAGAATGAAGACGATTTCCGATGCCGAGTTTGCTTCTTACCTGCTCAGGGCGAAGGAAAAAATGAAGGCGCCCGACGCCACAGTAAGTCCGCTATCACAGGTTATTGTTGCGGGCGAGGCTGGAGGAAAAGGCGTAAAGAGGGGACGAAAGGGCGACACGGCGTCTACTTCGAACAAGATCGCCAAATTGGGGGACGACGCTGCTACTATTGGTGAAGATGTTGATGGTGAGCTCCCCGTACAGGTTCTCCCTCCTCCGGTGAAAGGTGGGAGGTCGACGCGTAGCCGTGCCTCCTCGTTTGTTAAGCCTGGTTTACCACAAGGCGAGGTTGTTGGTTCTGCTGCTACGGAAGAAGAAAGTTCGCAACAGGAAGCTCTTCCCTCTTGGGGTGAAGACTTTGATCCTATTGCCTTTGTGGCGGACAACTTAAAGGGTCATTCGTCTCGCCTCAATGCGTTGAGTCTGGAGGAGCTTCGAAAGCTAGCGGTTGGGACTGGCTTGAAGTGCTTAGCCCTGAACCAGATGGTGTTTACTCGCCAGGAGAAAGAAGCCTCCGAGAAGCTGGAGAAAGAGGTTGGCGCTGCCAAAGAGGATCTAGAGAAAGACCTCGCTGATCAATTGGCGAAAAGTCAAGCCGGTTTTAACAAGAGTTTGGCGAAGGAGAAGAAGAAAGTCTCGGCTTTGAGGAAAGATAAAAGAAATTTGATGACGGCCCGCAACGCCATGATTGTGGCCTTGGTGAAGATTTGGAAAGATGCTGGTAGGCGAGATGATGATATGTCAAAACTTCAGGCGGCGGCGGACAGGCTAGATGGCGACCTGAAGGAGCTGGAGGAGGAGAATGACGAGCTGAAGGAGGACATGGCTGGCAAATATGTAGCTGGCTTTCGAGCTGCTATAGAGCAGGTTCGGGCACTCTTTCCCGATATCGATGGCGATATCCTTGCGCAGGCGGACTTCCTCAAGAAGGTTGAAGATGGGAAACTGGTGCCTTTCCTCCCAGCGTAGGATTTTTCAGTTGTTTAGGTTGCTATACCTTTAAAATACTTTTGTAACCTTATTAATGTACTTGGTCTTTTGGTGGCTTTGTAATATGACTCTTGAAGTATTAAAACTTTTCTTTGCTGACTTGTTGCCTTGTTCTATTTCCAATTGATGTTATTGAGTAGGCGAGAGCGCATGCTTTTATCGAACATCGCCCATAATTGATAACGCAATTGTTTGAAACCGATATTTTGAAGAGATAACTTTAACTCCTGTAGCTACTTTTCCTATCATCGAAATGAGCGCCCCAAAAATAGGTAGTTGCAACCGTTTCTTTCATTTATTGCGGAAGTTCAGTTACCCAGTTTAGGTTTTGGGGTCTTGGCCTATAAATACGATCTTTCCCTTCTTATTTTTGCAGATACTCCTTCATAGCTTTATAATGGCTAGGAAAAACTCGAGAAGGGGTACTGTTGCGGAGTTGAAGACTCAGAGAGGTAAGAAGAAACCAGAGGGTTCTACGTCAAAATCTAAGCCTGTAAACGGCCCCAAGAAGGTCAAGTTTGAAGAATCCCCCGCTTCCGCAGGACTCCTCAAGTTCTGACGACAATGATGAAGATTATGTTGTGTTCTTGAAGACTTACAATCCCCAGGAATTTTATCCTAGTGGTTACACTTCTGAAGAAGGTGATGGGTCGCAGGTTATCGTGGAACCTAAAGGGAAGGCCGTGAAACCTTTGGGGGTAAAACCTTCCAAGTGACGCTTTTTAGGGCTTGATAATTTTTTTTTTATCTTTTCGATGTAAGCCTTTAGCTTTGGCGGTCGTAATGTACTATTTTCGCCTATTATGGCTTTCAATAAAATTATCTTTGCTTTGGTGCTTATAATGATGTGCTCCGTTTGTAATTTTGGAATTTTGAACTTGTTGATTTATTGTTCCTTTTGACGATGCTGACTTCTGGCGTTTAATCATCTATTTCGTTCTTGGCTACGTTTCTTTGCATGTCGATGTAGTTGTACTCGCCAAAGCCGTAGTCTTATATGGCGGTTTTAGTAGTTTTACTTCGCCAAAGTCGTAGTCTTATATGGCGGTTTTGAATAATTTTGCACATCAACGCCTTAGTCTTATATGATGGCTTTAAATAATTTTGCTCGCCAAAGCCGTAGTCTTATATAGCAGCTTTAGATAATCTTGCACATCAAGGCCTTAGTCTTACATGATGGCTTTCGTAATTTTACACGCCAACGCCGTAGTCTTATATGGCGGTTTTAGATAATTTTGCACATCAATGCCGTAGTCTTACATGATGGCTTTCGTAATTTTACACGCCAACATCGTAGTCTTATATGGCGGTTTTAGATAATCTTGCACATCAATGTCGTAGTCTTACATGATGGCTTTCGTAATTTTACACGCCAAAGCCGTAGTCTTATATGGCGGTTTTAATAACTTATCACTGCAATAGGCGATTTGGACGAATAAGCTGCTTTATCTATGTATTATATGCGTGTCGAAGCGTTTTTTGGCTTCTGGTCTCTAAGGTCGCCTCAACATTCCATGTACTGTGAAGACAAAAATTTTGGAATAGACGATAGGCCTCGATAAAAACTCCTGCCCTTGCAGGAGAAAAGAGTGTCCTATCGCCCTTTTTATTTATTAGATAAGATTCAAAAATGCGTACATGATTGGACGAATGGAAAGTAACATAAAAGAAAAATAAAAACGACAAATGACTAACTACGGCTACTCTAATGTTGGTATTTGGTTCAACTATAGAAGAACCTGAGGTTTGACACATTCCAAGTCCTGGGCATTATCTCGCCCCTGAGTGTTTCCAACCTGTATGCTCCTCCTTCAAAAACCTCGCGAACTCTGAAGGGGCCTTCCCAGTTTGGGGCGAGCTTTCCTCCTTTATCTTTTCCCATCGGACGTTTGAGTACTAAGTCACCTTCTTTGAAACTCCTGGGCATTACCCTTGTGTTGTATTTTCGTGAAACTCTCTGCTTCATTGCAAACTCCCTGAAATGGGCGACCTCTCTTATCTCCTCAAGCAAGTCCAAGTTTTCTTCAAGCGCCGCCTTATTCTCTGCGGTTGTTGTCGTTTCTCGCCTCCAACTGGGGGGATCAATTTCCACAGGTATCATGGCATCTGTTCCATAGACCATTTTGAACGGGGTCTCGCCGGTGGATGATTGGACTGTTGTGTGGTAAGACCAAAGGATTGCTGCCAGTGGTTCGGCCCAATTCTTGTCTCTTCTTTCCAGTTTCCTCTTTATGGCTTTCAAGATCACTTTGTTTGCCGATTCCGCCTGACCATTCGCATGAGGATGCTCCACTGAGACGAAAGTGTTCCTGATGCCATACCCATCGCAGAATTGGATGACTTTTTCGCTGGTGAACTGAGTTCCGTTGTCTGAGACGATGAATTTGGGTAGCCCGAACCTGCATATGATTTTCTTCCAATAAAAATGTTTTACCTTTTCAGCCGATATGGTGGCCACTGGTTCCGCCTCAATCCATTTGGTGAAGTAATCTACTGCTACTAGCAAGAATTTGACCTGGCCTTGTGACGCAGGAAAAGGTCCTAAAATATCAACTCCCCACATGTAGAACGGCCATAGGGACATTACCGTCTTCAATGGTTCTCCTGGGGCGTGGTGAAGCTCGGCGTACCTCTGACATTTGTCGCAGCTTCGTACATAGCCCTTTGCATCTGATAGGATTGTTGGCCAGAAGAATCCTGCCCTTATGACCTTGCCAGCTAGCGATGTTCCACCAATATGGCTTCCGCACGATCCATCATGTATTTCTCTCAAAATCATCTGGGATTCCAGCTCTCCCACGCACAGCAGCATTGGGGCTGCGAATTTCCTTTTGTAAAGCTTGTCGCCTATCATGGCGTAGTGTGCTGCTGTTTTCTTTAGTCTGGCTGCTTCTTCTTGTTCCTCGGGCAAAGTTTCATCTTGCAGGTATCTGATTAAAGGGTGTCGCCAATCACTTTCCTCCACAACCATTAGTATTTCAGCTGTTTCAGCACTTGGTTTAGCTATTGTTTCTTGAATGACAGTCCTGTTGTTCCCTGGCTTCTTGGTGCTGGCCAGTTTTGAAAGAAGGTCCGCCCTGGCGTTCTGCTCCCTTGGTACATAGATGAGTTCGAAGTGTTCGAACTGTGAGGCTAAGCTTTGTACTTTCTCTAGGTATTTGATCAATTGTGGATCTTTAGTCTGATAATCTCCGGATACCTGATTGGTTACTAGTTGCAAGTCCCTCTTTGCTCGCAGGTCCGTAACTTCCATCTCCCTTGCCAATTTCATCTTGGCTATTAGGGCCTCATACTCTGCTTGGTTGTTGCTTGCTTTAAAGGCGAAACGTAGTGATTGCTCTATGAGTACTCCGTCAGGTCCTTCCAGGACTACGCCCGCTCCACTTCCTCTTATGTTTGAGGTGCCATCAACTGAGAGGGTCCAAGGTAGCTTACCTTCCTCTTCTGGTGGGGAAGTCATTTCGAGGACGAAGTCTGCTAACACTTGTGATTTAATACTTCCTCTTGGCGAGAATGTTATATCAAATTCTGACAGCTCTATCGACCACGCCACCATTCTTCCTGCTAAATCTGGCTTCTTGAGCACCTGCTTGATGGGATGATTTGTTTTAATTATTACCTTGTGGCTCTGGAAATATTGGCGAAGTCTCCTGGCGGTTACTATTACTGCCAACGATAGCTTCTCAAGTTTCTGATATATGAGCTCTGCTCCCCTAAGCGTTCTGCTGACGAAGTAAATGGGCCTTTCCTCGCCATCAACTTCCTGCACCAGGGCAGAACTCAAAGTGTTATCTGACACAGCGAGGTACAATAGTAGGGGCACGTCCTGCTGGGGGCGTGCTAACACAGGTGGGGATGCCAAGAACTCTTTCAGTTTACCAAATGCTTCTTCGCACTTCTCAGTCCATGTGAATCTTTCTCCTTTCTTGAGTGCTGCAAAAAAGTGGCAGGATTTTTCTCCGGCGCAGGATAGGAACCTGGATAATGCCGCTATTCGCCCTGTTAGCTGTTGTACTTCCTTCACCGACGTTGGGCTCCGCATGTTTATTATCGCTTGGCATTTTTCTGGATTCGCCTCTATTCCTCGCCTCGTAAGCATGAAACCTAGGAACTTTCCAGCTTGAACACCAAAAGAACATTTTGCTGGGTTGAGCCTCATGTTATATTTTCTGACTGAAGACAAAATTTCCGCCAAGTCCTTGATGTGGTCTCCTTCTTCAGGGGTTTTGACTACCATGTCATCTATGTAGACCTCTAAATTTCTTCCGATCTGTTGTGCAAATACTCGATCCATTAGGCGCTGGTAGGTGGCACCTGCATTTTTTAACCCAAAAGGCATGACTCAGTAGAAGTAATTGCAGGTATTTGTCTTGAAGGCGGTGCTTGGCGCGTCTGCGGCATTCATCTTGATCTGGTTGTAGCCGGAATATGCGTCCATAAAGCTGAGGGTTTTGTACCCCGAGGCCCCATCTATAAGTCTGTCAATGCTAGTGTAAGACCCGTAATTCCACTGTACCTTTTGGTGAATAAAATAAGTAATGGCTACGAGTTTTAGGGTTTTTGGTGAAGCTGTTTTTGTGAGTATCGTCGCATAAATGAGATTTTTGCTGAAACGGAGCCTGTTTTGTGCTCGTGCGCTGGAAAGGCACAGACTTTTGGGTCGTAGTCTTCTTTTAAGTATGAGGAGATTTCTGTGAAGTCAGAATAACGAGTTTTGGATTATTCTCGCTTTTGGAAAAACGAGTAGGAATTTTACCCGCTGATGTAAAATTTTATGGCTTCTGAATTCCGTAGAAATTTAGATGGAGGTTTTATATATCTGCGCGAGTTAGGATATGTCCTGAGATTAATTTTCTAAGGTATGGAAGAAAATTACAGTCGCGGAAAAAGATTCGGCGATAAGTTTTGGAATGGAAAAACGATAGACGTTCTTTCTGTAGGTTTTCTGTTTTTGCGATTTCCGCCCGTTAGCGAGGCGCGACTCGTCTGTGAGGCGTGAGTTTCTCATGAGAAAGAAATATCTAAAGTGGATAGAATCGGATTGATCCAAGGGCTAGGATTAAGTCTTAGAAACTTTATACTATTTGATCCAAGGGTGGATTAGGCAACAAAACCATGACTTTTGGTCATTAAAAAGACTTAAGAAAAATCACAATTTCACTCATTCTTCTCTTCTCATTGCCGTGGCATTTCCACCCTTGTTCTTCATCCAAGAACTTTTCCATTTGCTCACCAAAAGCTTGGATTTTAGGCTTGTTGGATCATAGGACTTGCAAGGAATCTTCTTCACTTAAGGTAACTAACACTTCTCTTCCTTAATTCTCCATGAAAACCTCTTGAATTCTTGAGTTTTATGATTATGTTCTTGAGAGAAAAATTTGAGAATTTAGTTTTAATTAGTTTTGGTTCCATAGAAGTGTTCTTGAGAGTTCCTTAGTACACTTGAGTGAAGCATGAGAAGTTTCCATGGTTGGTTTATGTTTTCACAAAATTTTTGGTTAAGGGTTTTGAAGAAATTTTTTGAAAAGATCATAAACTTGGATTGTGTTGTATGATTTTGGTTTCGAAGTTAGTTTTAAGCTTTGTGACAAAATGGATTGGTGATTATGAAATTTGTTTCGAAAAATAAGAAAAAAATTATTCTCGTGTTCTTGAGCGACTCGAAGAACGAAATTTAGAAAAATTTTATTTCGAGTTTCAAAAAGAGTCGGGTATACGATCGAATATCGTTACGAGCTAACAAATGTGGTTAGGGTTTCAAATGAGGAAAAATGGTGTAGGATTGCCCTTTTTGCCTCATTTGGCCGTGGCATCCATATAGGGTTCGAGGAATCGAATTTCGAAAATTGTTTAGAGGCAAATTGCTTCCCATGATCATTGTTTAATTGTTTGATTGGTTATGGGATGTTTTGAAAAGAAAAATGATTTCTTGCCTTAAGAAAAACTTATTTGAGATTTTTCGAAAATTTGCGATTCGACTCGATAATTTCTAAATCGCTTTGATAAGTGCTAGTTAGGTATTATGGGATATTACCATGCATTTAGAAGTGAAAAATTTTGAATGGAAGGGTGTTTTGAAAGAAATTGGCCGTGGCCTTCTCTTGTGTGGGGGAGAAATTTCAAAAAATTTCTAAGTCCACAATTGTGTGAAAATTTTGTGTGTGTTGGATAATCTTAGTTTTGAAGAAAAACGAGTATAGGAAAGGTTGTTAGGAAGAAAAAAATGTGTAACTTGTAACGCAAGAAAACTTCGATTTTTCATAAAAATATTTTTGAAAAGTTTTAGTTGTGTTTCAAATGGTCTTGTGGTGTGTGAAACAAGTCCTTGAAGTGGAAAAATCCAAAATGGTTTTAGTTTATGATTTGAAAACAAAATGATTTTCGTGTTATAAAAATAGTACAATTTACTTCGTGAATTTTTAAACTCTATGAGAATAACCTGAAATCCTTGAGGGATAGCTTTAGGAAGTACCTTAGACCCCTCTGGAGTTTTGAGAGCGAGTTTCGTTTCGTTAGGATAAACGAGGAGTATTTTATTGATGTTACGCTACATTTATTTTAGGTAGCGCGTGTTGTAGTTTTTGCGGAATTAAAGTAACGGAACGCTTGCCGAGGTAAGGGCACCTTTACTTTTCCGTCTAATATATGTATGCCTGGTTCTGGATTGTTGTGAATGTTTGGCATGATTATATTATGTATTCTCGTGATGAGAAGGTGTTTTGTATCGCATGTGTGATTTACATATGTTTGAGAATATGTGTATGAATATGTGATTGGCGTGCATATGATTTTGAAAATATATGTACATACTATGATTGTGTTACGTACGCTTGAGAGGTATGTATTTGTTGCATTAGCATATATGGGGAATCGTATGCTCATGCATTCATAGTACGTGGTTATCGGGAACGGACCACGGGGTGTGATTATCGGGAATGGATCCACCTTAATCCTTCGGGATTTATTGAGTCCAATATGTGGTTATCGGGAATGGACCACGGAGTGTGATTATCGGGAATGGATCCACTCTAATCCTTCGGGATTGTATTGATATTAGTAGGGGTTGGACCTACGACTCTCTGCGGAGAGGTAAAATTCCGGAATTCATGCATGTGAAAAAGACCCGGCTAGGGTGATCACAATCATTTAGAGTCTGCATTGATAGGCTGGTGTGCATTTCAATACTGTGTGCAAGTATATGAACTGCTAAGTGTTTATTCGCTTTTATATATACATGTTATTTGCTGTTGTGTTATGTGTGGTGACCCTTGCAACATTTCATTTGCGGGCTCCTCCCACCCCAGATGATGCTGTAGGTCGCGACGACGGTGGCTGTTCCAGGCCCCAGTGAGCTCGTGTTGGAGCTTTAGCTTAGTTAGACTATGCGCCGGTGTGGGTTGTGCACCGTGCTTTTTGGGTTTAGGCATAGGATTCTAACTTGTTTTGGTTGTAAGTATTTGAATACTTAGACTTGGACTGTAATTATTCAGGAACACACTTTGCTTGTCGAAGCACCTTATGGTAATGAGTTTCTTTTGTATGTTTAATGCCGGCTCTTGTAAAATATTTTCCGCGCACTCTGTCTCGTGCTTTTAAAAAAAAAATAAAATATAATGCCCCCTTTTTTTAGGCTTTGAAAAACGGGGTGTTACAGCTAGGCAGAGGGTAAGGATCTTTGGGGCATGCTTTATTAAGATCGGTGAAATCTACGCACATTCTTTACCATGACTACGTTGGCGAGCCACTCTGGGTATTTGACTTCTTCGATGAACTGGGCTCTCTTTAATTTTGCCACTTCTTCATCCACTGCCGTTCTCTTTTCTTCACCCTGCTTCCTTTTTCTCTGTACGACTGGTTTAGCGTTGCTTGCAATGGCTAGCTTATGAGTGATTACGGTTTCGTCGATTCCTGGCATATCCTCTAGCTTCCAAGCAAAAAGGTCTACGTTTTCTTTGAGGATGGTGAGGACATTTCTTCTTTCCTCCTCGCCCATGGCGGTGCCAATGCTAGTTGTTTGGTGTTGCTCCTTGCCAATTTGAACTTCCTCTAATTCCTCGATGTGACTGACTCTTCTTTCTTGGAAATCTTCTCTTTGGTCGAGCTCCGCTACCTCATGTGTATTGGTGTTGTGTACGCTTAGCCTGGTTATCTCTTTTTTCTTTATCTTAAGGCTCGACTCGTAGCATTGGCGTGCTAAAATCTGGTCGCCTCTTATCGTTCCTACTCCGCCGTTATCCAAGGGGTATTTTATGGCGAGATACAGCGTAGACATCGCCGCTCCGAGTGCGTTGAATGCTGGCCTTCCAATGATTATGTTATAGGACGCGTAGGGAGTTCTTACTACCAGGTACCTTACCTTGATGGTCTTTGAGTTTTCCTTCTCACCAAAGGTTTGTCAATAGCGTGATATATCCCATCACTTCCGCTTGATTGCCAGTGAATCCTACTAGGGTTCCGTGGGAAGGTTGTAGCTGCTCGCCGGCGAGTTGCATTGCCTTGAATACATCCCAATACATTATATCTGCCGAACTCCCTGAATCAATCAACACTCGCATGACGTCACAGTTGAGAATTTGTACTTGGATAACCAAAGGATCGTCGTCATGTGGGACAATATCTGTGGCGTCTTTCGGTGAGAAGGACAAGTCCGGGGCTGGGGGAAAAGACACGTGCCCTACCACGCCTGATTCTCTTTCGGACTTCCTTACGTATCGTTTCCTGGTTCTGTTGGAGTTGCCGCCGCCAGCGAAACCTCCAGCTATGGTGTTCACTACTATCCTGGGTTGGTCTTTTCCCCTTGCGTCTTCTGAGGGTGGGTTGCGCGGCGATCTTGGTGATCTAGGCGATCTTTGTCTTGATTTGTTTTCTTGCGCTGCTCTCTCTATGAATTTCTTGAGGTGGCCGCTTCTTATCAGCTCTTCTATTAAATCTTTGAGGCGGAAGCATTTTTCTGTGTCGTGGCCCTTGCAGCGATGTTAGTGGCACCACTCGTTTTCGTTTCGCCCCATGGTATAGTGGCGATCTGGGGGAGGTGGGCGTTTTGCTAATCCCGCCTACAGGATTTCGTCGAGTATGTGGACTCTGGCCCTGTTGAGTGGCACGTATTCCTCGAAGGGCTTGGCCGACCTCCTCTGAGGGTAATAGGAGCCTCCATTGTTTCGCGGGGTTCTGTGGTCTTTACTTGGCCAGCGTCGCCTTTGGTATTCTGGATATCTGTTGCTTCCTGATTCCGGGGCTCTTTCTTTGTGGTCCCTTGATCGCTTCTCAGCATTACTTTCTTCGCCTTTAATATAGCACTCCGCTCGTTTCATCACCTCTTGCATGGTTTCGGCGGGTTTTTGGGCCAACGACTCGTTGAAATGCCCTGCGCGTAGTCCGTTGTGGAAGGCGGCCACAAACATTTCTTGATTTGGGTTCGAGACCTTGATGGTGGCTTCGCATGAACCTTGTTAGATATTCCCTGAGGGTTTCAAAACTTTTTTGCCTCAGACTAAACATATTCGTGGCGGTAACTTGTACGTGTTTGCTTCCTACAAACTGATGGATGAGTTTCCGATGGAAATCCTGGTACCCCGTTATTGAATTTTTGGGGAGATTCATATATCATCTCAAAGCGGCGTCTTTGAATGTGCTTGACAGTAATTTGCACTTCAAATGTTCCTCTGCTCCAAGAATGGCGGTCTGAGTGCCAACTGCCATAAGATGTTCCAGCGGATCGCTTTTTCCATCGAAACTTGGGAGTTGCGGAATTTTGAAGTTTGGTGGAACCTGATCATCCCATAGTTGTTGAGCGAGGGGTTGTGAGACTTCAATGTTTTCCTCTTCCGCTGTTTTGGCTATTTCATCAGCTTTTTCTTTTTGTATTTCGGCGACCTCCGCTGGGAGGTGACGTATTTAGCCAATTGCGGCTTGTAAGTTTGCATGACGTTGGCCTTCGTTGTTAGGAGTGCCTCCGGCCATAACTGCGATGGTTTTTTGATTGTGATTTGAGGCCTGGGAAATGTTTTACCAGGGCCCCACGGTGGGCGCCAATTGCCAAATGTTCCTGATAGAACACTATGGGGTGTATATTTGCTAAGTGCTTTGATTATGCAATGATGTTTAATTGTGATATCGCTTAAGTTTTTAATTGCATTGGGGGTTGTATTTATAGAGCTAGAGAACAACCTCAGCTGTTTCCCACGATCCCACGACCCCTATTCAGGTGGAGTAGGGTGTTTGGCGGTTACCTCATGCCCCACGATCCTTCACGAGGGAGAGTGGGTTGTATTTGGCGCCACTACTCCCAACTGCTTCAGGCGCACGTGTTTAATATGGTATGCTGAGTCATGGAGGTTGGTCGTGGGTCACATGATGTCCACGTGCGGGTATTTGGTGCGGCGAAATGGGCCTGGATCAGGCGGATTGGGTCAAAGTGAATTGGGCCCTCCGTCTAGTGGGCCTAAATTATTTTATCCGGTACAGGAGGGATTATAGAAGAGTGGTTTACATTCGAGTGCCAACATAGTTGGGAAATGTGTATTACAACCTTTGATGCCATGATGCCATCCTCTCCAAATTTGCTTAAAAATACGAAGATAAAAATGATAAAGGACTCGTAAGAATAAGTAATAAAATTGAAGAAAAGTGCAGATAGATGATAAAAACTAAAAGTAAAATTGGTATTATATTATTAATATATAAAATGTGAGTTAAATATATCATCGAAGATTACAACCTTTGAAGATGTTATCATTTTGTATGAGTGTGGATGTGTATCTGTTTTGGGAATTTTTTGAAATGGAAATCGACGAACAGTTAATTTTGTTCAAGCCATAAAACTTAGTGTCAGTAGCGATTTATCCCTTAAAACCAATTTTGATATTCACGAGATAAAGAAAAAGCATTAAATGTGAAATTAACTGAATAACTATTAGTTTTTATTACATAAACCATATACTCGTAGTTACATGGTTCGCATAGTTTAAAAGAGAATATGTACAATTCCTAACCTCGAGAAGTTTATCTACTCATAATAATAACTAAAATCACAAAAGATTTTGAGAGTTATACATGATATAGCGAAGAATAACACACTTAAATATTATCTCCAATGGTGAAGATTTGAATTTTTTGTCTCTGGAATGCTCTGACCGTATTTTACTCACTAAAATTTGTAACCCTTAATTTTGTTTTGAAAGTCACCTTTTATAGGCCTTCAGTATCGCGCCTTGATTTCCTTTTTTCCACGTTGCAGAGTTTGTTTCACTATTGAATATTGACTACACCATGATCACTATATATAAATCATGGCATCATAATTCCATAAATTTGTAACCCTTAATTCTGGTTTGAGAGTCACCTTTTATAGGCCTTCAGTATGCGCCAAATTGCACCACATGTAGCAAACAATCCCGCCCTGAATTCCCTTTTTTCCACGTGGTACAATTTGTTTCATTGTTGATCATGCCACGATCCCTATAAATCATGGCACCATAATTTTACTCTTTAAAATTTGTAATGCTCTGACCGTATTTTACTCTCTAAAATTTGTAACCCTTGACTACGGTCTGGCAAGTGTACCAGTCTGTCGTCAAGTAATAATTCATAATCTAGGTGTCTAGAATGAGTTTGTATCCACAGGGATCATGCCAAAGCTTCGTTAGCGTTATTTAAGTTGTTGGTTTTGCATTCGCTTTGGTTTTTGAAAAAGGATTTATAAAAAGAGCGATATGCTTGCAGAAAATAAAGATAAATGATTCAAGAAATATAGAGGCTAGGTATGGTGGTTGGACTCACTCCCTTCTTCCTATTTGGCATGAAGGGTGTATAACATAGTTATTCAGATTATTGTTCGGCGGTGACTTTTCCTTCATTGTAGTAACACCTTACTGTTACACTATGTATATTGAATTCTTGTCTTTTTGGCTTTTTCTTGTCTTTTTGCATTCTTGACTCTGTCTTGATGCTTTTCTTGGATTATGTATGTTTTTCTTCGTATTTGGGCCTGCCTTGGTCATTTTACTACTAAATATACTACCTAAAATACCATAGAAATTCCTGTCATCACAACCCCAAACTTAAACTGTTGCTTGTCCTCAAGTAACATGCTGTCAGACAAGATCGTTAGCAGAATAAGAGATAAATAAAGATGATAGGAATTTCACAACCCTGCATTTCAGCAATGGTACAGCTGATTCTTACCTCCGCGATCATGCTCAGTCCTGCTAGGCTCAGGAGACGTTGATAGTAGAAAATCAGACAAATATCTGCAAGTGTCTGTGTTCAACCTTTTCTCTCTCTCACATTTGTGTTTTTCGCTCATAATTGAAAGGGTTATTTCTCAATCATCGTACAACCTGCCATTTTACCATAGGCTTGCAAGAACTCTAAGCAACCAGTCAAAATTTAATATACATGCATTTTTGGAGGTCTTTTCAGGGTTATAACGTGGCTAGGGTCAAGGTAGGACATTTTTGGGATAAGTAGGCTAAACATTGGAGTTAAGTTCTACTCTGTTTCCTTTTTGTGTACACAACCTTATTCCTTAGGGTGCCTTTTTGTGTGTTGGTATCAGAGGTTAAGAACCGGATGTGTCTTTGTGTGGTTCTTTTCTATCACTATTTTTGCCCTTTGGCTCTTTCTTTGCCTTTTGGCTTTTTCATTTTTTTTAAGAGACTAATTTTTTAGGGAATTTTTGATGTTTTTTCGTCTCTTTTTTTTTCAATTTTTTTTCTTTTTGTAGTCATAGTTCTCTGTATACCCACCCCAAACTTAGATGTTGCTAGTTCCATGAGCAACCCCAAACTTTGTTGTTGCCAAGACTAGACAACTATTACCTTAACTCCAAAGAAGGGTAATTTATTGTTTTTCTAGTCTATAGGCTTGTAATGTGGTTTGTCACTGAAACAAAAGGGATATTTTTTTTTACGGCTCAAAATTGGCTAGCAAAGGATAATAATAATAAAGGATGGCTTGAAAAGGCTCTGGGTTATAACATACAATTGCCTCAATGCATATAATATTAAATCAACTAGTCAGCAGAGAATTAGAGCAAGTTCTAGAAAATAAATAAGTGCACGGTACTCTCATAGTAAATCGAAAGAAAGTGGTAATGCCTTTTGGAAATATTTGGCTCAAATCCTCACATGGCTTAGGTATCTGAAGGCATGAACACTTATCTCGCAGACACCAGCTTCATCACTCGTCTCATTGTCTCCCGAACTTCGCACTTCGGAGCAATCACCTTTGGTATTTGTGTGAAGGCGTGAAATTCGGCTCATCAGAATTTATAACTCACTTCGATGCAATCTTACCTATAACAGTTTCTCATGCACAAGATAATAAACAGCAAACAATTATTTAATTTTTTGTAAGTTTGAAAAGGGTTGTTAACAGATGAAGATGACATGCAGAATTCATAGTATATTTTATTGAATTGAAATACTGAAAAGAAATTACTGAAATGAAATTAATGAATTGAAAATACTGAAATTAAATACTTATCCTTGGGTTGCCTCCCAACCAGCGCTTGTTTAGCCTCTCATTAGCTTGAGGCATTTCCTCCATTACAGAGGATAGGTTCGCATGTCTCTCTCTTCTATAGGAGCTTTCGCCTTAGCTCCTCCCTTCTTGTTGTTCTTTCCATACTCCTCTGGGGTCTGTTGTTCTTTGAAGGTAGCAAAACAGAGACGTCCATCATCTTCTGAAGATGCTATTTTTATGATGGACTTCGCCTTGCTTTCTGGTGGATGTCCCTTCTTTTCTTCTTTCAGAGCTGTTTCTATCTCTAGCTGCGCCATTTCATTCTCCAGCTCCTCTATCTCTATCTTCACATGTACCTCTTGAACTGGAGTCGGTGGTGTAGCTTCTCTATCCTTCCACTCGAGCATGTAGCATACTTCCCTCTTGGTCCTGGAAGCTTTAATGGTTTTTTCCTCTTTTCCACTCCTTAGAGTCAACTCAGCGAGCTCCACATCAATAAGTGCCCTGCTGGTTGCTATGAAGGGTCTTCCAAGAATGATGGGATGTTCTTCATCTTCTTAGATATCCAGGATCATGAAGTCTGCTGGAAATACCAGGTCTCCGACTTTCACCAAGACATCCTTTACTATGCCTTCTACATGGATGGTTGATTGATCTGCTAATATGAGTTCATGTTCTGTACCTGCATTCAGTGTTATGAGTTTTAACTTATTTGCCAGAGATTATGGCATTACATTAACACTTGAACCCACATCACATAGTGCTTTGACTTCTGCTTCCTCTATTTGACAGATTATGGTGATGCTCCCAGGATCTGTCTTCTTGATTGGCAATCATGGTTTCGTTTTTGGGCTTATTCGGTATTCTTCTAGTTCACATAAGTACTCGTCATAGACCTCCTCTAGTGTCATTCCCAGTGTTTCGAACCACTCTTCGAACTCTTTCAGCTCTTCTTCATCGTACACGCGCCCTGTGTTCATATCCTTCAGCGCTTTGCACTCCTCCTTTGGATTGTCCACCGTGTTACCTGCAATATCTTTAGAAACATGAGTGCTTATCAGTTTTGAGAGTTGACCAATCTGTGTTTCAAGACTTTTGATCGTCGCCCCCTGGTTGGCTACTGTGGTCTGGATATTTTCGAAGTTTGTCTTGCTCATGTTAGCAAATTTATTGAGTAACTCTTCCAACGGAGATGGCTTTCTAGGTTGAGGTGCAGCTTGAGCTTGGTTCCCTGTCTGGTCCCAGCGTAGATTTGGGTGCTTGCTCCAACCTGGGTTGTAGCTATTTCCCATATACTTAGCCTGCTCTTCACTCCCCTCTGGCAAACAATGCCCGTTAGGGTGATCTTCTAGGCAGAAATCGCAAACTCCTTCTACCTGTTTCACACTGTCTTCCTTCACTGCTTTCTCTTTTTCAGCAAGTTGCCTCTTCAGTAACTCGATCTCTACTTTGTAGGCAATCTCCTGGTCCACCTTCAGAATTCCAGGTGTCTTCTCATTTCGATCATGGCTCATGTTATATTCATTCTGGCACATCTGCTCAACCAGATCCTTAGTTTCTGCATAGGTCTTAACTTTGATAGACCCATCAGCTGAGGCATCTAGTATCATGCGATGTTGCATCTTCATACCAGCTGTGAATAGTTGCATCTGCTCCATGGCACTAATGTTGTGGTTAGGACACCTTCTAATGAGCAGCTTGAAGCGTTCATAAGCCTCGCACAATGTCTCTGATTCATGCTGCTTGAAGCTTAGGATTTCAAACTTCCTCTTCTGGAATAGTGTATGAGTGAAGAATCTTTCCAGGAACTTATCTTCGAGCTCCTTCCATGTTGCAATTGATCCCCTTGGCAAACATTGAAGTCAATCTTTAGCTGGACCAGTAAGAGAAAAAGCAAACAAACGCAGCTTCTTCTGGTCCTCTGTGACGTTTTTCGGCACTTTCTGGATCTGACATGTCTCTGAAAACTATGACAGATGATCCCAAGGATCGTTGTTGGCACGTCCGTCGAACTGGTTCTCCCGCAAACCTGTAAGAACATTGCCTTTGATATCGAAGTTAGCTGGGTTTGCCGTTTGGAACCCCAGTGAGATCTGATCGTTGTCAGTCCTCTTGCAGTAGTCTCCCATTGTGATTCTTTGCTCGTTCCCCATGATTTTGGTGGTAGGCTCTTTGAGATTACTGGATTCCGCTAGCTTTAGTGCTTGCCGCCTTTTCCTAAATGTTCTTTCTGGTTCAGGATCGTACTCAAAATCCAGGATATCTGTTATCAAGCACAACAAATGAATACCTTAGTAGCATTGGAAAGGGTAATGTTGAAACTTACACGTTTTTTTTTTTTGGTTTGTCTCATGTGTTTTTGTCACTATGAAAATTCCCAGGTAAGTGAGGTGGATCACAACGGATCGCTTAAATACCAAGACTTTGCCTTAGCCAGAACTTTCACAGATCAAAATTCACAATCAACAACAACATTTTTTGATTTTTTAATTTTTTTGTATTTTTGAAATTTTTTTGACAACTTAAATAAATCTATCGACGCTTTGTAGACACAATCCCCGGCAACGGCGCCAAAAACTTGACTACGGTCTGACAAGTGTACCAGTCTGTCGTCGAGTAATAATTCACACTCTAGGTGTCTAGAATGAGTTCGTATCCACATGGATCGTGCCAAAGCTTCGTTAGCGTTATTTAAGTTGTTGGTTTTGCATTCGCTTTGGTTTTTGAAAAGGGTTTTATAAAAAGAGCGACATGCTTGTAGAAAATAAAGATAAATGATTCAAGAAATATAGAGGCTAGGTATGGTGGTTGGACTCACTCCCTTCTTCCTATTTGGCATGAAGGGTGTATAACATAGTTATTCAGATTATTGTTCGGCGGTGACTTTTCCTTCATTGTAGTAACACCTTACTGTTACACTATGTATATTGAAGTTTCCCTACACTAATGACTAAGGTACCTACGAGAGTCTAACCTCGATGTGTCACATACCCTAATTACTAGGTGAGTTATTCATTACACATGCATTATTACCTTCACCTATTGCCTCTAGGTCCTAGTATCGGGTTGTTCAGCTTCTAAGTGCTCAGTTCACACCTAGTTCCTGATTCCTCCTCTAACCGCTCAGTTCACGACTAGTTCAGGATGTTACCGTCTCTATACACCTAGCATTATTTACTACTAGTTCCGGACCATATTAAGTTAAGACCTAATATCGATTCTATGAGCGCTCCCGCTTATCCGGCCAGATTACGAGATACGTTATTAAAGTGCAAGAAAGTAAATAACAAACATAATACTGAATAACATTTATTATAACTTTGACTCAATCACAGACTCCAAATATTCATACGGGAGTTCATCTTCTCCACCACAACCTAAGGCATCTTGTCGCGGTGATTTTTGGATATCAAACTATTGATTAGTTTGACTCACAAATTTATGATTCACCACCGAGCTTTTATTTTTCCAAGGAAAAGGGGAAAAGTTCGAATAAACCCTATTTTTGAGAGATTGAAGGTTCGGGGGTTGGTTACGTTAAGGGAAGGTATTAGCACCCTAAACGTCTATAGTACTCTATAGGAACCTCTTGTTTTTATTTATCTTTGTGCTAAAATTATTTGTTTACTTGTAAATTAAAGTCTAAAAAAATGTAAAAGTTAAAGTGATGATTGAAAAAAGAAAAGAAAAATGTTTTTGTTATTTTGTTGATTTGGGAAGACGCGAAGTCTTTTGCACTACGTACCTGTGAGGGATCAAAATCCCGTAGTTCGGGGTAAAAAAGCGGAGTGGTTTGTTTGATTGATTTTAAAGTTTAAAAAAGGTTTTATAAAATAAAGTACGAGACCAAAATGGCATAGAAAAATAAAGTGTGATGTTGATTGATTTTAAATTGTGAAAAAAAGTCTAAATATGATTTAAATTGATTGAAGTTTGATTTGAGAAAAAAAAAGGGACGGAATTACTTGGTTTGAAATCCAAGGTTCATTAATAGAAAAATATTTTTGATAAAACTTTTTTTTTGAATATTTGAATGTTTTTTGTGATTTTTGTTATAAAAAAAAAAACTAAGCGTGATAAGATAAACTAAACGCGAGAGATTTCATAATGATATTAGATCAAGATGAATGACCCCTTTTCCTAGGAGTTTTTTTTTTTGTTTTTTGACATAAAGCGAAATAAATAAATATGCATGCGATGCCAGATTCTCATTTATATTTACATTGGTACCTAAATACATTCTAAATCACAATAATTAAATAAAAATGAGTAAACAATAATAAAAATGCAAATAATTGAAAAGGGGTGCAAAGAAGAAAACAGAGGGGTGTGGTTAGTAGTTCTGGGCCGAAACCCAAGCCTAAACCTGCAAAAAAAATATTAGTCTCACAAAAAAAAAATGAAGGGGTGAATCAGAGCCATCTGATCTAATCAGGCATCCCTAATCTAATCACAGGATGATGGAACAGAGGCTGTTTGATCAATGATCAGAAGGCCAGAAACGCGAGGGTGCATGAGATGCGGTGGACCAGCGCGCATAGGATTACTACGGCTTATATGATTTGTGAAACGGAAGTTCCTTTCATTTTGCCAAAATTTTCTCTTTCTTCCTCACTCTTTCTCTCTCAACGTCCTCTCTCTCTCTTGTGCGTTCATCATGAACTCAAGAATACTCATGTGTGTTCATCTTCCAAACCCAGCTCCGATGAAGATTCCGGTGGTGGTGCGGCGGCGCCACCACCGGAGAAAAAAAACTCTTTTTTTTTTAAAAAAAAAAACCTTTTTCTAATATCATTTTTCGTCTAGATCCTGAAAATCAACTTAGTTTTTTGAAATAAGTTTTGGAAAAAGCCTAGATCTAGATTTTTTTTTATTTTTTGGGAAAAAAGAAAAAAAAAAGAACAACCTTTCTACCTTCTTTTCTTTTCGATTCTTCTTCTTCTTTATATTTTTTTGGTTTTTGTTTTGGTTATAGGTGGTGTTTCTGACTGTTTGTGATCCTGTGATTTGGTTGGATGAGAGGAAAAGGGTTTTGAAATTTTCTCTTCCTCTGAGTTTTTTTGCTGTCACTGCTGATGAAAAAAAAATTGGCTTTTTTTTGCTTCTGATTTTTGGTTCCAATTTATAGAGAAAATTGTTGAGTTATTGGACCAATGGATGATTTTTTTGTGTGATGATGAAAGTTTGGTTTGGGAAGAAAAATTGGGTTTGCTTTTCTGATTGAGTGTGAATTTAGAGAAAGATTTAAGCTTTTGATGAAAGGTTGAAGAAAAGTTGCAGAAAGTGAATGATGAAGCGTGTTCCATGTTCTGTTGTTACTGACTCCCTTTTCTTTTCCCTTTTTTTTGGTTATAATAATAATTAATAATAATAATAATAATAATAATAATAATAAACAAAAAAAGAAAAGAAAGAAAAAAGTGGGGATGGGAGGCGAGCAACAGCTTTTGCTGTTGTTGTGTTGTTATTTTTTTTAATTTTTTATTTTATAACAAACAAAAAAAAAACATATATAATAATAATAGTAATAATAAATATGGAAACAAAAAATAAAGATGGTAATAATAATAAGGATTAATGATGAGTGATAATAAAAGAAAATAAAATGAGAGTAGTTATACTTAAAATAAATATTCAACATATTTTTTTGGATTGTTTTCAATAAAAATAAAAACATACCTAATTTGATAAAGTTACTAATAATAACAAATTTAAGTAAATTGACATATTTTTTTGGATTTTCAGTAAAGATACAAATTTAAATAAATTGACATATTTTTTGGATTTTTGTTAGTGATGTATAAAATGAATAATGAGGATATGATATGAGATCTTAGGTCAAAAATTGGGGTATGACAGATGCCCCTATTTAAGTTTCTTTATCCGGAGAGATGAAAATGAAAGTTTTATCTTGACGGAATGAAGAGACTTAAATATAGAATACACAATTTTGGGCCTAAGATGTCAAGAATGTTTATGATGCAAATGTGGATGCAAGAGGTAAACTACCAACACCGCGGAACAAATTGACAGTCATTATCTACCATTAGTGTAAGGCAACTTGACTGGCTGTAAAACATGGAGAAAAGAGACGTTGGCTACTGTCAATGTGAGAGAGTAAGGCCAAAGTATAAAAAGGTAACATTGTCTGCTATCAATGCAAGAGAATGAGACACAAGATAAAGACATTGTCCACTGTCAGTGTAAGAGAACAAGATGAAAGATAAACATTGTCCGCTGTCAGTGTAAGAGAGCAAGGACGCACAAAGAAAAGACATTGTCTGCCGTTAATGCAAGAGAACAAGGTGAAAGATAATACATTGTCCGCTGTCAATGTAAGAGAGCAAGGACACGAATAAAACACATTGTTTGCCATCAATGTGGGAGAGCAATGCAAATGATAAAGACATTGTCCGCTGTCAATGTAAGAGAGCAAGAACACATGAAGAAAAGATATTGTCTGCTATCAATATGGAAGAGCAGGACATGAAATAAAGATATTGTCTACTGTCAATGTAGGAGAGCAAGGCAGGAAATAAAGTGAATGACATTGTCCGCTGTCGATGTAAGAGAGCAAGACATGAAATAAAGACATTGTCTGCTGTCAATGTAAGAGAGCAAGGACACATGAAATAAAGACATTGTCTGCTGTCAATGTAGGAGAGCATGAGATGAAATAAAGTGAATGACATTGTTCGCTGTCGATGTAAGAGAGCAAGACATGAAATAAAGACATTGTCCGCTGTCAATGTAAGAGAGCAAGGACACATGAAATAAAGACACTGTCTGCTGTCAATGTAGGAGAGCATGACATGAAATGAAGATATTGTCTGCTGTCAATGTAGGAGAGCAACACAAATGATAAAGACATTGTCCGCTGTCAATGTAAGAGCAAGGATACATGAAGAAAAGACATTGTCTGCTGTCAATGTGGGAGAGCAAGACACAACAAGAAAATGTATTGTCCGCTGTCAATGTAGGAGAGCAAGACAGAAAATAAAGACATTGTCCGCTGTCAATGTAAGAGAGCAAGGACACAGGAAATAAAGACATGACATTGTCCGCTGTCAATGTAAGAGAGCAAGGACACCACAAGAAAATATATTGTCTTGACCAGACACACCGGAGATCACTTTTTTGAGGAAATTAAATGTAAATTTGCAAATTGGTTGTTTGCAAAGCCTGCCACTTGGAATATGTTTGATGATGACATCTCTGGACCAGATACACTAGGGATGACTCTTTTTGTGAAATATGTTTGATGGAGAGATCTGTGGACCAGACACACTGAGGATGACTCTTTTTGTGAAATAGCTGAAGCAAGACACATGATGGTCAATGCAATCATGTGTGAATGATTTTGTTAGCATGTTGTATGCATGGATGTATTATGTATGTATGAATGTGTGTATAATGTATGTATGAATGTATGTATGAAACTTGTATTTGTATGACTGTGTGACTGTATAATAACTGGATGAGACAAGATTGGGCCGGTAAAATGGGAAATGGACTGACATAGCCATACAACCATTCGACAGTCTTCATTGGGGATAACTGTTAGCCCACATTTTTACTAAGTAAAAATATGTTCTAAATGCATGAATGAAATAATTATATTTAATCATGTAATTATTTTATTAGTCATTAAATATGTTTGGTTTTCAAAGCCAATGAATTTAATGTTCAATCATGCATGAATTTATAATAAATGTTCTAATTAGAGCATTATTTCTTAACTTTGCATTTCTTCAGGTTTCCTTTCGATTTGGTCGAAACGTCAGTAGGGTCGAAATGTCCCCTGTGCAGAAGAAGAGCGTGGACTTAGCAAAATATTCAAGGAAAGCATTGCTAGTTCGATTTCGATGGATACAACGGCTATTTATGTGAACCATTTTCATTCTGTAATCATTTACATTTGAATGCAATTTACAGCCTTTAACTTTATTCCAATTGCCTTTTACTTTCGACTCATTCTTTCATTCTATTTATTCAATTGAATAAATATTCTTTCTTGCATTTCAAGTTATATAAAAACATAAAAACAACACTTTATCAACATAAGAACAATAATGAAAACTAATAACTTTGAAAATATAAACAAAAGCACTATGTCCCGAGATTTACTAGTTGATCTCTCTTGTAATAATCAAACTAGCGTTGTTTACCAAATTTCACAGTAAACAAATTGGCACGCCCGGTGGGACTGTGTGCTTTGTGTTTAAATTTTTATAACTTTTAGTATTTTTAATTTGTTCTTTGTATAATTTTGTTTCCAAAAAGTCTTGTGTGTAGTGTATGCTTCTGAGAAACGGGAAGTCACTCCCTGAAATGGTTAGACCACCGCCCAGAAATAACCCAAGACAAAACATGGATGTTACGAATGGAAACAATAGTAATAGCGGTTCAAATCCTACAACCGTTTCGAGCGTTTCAGAGGCCATAGTCTCTCCTGTAATCAGTGAGATTATGCCCAACGCTAGTGGGGCAGCAGTTTCTGCCCCAACATCTTCTGTGGTAAGTGCCACAATGACAATGCCAACGTCTATAGTGGTACCTTCGACCACTACAGAACCTATCTTAACGTTCTCTCATGCCATGGAAAGAAATTTTTCCCCAAATAGGTCAGATGTTAATGGGGGTGGCGCTGGTTCGTCCACTTTTACACTACCTTTTTCTCAACATATGGCTCAAGGTTCCAGTAGGAATTACCCATATGGTATGCCTACAAGCATGATGCAGGGTTTGCAAACGAGCGCATCATTATTCACAGAGTCAGCACCAGGCGTGTTCGTGCCTAATAATCAGATAGTGTCTGGTTGTTGCGACTCGAAATGGTAACCCCTCATTAACCAACAATGCCTTGAATGCTTTAAGGCAATAAATGGATGAGAGTAATCATGATATGGTCAATATGTTAACACAACAAATTGGTACAGTATTTAACCCATTAATCCAAAATACCAACCAAAGTTACCAATTGTTGGCCAATCAAATGGGTAGAATTGCTGATTTCTTTGGGGCTCCTCAAGTCCCTAATCAACAGATTCAAAATGTGGTGCCTTTGCAAATTGCACAAGCACCAAATAATGCCATTATGCCTGCACCAAATAATGTTGTAAACCCCATAAATCAAATCCAACAGCCAGTGCCAGTGGTCGAACCACAAGTGCAGATTCAGGCACAGCAACAGGCTTTGCCTCAGGTCGAACAAAATCCTGGAATTGTGTTGGTAAATAGAAACCAAAATGCTGATGATGTGGTTAGAAATGTCCAGAATAATAACTTTGTTGGACAAAATAACATAGCCAATTTGGTCGAAACCATTCTGGCACAAAATGGGTTAAACATAGGCATGCATAGGCCTCATTTTGTCTCTGCCTTATCAGAATATGTGCTTCAAACCGAATTACCAAGGGGTTGGAAAATCCCAAAATTTACTAAATTTGCTGGTGATACCAGTGAATCTACTGTTGAACACATAGCAAGATACTTAACTGAGGCAGGAGATTTAGCAAACAATGAGAATTTGAGAATGAAGTATTTTCCAAATTCTCTAACAAAAAATGCTTTCACGTGGTTTACTACTCTCCCTCCACATTCAATTTTCAATTGGAATCAATTGGAGAGAGTTTTCCATGAGCAATTCTACATGGGACAATCTAAGATAAGTCTCAAAGAATTAGCAAGTGTTAGGCGTAAAATTCCTGAGTCTGTAGATGATTATTTGAATAGATTTCGTTTACTTAAGGCTAGATGTTTCACTCAGGTGCCTGAACATGAATTGGTCGAAATGGCTGCTGGTGGCCTAGACTATTCGATCAGAAAGAAGTTAGATACTCAACATCTAAGAGATATGGCCCAATTGGCTGATAGGGTTCGACAGGTCGAACGCTTAAAAGCAGAAAAGGCTAGAAATTCTAAGTATCATAAGAAAGAAAAAGTTGCTTATGTAGAAACTCAAGATAGCGACCAAGAATATGATATCTCTTATGAGGATGTTGAACAAGGGGAAGTAGACCTAGCAGAATTAAAACCTGGTCCCCCTTACGCTTGTAAACTCTTAAAGCCTTCAAATGGAAAAAATCCTATTGAACCAAAAAATGATAAATATGTTTCAAAGACTTATACGTTTGATATAACAAAATGTGATGAGATCTTTGATTTGTTGGTTACTGATGGCCAAATAGTGGTTCCATAAGGTGTTAAAATACCTCCATTAGATATGAGAAAGAAAAGAGGTTACTGTAAATATCATAATTTCCTTGGTCATAAAACCTCACAGTGTGTGCTCTTCAGGGACTTGGTTCAAAGGGCTTTGAATGAAGGAAGACTCAAATTTGGTGAAAAACCCAAGGTCACAAAAGCTGATCCAGAGTCGTCACAGAATGCTGATACCCTCTATGCTGAACCACAAGCTATTATGATGGTCGAAGCCATGGAGGTTACATAAGTACAAGTACAAAAAATCCCTGAAGAGGAATACTTCGAGAAAATGAAGGTAGTATATCCTCGCGCTGAAGAGGATTTAGTTGATTTTCTGAACAGATGCAAGTTGGAGAACAAAGGGGTGATGCTTTGTTCTCGTTGCAGTGCTGTATGCGACAAAGAGGCTACTGCAGGCCTCATGAAGTTTCAACCTATAGCAAATAGGCTGGGGGCAAACCCAAAGCCTTACCAAGAAAAAGGGAAAGGTATCCTGACTCGACCAAATAATCCCGCTCAATTTGATCGAAGGCCTACCTTTCGACCATCTGGTTCGATTCCAATAGAGCGCTGGGTGCACCAAGGAACAATGAGGTTCAATAAAGGTGCAATGGAAATTGGTGGCTCTAGTGGTACCAAGCTGAGTTATGCAGAGGATGTGAACAAATACTCTTACAAAAATAACTACAAGGGTAAACATCCAATGACTAGGACTCAATGGCGTAGATTCCAACGCCAAAAGAAATTGACTGCAGAAAATTCACAAGTAAGCCAATATAAGGAAGTGGCTAGAAGGCCAGCAAAAGAAAGAATCCTTCCACCAATAGATGAAAATAAAATGGAGGATGATGATTTGCTGGATTCTGAACCAGACTTTGATGTAATATGTGTGGTTTTCATATTACCATCAGAGTATGATGTGCAATCAGAGGTAACTGAGCTCGAAACTGACTTCGACCAGTTAGACATGGCTGATCCAAAGCCAAAATGTTACTATGTCTTGAACAATGGCTGCATCGAAGAGCAACAGGCTACATTCGAAAGGCCAGATTTAGGCATGAAAAACCACCTCAAACCACTCTTCATTAGGGCAAAAGTTGAAGGGGTTGGAATTAATAAAGTGCTGATAGATGGGGGCGCTGCTGTTAACCTAATGCCCTTATCTATGCTGCCAAAGATTGGCAAATATGACTGTGATTTGTCAGCCCACAACATTGTTTTGTCTAACTATGAAGGCAAGACAGGATATTCCAGGGGGGCAATTCAAGTGGATGTTGCAGTAGGCAGCATAGTTCGACCCACTTTGTTCTTGGTAGTTGAATCCAAGGCAAACTTCAATTTGCTTCTAGGAAGGGAGTGGATTCATGGAGTGGGAGCTGTTCCTTCGACCCTTCATCAGAAGTTGATACTTTGGAGGGAGGATGGCTGTGTTGAAAATATAGAAGCTGATCAAAGTTTCTATATGTCAGAAGTTGATACCATAAATCAACAAACTTTTGACAAGAATTTGGCGAATATTGCGCCATGTTATGATAGAGAGAATGCTTTCACACCTTCTGATAATGTGATACATTCTGTTAAACTCCACCCAACCCAAGGTTTCATATGGGAAAGAGAGGAAATAGATGCTGCATCCTCTGAAGATAGAGTCATACGCCCATCTGGGTGGAATATATATGAAGATTATTATGACTGAGTCCAATGCATGGGCCAGGATTACGGCTTATATGGCCGAAACTAAGTTAAATACGGCTTTGGAAGCTGAGGTTCATCAAAATATGGCTACAACAGCCAAGGTCGAAAGTGATGACACTTCTGTGCCACAAACACAAAGGCTTGACTGCATCTATGATGAAGAACCTTTGGGGTTCGAAAGAGATCCACTTAATGAAACTCCTAAGATGCAAGCTCAAGATCATTTGGAAGAAATTGACATTGGAGATGGCTCAATAAAAAGGCCAACTTACATTAGTGCCAATATTAGTCCTGATTTAAAAGAAAAATTGGTATCACTTCTTAAGGAATTTAGTGATTGTTTTGCTTGGGATTATAATGAAATGCCTGGACTCAGTAGAGAATTGGTCGAACTCAAGCTACCAATCAAGGCAGGTAAAAAACCAGTAAAACAATTGCCAAGAAGGTTTGCACCAGAAATCATGTCCAAGATCAAGGAAGAGATCGAAAGGCTGCTGAAGAGTAAATTCATCAGAGCTGCCAGGTATGTAGAATGGTTAGCAAATATAGTTCCTGTCATTAAAAAGAATGGTACACTTAGAGTATGCATAGATTTTAGGGATCTAAATAATGCCACACCTAAAGATGAGTATGCCATGCCTGTGGCAGAAATGTTAGTAGATTCAGCAGCAGGTTTCGAATTCTTGAGTATGTTAGATGGTTATTCTGGTTATAACCAAATATTCATTGCTGAGGAAGATGTATCTAAAACAACGTTTCGATGCCCTGGTGCTTTAGGCACTTATGAATGGGTTGTTATGCCTTTTGGGCTAAAAAATGCTGGTGCCACTTATCAAAGGGCAATGAATTCCATGTTTCATGATTTCATAGATACATTTATGCAAGTTTACATTGATGACATCATCATTAAATCCTCTTCTGAAGATAGCCATCTGCTGTATCTTAGGCAATCTTTTGAAAGAATGAGGAAACATGGATTAAAAATGAATCCATTAAAATGTGCTTTTTGTGTGCTTGCAGGAGATTTCCTTGGTTTTGTGGTGCATAAAAAAGGCATTGAAATTAACCAAAACAAGACAAAGGCTATCTTAGAGACAAAGCCTCCTTCGACCAAAAAACAACTTCAGTCTCTGCTGGGAAAAATTAATTTCTTGAGAAGATTCATTTCGAATCTAAGTGGAAAAGCTCAAGCCTTTTCACCATTACTTCGACTCAAGAAAGATGATCCATTCCAGTGGAATGAAGAACATCAAAAGGCTTTTGATGATATTAAAGATTACTTGATAAAGCCTCCAGTTTTAATGCCTCCTAGTAGGAACAAAGCTATGAAGTTGTATATTGCTACGTCTGAAAAGACAATAGGGAGCATGTTGGCTCAAGAAGATGATAATGGCATAGAAAATGCAGTTTATTACCTTAGTAGAGTTTTAAATGATGCAGAAACTAGATACACTGCCATAGAAAAACTTTGTCTTTGTTTATATTTCTCTTGTACTAAACTTAAGCATTATATAAAGCCTGTTGATGTCTATGTCTATTCCCATTTTGATGTTATTAAACATATGCTAACTAAACCTATATTACATAGTAGAATTGGAAAATGGGCATTAGCATTAACTGAATATTCATTGTCTTATAAACCTTTAAAGGCAGTTAAAGGGCAAATTGTGGCTGATTTTATAGTAGACCATTCTTTGGTCGAAATGCCACAGGATTATGTGGATATTCAGCCATGGATCCTTTATTTTGATTGGTCCAAACATAAACATGGGACAGGAATTGGAATATTAATTATATCTCCTACTCAAGTTCCAACTAAGTTCAAATACAAAATAAATGGACTTTGCTCTAATAATGAGGCTGAGAATGAAGCCTTAATTACAGGTTTAGAAATACTAAAGGACTTGGGGGCAAAGAACATTAAAATAAGAGGTGATTTTGAATTAGTATTGAAACAATTAACACAAGAATATAAATGTGTTAAAGAGCACTTGATAAAATACTTTACTGTAGCTAGTGCTTTGTTAAATTGCTTCGATCATGTATATATTGAACATGTACCTCGATTAGAAAATCAAGAAGCAAATGACTTAGCTCAAATTGCTTCAGGGTATAAAATGTCGAAAGAAAAGTTGACACAATTGATCGAAATAAAAGAAAAATGGTTTTACAAGAACCAATATCTGAACAACTGTCAATACCAAAACTTGTGGGAATCTATGTGACAGTTACTGCTATACGTGATGTCAGCGCCGTCATTGGTAGAAGTGTCAAGCACGTGGGAGTAAAAATGCCTTTTCCTTTCTCGTTCGACCTACTCGATCGAAACAGGCATTTCGGGGCAATTTGTTAGCCCACATTTTTACTAAGTAAAAATATGTTCTAAATGCATGAATGAAATAATTATATTTAATCATGTAATTATTTTATTATTCATTAAATATGTTTGGTTTTCAAAGCCACTGAATTTAATGATCAATCATGCATGAATTTATAATAAATGTTCTAATTAGAGCATTATTTCTTAACTTTGCATTTCTTCAGGTTTCCTTTCGATTTGGTCGAAACGTCAGTAGGGTCGAAATGTCCCCTGTGCAGAAGAAGAGCGTGGACTTAGCAAAATATTCAAGGAAAGCATTGCTAGTTCGATTTCGATGGATACAACGGCTAAGTTAAAGGATAAGGAAGAATTCAAATTCAAAATACGTGTCAGGACACGCGTCTTCTTTTAGTTATTTAGGCGTTATTAGTAGTTAGGATTTAATGCTTATAAATAGGATAGTTCTATGATCGAAAAAGGGGTCACAATCATTATACAAAATCCACAGAAAAACTCAAAGTACCCATGTCAAAGCGAGAAACGAGTGCTCGAAGGAGAATGTATGTTATGTGAACCATTTTCATTCTGTAATCATTTACATTTGAATGCAATTTACAGCCTTTAACTTTATTCCAATTGCCTTTTACTTTCGACTCATTCTTTCATTCTATTTATTCAATTGAATAAATATTCTTTCTTGCATTTCAAGTTATATAAAAACATAAAAACAACACTTTATCAACATAAGAACAATAATGAAAACTAATAACTTTGAAAATATAAACAAAAGCACTATGTCCCGAGATTTACTAGTTGATCTCTCTTGTAATAATCAAACTAGCGTTGTTTACCAAATTTCACAGTAAACAATAACATCATGACAGATGAATTAAGCCAACATCGAGGCAATGCCTGGCACGGTGTATCAGCTGATGGTGAAATAAACATTTCTTGGGGTAAAGCCCACTAATCAGAAGTCTGGCAAAAATCGCCATTTGCAAACCGTATTAGAGTGCTTTCTCATGGGTGCACTTCGGCAGTCATGCTTTTGCTTTTTTTCTTTTTACTTTCTTCTTTTTTTGAAATCCCTAACTTTTGCCTGGATCGCCCTTTCGGGTTTTCGATCCACAGGGAATATATCTTCTTTTTTTGTGCCCCTAATTTTTGCCTGAATTGCCCTTTCGGGTTTTCAATCCACCGGGACGCTCTTTTTTGCCTAAGCCGCCTTTTTAGGTTTTTGACTTACCGAGCTGTTCTTTTATTTTTTAAACAAAGCATTTCTTGACTGCATCAGTATCTACAGGACGCGGGAGCTCATAGCCACTGACTTGAATCCTTGAAGAGTATGCCCCTGAATGTAAGGACTCGCCCCTGATTGGCAGGATCCTGAGGTAATTTGCCCCAAGTTAGGAGCGTTTTGTGTTTTCTTTTGAAAAGTGTTTCTGATGCAATGTACGTGCAAGTTTTGGAATCATATGTGGTGTGTGTAAAAGACAGTTACTCAACAAACATGTGGAGTCAGATTTAACAACAATTTTACTGAATATGCTTTCATTAGTGAACCTAGCTTCAATTAGGTCTTTTGAGGGTTATAACGTGGTCTGGTTCATGGTTTTGAAAAAAAAAAGATTATTAGGCTCAAAGTTTTGTTTTAACCCACCCATTCTTCTTTGATGTCCTCCATTCCTATATTCAATTAATTCGGCTGACGCCTTAGTTGACAAGAGAATTTTGACAATGATGTTTGAGGTTGACGCTCCGGTCGAAGCTTTGATGAGATTCTTGAAGTGACAGTCACTTCTTTTCATTTACAAGCTTGTTTTAAATTTTTTTTTTTTTGGGATGAACCAATTCTTTTGGATTTTGTGGTCCATCAGGATGCCCTAAATTTTGCCTAAGTCTTTTTACTTAGCGGGCTTTTTGATGTAGGAGAATTGTGACTGCCATATGTATTTATGAGTTTTGTTTTCTCATGAGCTTCTCCATTTTAGATGGATTGATCCTCTTGTATTGGGATGTATCATTGAATTAACTGAAAGACTACCCTGCCCCGGGTTAAGATTAAAGGTTTTTTTTATAGCAGAAAGAACACCAACTTCTAGCTCAAAGGGGTTGACTACGGATTATCTCCTTATATCTCCACTGTTTGGGAAATGAAACAATGCCTTACATCATCAACCGGGTCTTACTAATGAAAGCATATATCAACAAATTTAATCATTTAGTTTACATCATTCTCCCCTTAAATTTGTTAACATGAAAAGTAAAATGGAAAAGCATTGCCATTTGTGATGGCACAAGAAAAGAGTGAATACGAATGAATGGATTCCAAAAAATGCATGCTTATTATTTTAGAAACATTAATTAAAAGGTGGAATTTTAAAAGCAAACAAATGCTTGGCAAGAAAGAAATTACAAATTGAAAATAAAAGGCCTAGTGATCCTAGGGACAACTTTCCTGATAATCTTGAATCAAGTAGATAGAGGACCCATGGTTTGGCAGAGGGTTAGCTTGGACATTAGGATTTGAATCTCTAAAGGATAAAAGGTTGGCACGGACCAAATTCTGAACCTCTTTTTTAAGAGCATAGCAGTGTTCAACATCATGTCCTGGTGCTCCTTGGTGGAAAGCACATGTGAGGTCGGTACGGTACCAAGCAGGAAGTCTTTCTGGTACAGGAGGAGGTGGTTTAGTTTGGACAAGGTTCTTTGCAAGCAGAGCAGGAAGCAAGCCTGCATATTTCATTGGTATGGGGTCAAAGGATTGGGTTCTTTGAGGCCGATTTGGCTGGTTGAAGGGTTGTTGAGGAATGGGTGAAATAGCAGCAACATGTGGGTAAACTGGATATCCTGATCGGGGTCCTCTGTGGGTTACCATGCCAACCTCTGGCTCTTTCTTTTTCAGAAAATTATTGTCAAACTTCTTTGCATTGTTAGCCGGGGCATTCTCATTCACCAAACGTCCTTCCCGAAATCCTTCCTCGAGACGCATTCCCATTGCTACCATCTCGGTAAAATTGTTTGGCGCGCTGGCGACCATCTTCTTGTAATAAAATGGGCTGAGAGTGTTGAGAAACAACTTGATCAACTCTTTTTCCTCCAAAGGTGGACGGATTTGTGCAGCAAGTTCTCTCCACCGCTGGGCATACTCTTTGAAAGACTCATTTTCTCTTTGAGTCAAAGCCCGGAGTTTATCCCTATCTGTGGCCAAGTATGAATTGTAGCTATATTGCCGAATAAAAGCATTGGCCAGATCATTGAAAGTACGAATATCAGTACTATCAAGGTCCATATACCACCTTAGTGCGGCACCAGCCAAACTGTCCTGAAAATAGTGGATGAGTAGCTTATCATTGTCGGCCTGAGTTGACATTTTTCTTGCATACATCACCAGATGAGCTCTAGGGCAAGTGTTCCCCTTATACTTCTCAAAGTCTGGGACCTTGAATTTATGCGGAATCACAACATTGGGAACCAAGCAGAGTTCATGTGCATTCTGACCAAACAATTCTTTTTCACAGAGAGCTCTTATCTCTCGCTGCATCTCATTGTACTTGTCTTGTAGGTCATCCACCCTATCAAATGGTTCTACACTTTCAGTACGAAAGATAGGTCCCTGATCTTGCTGAATGGTGTGGACAAGGGGTGCTGAATAAGTCATTGTAGCTTGAGGAAATGATAGGACAGGCGGAGGAACCGACGCTGCTTATTGTGCAATAGAGGCTTGAATTTCAGAAACCACGGGACGAAATCCTTCACTGAACACATGTAGCGGCATGCCCCATGCATAACCTTCAAGCATAGTAAACTGAGGAGTACTAGTAAGCACAGTTGGAGTCGGCTGGACCAAAGAAGTGTCGGTGAGCTGAGGCAACGATGCCTGAGCTTGAGCCTGAGCGGCCAACACAGTAGTCATTATAGTAGTTAGCTTCTCTATCTCAGCTTGCATAGACGTTACTTCTTCACGGAGTGCCTGATTCTCTTGCTCAAGATGATCCATTATTTCCTTAAGTTGGCTCGAGTGTTGTAGATACGGGTAGACTTGTAATGAATACGTCGGGCCACTTTTCCTTTGACCGAGGCAGAGAGAGAAGAAGATATGAGACTCAGTTTTGAAACTTATGAATGCAGTTTGATGCATGATATGTTTATGCTAAAATATGCAAAGTTTTATTTATCGAAGGACTTATAAATTAATTATAACCATTGTAGAAAACATTCATTACACTTGATAACTAAAATATTACAAAGTAATTCTCTTTTCTTTTTTTCCATTTTTTTAGTGTTTCTTTTTTACAAGATATATCTACAATGTTCACAAAAATTTGTTTAAGTCCTTCGATATGGGATGAATTTTTCTTTTATGAATGAATGCATGTATGCATGATTATGTTGAAAACATGGTGGGGTTAAGGTATATAATGATGGAGTTAAGGGTAAGAACCACCCACATGGTAAATACTATGGTTTAATCTGTGCCTGCATTATGGGTTCTACAAAGTTCCCAAAGTTATCAACCGTCTTCTGGATATTACCGGCTTACAAGACTACTCTTGGTCCAATAATATCCACAAGACAATCTCGTTTGAGTGTAGTTTCGCGTGTCGACCAATTCAAGACTACTCTTGACCAGCCACCACACTACGTCCTAAGAGTCAAGATGGGTTAAAGGTAAATCTAAAGGTCCACAGCGTCGTCGGACACTCACATTGCAGTAACGCCAACACCACTACTCGTGCAAACAGAATATCACCGTCATGAGGCCTCAGCTGAGCGGGGTTGTATCACATGTGAAGCATGGTCCAGACTACTCCGGGCATGTCACTTTGATTATACCATCATCCTATCTTATTGTTTCACTCAAGCCCGGGTACGGGACTTATCTCACCACTCAAAAGACCCAAAAAAAATTTTACTTACATAAGCAAAAATAATTGCACAAAAAAAATAAAATTAAACAAGTTAGGCTCAACCCTCTTAAGGGGAGTCCCCAGTGAAGTCGCCATTTCTGTCGCGGTGATTTTTGGATATCAAACTATTGATTAGTTTGACTCACAAATTTATGATTCACAACCGAGCTTTTATTTTTCCAAGGAAAAGGGGAAAACTTCGAATAAACCCTATTTTTGAGAGATTGAAGGTTCGGGGGTTGGTTACGTTAAGGGAAGGTATTAGTACCCTAAACGTCTATAGTACTCTATAGGAACCTCTTGTTTTTATTTATTTTTGTGCTAAAATTATTTGTTTACTTGTAAATTAAAGTCTAAAAAAATGTAAAAGTTAAAGTGATGATTGAAAAAAGAAAAGAAAAATGTTTTTGTTATTTTGTTGATTTGGGAAGACGCGAAGTCTTTTGCACTACGTACCCGTGAGGGATCAAAATCCCGTAGTTCGGGGTAAAAAAGCGGAGTGGTTTGTTTGATTGATTTTAAAGTTTAAAAAAGGTTTTTTAAAATAAAGTAAGAGACCAAAATGGCATAGAAAAATAAAGTGTGATGTTGATTGATTTTAAATTGTGAAAAAAAGTCTAAATATGATTAAAATTGATTGAAGTTTGATTTGAGAAAAAAAAAAGGGACGAAATTACTTGGTTTGAAATTCAAGGTTCATTAATAGAAAAATATTTTTGATAAATTTTTTTTTTTGAATATTTGAATGTTTTTTGTGATTTTTGTTATAAAAAAAACTAAGCGTGATAAGATAAACTAAACGCGAGGGATTTCATAATGATATTAGATCAAGATGAATGACCCCTTTTCCTTGGAGTTTAAATATTAGTCTCACAAAAAATAAAATAAAGGGGTGAATCAGGGCCATCTGATCTAATCAGGCGTCCCTAATCTAATCACAGGATGATGGAACAGAGGCCGTTTGATCAACGATCAGAAGGCCAGAAACGCGAGGGTGCATGAGATGCGGTGGACCAGCGCGCATAGGATTACTACGGCTTATATGATTTGTGAAACGGAAGTTCCTTTCATTTTGCCAAAATTTTCTCTTTCTTCCTCACTCTTTCTCTCTCAACGTCCTCTCTCTCGTGCGTTCATCATGAACTCAAGAACACTCATGTGTGTTCATCTTCCAAACCCAGCTCCGATGAAAATCAACTTAGTTTTTTGAAATAAGTTTTGGAAAAAACCTAGATCAAGATTTTTTTTATTTTTTGGGAAAAAAGAAAAAAATGAACAACCTTTCTACCTTCTTTTCTTTTATGTTCGATTCTTCTTCTTCTTTATATTTTTTTGGTTTTTGTTTTGGTTATAGGTGGTGTTTCTGACTGTTTGTGATCCTGTGATTTGGTTGGATGAGAGGAAAAGGGTTTTGAAATTTTCTCTTCCTCTGAGTTTTTTTGCTGTCACTGCTGATGAAAAACAATTGGCTTTTTTTGCTTCTGATTTTTGGTTCCAATTTATAGAGAAAATTGTTGAGTTATTGGACCAATGGATGATTTTTTTGTGTGATGATGAAAGTTTGGTTTGGGAAGAAAAATTGGGTTTGCTTTTCTGATTGAGTGTGAATTTAGAGAAAGATTTAAGCTTTTGATGAAAGGTTGAAGAAAAGTTGCAGAAAGTGAATGATGAAGCGTGTTCCATGTTCTGTTGTTACTGACTCCCTTTTCTTTTCCCCGTTTTTTTATGGTTATAATAATAATAATAATAATAATAATAATAAACAAAAAAAGAAAAGAAAGAAAAAAGTGGGGATGGGGGGCGAGCAATAGCTTTTGCTGTTGTTGTGTTGTTATTTTTTTTAATTTTTTATTTTATAACAAACCAAAAAAAACATATATAATAATAATAGTAATAATAAATATGGAAACAAAAAATAAAGATGGTAATAATAATAAGGATTAATGATGAGTGATAATAAAAGAAAATAAAATGAGAGTAGTTATACTTAAAATAAATATTCAACATATTTTTTTGGATTGTTTTCAATAAAAATAAAAACTTACCTAATTTGATAAAGTTACTAATAATAACAAATTTAAGTAAATTGACATATTTTTTTGGATTTTCAATAAAGATACAAATTTAAATAAATTGGCGTTGTGGATGTTTGTGCTTGCTGGCTCAATGTTTTTGCATCGAACGGTTTGCATACAATCCAAATCATTCTTCATCGGAAAAAAAAAATTGACATATTTTTTTGATTTTTGTTAGTGATGTATAAAATGAATAATGAGGATATGATATGAGATTTTAGGTCAAAAATTGGGGTATGACACATCTAATACAAAAGACTACATATTTAAATTACAAAAGAATCATAACCTAAGCATAAAAGCCTAAAGAAAACATACCTTGCTGAGTTAGTTTTCTCGTAAAGGGAGAAAACTATGCCCTTAGAGCTCGTCCGAACACCTCCTTTATAGTAGAGAGTGTTCTACTATTTCTGAATGATTTAAACAATGAATGGAGGGCTCTATTTATAGTTTTCGTAATGGGCCTCAGCAAGCCATCGTGCTGCGATAGGTGCATCGCAGCACGATGAGAAGATTTAGTTCAGAATTATAAGTAATCATGTGCGTTTCATCAGCTTGGTCGCCAAGTAAGGTCATCGTACCACGATGAGGGGCATCGTAGCACGATGAGCAGATTCTCTTCAGATTTTCTTCTGTTGATTTCTTGGCCAACAAGCAGCTTCCATCGTGGCACGATGGAAGCCATCGTGACACGATGAACAACGCAAATCTTCACATTTTTGGCTTTTTCTTGTCTTTTTGCATTCTTGACTCTGTCTTGATGCTTTTCTTGGATTCTGTAGGTTTTTCTTTGTATTTGGGCCTGTCTTGGTCATTTTACTACTAAATATACTACCTAAAATACCATAGAAATTTTTGTCATCAACCCTTAATTCTGTTTTGAAAGTCACCTTTTATAGGCCTTCAGTATCGCGCCTTGATTTCCTTTTTTCCATGTGGCAGAGTTTGTTTCACTATTGAATATTGATTACACCATGATCACTATATATAAATCATGGCATCATAATTCCATAAATTTGTAACCCTTAATTCTGGTTTGAGAGTCACTTTTTATAGGCCTTCAGTATGCACCAAATTTCACCACATGTAGCAAACAATCCCGCCCTGATTTCCCTTTTTACCACATGGTACATTTTGTTTCATTGTTGATCATGCCACGATCCCTATAAATCATGGCACCATAATTCCATAAATTTCACTCCTACTGGCAGCTAAAAATCATACCACGGCCCTGATTTATCGTAGTGCACTTTTTCTAAAAATTTGCCTTTGAAATTCCTGGCACGCTATGCACAATGTGCGATACGATGTGCTAAGCACCTTAACAGATCTAACGCGTACAAGTAAAGCAACAAAGCATAAAACAAATAAAAGAGACGGAGTATTTGTTAACCCAGTTCGGCGAACCTACGTCTGGGGATACCAATCCAGGAAGGAATGTCACTATAATAGCCCTAGTTCTAAGTTATCAACAAATGCCCCGTTTACAACTTACAACCTAGACACCACCAATGATTCTTCAACCTAGGAACTCCTAGATCAGAGATCCCATCTCACTCCCTTACAACCTTACAAACAGCAAGGATTTCAATAACACAAATACAAAAATGTTTTGGAGACACACTCCTAAAACTACACACTCGTACCTAAAGGCTTAGAGTGTTGCAACCAACAAAAGTCCTAACTCCGTACTTCAAAGCTTAGGAGAGGATCACACACAGTACAACTCAATAAAAACAGTCCTAAGCTTGCATCAATGAGACACAAGAAAGGCTCACAAACAAACACACGCAAAAACCTAAGTTCTTAGAAACAAAACACAAGACGGCGTGAACAACTCCTGAATTATGTTTAGCTTCTTGCTTAAATACTTCAGATAAAACACTCCTTGATTCTGATATGATATGGCCTTGATTTGTTTGACTCAAGCCATTAATGCACATTAATTGAAAGAGATTCTTTACTAAAATATTCTTCAAGGAGATTCTCTACTAAAAGCATTCTTGACCAGGATCTGAAGCATTAAATGATGATCCTCATAATTACTCTGATTAAATGCGCCATACAAGATCCATGAGAGAGAAACCAACATTCCATAAATAGAACATGTCGTGAACACTACTCGTGAGATGATACGATGTTGAGGCATCATATCGCACATCCTGCTACAAGGTTTATTTTACCAAAAATGCAGCCAATACCAAAGACTCAACAAACTCCCCCTTTGGCAAATTTTTGGCTAAAACAAGTTATGACCATACAGATACTACTCAAATAGATACTTCAACTACATTTCTTTTTCTCAACATAAACACACAAGCATAAAGATCAATAGTAGCTATCCTTCAAAACAGTTTCCATACTACTCTTTCATGGAGAACAGTAGAAAAGAATAAGATGTATCTTTTAAGATTATCAGAGTGGCGTGCAACAGCGGAACACAAAAACAACTACTTCGCCTTAAATGGTCAGGAAAATAAACACTGATAGGATGTCGAATATAAAGCTTCAACATTTCACAAAACATCTCCCCCTGCACATATGCATAGGATGTTGGAGCATCGTATCCAACATCTCCCCCTGCAGATTACATATCAGCTCCCCCTAAGCACCTGCAAATCTCAGAGCACACACAACCACACAACTACATACTCCATCTAAGATACACTACTAGCTACACTACAGGCATATCATTAACCAGAGCAGAGCAGATAAACTATCCAGCAGATCGTTACCAAAACATACCAAATAACATATACTTTTACTCCCCCTTTAAGCCACAAATTTGACAAATTAGCAGTACAGAAAATTAAGAAGTACAGGAGCTTACTACAAACCAGCAGAAATAAAATTGTCTATGCCCAGAAACAGCAGAACAGAACAGAACAGAAACAGCTTAACAAGCACAAAAGTAAACAGGGCAGCATCATTACAACATTAAAAAGAAGTGCTGGACTCAGTCACTTCCAGGTCATCTGTATCACCACCAGCTTCATCATCCTCAGCTGCATCACCAACAACATCACCAACCTCAACTTCTGCATTCTCAGCACCTATACCCTCTTCCTCAGCTTCCTCTTGTTTCAGGGCAGAAATAACCTTTTCAAGCTCTTTCTTCTGCTCATCCAGAGCTCTAACAGTAGCTTCCATGGAAGTGATCATAGCCCTTCTGTTCATGGTGGAGGTAGATGCTTTCTTGGGTGAAGGTACCTTCTTAGAAGGGCCAGCTATGTCAGCAGCATGGTCTCCTTCAAACAGTTTGAAGTGAAGAGAAAGTGGGGACTCTCTCTTACAGGGTTCATCAGCATCAGTCAATATAGTAGGGTGTTGGGTTATGATGATCCCACATATAAGGGTAGGAAAGGCAATGGGCATTCTGATAGCCCAAGACTTACCATGAAGCATGGTTTGTTCAAAAATATAGGTCCCATAGTCAGCTTCAGTACTAGTCCCAACAGAGTAGATCAATCTTGCCAGTCCAGTAGCTATGTGTGAGGCATGGGTAGTAGGAACCCAGTTTATAGTTCCTATCTTGTTCAGCACAGCATATTTAACAGACAACATGCAGGAGGGGACCTTACCTTTCAATGGCCACACCTTAACTTGGTTGGCAGTGATTGTCTTACAAACTTCATTGTTGTTTATCTCCAGCTTAGAATAACCATCTTTTCTTTCAAGAAACCTGTTGATTATAGCAGGAGAAAACTCCACACATTTTCCTCAAACAAACACCTTCTGATATTCTTTGCTAATAGGTTTGTCACAGTCCTCAGCAATATTCACAATAAACTCCTTAACCAGTTTTTCATAACAGCTTCCTAAATTACTAACAGTTTTCATTAGGCCAGCTTTTTCTATTAGATCAATTACCTTTTTGCATTGCATGGTTTCTTTAGAGAGCTCTCTTTCCATACCAAGTCTCCTTGCATACACATACTTCCACTTTGCAGCACTGTCAATGAAATGGAAGGACACATTGTCCATTGGCACATCAGGGACATTGGGTGGAATAAATCTCCCAGCTACTCTTCTTTTTGAGGACATGATGCTTGGAGCATCCTCTTCAACATCTTCACCAGATGTAGCAGCAGTAGTCTTCATCCTTTTTCCTGACTTTTTCTGAGGAGAGGGTGTGATGTTTGGAACATCTTCTTCAACATCATAATCTGAGTCACTCAGATTTATGGTCTTCCTTTTGGATGATTGTTTCTTATGTTTAGCAGGAATCTCCACTCTGCTAGATCTTCTGACATGTCCAATCATCTGTTTCTTTGAGGATTTTGTAGCCTCAGCTGCTACCTTCTTTTTCTTTGATGACTTTGTTGCTTCAGCTGCAACAACAATCTCTTTGCCCTTTCTTTCTCTTAGCCTACTTCCTACACCAGCTTTTTCACTCCTTTTCCCATAGACAGATTTCAAAACAACTAAATCTTCTTCACTTGACACAACCTTGTTAGTGTCTTCAGCAACATTATCAGTCACATCTTTCTCCGGATTCACATCTTGATCAGCCACTACATTATCAGTCTCCTCTTCAGCAGTCCCAACCGCATCAGATAGAGGTTGACTTTGTGCCAAGGATGTTGGAGCATCCGGCACAACATTGGCCCCAGGAGCAGCATTAGCCAATGAATTGAGGGCTTCTTCCACAATCTTCGTGCTCACATCATCTTCCTCATCATCAGGAGTGTTGGGAACAGTGTTTGGAGCCACTTCAGCCTCCACAGTGATTTCCCCTTTTTCAATATTTAGGGATTTTGGAGAAATTTCCTCAGCAGTTGCGATTTCAACATTAGGAACAGATGTTGCGACATCAGATGCAACGTTTGTGCTCGCAGTGCCCTGATCATCAAGATAGAGTTGTTGCATGTTGAAATTAGAGGAGTATCGTGATTTCGGTTTCTGAGATTTTGGTTTAGATGAGGTTTTGGTAGCACGGGTGTTTTTAGTTTTGGTTTTCTTCTGTGGTTTAAATTTAGTGGAGGTGGAAGGGGTTTTGGATGAAGGTTCAGAGGTCGTGGATTTGAGTGCAGAAGCAAATGAGGGATGTATGACGGTGAGAGGGACGGCGGAGATGGGAACGGCGTCGGAAATAACGTCGGAGGGTTGTGGTTGAGGAGAGTTGGTTGTCGAAGATGAGGTTTGCTTGGTGTCATACCCTAATTTTGCCCCACTTCATTTTCACATTTTCTTCCATCTAGCCATTATTTTGCATTTTTTTAGAAAAGTCAACTTTTGCATAAAGACTTATAAAAACATTTTTCTTTGCAACATTTGCATGACATGATTTATTTACCCTTTTTCCCTTATATCTTTTAATTAATTACTTTTTTCATTTATTTTGATTTTGTTACTTGTAATCCAAGAAACCTCATTTCATTATCAAATGCACTCCATTTTTCAATTCAAATCCAATTCAATTTCATTCTCATTTCATTCCAAAATTATTGCATCATTTAAAATTTAAAATTGCATTGTTGCATCATGGTTAATTAATTTTTTTTTTGGTCCAAACACATTTTTGTTAGCCCAAATCCAAACAACAAAAATCATCCAAAAATGACACCACATCATCACCTAACTAGAAGCTTCTATTCTCCTCCACCTCACCACAAAAAAAACGCTAACCAAAGCACAATCAAAAACCTCATAAAAATATCCCAAAATCAATTTCTCTAAAATGCCCTTTCTTCTTCACCAATCCATGATCCACCTTACCCTAATTCCCATCTATAAATAAAGCCTCACATCAGAGCAAAATGGAGGAAAAAATCATAGTAAAGAAACTCTGTCAAAATCACAACTCAACAATACCCATTTTTCTCCATCTTCATCAAAAAACCAAAAACCTCGAAACTTCATCAAAACTCAAAAACAAACCATCAATCATCTTCCATTAACTTCTAGAAACACAAATCCATCAAAAGATCATCAAAAACCGTGGCCTATAGCTCGAGATAGCTAGAAAGAAAACGAGGCTCTCTGGACGTAAATAACCTTGAATTCTTACTTCTGGACATGATGTAGTGCTTTCTAGCAGTTTAGTTTATTTAATTTCATCCTATTTTGCGTTTTCATAATTTTTATTTCAAAGTTGTTGTTGTTGTTTTTCACGATCTATACTGTTTTAGCCAAAACTAAGGGAGGATTTGAGCTCTACGCGAAAAATCATGCAACTTAGTATATTGGAACGTTAATTTTGAGGTCCGATCGTGTTTTTGGGTGTGAAACCCGTGGAGCTTGAAGCTCCATCCATGGCCGCGCGTTCTTGTTCTGTTTGCAGGTGAAGGGAGGTTGAAGACGATGACGTGGCGACGCGTCATTGGCTCCCTCCCAGTTTAAATCGTGTGCGTTTGATTGATCCGTCAGCCCAAATTTTAAAACCTTACCATGTACCCTCTTTCATCACCACACCAGATCTGTTTTTGTTTGACTCTCCGTTTTTTTGTTGACTGACGCGTGGGCTAGGTTTCTGGACCAGGCTTGCTATTCGCACCACCCTGTCTTTACTTTCTACACCCCCTCAGCTTAAATTAATTTTAATTGATTCTTAGCTTATTTCCAAAAGCACTTAAGTGGTTAATAGCTTATTTAAGCTATTCTAATCACTTTGTTATGCTTAAATTTAGTCTTTCATTATTTTAGCATTTATTTTTCTTTTTAGCTTTATAGCTTAATTAATCACTTTTTAGCTTATTTTCACAAGCACTTATTTGGATCCTATGCTTATTATAGCTTTTGGAATCATTTTGTTATGCTTAAATTATGATTGTCCTCTGACTTTCTTATTTTGGCATTTATTTTGCTTTTTAGCTTTTTCTTTTTTAGCTTTTTAGCTTAATTAATCACTTTTTAGCTTATTGTCATAAGCACTTATTTGGAGCTTGAGATTTTTAGCTTACTGAACCATTTTGCTTTGCTTACATCTTAGTAATTTCCAGATTTGAGTATTCATTCTTTTAGATTATTCATTTAATCACTTCTTGCTTGTTAGCTTATTTGTTTAATTACTTAATTGAGATTAACTTGTTTCTTTAAGTTTCTTTAATCATTTTGCTTATGCTAATAGCTCATGTACAGTACCTCTAATATTTCTAACTCCTTCTTGCATTGATTTAATTTAGCATGTTTAAGTTATTTAATTCATTGTACGTTACTTTAGTTTATGCATTTTATTTAATTGTGCATCATATCTACTCATGCTTGTTGCATTCATGCATTACTTAATTATGTCATATTAATTCATGCATATTAATTAATTATTCGCACTCATGCATACTTAATTTAGTTGTCATCTTATTATTTCAATTATTATTGTTGTAATGTGGCGCACTCCTTATCTCTCTTGCTTTTCCTTTTGGACCATTTTCTTAATCAAACTAAAAAGACTTTTGCAATAAACAAAGGATGAAAAAGGGAGAATCTGGCGGTTGCTTCTTTCTTCCCTGAGTTGTCTTAGTAGCCGGTCAGTTGACTAGTTTACTTGAGCTACTCTCATTCTAAAATAAGCGTTAAAATTAACCGACACTCGTCTTTTCTTTTGGACACCATTTCTTAAATAAACTTAATTAAAGATTTTCATAACAATTAAAGAATGAAAAAGGGAGAATCTGGCAGTTGCTTCTTTCTTCCCTGAGTTGTCTTGGTAACCGGTCAGTTGACTAGTTTACTTGAGCTACTCTCATTCTAAAACAAGCGTTAAAATTAACTCCACACACTTAAACTTTTTTTTTTCTTCAGAAAACATGGATATACGCTTTATCCATTCCTCTGACACATACGAGCTTAAGCCTCTCTTTAGAGCATACAAGCATCGTTGTATCAGCGGAATGCGAAATAAGCAACATCCGTTATTCAACTCTTTTTTACAACGGATACACGTTTTTTCTACTCCTCTGACACATACACGGCTTAAGCTTCTTTTTAGAACATACAAGCATCGTTGTATCAGCGGAATACGAAATAAACGTTATCCACTAAAATCAACCAACCACACAAACATTTTTATCAGAACTACGTGAGTTTTGAATTTCCCATTGCACCAGGGAATACGTAGGAGCGGGCTCCCACAACCGTCAAACTCAATAATAGAAAAACTTTTTTTGTTTTAATTGGAAACGAAGTAGAAACTAGCCAGCGATAGAGCAATTTAATCCGGGCCTACGCAGACGAACCTTAAACCACCTAAATGGTTCCCATCGAGTACGATGGATGCGAGGGGTGCTAACACCTTCCTCTCGCGTAACCAACTCCCGAACCCGCCATGGTTCTTCAACCATGTAAATAAAGGTTTTCGTGATATTTTCCTTTCCCCTTCCGGGATAAATAAACGTCAATGGCGACTTCATTGTCATTGTATGGAAATTTTCCAGCCCGCTACAGCTGGCGACTTCACTAGGGACTCGTGAGAGTTAAGCCTAGTTTAGGCGGTTTATTATTTTCTTTGCTATTTCCAGGTTTGCAGTATCTAGCTTTATCTTTTAATTTTCTATCATTATATGCTGGCTGTTTGGTTCTCTACTTCTACTCCTTCTTCCTTTTTTTTCTTTTTGCCTTTATGGCGTGGTTACTTTGAGAAGCTCTACACCCGAGCTTGAGAAAAGCTTAGGCTAAGCTAGGGGTCTTTATGTTGGGTCACCGGACAGTTGACTAGTGACTCCGACATAATCACCTCGCCTAGAGTAGATCCTCTTGGAGATGTCGGGACACCGGACAGTTGACTAGTGTCTCCAATGTTTTGTCGTTGGGTCCATGACTCTAGGGACCTTTTGACCGGTCTAGAACCTAACCTTGTTACTATGGCCTTCTATTTAGAACCCAAGTCAAGGTTACACAGTGACCTTACCTAGAGGAGATTTCCTTTTGGACGCGTTTGCCGTGAGCTTTTGCAATAACAACATCGTTTCCAAAGGGGTGATCCATGATTCTAGGAACCATATCAAACTTAGAACAACATGTGAGAGGGATGGGTTGCAGGTAACTTTGAGCCTTTTGACCTCAGAAATAATAATTGAACCTCTGCTTCACCGTGACAGAATCTGCTACAAAATTGCATTCATGCATCCATGCACTCATGCATTCATTCATAACAAAATTATACAAAAAACATCTTTGCATAACATTTCCAAGAAATAATAAAGCATAAAAGTTTTTCATGCATTTGCATTCATACGAAAATCATTATCTCATCCTTACTCGTTCACATAAACAGCTTCATTCCCGACACTGATACCGGACTCAAAGCATCTCAAGAGAATTATGGAAAACATGCAGAAGCAAATTGATGCCTTAAGAGGTGATGTGGACCAAGTGACTGACAAGTTGGACCGTGTTTTGGGAATACTAGCTAGTCTCAGTCTGCCTTCAAGAGTGGACGTTGCAGCAGTAGGGGCAAATCCTCCAATTGATTCCCCATTGTCAAAAGTGGTATGGCCTTCATTCGGCTCATCATCCGGATATACTTCTGCAGTTGCTCAAGTCACCCAAAAGCCATTAGGTACCAACACTGAATTCATGGTTGGCCAGCTAATAACTCATCAGGTCCTACCCAGGTTTGCTATATCTCAAAGCCTAGAGGAACCCAAGAACGCTCATCAAGATGATAACTTTAAGGGAAAGTCTGTTGTATCCCCGAGTGAGGAGACTCGTCAAAGGCTTAAGGCAATAGAGGACAAGCTAAGGATAATGGAATCATTCTTGCCCAACAATGTCTGCCCACCTCACTCTCGCTCAACGGTGCCTGCTCGCACCCCATGCTTCAAGCATCAGTATCCAACAGTTATTCATCACCAGCAACCTCAGGGGTACACTTTCCAAATGCCAGTGAATCCTGTGCCACAAAGGGCTCAGCAGCGAGTTAAAAAGGTCTTTGATCTGATTCCTGTATCGTATGGAGAGCTGCTTCCCTATTTGGTGAACAATGGGATGGTGGTCCCAATAGCTTCGTTACCAAGGAATCCACCCTTCCCTGCTTGGTATGACCCTGAGGCCAAATGTGCATACCATGCTGATGCCGAAGGTCACTCTACGGACAGTTGTAGGGCATTCAAAAACAAGGTTCAAGAGCTCATTGAGCAGAAACTGTTGACTTTCAAAGAAGGAGAGCCCAACTGTGAAGGATAGTCTGTTGTCCGGTCGTGCAGACCCATCTGTGGTGCTAGTTGAAGAGTTCAAGGATTGAATCAAGCCATGAAACTATCTTTAGGCTGTCCTGTTTTAATTTCCTTGTTTGTTAAGTTTTATTAGCATTTAAACTTCGTTTGTTTGCAATAGTAATCTTAATGAAATAATAATGCATGTTTTGAATCCATTCTTTCATGTCCATTCAATTTTCTCTCTTCTTCTTCACAAAAGCAAAAAAAATATCAATACTTCTCATTTCATTTCTTTCTTTATCAATTCTGTTTCAACAAAGATTGGAGAGAGGATGATGAAAAACGAAATAACCAAGTTGCTACAGTATGCTTTCAAATAAAATTTTGCTGATGATGTAAGGCATTGTTTCAAATCCCCAAACACCGGAGAAATAAGGAAGATAATCCGTAGTCACCCCCTTTGAGCCTAGAAGTTGGTGTTTCTTTCTATACGAAAAAACCCGCAATCTTAACCCGGGGCAGGGTAATGTTCAATTAATTCGACCATGCATTCGAATTTCAAGAGAAAGAAAAAAAATCAATAAGGTGTTCCTCATCACCCATTACCAAGGCAGTCACAATTCGCCAAACAAGATACAAAAAAGAAGAAAAAGCCTGCTAAGTCCAAACCTCAAAATGGCTTAGGCAAAAATTAGGGTATCCCGCTAGACCAAAAACACAAAAGTCTAGTCTAGGCAAAAGTTAGGGATTGAAAAAATGAAAAATAATGCAAAAAACGAATGTCACCAAGATTCACGACAAAACAAAATCATGTGACCAAAACAAAAAGGCCAATGTGACTGCCATACCAAAAGGGACACACATCCTTGGTTCCCGAGCCATCATAACCTCACCATCAAAATTCCAAAAATCTCTTGGGACTTGAATACATGAGTAGAGTTAATTGAATGTAGGGCTGAAGATCATCACGAAGAATGGGATGAGTTAAAATTAAACTTTGAGCCTTATATCCTTTTATTCAGAAACCGTGAACCATACCACGTTATAACCCTCAAAAGACCTAATTGAAGCAGGGTTTATTTTGAAAGCATACGGTAGCAAGGTTGTGTTAACCTGACTCCAAAAAATCTTTTGTTAATATCATACTCTCACACCATCTTCCACAATATACATCCAATGTACATAAATACCATCTCAATTTTGATTTCAAAACTTGCATTAAAATCGTATTAGAATTACTATTTCAAGCAAACGGGTTTATCTGCAAGTCAACACTTAACAACAAGAAAGTTCCAACTCTGAGTTGTTACCGAGCAATCAAGAAGAACCTTGGACTAATCTGGGGCAATTATCTCAGAACTTCATTTATCCATGGGGCACATTCCCTAGAAAAGCCATTTCAGCACGGACAAAGTGTCCTAAGATCACATCATGGAAAGCGGTATCAAAACCCAGATTTCAAGGACCTAACAAATCACCTTGGGTTTAAGCCAATCAAGAACAAATTCTTATGACTAGGGGCAGGTCACCTGAAGATCTTGTTGGCCCAGTGATGACAGTAATTTATGTGATGTTTTTAGTATTAATTATTATTAGTTTAGTATTAGTTTTAGACCATTTACAAGGCAAAAACCTAAAGAAGTGAAGTTACTTGTCCAAGAAGTCAAGAATTGAAGAAAGTGCATAAAAAGAGGCTAAAAGGAAGAAAATGCGCAACTTTCAGTCTGCGGACCATAACTTGAGCTACGAGTATCGGAATGAGGTCCGTGACCATGCGTTGGAAAGCTAAGTCAAAAATATACAATTTTCGTGTTGAAGCAAAAACGTAATTTTGATGTCTCATCGCAGTACGATGGAGCTGCTTGTTGGCCAAGACAGCACAAGTTATATTTTTGAAGTGAATCTGTCCATCGTACCACGATGACATGTATCGTGGTACGATGGCATTTCTTGGTGAACAAGGTGATCAAACGCACAAGATCAGTTATAATTTTGAACTGAATCTTGGTATCGCAGCACGATGGCCCATCGTAGTACGATATTACTTGCTGCTCAAGTCCTAAAAACTATAAATAGAGCTCTCCTCCTTCACAATTATTCATTCAGAAATTTAGAGAACTATTTCTCTATAAGGAGCAAAGGAGGAGGAGCTCTAGGGAAGGAACTTTCCCCCTTCAACGGGAAAGGTAACTTCCTCCGCAAGGTAGCAAGGTTATTGGTATACATTTATTTAATTCTTGTAATTTAATTATGTCTATTAGTAGCTAAACTCCTTTAGGTTAGGTGGAGAAGATGAACTCCCTTAGGAATGCTGGAATCATGTAAATTGGTACTAAGTTTATATAATTGTCTATTCAGTTTTATTTATTCTATTGTCTATGTTTTAATTACGTAACCCGATTGATAGCTACAATTAGGGAACGCTCTTAGGGATGGTGATATCTAGCATTGTGCCTTAGGACCAGTGATTATCACTGACTGGCAACTAACTTATATGGTTAGTGATCTAGTATTGTGCCTCAAAACCGGCAGCCAACCCCGATCAATAGATAATACCTTAGTCACACTAGTGGTTAAAGGTAAAAGAACTAATGAAACCATGCTTAATTGACTACATATTCAGAGTCTAATCACTAGTATAGGCACGTGACAACGTGTCTAACACGGGTTCCCTGTCTATTAATTAAGGTTCTTTATACTCGTAATTAGGGTAATTATCGTACGCGGTTATTACTACTTATATTAGTTCACCAATAATAAAAAGGAATATGCAACGATATAGCACCAACTACCCAGCAGGAATAAGGGAGGGATTCCAACTACTTAACCTATCTTCTTAAATTATCTTTCTTTCTAGTCATATTCTCTGTTTCTTGAATCTAAAATTATCCCAACTTATAAAGCGGAGGCAATCTCAACAAATCCTAGAATAAGCTTAGTAACTGAGGCGTTGTCCCTGTGGATACGAACTCATTCTACTCAGTAGAGTGTGAATTATTACTCGACGACAGACTGGTACACTTGCCAGACCGTAGTCACCCAGCCAAACATGTTTCAAGAATGGGTCAATCTAGGGATACACCTCTCAGAGGGAGAGAACCAATATCAGGAAGTTGACCAAAAGTCAAGGAAAAGAGGCAAAACACTTCAAATGCCTAACAGATTGGGGCAAGACAGGATACACCAGGTCAGGTTCTCCCTATGCCTTCAAGATAATCAAGCAAAGCCTGATAAATATCTGCAACCGCTGGGTCCGGAATTTGTGTCGGGGATTACCTTCAAGCCACCATTCCACAAAAGGCCGTGATACCATCTCCAATCATTCACCACCCACCATAGGGGCATTAATCATCGTCATGCATTAATCATGTCATTTCACTCATGAAAATCATCAGCATGCATTAATCATTGCATTTTACTCATGAAAATCATCAGCATGCATTCATCATATCATTTCATTCAAGCATTTGGTATGCCTCATACCACAAGACCAATAACTTACAAAAAACCAAGTAGCCAAATCAAACATCCGCAATCAAGAACCTAACCTTGTATTGACAATCCTTCAAAGTCCAATCATTATTGGCGCCCACTCAAAGTCCAATCATTATTGGCACCCACTCAAAGTCCAATCATTATCGGCACACCACTCAAAGTCCAATCATTATTGGCACCCACTCAACGTCCAAAATCATTATTGGCACACCTTCAAAGTCCACTCATTGTTGGCAAAACCTCAAAGCCCCAAAATTCATTGGCACTACACAGAGTCCAGTCCGCTTACCCTTAAAACTCAACTTCTATTTGAATACAGTAGTGTCATGCATTCATTTCATGCATCTAATCAGACATTTCATTTGCATTAGCCTTACAATCTTAGGCGTTAAAAATAATCATTGCATTATCCCAAGCATGCATTCATAAAAATAGGTTCGAAAGTTTCTTCTCGAAGAATACATCTTTTGGTCGCCTAATTACGAGAAAAGCAGTTTAACACATCTCCTCAGCAATTGGGTCAGTAAACCACATCCACAGCAAACTTGTCAGTAAAAGACGGTGCATTTGATTTCCTTCCCCAGTGAATCTTAAGATTTCTTTACAAATCCGTACACCTTAGGGTAGTGATTTTCTTCAGGATATACACACTTAGGTGTTACATCCACCCTTTTTAGGACATACAACACTAGGTTTAGGTGTTAGTTCCTTTACAAGTAAATCCGTACACCTTAGGGTAGTGATTTTCTTCAGGATATACACACTTAGGTGTTACATCCACCCTTTTTAGGACATACAAGACTAGGTTTAGGTGTTATTTCCTTTACAAGTAAAATCCGTACACCTTAGGGTAGTGATTTTCTTCAGGATATACACACTTAGGTGTTACATCCACCCTTTTTAGGACATACAACACTAGGTTTAGGTGTTAGTTCCTTTACAAGTAAAATCCGTACACCTTAGGGTAGTGATTTTCTTCAGGATATACACACTTAGGTGTTACATCCACCCTTTTTAGGACATACAACACTAGGTTTAGGTGTTAGTTCCTTTACAAGTAAAATCCGTACACCTTAGGGTAGTGATTTTCTTCAGGATATACACACTTAGGTGTTACATCCACCCTTTTTAGGACATACAACACTAGGTTCAGGTGTTAGTTCCTTTAAAAGTAAAATCCGTACACCTTAGGGTAGTGATTTCTTCGGGATATACACACTTAGGTGTTACATCCACCCCTTTTAGGACATACAACACTAGGTTTAGATGCTAGTTCCTTTACAAGTAAAATCCGTACACCTTAGGGTAGTGATTTTCTTCGGGATATACACACTTAGGTGTTACATCCACCCCTTTTAGGACATACAACACTAGGTTTAGATGTTAGTTCCTTTACAAGTAAAATCCGTACACCTTAGGGCAGTGATTTTCTTTAGGATACACTTAGGTGTTACATCCATCTTCAGAATCTAAGCACATGCGAGGCGATGAATCATTACTTTCAAGAATACCTGCCCAGAGTTCCTGCAATAAGGATACCAAACAGGTACACTCGTTCCTCTCATCATTATCATTCATGCTTCTGCAAAATTAGGGCATTCTATATTTAATTATCTTTTACCAAAAGAATACGAATACCGAGGTCATTCGCATTCTTAAGGTCTAAGCTAATTAAATAGGGGCAGCTATCATACCCTAATTATGCCCCACTTCATTTTCACATTTTCTTCCATCTAGCCATTATTTTGCATTTTTTTAGAAAAGTCAACTTTTGCATAAAGACTTATAAAAACATTTTTCTTTGCATAATTTGCATGACATGATTTATTTACCCTTTTGCCCGTATCTCTTTTAATTAATTACTTTTTTCATTTATTTTGATTTTGTTACTTGTAATCCAAGAAACCTCATTTCATTATCAAATGCACTCCATTTTTCAATTCAAATCCAATTCAATTTCATTCTCATTTCATTCCAAAATTATTGCATCATTTAAAATTTAAAATTGCATTGTTGCATCATGGTTAATTAATTTTTTTTTGTCCAAACACATTTTTGTTAGCCCAAATCCAAACAACAAAAATCATCCAAAAATGACACCACATCATCACCTCACTAGAAGCTTCTATTCTCCTCCACCTCACAACAAAAAAAAAAATGCTAACCAAAGCACAATCAAAAACCTCATAAAAATATCCCAAAATCAATTTCTCTAAAATGCCCTTTCTTCTTCACCAATCCATGATCCACCTTACCCTAATTCCCATCTATAAATAAAGCCTCACATCAGAGCAAAATGGAGGAAAAAATCATAGTAAAGAAACTCTGTCAAAATCACAACTCAACAATACCCATTTTTCTCCATCTTCATCAAAAAACCAAAAACCTCAAAACTTCATCAAAACTCAAAAACAAACCATCAATCATCTTCCATTAACTTCTAGTGCAACTTAGTATATTGGAACGTTAATTTTGAGGTCCGGTCGTGTTTTTGGGTGTGAAACTCGTGGAGCTTGAAGCTCCATCCATGGCCGCGCGTTCTTGTTCTGTTTGCAGGTGAAGGGAGGTTGAAGACGATGACGTGGCGACGCGTCATTGGCTCCCTCCCAGTTTAAATCGTGTGCGTTTGATTGATCCGTCAGCCCAGATTTTAAAACCTTACCATGTACCCTCTTTCATCACCAAACCAGATCTGTTTTTGTTTGACTCTCCGTTTTTTTGTTGACTGACGCGTGGGCTAGGTTTCTGGACTAGGCTTGCTATTCGCACCACCCTGTCTTTACTTTCTACACCCCCTCAGCTTAAATTAATTTTAATTGATTCTTAGCTTATTTCCAAAAGCACTTAAGTGGTTAATAGCTTATTTAAGCTATTCTAATCACTTTGTTATGCTTAAATTTAGTCTTTCATTATTTTAGCATTTATTTTGCTTTTTAGCTTTTTCTTTTTAGCTTTTTAGCTTAATTAATCACTTTTTAGCTTATTTTCATAAGCACTTATTTGGATCCCAAGCTTATTATAGCTTCTGGAATCATTTTGTTTTGCTTAAATTATGATTGTCCTCTGACTTTCTTATTTTGGCATTTATTTTGCTTTTTAGCTTTTTCTTTTGTAGCTTTTTAGCTTAATTAATCACTTTTTAGCTTATTGTCATAAGCACTTATTTGGAGCTTGAGCTTTTTAGCTTACTGAACCATTTTGCTTTGCTTACATTTTAGTAATTTCCAAATTTGAGTATTCATTCTTTTAGATTATTCATTTAATCACTTCTAGCTTGTTAGCTTATTTGTTTAATTACTTAATTGAGATTAACTTGCTTCTTTAAGTTTCTTTAATCATTTTGCTTATGCTAATAGCTCATGAACAGTACCTCTAATATTTCTAACTCCTTCTTGCATTGATTTAATTTAGCATGTTTATGTTATTTAATTCATTGTACGTTACTTTAGTTTATGCATTTTATTTAATTGTGCATCATATCTACTCATGCTTGTTGTATTCATGCATTACTTAATTATGTCATACTTAATTATGTCATATTAATTCATGCATATTTAATTAATTATTCGCACTCATGCATACTTAATTTAATTATCATCTTATTAATTCAATTATTATTGTTGTAATGTGGCGCACTCCTTATCTCTCTTGCTTTTCCTTTTGGACCATTTTCTTAATCAAACTAAAAAGACTTTTGCAATAAACAAAGGATGAAAAAGGGAGAATCTGGCAGTTGCTTCTTTCTTCCCTGAGTTGTCTTGGTAGCCGGTCAGTTGACTAGTTTACTCGAGCTACTCTCATTCTAAAATAAGCGTTAAAATTAACCAACACTCGTCTTTTCTTTTGGACACCATTTCTTAAATAAACTTAATTAAAGATTTTCATAACAATTAAAGAATGAAAAAGGGAGAATCTGGCAGTTGCTTCTTTCTTCCCTGAGTTGTCTTGGTAGTCGGTCAGTTGACTAGTTTACTTGAGCTACTCTCATTCTAAAACAAGCGTTAAAATTAACCCCACACACTTAAACTTTTTTTTCTTCAGAAAACATGGATATACGCTTTATCCATTCCTCTGACACATACGAGCTTAAGCCTCTCTTTAGAGCATACAAGCATCGTTGTATCAGCGGAATGCGAAATAAGCAACATCCGTTATTCAACTCTTTTTTACAACGGATACACGTTTTTTCTACTCCTCTGACACATACACGGCTTAAACTTCTTTTTAGCACATACAAGCGTTGTTGTATCAGCGGAATACGAAATAAACGTTATCCACTAAAATCAACCAACCACACAAACATTTTTATCAGAACTACGTGAGTTTTGAATTTCCCATTGCACCAGGGAATACGTAGGAGCGGGCTCCTACAACCGTCAAACTCAATAATAAAAAAACTTTTTTTGTTTTAATTGGAAATGAAGTAGAAACTAGCCGGCGATAGAGCAATTTAATCCGGACCTACGCAGACGAACCTTAAACCACCTAAATGGTTCCTATCGAGTACGATGGATGCGAGGGGTGCTAACACCTTCCTCTCGCGTAACCAACTCCCGAACCCACCATGGTTCTTCAACCATGTAAATAAAGGTTTTCGTGATATTTTCCTTTCCCCTTCCGGGATAAATAAACGTCAATGGCGACTTCATTGTTATTATGGAATTTTCCAGCCCGCTACACTTGGGTGATTGAGACATTTTAGTGTTGATGAGGTTCAAAGAATACGATTTGGAGAAGTAGAGAGTATTAGGTTTGGTGAAGTGATTTGAGAAAGAAGTGGAGAAGTTGAATAAGTAGGGGAAAAAATGTAGAGTAAGTATATTTGGGAAGAAAATATTTGGAGAAGATTTGAAATAAAAATAACCAACCATGTGTAGTGGCGTGTTTATAGGGATGTGAAGGCCATGATTGCCTTGATCAACGTGCAACATTTTAGTAGGAGAGATAAAAATAACTGTTGCACGCCACACCACTATTAACGGTAACTGCTATAACTCTTCATAGAGGCAAATTCCTAACTTGCCCCTTAGCTTCTCAAATTGTATAGCATCAAGTGCCTTAGTGAAAATATCTGCAATTTGTTCCTTTGTACCCACATGCTCCAGAGTCACAATTTTGTTCTCAACAAGATCTCTTATGAAGTGATGACGGATATCAATATGTTTGGTCTTGCTATGCTGAACTGGATTTTTAGAGATATTTATGGCGCTCATGTTGTCACAGTACAATGTTAGAGCATTCTGTTCAACATCGTATTCCTTCAGCATTTGTTTCATCCACACAAGTTGTGAGCAACTACTCCCAGCTGCTATGTACTCTGCCTCAGCAGTAGATAGTGCTACACAATTTTTCTTTTTACTGAACCAAGATATTAAATTATTTCCTAGGAAGAAGCAACCTCCTGAAGTACTTTTTCTATCATCTGCACTTCCAGCCCAATCAGCATCACAGTATCCATATAAGGCAGAGTTCTCACAATGGGAATACATTATCCCATAATCACTAGTTCCATTCACATACTTCAAAATTCTCTTAACTTGACTCAAGTGACTTACCTTAGGATCTGCCTGATATCTAGCACACACTCCAACAGCATAAGTGATGTCAGGTCTACTTGCAGTCAAGTACAATAAACTACCAATCATGCTTCTATAAAGACTTTGATCAACACTTATTCCCTTTTCATCCTTAGTGAGTTTTAGATGAGTGGGAGCTGGTGTTCTTTTGTGTGTAGCATTCTCCATCCCAAATTTCTTGACTATGTTTCTTGCATACTTGCTTTGAGATATAAAGATGGTGTCCTCCATTTGCTTAATCTGAAGCCCAAAAAATAAGTCAATTCTCCAACAAGACTCATTTCAAATTCTGACTGCATTTGCTTGACGAAATGTTGGACCATCGTATTCGACATTCCACCAAACACAATGTCATCAACATAGATTTGAGCTATTATAAATTTTCCTTTATCTTGCTTAACAAATAGGGTTTTGTCAGACCCTCCCTTCCTGTAACCTTGCTCCTCCAAGAACTAAGTCAACCTCTCATACCATGCCCTAGGCGCCTGTTTCAACCCATATAGAGCTTTCTTCAGTTTGTAGACATAGTTAGGATATTCTGGGTCCACAAATCCTTTAGGTTGATCAACATACACTTCTTCCTGTAGGTATCCATTGAGGAACGCACTCTTCACGTCCATTTGATATAATTTGAACTTGAGAATACAAGCTACTCCCAGTAAGAGTCTGATGGATTCTAGTCTTGCCACAGGTGCAAAAGTTTCTTCAAAATCAAGTCCTTCAATCTGGGTATATCCTTGTGCCACAAATCTTGCTTTATTTCTGGTGATATTACCATTCTCATCTGACTTGTTTTTATACATCCACTTTGTTCCAATCACATTCACATCTTCAGGTCTTGGAACTAAGTCCCACACTTCACTCCTCTTGAATTGGTTCAACTCCTCTTGCATAGCTTCTATCCAGGCTTCATCAGTAAGAGCTTCTTTGACATTCTTTGGTTCAAACATAGATACAAAGCAGGAGTTTGCAATCACATCATTTGTCCTTCTGGTGGTTATCCCTTGATCAGGGTTCCCAATGATCAGATCTTTGGGATGATTTTTCTGGACACGAACAGAGGGACCTTTGCTTTGGACTTGACGTTCTGCACTTGCCTCTCCTTCCTCTTCAAGAGACTCTTCAGTAGATTCTTCATTGTTGGGATGTTCTAATGCTTCAACATCGTGTTCAACATTGTCAACAACAGGTGTGCCTTGATTAATGTCATCAATTTCCTTTGGAGGAGAGTCTTTCACAACAACATTCACAGATTTCATCACAACTTGAGTCTTTGAGTTGTAGACCCTGTACGCTCTACTATTTGTTGAGTACCCAAGGAAGATTCCTTCATCACTTTTAGGGTCAAGTTTTCTTCTAGGTTCTCTGTCAGCTAGAATGTAGCACTTACTTTCAAAAACATGAAAGTGTTTGACAGTTGGCTTCCTATCCTTCCATAGTTCATATAGAGTAGAGGAGGTACCTTTTCTCAAGGTAACTCTGTTGTGTATGTAACAAGCAGTGTTCATGGCTTCAGCCCAAAAATGATATGGGATATTTTTGGCATGGAGCATGACTCTAGCTGATTCTTGGATGGTTCTATTTTTTCTTTCTACAACACCATTCTGTTGTGGAGTTATTGGAGATGAATATTCGTGCTTGATTCCTTCAGTGGAGCAGAAATCATTAAACTTGGAGTTCTCAAATTCTCTTCCATGGTCACTTCTTATGTGCAACAATTCAAGCTTTCAACCTGCATGGGTCCCATGAGATCCATGTGCAACAATTCAAGAACCTTGGAGGTTGTCTGATGCTCCAACATCGGATGCGACATCCTGGTTTGCTTTCCAATTTGACATTCTCCACACACATTGCCTTTAATTATCTTGAGTCTGGGTAGTCCTCTAATAGCTTCAGCTGACATTGCTTTCTTCATCCCTTTCAGATTGAGATGACCTAACTTCTGGTGCCACAATTGTACTTCATCTTCTCTGGTAATAAGGCAGGTAGATGTATGAGCTTCTTCCTGAGACATCCACAAGTAGCAATTGTCTTTAGATCTGGTCCCCTTCATCAGCAATTGTCCTTCTTCATTATTGACAAGACATTCAGTTCTTGAGAAATTAACCTTCAAGCCTTGATCACATAGTTGGCTAATACTAATTAGATTAGCTGTGAGTCCTTTCACCAATAGCACATTTTCCAAGTTAGGTAATCCATGGCTGATCAGATCCCAAATTCCTAATATTTCTCCTTTAGCACCATCTCCAAAGGTTACAAAGCTGGACTTGTAAGGTCTCATGTTTATAAGATACTTCTCTATACCAGTCATGTGTCTGGAGCATTGACTACGGTCTGGCAAGTGCTCCATTCTGTCGTCGAGTAATAATTCACACTCTAGGTGTCTAGAATGAGTTCGTATCCACAGGGATCGTGCCGCAGCTTTACTAGCGTTATTTAAGTTTGTGATAGTTTGCATTCGCTTGGGGTTTTGAAAAGGTTTTTATAAAATAAGCGTAATACTTTGCAGAAATATAAATACAGAATGTATAAATATAGATTCAAGAAATATAGAGGCTAGGCATGGTGGTTGTACTCCCTCCCTTCTTCATATTTGGCATGACCGGTGTATAACATAGTTACTTAGATTATGTTCGGCGGTGAATTATCCTTGTTGTAGTAATACCTTACTATTACACTATGTCTATTAAAGTTTCCCTACATTAACAACTAAGGTACCTACGAGAGCCTAACCTCGATGTGTCACATACCTTACTTACTAAGTGAGTTGTTTATAAACATGCATTATAACCTTCACCAATTAACCTCTAGGTCCTAGTATCGGGATGTTCATCTTCTAAGTGCTTAGATCACACCTAGTGCATGATTCCTCCTCTAACCGCTCAGTTCACGACTAGTTCAGGATGTTACCGTCTCTATACACCTAGCATTATTTACTACGAGTTCCGGACTATACCAAGTCGAAACCTGATATTAATTCTATGGGCGCTCCCGCTTATCCGGCCAGATTACGAGAATACGTTATTAAAGTGCACGAAAGTAAATAACAAACATAATTACTGAATATCATTTATTATAACTTAGACTCAATCACAGACTCCAAATATTCATAGGGGAGTTCATCTTCTCCACCACAACCTAAGGCATAAATTATAAAGGCTACATATTTAAATTACAAGAAATTATAACCTAAATACAAAAGCCTAAAGAAATCATACCTTGCTGAGTTAGTATTCCCGTAAGGGGAGAAAACTATGCCCAATAGAGCTCCTCTGAACCTCTCCTTATAGTATAGAGTGTTCTACTATTTCTGAATGAATAAAACAATGAATGAGAGGCTCTATTTATAGTTTTCGTAATGGGCCTCAGCAAGGTCATCGCAGTACGATGAGGCGATCGTGCTGCGATGTGAAGATTCAGTTTACTTTTATAACTGATCCTGTGCATTTCATCAGCTTGGGCGCCAAGTTACTCCATCGTGCTGGGATAGCACACATCGTACTGCGATGGAAGATTTTCTTCAGATTTATTGCTTCTGATTTCTTGGCGAACAAGCAGCTCCCATCGTGGCACGATGAGAGCCATCGTGCTGCGATGGAATGCTGATTTTCTTCACTTTTTGGGCTTTTTCTTGTCTTTTCGCATCTTGGACTCTGTCTTGATGCTTTTTCTTGCTTTTGTAGGTTTTCCTTCGTATTTGGGTCTGTCTTGGTCATTTTACTAATAATAATACTGAAAATGACGTAGAAATTTCTGTCATCAAGCATCCACTATCAAAGTACCAATCTTCCCTTGATGATGCTCTAAGAGATGTGTGAGCAATTAAACCAACATTTTCTTCTTTAGGCTTCCTCTCCTTCTTGATACTTTCCTCTTCCTGCACAACATTTGGTTGAGGTCTCTGGTTAGGATATCCATACAGCCTGTAGCAAAAAGGTCTAATGTGCCCTCATTTTCCACAGTGATGACACACCCATCTTCGATATTTCCTCTGATTTTTGGGTCTTTGGTGAACATGAGGTTTTGATTCAAGAGCAAACTTTGGAACCGGATAGACTTTAGAATGTTGAATATGATGCTTCAACATCACCTTCCCAGTGAAGGGATCAAATACATCTGCTGGTATTGATTCAGACTTGAATAATTGTACCCAATTGACTTTGCCTTACCACTTGGTACATTCTCCAGAATTTCTTCAAGAAGATCTATTCCTGAGTTCAGTTGACTTACACGTTTCCTCAAGTCATCCATTTGAGCATTGACTTGAGTGACTTCCTCCTGAGCTTTTGAGGCCTTTTCAGTTTGTATGTTCACTTCAGCTTGCAATCTGTTAATGGTCTTCTTTTGCTTCTCAAGAATTCTACACATTTCTTCATATCTCGTGAGTAACTCCTTGTAGGTGCTTGCAAGTTCCTCATAAGTTACATCCTCATCTTCATCAGAGTCACAATTAGAAGTGCAGGTTCCAGTCAGAGCAATTACAAGCCTGGCTGCTTCATTTTCTTCCTCAGAGTCTTCATCAGACCAAGAAACATTTAGCCCCTTCTTTTGTCTCTTCTGGTAGGTACCACATTCTGACCTTATGTGCCCATATCCCTCGCACTCAATGCACTGAACACCCTTGCTTTGATTGTTCTTCTCTTCAGGTTTGGTTTTCTTCAGGTTATTTTGTTGCTTGTTGATGTCGAATCTAATGTTTTGCCCATTCTGTCGATTCCTACGATCAACTCTCTTCAGCACTTTGTTGAACTGTCTACCAAGCATGGCAATAGCATCTGCTATGCTATCTTCCTCTTCATCGTCACTATGATCATCACCATCATTAGTGTTTGTAACAAAAGCAATGCTCTTGTTCTTTTTGTCACCACGTTCATTTAACACAATTTCAAAAGTTTGGAGAGATCCAATCAGCTCATCCATTTTCATGGTGGAGATGTCATGTGCTTCCTCAATAGCCGTCACCTTCATATCAAACCTGTTGGGAAGAGATCTAAGAAGTTTTCTTGACAATTTCTCATCAGACATCTTTTCTCCTAAAGCTTCAAAAGAATTTGCAATGTCCAGAAGGCTCAAATGAAAGTCCTGGATGCTCTCATCATCCTTCATTCTCAGGGCTTCAAACTTGGATGTGAGGTGTTGAATCTTTGACTGTTTCACTTTAGTAGTACCTTCATAACAAGTCTCTAAGATCTCCCAAGCTTCTTTGGCTGACACACAGTTTTTAATGAGTTTGAAAACACTTGTGTCCACTCCATTAAACAAAGCATAAATGGCCTTGTTGTTATAGTGAGCTGCAGTTTCCTCATCCGGAGTCCATTCTACTTCAGGTTTCAGCACCCCCGTTCAGGTACCTTCCTTGCTAGTGACAGTGGGATGATCCCATCCAGTCAGAACTGCCTTCCAAACTTTGCTATCAATGGATTTCAGAAAAGCAGTCATTTTAGATTTCCAATGATCATAGTTGTTGGATCCATTGAGCAAAGGTGGTCTGTTCATGTATCCTCCATCCTTTTCCATGATGCCAGAAATTTTAGGTCCTAAATCTCACCCTAAAATAGGCAGGGTGCCTACTCTGATGCCAATTGAAATTCCTGGCACGTTATGCACAATGTGCGATACGATGTGCTAAACACCTTAACAGATCTAACGCGTACAAGTAAAGCAACAAAGCATAAAACAAATAAAAGAGACAAAGTATTTGTTAACCCAGTTCGGCGAACCTACGTCTGGGGGATACCAATCCAGGAAGGAATATCACTATAATAGCCCTAGTTCTAAGTTATCAACAAACGCCCCGTTTACAACTTACAACCTAGGCACCACCAATGATTCATCAACCTAGGAACTCCTAGATCAGAGATCCCATCTCACTCCCTTACAACCTTACAGACAACAAGGATTTCAATAACACAAATACTAAAATGTTTTGGAGACACACTCCTAAAACTACACACTCGTACCTAAAGGCTTAGAGTGTTGCAACCAACAAAAGTCCTAACTCCGTACTTCAAAGCTTAGGAGAGGATCACACACAGTATCACTCAATAAAAACAGTCATAAGCTTGCATCAATGAGACACAAGAAAGGCTCACAAACAAACACACGCAAAAAACTAAGTTCTTAGAAACAAAACACAAGACGGCGTGAACAACTCCTGAATTAGGTTTAGCATCTTGCTTAAATACTTCAGATAAAACACTCCTTGATTCTGGTATGATATGGTCTTGATTTGTTTGACTCAAGCCATTAATGCACATTAATTAAAAGAGATTCTTTACTAAAATATTCTTCAAGGAGATTCTCTACTAAAAGCATTCTTGACCAGGATCTGAAGCATTAAATGATGATCCTCATAATTACTCTGATTAAATGCGCCATACAAGATCCATGAGAGAGAAACCAACATTCCATAAATAGAACATGTCGTAAACACTTCTCGTGAGATGATACGATGTTGATGCATCATATCGCACATCCTGCTACAAGGTTTATTTTACCAATAACGCAGCCAATACCAAAGACTCAACAGCCTTATTTTTTTGCTTTGCTTCAATCTCTTTGTGATATTACTTTACTAAAACCTTCTCTTTTACCATATGATTACTTCTAAAAACTTACTAAAATACTATAAATTTACCACTAAAAATTTAATATAATTGAGTGTCGTCAGATACAAACTTCCTTGCGTGGATCATAAAACTACTATTTATATTTTATAGAGAAAATAATACATAAGGGTCCGTTTGATCTACAAAATATAAGTACTAGACAGAACAGTAGAGGACAATATAAGACAAAACAGCACAGGACAAAGTTTAAGGTGTTGAACAAATTTTGTATTTGTACAATGTTTGATGGACAAAAGGTTATTTTGGTATTGTAAACAACTTGTGCGGAGGACAAAAAGTTGAAACGTGATTTAGTGGGGGACAAGAATTTAGGTTTTTGTCCAGTCCCTTGGCACCCAGTTTATTCTTCTCTTTCTTGTCAGTGTACCATAAATTTTAGCTCAATGGGTAAAAAATGCCGAAATTATTATATGAACGTCGTGATTCAAATTCGAACCCGAGATTCTATAATTATATGAAATTAATTTTAGTAAATTATCATTTCATTTAAGAAAAAAAAAATTGTCAGTTACTTAATAAAGCTTCTTTTGAAAAATTTGAAAGGAAGACAAGAAATGATACATATTAATTGTGAAAAACAAAAATAACTTGTAGTAGAAGTTTTAGGAGGAAGTTAGAAGACATGTGACATTTATAGTTCGTTTGATCTGCTAAAAAATAAGGCACTGGACAGGACAACTTCAGTTGTACTGTGTTTAATTTCAAAATTGTTCTTGTGACTGGTCTTATATGGCCATATTTAACACTTACACATTATAATCATGTTGAACACTTCAGTACCTATTTTATTTGCATATGTATCTGTACACCGTTGATGTGGACAAATAAGTCCATATAAATAATATTTAATATAGAAAAATATATAAACACTATTTATGAGCCTATCACAATAGTTCATCTCAACAAATATACCGATACATATTTAAATTAAGAGTATTGCTATTTATTACTGTGGACTTGAAACACAATTTGCGCGAAATGTGAAATGATGTCAAAATGTGAAATGATTTTATTTAATTTTTTAGAAAACATTGTTGATACTATACAAAACCTCCACTCATATGATTTTAGTACCACCGGTCCACCGCTAGTCCACTTTGATGTTCACTACTTGATACTACCATTGTCATTGCAACAATTTGCTATTCTCATTCTTGTAGACTTGTAGTCATATATAGAAAGACTTAAATACCATAAATTGTTTAAAAATATCAATGTATACGGGGATGGACAGAGAGGGATAGAGAAAGAGAAATGAAGCACAATTGAAAGGAAGGGGTGTGGCAGGGGCATCATGGATTCTTAGGGAAGCAGAGATGAGATGAAGAGGTGCATCACGGTTGAAAAAAACTAATTTGATTTTTTTTCTATTATTATTATTATTATTATTATTATTATTATTATTATTACTAGCCGCCATCCGTGCCCGTTTGTGTGATCGATATTTTTTTTTTATAAAGGAATTGTTTTCCTGTCGTTTTCCATTAATCTATATCCATATAAATACAATGATTATGTGTGACCAACATAGAAACCTATTAACTATACATCAATGAATTGCTTAAAATAGTTTAGGAAGGTATTGACTATTCTATGAATGGAAGAGATACAGATTTAATTACAATAATATTCTAACAAATATTCTAGTCTATCACACCCCCGCAGTGGAAGCGGGAGGTTCCCGTACGCTGAGACTGGCCCGAAAATCATCAAAAAGTATGCGCGGTAGTCCTTTAGTAAATATGTCTGCAATCTGATGACGGGATGGGACATGAAGAACTCGAGCTTGACCGCGAGCGACCTTCTCGCGAACAAAGTGAATATCCATCTCGATGTGCTTCGTGCGTTGGTGTTGAACGGGGTTGCCGGAGAGGTATATGGCACTGACATTGTCACAATACACCAATGTGGCTTTTGGGATTGGAAAATGTAGCATGACTCGGACACGACGTTGGCTACCCCTCTATATTCAGCTTCAGCACTAGAGCGAGAGAGAGTGGGCTGCCGTTTAGATGACCATGAGATAAGATTATCACCAAGGAAGACACAGTAACCAGATGTTGAACGCCTTGTGTCAGGACAACCACCCCAATCAGCATCAGTGTAGGAAGTAAGACTAGAGATGGATGAAGGGTACATATGTAAGCCGAAATGCATCGTGCCTTGTAGATAGCGCATAATGCGTTTTAGTGCATTCATGTGTTCTGTTTTCGGAGCATGCATGTGGAGACATATCTGCTGGACAGCATATGAAATATCTGGTCGAGTGAATGTGAGATACTGCAAAGCACCTGCAAGACTCCGATAAAGAGTAGGGTCCTCAAATGGAACACCTGATGAGACACAGAGTTTTTGTTTGGTGTCAACAGGTGTGGCAGACGGTTTGCAAGATAACATGCCGGCCCGATCAATGATCTCTGCTGCATAATTTTTCTGACAAAGAAATAGACCACCTGTATGTCTGGTTACTGCAATGCCTAGAAAATAGCTGAGAGGGCCCAAATCTTTCATGGCAAATTCAGAAGCAAGGAGCACCATGATGGACTTCCGAAGATCATCGGTGGATGTGGTGAGAATGATGTCATCTACATATAGAAGAATGTATGCCATGTCTGTGCCTTTGCGGTAGATGAATAAGGAATGGTCGGTTTTGCTGTGATGAAAGCCAATAGTGGAGACATAGTCAGCAAATCGTTGGTACCACGCTCGAGGAGCCTGTTTGAGGCCGTATAGTGATTTTTTCAGAAGACAGACATAGTCTGGATGAACAGGATCCCGGAAACCCATGGGTTGATGCATATACACTGTCTCATGAAGATTGCCATGTAAAAAGGCATTCTGGACATCTAACTGATGAATGGGCCATGAGTTTGATAAGGCAATGCTGAGAACCGTCCGGATAGTTGCTGGTTTCACCACAGGGCTGGATGTTTCATCACAATCTACTCCAGCTTTTTGAGACCTGCCATCACCAACAAGACGAGCCTTATAACGCTCAAAAGAACCGTTAGATTTCTTTTTATGACGAAAAATCCACATAGAGCGAATAATATTAACATCACAAGGTCGTGGGACCAAATCCCACGTCTTATTTTTAATAAGAGCGTCAAATTCTTCTTGCATGGAAGATTTCCAATGTGGGTCGGACAGGGCTAAATATGGATTTTTTGGAATGGGAGAGGGTAAAAGGTGATTGGTCGAGGTAGATAGGTTGAACATGCGTTTGGGTTTTGAAATGCCATGCATGCTGCGTGTTGTTATGGTCCTTGCGGGTTGGTGAGTTGGCTGGTCATTTGATGGAGGTGGGTCAGCGGGAATGATGGGGTGCGGGCATGCGGGCATGCCCGCCCCGTCCTGTTTTTTAGGCGAGTTAGACGGGGCGGGCTAACTTAGGGTACCGGGCTGAAAACCTCACCCCGACCCGCGTCAAATGGCAGGCCAAACAGGTCGGTTTGCCTCCCGTACTTATAAGCACTATCTATTTATGTATGGTTAGTCAATTTTTTATGGGAACAATTTTTTTTTAAAGAAAATCTAAAAAGAAAAATTACAAGAATAAATCTCCATCCTTATTTATATCTACTACCCCATGATTTCCCCAAAAAAGAGGAGATTAAAGTGACATATCTTTGAAGATTTTAACATGTGTTGATTCTTATATTTATTCTTTTAAATCATTCGTAACAAATAGCATATCTCATTTTCTATTAGTCAAATATTTCTTAATTTTTCTTTTTCTTGTATAAATATTTCTTACTAAACAACAATGCTTATTCTAAATACCGCTTTTTTTGAAACATTATGAATACACACCGTTGTTGAAATCTCAAGTACTTAGCAAATATCCCAAACAATTATTATTCAAAATTTTACATATAACAATTATATATTATGTTAATGTGTATATATATTTTTTCACCACCAATATCCGTTCACTGGGGCGCTTAATCTGGTCCGGAGATCAGTTTGACTTCAAGTGATTCCAACCTCCTCTCGATAGAGGTTGCGGAGATCGAACGTAGTCCTACATACTAAGTCCAACGTTAATCACTACTATACCAACTAACGATTGATTATGTTCATGTGTATATTAAACCATTTCTTTAATTGTTTTGATAGAATAAACCATTTCTTTAATTTGTCCCCATGAGCTTAGCTCAATTGGTTGGGACATCGCACTATATGTGCAGGAGCCGGGGTTCGAACCCCAGATACTCCACTTATCCATCTTTAAGGTGGAATTTCAAAGCCACTAGGCTATCTACCAAAAAAAAAAAAAACCATTTATTTTTTTGGTCAAGATAGAATAAGCCATTTAATTAATGATTAAATTAAACAAAACGATATTTGAAATTAGGGAAAGATTATCTGACAAAAAATAATAAGATTAAAAACACAATTTTTAAAGTCAAAATTGAGGATTTAACGCCTCTCTCACGGACTCACCAAAAAAAGAAAAGAAACCTGTCTCACACGGTTTTCTTTATAGGGTCATGCTAAACGGTGCACCCGGTGCACTTGTTAAGCATACCAAAAATAGAAATAAAATATAAAGTCAATGTCAATAAATACAACTTTTTACAGTTTCAATATATTGAATGCACGAGTTCCAAAACACAATTTAATTATTTATATGCTTAATTAGTACACCGGGTGATCTATTTAGCATTTTCCTTCTTTATATAACACAAAAATCTGTTTGCTCATAAAATGGAAAATATATTCATACGGTTTCTTGCGTCAAAAAGAAAAATACTCATATAGCCTTGTTTTCTGTTCGATTTTTATTATGTTTGTGTGTACAATGTTTAAAAAGTAAAAGGCATTAAGCCAATAGGAAAAGGTTTCACGTTACATTTGCATCCACTCTAACTCCACCTACAATTACGACTCAATCATTATCATTTTCTTGGTGAACAAGTACAGGTTGTAACTTGTAAGGCCAATTCAAAATTATTTAATATTGGTTCGCATCTTAGATTAAGATATTCCCCTTGCTTGCTTGTCCTTTCTAATCAATATTTCTATATGCCTTGTGCCCTTCATTTTTTATTATTCCTCTAACTCCTTTCTCTTCCTTCATAATCATTTCTTTTTTTCTCTAAAAAAAAATCATACTACTATATTTTTAAAAAATAAATTAGAGTGAGACTAATAGTGTCTCAATTTAAAATAGAAAAAGTTCTAAGACTAAGTAAATATTTATATTTACCTTCTTTAACGCACTAACAATACTCAAATTTATAACTTCTCAACTCTAAAATAAAATTTATTTTTTACCAAACGCTTGAAATTCCTTTGTAATCATGCTATACCAATGTGGAATTGAATTACATATAGTCGGTGGTTCTGAGCCGTCTGATTTTAAAACAATCGGGTATTTTTATTTTTATTTAACAAAGGTGAGATATGATTTTAATCAGACGGCTCAAATTTTAAAACAATCTTTTATTTTTATTTAACATAAAATCCTTAAATCATATCTAAACCATCCGATTATGATCGGATAACCCAAAGAGAATCCGAGTCCATACCATTGTATCAAAATTCTCACCATAAAATAAATTCCACATAACCCAATTAGGCCCTTAGTTTTCATTTCATTTCATTATCCCAAAACAAAATAAAAAACCACACGCCACCCACGTGCTTTCCAAGTCTAATGTCCATCTTACCCCTCAAACTCATCAGCCAATGATTCACTTCAAAGCATAAAACCACCCACCAATCTCACCTTAGAAATTGAGATTGAGATAATGAGAACATATACACAACAATAAAATAAAATAATTATTTTCTATTTAATAAATATAAATAAATATATACAAAATAGAAGGACGAGAGCTGTGGGGTTTGATGGTAATTTTGAAAGGGTGGAGCGAAGTTGAAGTTTGAAAATATTGGAAGAGGACATAGAAGACATTATCGAAAATGTCACGGGATCTAAATGACAATTAAGCAAACATAGACTTGTGATTAGAGCAGAAAGTAGAAACAGAATCGCGGCACTGTCTCTAAACTTGAAAGAAGAACCGTCTTTGTTAAGGTCAAAAAAAATTTCTTCAACAACCAATTAAAACTGAACACCGGAATTTTTTATCGCCGCCGTGTAGGGCAAATTCCGACGTCTTTAACTCTTATGCTATATCCGATCGATTGCGTTCCGCGACTTTCGTCGTCGGCAGGGACGGAATTCCCGGTCACTCACCGGTGGCCTTTAGAAAATCGTGTAGTTTATTGTAATTATTATGAAGAAGCAAGGAAAGAACAACGGTTCCAAGACCAATGGATTTGTTCCTTCTTCTTTCAAGTTCATTTCGTCTTGCATTAAGACTGCTTCCTCCGGCGTTAGAACTGCCGGTGCCTCCGTCGCTGCTTCTATCTCCGGCGAAGGACACGATCTTAAAGATCAGGTAGCATTTGATTTTCGAATTTGTGATTTGTTAATGCTGTTTAGAAATGAGAAGTGAAATACACGTGAATTTTGATGAGAAATTTTAGTTTCTGAGAAAAGTTGCTAATTCTAGGTTGCTGAGTTCTAACGCCTCTGTATAAATGTTGTTCTTATTGTGAAGTGCTGAGAGATACTGTATTGGGCTTTATCAAGTTTGTATTGATCGGTTTATCGTTATTTCTTATGTTTTGCCTTTAAATATTTGATTTAGATTTATTTATTTTGGATTATTCAATGAAGATGAAGATGTAATCCACTTGGTTATGGCTTATTTTTTTGGAAATGAAATTCAAATTGGTTTTTTCTGATGATGATGATGAAGTAGTTAGACAAGGATTGAACTCCTCTTGAGAGAGTAAAGTAAGCAATCTCAAAGGTTGATGAATAAATTAATAATTAATATTACTGCACTTGTGTGGCAATAGAAAGCGGAAAAAGCTATTTGAGACGAAGAGATAGATGTTCGAAGGATGCATGAAGATAGTTGGCAGTTTTTAATTGTATCATCAGTTACCCACCTTCATATTTTCCGACAAAAATATGTTTTAATTGGCTACTACTGTTTCGTCACATATTTGTTTTAGATTTTATTGTACCAAAAAGTGGTACTCATAGAGTATTTCTATACGTGTTATAATTGTCGATACATCTTATTATTTAGACTAGGACTAATGAGACTGGTTTGTTTGCATGACAGTAGAGTATTGTTGATTGATACGTCTTATAATTGTTAATGTGCTGCGATAGAGTACTGCATTGATTATGGTGTCATGTTTGCTACAAAAAAATTTACTGACCCCGGACTGTAGTGGTGGACTTGCATTATTTATAAACCAAGATGTCAGAATTATTGACATCTATTTTTTGTCAAGCAGGTGCTTTGGGCTTGCTTTGACAGGGTAGAGCTTGGTCTGTCTTCTTTCAAACATGTCCTCTTACTCGGTTATTCCAATGGTTTTCAAGTTCTTGATGTGGATGATGGATCTAATATCAGGGAACTTGCCTCAAAACGTGATGATCCAGTTTCGTTTTTACAGATGCAGCCTGTCCCTGCAAAATCAGAGGGCTGTGAAGGATTTCGAGCATCACATCCTTTACTCTTGGTTGTTGCATGTGATAAATCAAAGATACCTGGTACAGTGCAAAATGTCAGAGATAGCCACAGCGAAGCTCAAGCTGAAAATATTATAAACTCAGCTACAACGGTTAGATTTTACTCACTAAGGTCCCATACATATGTACATGCTCTAAGATTCCGTTCAACTGTCTACATGGTTAGATGCAGTCCTCAAATAGTCGCTGTGGGTCTTGCTACTCAAGTAAGTTTTTGAGTCAAGTATGTTTGCAATTGATTTTTAGCACCTATACTTTTTCAATGTTATCTTATTGAGGAAATTGAGTTTATAATTGTTTTCGGTCAATATTGGGTAGGTGTTACCAACTTACTCCACTCCACTCCGTTAATTTTAAAATATCCAAACATGTGCTTAGACATATTACAAGCTTTCTGGATACTGATACTTCATGAGGCCGAATGGATTACTTATGTGTTCTGTTTGTTAATTTATCGTAATATGCAGGGAGTAGTTTTTATTGACATAGCTTATAACTCTCTAATTTGTTATTTTCATTTTTAATTTTCTTGCAGATATACTGTTTTGATGCTCTTACTCTTGAGAATAAATTCAGCGTTCTCACTTATCCCGTGCCTCAGTTGGGTGGGCAAGGAATGGTTGGGGTTAATATCGGCTATGGTCCAATGGCTGTAGGGCCACGTTGGTTAGCTTATGCCTCCAACAACCCATTGTTATCAAACACAAGTCGCTTAAGTCCTCAAAGTCTGACTCCTCCTGCTGGCAGCCCATCAACATCACCAAGCAGTGGAAGCCTGGTTGCTCGATATGCCATGGAATCTAGCAAGCACTTGGCTTCTGGGCTGATCAATCTTAGTGATATGGGCTACAAAACATTGTCTAAATACTATCAAGATCTACTGCCTGATGGATCCAGTTCCCCTGTATCACCAAATTCAAGTTGGAAAGTTGGTCGATTTGCTTCAAATTCTACAGAAACAGATATGGCTGGAGTGGTGAGTATTCTGTTTGATGACACCGTAACACATTATATTTGATTTTCATTTGCAATGATTGTGGCCAGATATTTTCTTTCTTAAAGTAATATTGGCATATGTATTACAATTTACATGAGATCATCTATTGGTTCAGCGTAGCAATAGAAGAAGGATTTTCTAAGGTAGATGATAGTTTATGTCAGTGCCAACCGGAAAATAATCATTCTATATGGTATTCCTTTTGACTACTGTTTGCTAATTTTCTGCAGGTTGTTGTCAAGGATTTTGTTTCTAGAGCTGTTGTGGCACAATTTAGGGCCCATACTAGTCCTATATCTGCGCTATGTTTTGATCCGAGTGGAACACTTCTTGTTACAGCCTCAATTCATGGTAATAACATCAATATATTTCGAATTATGCCTTCCTACTCAAAAAATGGACCAGGTTCTCAAAGCAATGATTGGAGTTCTTCTCATGTCCACCTTTACAAACTCCGTCGTGGCATGACATCTGCTGTATGCTGCTATTCTCCATTTTTCTTTAAAGCCTTTGTGTTTAGAGTTTAAATTTGATTACCTGTTTGACACCATCATCTAATAATGTTTTGACACGTTAATAGAGAGTCAACCTTCCTAGCCAGTGGTATTGTTAGTCAAACTTATTTTTGGATTTGGCAAGATATATTTAAATGATGGTGTAAAGAATGGGAGATCAAAATTAAATTCTTATTTTTCTATTATTGCAAAGGATGTTACTCAATCATATATATTATACAGGTAATACAAGATATTTGTTTTAGTCATTACAGTCAGTGGGTTGCCATCATTTCCTCCAAGGGAACTTGTCATATTTTTGCCCTTTCCCCTTTTGGTGGTGAGACAGTTCTTAAGATACACAATAAGGATACAGAAGGACCTGTTCTTTTGCCAGTTTCCCCTCTACCATGGTGGTTCACTCCGCGTTTTACTGTAAATCAGCATCAACAGCTTTGCCACACACCCCAACCTCCTGTTTTTCTTTCTGTGGTTAGCAGAATAAAAAATGTTAATGCCGGGTGGCTCAATACGGTTAGTAATGCTGCATCTTCTGCAGCAGGGAAAGTCTCAGTTCCATCTGGTGCTGTTTCTGCTGTTTTTCATAGTTCTGTTCCTCTTGATTCACACAATGCATACGCAAAAGTCCATGCCATGGAACACTTACTGGTTTATACCCCTTCTGGTCACTTAATTCAATATAACCTACTACCATCATTGATGGCAGAGCCAAATGAAACTGCTTCAAGAACAGCCCAAGTTCCTTCTCAGATGCAAGAAGAAGATTTACGAGTGAAGGTTGAACCTGTTCAATGGTGGGATGTCTGTAGGAGATATGACTGGCAAGAAAGAGAGGTGTATATATCAGGGAGTACACCTGGTGGACCGGAAGCTGCTCAAATGATATTGGATGTTTCATCTTGTGAAAATTATAGTGTTGGGAATGATGATTCTTTAAAACTTAATCAGGATTGTCACTTCTCAAATGCAGAGGTTCATATAAGCTCTGGGAGGATACCAATATGGGAAAAGTCTGAGGTATTCATTTGATTTATACATTGAAGAATCATGTTAGTCTCCTTTCTCAATATTATTATGTTCATTCAATCGAACTATTTCCTCCTCAATTTTTAGGTGTCTTTCTTTGTGATGGGTTCTTTTGAATCTGGAGAGCTGAATAAATGTGAATTTTTAACCAATGGAGAAATTGAAATAGAGGATATTCCTGTTAATGAGGTTGAAATAAGACAGAAGGTTTTGTTACCCGTCTATGATCATTTTCACAAAATTCAGTCCACTTGGGGTGACAGGTAACAGTCCCTTATTTGCCTTTTTGTTGTTGGGTCCACTGGGCAAGTTTTCTAAGTTCTAATACTGGTGAATATGTTGAGTCACCTCTTCAGAGATATTTAGGATTATTTTTTAGGTAACAGTGTGCATATGGCTGCACTTTCTACATCCTTGCAGTTTTTAGTTGAAGTATGGTTCTCCCGTTTACATTTGACTTCTTTTATTTGCTAGGTTTGATTAGTTTCTTTTCTGTCATTAAAATCACAGCTCTGCTTTATGTTCTAGAGGGAAATGCTTTATTTGAGTTTATTTAAATATTATAATTAAGAAATCATGGAAGTTTCTATACCTTGTTTGTGTCGAGGAACTATTTTATTATTTTTCCTGTGCATTGGCATCTTACTTTTACATAATTTATATATAGGTCTAATATGAATCGTTTCTTAGTGGCGGTTTAGACTTTAACGTTTCTCTTTTCCTTGTTCATCATCCCTTAAATTTGGAAGGCTGCTTATCATTTTTTCCTTATGATGAAATTTTAAGAACATCTGTGTAACTGTCCTTATAATCACACTGTAACAAGTTCTACAATATTTGTCAGAGGTCTTGTTCTAGGAAGGTGCTCTAGCTCTTCATCAGATTCACATGCAACCGACGAGAAGTTGTCAGAAGATGCTGCTATTTCCCATCCAAAGTTAATAGCACCTGGCTTAACTGAAAAAACAAATGTTGGTAAGATAAGCAAACCAGTCTGAAAGCTTCTAATATACTTTTTGAGTTACCTGTATAGATAGTGTTGTGTGTGTGTGTGTGTGAGAGAGAGAGAGAGAGAGAGAGAGAGAGAGTGAATAAAGACTAAAATATGATTGTGATTGTTTTATGACAAAAAGATTAAGCACTTACCCATATTTATAGAGATGGGTACAGGACTCCTAATTCTAATTGAATAGGAAAGAAAATCAAGATAATAATTACTATGGAAATTAATCTTCAGATAAGAAAGTAATCATATGTGATAATTTCAAGATTATATCAAGATATTATAAGATATTTTTCTAATATTTTATGACTCCTTAAGTTTGTTACAATTATACCTTATAAAATTAGAAACTAATACCAAAACCACAACAAACCTTCATGAACAGCAAACAAACCAAACTGCAAGTGGAAGATAATATCAAGATATTATAAGATACATATATTTTATCAATTCCCTCAAAGCTAAAGATTACTACTAGCTTTAAGCTTGTTAGAAATACACTGTTTGAGACAAAAACAAGCACCAAAAATATAACTAACTTTCATGAACAACAAGCAAACTCAAATTGCAACGATATTAACCCAGCACTTAAGTGGGATTTCATTTGTGAGAAAGAGACTACCAGAGACTATTAATGGTGTGTTAACTACTAAGACCAATGATTAGAGAGTGCCATTGGAGACTAACTCGAGACAAAGTAGAAAGCACACTGGGATAACCATGCCTTAGACAACAATTGGCTAGCAAAAGCTGACAGAGATGTCAATGAACAACTTGGAGGAAAAAAATGTTCAAAGTCGGACAAGAGAGAAATACGCATTAACAAGCAGAAACAGTGCATAATAGAGGTAGTAGAATAGGTGGCTTGACACTGCTGAAATAACTTCAAAAAATCAGAAAAAGCAGCTTCTGATGGTTGGGGTTTCATAAGTGACAGAAAGTTACTAGACAAAGCTGAGCATATTTTCTAAAATAACTATGAATTACAGTCCCAAACTTTCAGGAACTCGGCAGCAGAATACTAATGAGACAAGTCACGGAGGATTGAACCTGAATCAGATACCATATTGATAAAGTAACTTGATAGTAGCTTGTTACAAAAACTAAACACTAACCTCTTTTTATAGGGATACAAGACTTCTAATTCTAAATAAATAGAAAAATCAGAAAACAAATAATAATAATAATAATAACAACAAAGTAATATAGAAAATAATCCTACGAGATAATCTAAGATTACAAACTGATTTTAAACTAAGATACTATAACTTAATATCATGATACTATATGATATTTTCTTATATTCTATCAATATTTTTTTACTATTTTTTCATGCATGTCTTGTCAGCATATTTTTCTTTATCGGCAAACTTATTTGTAATTAGTTTAAAATTTGAATGCAAGAACAAAGAGGTAGTTGTAGTGTGTTGACTTGGCATCACCTTCTATCCTGGAAACTGTTAACACAATTGAGGTTTCAGCAGGTGCCTCGAATTTTGCTGATCGTATAACAAAGGTTAAATCATCAGAACATGGTCACAGGTGCAATTCAAGTTTTAGTGGTTGTGATATGAATATGCATGTTACTTGTGAGGAGTCAATACGTGACTCGCCGGACTATGAGCAATTTTTTCAAGAGGGTTATTGTAAAGCATCAGTTGACTGTCATGAATCAGCAGAAGTTACTACTGACGTGGATTGTAGCAGTCCCTCTGGCAGGGAGAAATCTGATGAAGATGGTGACGATGATGACATGCTTGGTGATATATTTGACTTCTCCGAGGAAGGTATGAATCTGAAACAGTTAACCTTTTGATTTTATTCAGATTCAGCTTTAGTACTTTGTGTGTGCGAGTGCACATGTATGTTTAACACTTAAAAATGTGTATAAAATAAACAGAAGGTATTGAGAACAGTTTATTCTTCTCATCTTGTCTGCTTCATTCATACTTTTCCTTAAAACTACAAAATGTTTGTATGCAGGTTGATGACTGCTTTATTTTACGCTTTCTTTCCATCTTCGAATTGTTGTAAATTGGTGGTGTAAAGGAATTTAATTAACAAATGCAGGTGATTTCCTTGCAACAAACTAAATGCTACTGACCATTGATTCAAGGAATTTAGTGTTCTTCACTCCCAATATTCCAAGTCCAGTGATTCTTCTGACCTTCTAATTTTCTTGTAAATGATGTATATTGAAATTCATAACTACACATTATTTGTGTGGGCACTGGGTGGGTTTCTTTATATGTTTTTATTATTGTATTATTTATTATTTCTTCATAGTTCATAGCGTGGAGGAAGAAAAGAAACCATGATTATGAAATTGCTTCGTTGCTCATGAGTCTGCTCTTCTATGTACTATGCTCTTCTATATCTATATATTTATTCATGAGAAAGTCTAACCTATTCATATGTGTGTGCTACACGTTGGATTCAAGAGATTTATCTGTCCAGTGGAAAAAAAATGGTAAAATTATCCTAAAAAAGGTCAGTTGTATTTTTTTACCAAAATAGTATGAAAAAAAAAAACAAAAAATGATCGAAATAATACGGAAAAAAATTACATAGAAGATGGGATTGTTTGTGACTAGTAAGATGTTGACAGGCCGAGCTAGGCTTTGTAGTTTGACCCGTCAAAAAATTGAATGCTTGAGTCTGATCTTTTGAAAGCCTGATTTGATCTGTTAGTCTATTTAAAAATTTATTTTACATGAACATATTTAAATAAATAATTGTATTTATTTTTAAATATATTAATAAACTAATAAACCAATGGGATTAAACTTTCTTTTAATATTTAACACGATATTTAGAGAATTTGACTATATGTGATATCATATTTTAAATATTGTTTATAATGATACATTTATATATGTGAACAATTAATATATATTAATAAACTTAAACTACTGAAAAAGTTAATAGATTTATAATTTAATCAAAGTACAAATTTTAATATATAATCATAGTAGTAGTAAAACTATTATTCATATTTACTTAAATAGGTTGTCCTATGAGACCTAAAAAACTTTTTAAATGCCCTGCAGTCTGGTCTTTTTAGCTAGATAGGCTTATAAAATAGTATTGGCCAATTTTATTTAAAAAAATAGGTTGGCCTGACAGGAACCTATGTAGGTTAAGCCGTAAGTCCTTGTAGGGCGGTCTGATTTATTCCCAACCCACTTGAGAGGAGTGGTAATATGGCAAAAGGGACCATTTATTATTTCTTTTTTCCCACCTCTGGACGATAGTGCAGCAGCAAAAGCAGCCCTTACATATGATATTGATGTGCATTTGCATCCACTGGATCCAAATCCCCTGCATTCTCTTTCAGTGAATGATTAAAATTATAGGGAAATTATAAGATAAGTACACAATTGAAATCTAAAAATTGTGTATTGACAATGGCACATGATCTCCTCACGATTTGTGCGTATCATTCTTGTGCAGGGGTCATGCTAATCTTCTCTGTATCATTCCAATTTTTGAGCTTATATCAGGATTGAAGGTAAATTTCCACAAGAGTGAATTGATCGGAATAAATATAGAGGAATCTTGGCTAAAGGATGCTGCATCAGTCCTTAATTGTAAAGTTGGTAGCCTCCCGTTTAACTATTTGGGCTTACCAATCGGGGTTGACCCTAGAAAGATCTGATCTTGGGATCCTGTGATCAACTCATTGCGTAAGACTCTAGAGGAGAGGAAAAATTGTAGGTTTTTATAACGCCCCAACTAAAATATCTAGAATATTTAGTCAAGACATACATAATATGGACATGAGTACAAATAAATTTTTACTAGTTATAACTTAGCAGGATACAAATTGTTTCGATACAAAAGGAATAACAAAGAAATACAGCGGTAAATGCTGGTACTCTGAGTAAACAAGATTAATAAACAAATAGCAAGACGAAGAAATAAAATCTTCAAGGCGGACAATCCAAGCTCAGCTCCAACTGTCGGCCTCCTACCTGGTCCATGCTCCGAATATCCTGTTTACCTAAAAAAAATTGTTTGGAGTGGGGTGAGACTACTAAGCCTCAGTGAGTCCTACTACCCTCCTAGAGGTGACTACACCGGGGGCACCTAAATCAGTCTTTTTATTACTAACATACGAAACATGATATCATAATAACAGAATTTAAAAGTGTAACACAGATAAACAAACTCTTATTCATTTTAACCGCAAGGATTCTCCGAGGTGAGCATATCTCGGAGGCCTGCCTTGTCCGTCGATCGGATCGATCACGGCATACAGCTCACAATACATAACCTGATGGATATTCCCATTGGGAGTCCATAATGCGATATAATAATTCGCTCATAAGTGACTGAAACTAATTTAGTTCTCACTACCGATATTTCCCAAAACCCGGGGAGCATACAAACCTAATAATATTCTAAGTTATGCCCTAACAATTATCTGTGATTAACATGCTGTCCGACATTATATTAATTATAGTACTGCAAACTATCTGGCTCTTATGAGGATATAAAACGAGTGTGTGCAGTTCGTTAGAAAAATAGAAAATATAGACAAGTTCTGTACAAGCTCGCTGTGGCGAGTCACTAGCTCGCCATGGCGAGATTATAGGTCCTGACCTAACTCAACTCGCTGTGGCGAGCAGAAGCTCGCTACGGCGAGTATCATCAGCCCAAAACCCAGCTCGCCATGAATACTCGCTGTCTACTCGCTACGGCGAGTTCATGCAGAAATTACTCAATTTTGCTAAAATCATAGTTTTCCAGAAATAACACCTGCAATCCTCATTTAACCAGTGCAGTAGCATAATTTACATAATATATATAAACAGAATGGAGGGAAATTTGGGATTAATTCCCCTCACACAACTTTTCCTAATTTTTCCTAAGTTCACATGCAAAATTCATGAATTGGGGAAACTATCTACACTATCCTAAAGAACCCACCTGTAGATTGAAGCTTTACACTGATGCAACACTCAGCAACAGCCACAAACCTTCCAGCAATGGAACTCACTGCAAACCCCATTTGTGTTCTTGAACAACTAGGAAAGGAATGGAATTAGAAACGTTCTAGAGTTTGCTAAGATTAAGGGAATGAAACTGTCCTAATAATAGCTGAGAAGGGAATCAAAAGGGTTAGGAATAATTTACCAAAGGTTGGGACAAAGCACGAACAGGAAGAAGTACATGCAGCAACTACTGCTGCACTCGCTGTGGCGAGTGACTCTGCTCGCCGGGCGAGCGTGTCAGTTTGAGTTGAAAGGCTGCTCTGGTGGCCACTGCTGCAACACCCATCTTCAATCCTTGACTCTTAGAGGTTAACCAGCCACCCACGAAGGTTATAAACACACATGCAGTAAGGAATTCCAAGTATGGGTCAAGATGGAGTGATTTGAATCAAAAGAGGAATTTTCATGAGTTTAAGAAGATTGGATTCCTTACCTTAATTTCTTTTTCCAACAAAGATTCTAACCAAACTGGTGTCATCTTACAGAGAAGAGATAATCATCATGCACTTAGTTTCTCTCATGGATGATGAAGAATTTTGAAAGCCAAGAGTAGGTACATGGTGAGGGTTTATCGGCCAAGAGGAGAGAATTAGGAAAGATGAGGCTTACTGAGTTCTAAGTCTCATGGGGGTTTCAGAACTGAAGTTCCATGTTTCTTTTAGTGATTATTAGGAAGCTTTAGAAGGGGTTGGTGTTTATTGGCGTGAGGAAGAAGAAGATGAGGGTAATGGGTGGGTTTTTGCTTCAACTTAGAAAATGAATACTGATACATGAGTAAAGTAGTGGTGTTGGTCTTATAAGAGAGGAGTGGGTCCACTAGTGCTTGGGTTAGTAATATAGCTAGTGGGGTAAAAGTGAAATTAACGTGAGAGAGAGATGTGGAGGGCTTGGCTCAATTGAAAATAAATCCTTCACTTCTAAATACTTTGCTTAATTCCCAATTAAGCTCTAACAATTGACTTTATTTAATATACTCTTATTAATTAAAATTAGGGATGTTACAATCTACCCCCCTTAAAGAATTTCGTCCTCGAAATTCAAACTTCTACAGTCATCATTAGGGCAATTCATCCATAGATACATCCAGGGTCTAACTTCATCTATTTTCCGGTCAATGTATCCAATTCCTTGGAATAAAACTTTCCTCTCTTAGGGGTTACTGGTCAAAGAGTCTGGTCAGAATCCACACTTAAACTAGTCTTATGCTGCGCACTCTGATTCGAACACTTACTGCCATCCTCTGGATTGTGCACTTATAACTCTACTACATAATCTCTGAGCAAGATCATACACCTTCTATTACTCTTGTCGGTACCACTACAGTTTAACTGGTTTAGGAGATCGGTATATGGCCTGGTTGACGTTACACGTTTCTCTAGAGGGTAAAAGCTTGAGTATTCCTATTGGCAACTTCAAAATCTTCTTTCCCATAGCCGTTCTCCTTTCCGAACACTATTATGCTTGACGCGTCAATTGTACCCCTGTACCACGTGTTGACTAGATACTCCAGAATCGATTGAAATATAAAACGAGTGGAAAATCGTCTAGACACTACTGATTCTTCTGCCAATGAGTTGGACTCATGAGCAGGCGAATCTATAGTTATCCGATAAAATCCCACCTACAATTTTAATCTATTCTGGTACAACACGGTGATCGCAGTTGCACATCCGACATGCAGATGCATTTAGGTTCAGATTATCTCTCAAGGTCAAGGTCCATCTTGATTGAATTTCCTTTGTTGGTAACTGATACGTGAAACTGGGATGAGAAAATCAGATTCTCTACTTGGCTGATTGCACACTTAAAGTGTAAACTTGTAATGCTGAGGCTGAATCGAAAGATTTAGCTTAGAGCGGTTGACTGAATTATCTTAATAGATCATTGAGGATAGGAAAAAGGGTTTCCAAATGAGATTGGTATACTACTCCACGCGAGTAAATAACTCTTACACTTATGTTAATTACTGGTAAATAGACTTGGAATTGAAATGTTCGGGCAGAGGTACTTAAGGTTCACATGCTAATCTAACATGAATTTAGAAGATGAAACTGACGGGTTTGAAACCTTAACTCCGATTCGCTGGAACAACTAAACCTCACTGGATTAGGAATAACTCCGAACTTAATTCTGAATTTGATTACAACGGGTACGCAAAGATAGACAACTAATTACATTGAAGAATTGACTTAGCAGGCTCGAGTGCACGAAATTTTAAATGATTCTCTGATACTGAGCTAAGTCATTTGTACCAGAACAGCTACGGATGTTGATTGACAAATCAACCAACGAGCAGGAAATGAAACTGAAATTATTTTTGACCTTCTCAAGAATAATTAACTTCCGCAGATAGGTCTCTCTTGATAATAACACAACTGGAAAACTGAAAAACATCTAATGCGGTTACTTTTGTGTGAAATTAATCACTATTAAGGTAACTAATTGGCTTCAAGGAATTCGAAAAGTTTGAATCCTAATTGAATTTAGGCATAACATGTGATTGACAAGTTACTTAAGGCACGAGAAGAATTTTTTTTTTTTTTTATCTGACGCGTAATCAGACAAGTTATAGCGTACACACGTTCATAGCGTTCCAGGACTTATGAACGCAGATTTGAACATTGTTTGGTCCAATGGGCTGGCTGAAAGAGGATCTCAAAGCGAATGAAAGGTAATTGAAGATTGGTTTCCTATTGGGTTTAAGGTAATGTTCTACATCTCTATTTCTGCTGCTAGAGCTCTCAGGTTAGGACAACTGGATTCTCACTCAAATTTCTTACATGACGATTTCTCACCGGCATATCTAAATGATTTCTAACAGTCTTCTAGCGGAAAGGTCCGAATATGCTGAGGAGTGTCGGAGGCTAAGACTAAGGTCAAACTTAGTTACTTAAGTCTGGATAATTAACACATATACCTAAAGAAATGTTCCAGGAATTGGTGATATTGGCACAGTTTCTTATTTGGTCAACCTTATCAAGTTGTGTCTCCTACTGTCTGGCTTAAGGTTTGTTCCACGCAAAAAGTTGGCCCTATGCCGCTGGCATCTAGCGTTATTATCTTAGGTGGTAGTATAGCTTGGTTGGCATTAGGAGAGTAATAAAATATGGTAGTTCAAACCTAATCCTTAAACAGGTTGGCTAGTGGGACTACAATATGGAATCACTAGCCTAATGGTAACTGGATGACAATTCTCGAATGTACGATTAACTGATCCTATTGTTTTCTTAGCTAATTGATTCAACTGTAAGGGTTCGTAAACCGAATGGTCAGTTTCCGGTTTCCATTCCATCTAATGGCAAGGCAACTACGGATTGACTTGGCGTCTAACGGTGCTATCGGTACCCCTCAACTGCTACACTAGTTAAAACTTAATCCACAAGGGTCTGGTGCGACTACTGGTGTACTCTAATAGGCCGGTCCTATTTACTGACATCTAAAGGTAGTTATCTTAGGTGTTCACTTAACAGGTTTTGCAATAATAAAATGTTAAAGTATAGATGCTAAAATTTCACTATCCTTATTGAGGTAATTAACTGGCCAGAAGTGCTGGGTTACTAGTTTATGGATTCTTAATTTAACGGTCCTTAACAAACTTATTGGATGACGGCGTCACTAAGGAAGAATTTAATTTTGATGTGAGGCAAGGTCAGTACTTATATGTCACGGTTCTATTATTGTCTCCTAATGTGATTCTCTAGTACATGTTGTTCGATTTGAAATCCTAAACTCGTGGTATCGGCTTGTGCTAATCCATGGAATTACTATTTTAGGGACATGTTAGTAAAGGTACTTAATGAGTTTGCTGGGTCTACTACTATAGGCTGGTGTGGTTGAAAAGGAAATTCCTAATCGTTGTACTAAATGAAGTTTAGTTCTTAAGGGTGAATTAGGAATGCTATCACGAGATGAAAGGCCAAAGTAACTTAGGGAGAGTGTTCTAAACGGGTGCCTAATAAGGTAACTTGAGGGAACATAGGGATGTGATTTTGTTTCTAATTTGGCTTCTCTAATTTGAACGGTTCGGTTGAATTTCTATTGTATCCCTCAGGTTCACTATGCTGGATTTACTGGTTCGGAGTCCTATAGGTGATTGGACTTAATATGCTTTCTCGGGTACGAATACGGATTACAAGAATTCTAATTGTTACCTCGGTTATGGTTAAGTTTCTGATAGTTCAACAAGTCATTGGCTTCTACTGTGAAAGGTATACTTGGCCTAATTTCTAGTTGCATCCAACTCCCTACCTCATTTCCAAATGCATCTCCTCAACAATTCTTATGCACACCGGGTAGTTTAGAATCACCTACGCTAAAACTAGAAAGGTAGAATGGTGAGATTATGGAAGAGGGCTGGAGGCTACTCAGCATGATTTAAACAGCTGATCAGAGAGTAAGGCAGCAACGAGCAGTAGCAGCAGTCTGCTAAGCTCGCTGCAGCGCGCGTTTACTCGCTAAGCGAGTTTGACAGAGTGTAGGAGGATAATTCCGTGGTTTGTCCAATTGTCTACTTTGCACAACGCTCATAACTCCCAGTCATGTACTAACTTGAATTTAGAACGAGTTTTGGGTTTACCGCCTACTGCCATTGGTGTTGATTTAGGTCCACGAACTAGGCTGAATTCAGGCTCTCGCTAGGATAAGGTTACTTATGGGTTCAGGAAGTTTAGCTGACACATAGTGCCAGTGGAATACTGTTATGCACTAAGCATTTCAGCATAAAGATACACTTGCATTCCTTGCTTGTTTATACATCTTACTCCTGTGGCATTACTTGTCGCTGCTCCAACATTCTCTTATAAGGGTTCTCTTCGACGAATGCTCCTTGATTGTAGCTTCACTACGGATTTAACGCTGGAATTCCAGAGTTCACTTCAGTTCTAAACCATAATACCCTGCCTACCATACACAATACTGAGTTGATCAGGTTCAGCATGCGATGGTTTCAGCGTAAACAGTCCAGATCCAAAGGGTCTGTATTGTTCAGGAAAGATTGGGATGACTCATGGCAAGGTCCGATACTGGATCGACCTGCTCTGATACCAATTATAACGCCCCAACTAAAATATCTAGAATATTTAGTCAAGACATACATAATATGGACATGAGTACAAATAAATTTTTACTAGTTATAACTTAGCAGGATACAAATTGTTTCGATACAAAAGGAATAACAAAGAAATACAGCGGTAAATGCTGGTACTCTGAGTAAACAAGATTAATAAACAAATAGCAAGACGAAGAAATAAAATCTTCAAGGCGGACAATCCAAGCTCAGCTCCAACTGTCGGCCTCCTACCTGGTCCATGCTCCGAATATCCTGTTTACCTAAAAAAAATTGTTTGGAGTGGGGTGAGACTACTAAGCCTCAGTGAGTCCTACTACCCTCCTAGAGGTGACTACACCGGGGGCACCTAAATCAGTCTTTTTATTACTAACATACGAAACATGATATCATAATAACAGAATTTAAAAGTGTAACACAGATAAACAAACTCTTATTCATTTTAACCGCAAGGATTCTCCGAGGTGAGCATATCTCGGAGGCCTGCCTTGTCCGTCGATCGGATCGATCACGGCATACAGCTCACAATACATAACCTGATGGATATTCCCATTGGGAGTCCATAATGCGATATAATAATTCGCTCATAAGTGACTGAAACTAATTTAGTTCTCACTACCGATATTTCCCAAAACCCGGGGAGCATACAAACCTAATAATATTCTAAGTTATGCCCTAACAATTATCTGTGATTAACATGCTGTCCGACATTATATTAATTATAGTACTGCAAACTATCTGGCTCTTATGAGGATATAAAACGAGTGTGTGCAGTTCGTTAGAAAAATAGAAAATATAGACAAGTTCTGTACAAGCTCGCTGTGGCGAGTCACTAGCTCGCCATGGCGAGATTATAGGTCCTGACCTAACTCAACTCGCTGTGGCGAGCAGAAGCTCGCTACGGCGAGTATCATCAGCCCAAAACCCAGCTCGCCATGAATACTCGCTGTCTACTCGCTACGGCGAGTTCATGCAGAAATTACTCAATTTTGCTAAAATCATAGTTTTCCAGAAATAACACCTGCAATCCTCATTTAACCAGTGCAGTAGCATAATTTACATAATATATATAAACAGAATGGAGGGAAATTTGGGATTAATTCCCCTCACACAACTTTTCCTAATTTTTCCTAAGTTCACATGCAAAATTCATGAATTGGGGAAACTATCTACACTATCCTAAAGAACCCACCTGTAGATTGAAGCTTTACACTGATGCAACACTCAGCAACAGCCACAAACCTTCCAGCAATGGAACTCACTGCAAACCCCATTTGTGTTCTTGAACAACTAGGAAAGGAATGGAATTAGAAACGTTCTAGAGTTTGCTAAGATTAAGGGAATGAAACTGTCCTAATAATAGCTGAGAAGGGAATCAAAAGGGCTAGGAATAATTTACCAAAGGTTGGGACAAAGCACGAACAGGAAGGAGTACATGCAGCAACTACTGCTGCACTCGCTGTGGCGAGTGACTCTGCTCGCCGGGCGAGCGTGTCAGTTTGAGTTGAAAGGCTGCTCTGGTGGCCACTGCTGCAACACCCATCTTCAATCCTTGACTCTTAGAGGTTAACCAGCCACCCACGAAGGTTATAAACACACATGCAGTAAGGAATTCCAAGTATGGGTCAAGATGGAGTGATTTGAATCAAAAGAGGAATTTTCATGAGTTTAAGAAGATTGGATTCCTTACCTTGATTTCTTTTTCCAACAAAGATTCTAACCAAACTGGTGTCATCTTACAGAGAAGAGATAATCATCATGCACTTAGTTTCTCTCATGGATGATGAAGAATTTTGAAAGCCAAGAGTAGGTACATGGTGAGGGTTTATCGGCCAAGAGGAGAGAATTAGGAAAGATGAGGCTTACTGAGTTCTAAGTCTCATGGGGGTTTCAGAACTGAAGTTCCATGTTTCTTTTAGTGATTATTAGGAAGCTTTAGAAGGGGTTGGTGTTTATTGGCGTGAGGAAGAAGAAGATGAGGGTAATGGGTGGGTTTTTGCTTCAACTTAGAAAATGAATACTGATACATGAGTAAAGTAGTGGTGTTGGTCTTATAAGAGAGGAGTGGGTCCACTAGTGCTTGGGTTAGTAATATAGCTAGTGGGGTAAAAGTGAAATTAACGTGAGAGAGAGATGTGGAGGGCTTGGCTCAATTGAAAATAAATCCTTCACTTCTAAATACTTTGCTTAATTCCCAATTAAGCTCTAACAATTGACTTTATTTAATATACTCTTATTAATTAAAATTAGGGATGTTACAATCTACCCCCCTTAAAGAATTTCGTCCTCGAAATTCAAACTTCTACAGTCATCATTAGGGCAATTCGTCCATAGATACATCCAGGGTCTAACTTCATCTATTTTCCGGTCAATGTATCCAATTCCTTGGAATAAAACTTTCCTCTCTTAGGGGTTACTGGTCAAAGAGTCTGGTCAGAATCCACACTTAAACTAGTCTTATGCTGCGCACTCTGATTCGAACACTTACTGCCATCCTCTGGATTGTGCACTTATAACTCTACTACATAATCTCTGAGCAAGATCATACACCTTCTATTACTCTTGTCGGTACCACTACAGTTTAACTGGTTTAGGAGATCGGTATCTGGCCTGGTTGACGTTACACGTTTCTCTAGAGGGTAAAAGCTTGAGTATTCCTATTGGCAACTTCAAAATCTTCTTTCCCATAGCCGTTCTCCTTTCCGAACACTATTATGCTTGACGCGTCAATTGTACCCCTGTACCACGTGTTGACTAGATACTCCAGAATCGATTGAAATATAAAACGAGTGGAAAATCGTCTAGACACTACTGATTCTTCTGCCAATGAGTTGGACTCATGAGCAGGCGAATCTATAGTTATCCGATAAAATCCCACCTACAATTTTAATCTATTCTGGTACAACACAGTGATCGCAGTTGCACATCCGACATGCAGATGCATTTAGGTTCAGATTATCTCTCAAGGTCAAGGTCCATCTTGATTGAATTTCCTTTGTTGGTAACTGATACGTGAAACTGGGATGAGAAAATCAGATTCTCTACTTGGCTGATTGCACACTTAAAGTGTAAACTTGTAATGCTGAGGCTGAATCGAAAGATTTAGCTTAGAGCGGTTGACTGAATTATCTTAATAGATCATTGAGGATAGGAAAAAGGGTTTCCAAATGAGATTGGTATACTACTCCACGCGAGTAAATAACTCTTACACTTATGTTAATTACTGGTAAATAGACTTGGAATTGAAATGTTCGGGCAGAGGTACTTAAGGTTCACATGCTAATCTAACATGAATTTAGAAGATGAAACTGACGGGTTTGAAACCTTAACTCCGATTCGCTGGAACAACTAAACCTCACTGGATTAGGAATAACTCCGAACTTAATTCTGAATTTGATTACAACGGGTACGCAAAGATAGACAACTAATTACATTGAAGAATTGACTTAGCAGGCTCGAGTGCACGAAATTTTAAATGATTCTCTGATACTGAGCTAAGTCATTTGTACCAGAACAGCTACGGATGTTGATTGACAAATCAACCAACGAGCAGGAAATGAAACTGAAATTATTTTTGACCTTCTCAAGAATAATTAACTTCCGCAGATAGGTCTCTCTTGATAATAACACAACTGGAAAACTGAAAAACATCTAATGCGGTTACTTTTGTGTGAAATTAATCACTATTAAGGTAACTAATTGGCTTCAAGGAATTCGAAAAGTTTGAATCCTAATTGAATTTAGGCATAACATGTGATTGACAAGTTACTTAAGGCACGAGAAGAATTTTTTTTTTTTTTTATCTGACGCGTAATCAGACAAGTTATAGCGTACACACGTTCATAGCGTTCCAGGACTTATGAACGCAGATTTGAACATTGTTTGGTCCAATGGGCTGGCTGAAAGAGGATCTCAAAGCGAATGAAAGGTAATTGAAGATTGGTTTCCTATTGGGTTTAAGGTAATGTTCTACATCTCTATTTCTGCTGCTAGAGCTCTCAGGTTAGGACAACTGGATTCTCACTCAAATTTCTTACATGACGATTTCTCACCGGCATATCTAAATGATTTCTAACAGTCTTCTAGCGGAAAGGTCCGAATATGCTGAGGAGTGTCGGAGGCTAAGACTAAGGTCAAACTTAGTTACTTAAGTCTGGATAATTAACACATATACCTAAAGAAATGTTCCAGGAATTGGTGATATTGGCACAGTTTCTTATTTGGTCAACCTTATCAAGTTGTGTCTCCTACTGTCTGGCTTAAGGTTTGTTCCACGCAAAAAGTTGGCCCTATGCCGCTGGCATCTAGCGTTATTATCTTAGGTGGTAGTATAGCTTGGTTGGCATTAGGAGAGTAATAAAATATGGTAGTTCAAACCTAATCCTTAAACAGGGTGGCTAGTGGGACTACAATATGGAATCACTAGCCTAATGGTAACTGGATGACAATTCTCGAATGTACGATTAACTGATCCTATTGTTTTCTTAGCTAATTGATTCAACTGTAAGGGTTCGTAAACCGAATGGTCAGTTTCCGGTTTCCATTCCATCTAATGGCAAGGCAACTACGGATTGACTTGGCGTCTAACGGTGCTATCGGTACCCCTCAACTGCTACACTAGTTAAAACTTAATCCACAAGGGTCTGGTGCGACTACTGGTGTACTCTGATAGGCCGGTCCTATTTACTGACATCTAAAGGTAGTTATCTTAGGTGTTCACTTAACAGGTTTTGCAATAATAAAATGTTAAAGTATAGATGCTAAAATTTCACTATCCTTATTGAGGTAATTAACTGGCCAGAAGTGCTGGGTTACTAGTTTATGGATTCTTAATTTAACGGTCCTTAACAAACTTATTGGATGACGGCGTCACTAAGGAAGAATTTAATTTTGATGTGAGGCAAGGTCAGTACTTATATGTCACGGTTCTATTATTGTCTCCTAATGTGATTCTCTAGTACATGTTGTTCGATTTGAAATCCTAAACTCGTGGTATCGGCTTGTGCTAATCCATGGAATTACTATTTTAGGGACATGTTAGTAAAGGTACTTAATGAGTTTGCTGGGTCTACTACTATAGGCTGGTGTGGTTGAAAAGGAAATTCCTAATCGTTGTACTAAATGAAGTTTAGTTCTTAAGGGTGAATTAGGAATGCTATCACGAGATGAAAGGCCAAAGTAACTTAGGGAGAGTGTTCTAAACGGGTGCCTAATAAGGTAACTTGAGGGAACATAGGGATGTGATTTTGTTTCTAATTTGGCTTCTCTAATTTGAACGGTTCGGTTGAATTTCTATTGTATCCCTCAGGTTCACTATGCTGGATTTACTGGTTCGGAGTCCTATAGGTGATTGGACTTAATATGCTTTCTCGGGTACGAATACGGATTACAAGAATTCTAATTGTTACCTCGGTTATGGTTAAGTTTCTGATAGTTCAACAAGTCATTGGCTTCTACTGTGAAAGGTATACTTGGCCTAATTTCTAGTTGCATCCAACTCCCTACCTCATTTCCAAATGCATCTCCTCAACAATTCTTATGCACACCGGGTAGTTTAGAATCACCTACGCTAAAACTAGAAAGGTAGAATGGTGAGATTATGGAAGAGGGCTGGAGGCTACTCAGCATGATTTAAACAGCTGATCAGGGAGTAAGGCAACAACGAGCAGTAGCAGCAGTCTGCTAAGCTCGCTGCAGCGCGCGTTTACTCGCTAAGCGAGTTTGACAGAGTGTAGGAGGATAATTCCGTGGTTTGTCCAATTGTCTACTTTGCACAACGCTCATAACTCCCAGTCATGTACTAACTTGAATTTAGAACGAGTTTTGGGTTTACCGCCTACTGCCATTGGTGTTGATTTAGGTCCACGAACTAGGCTGAATTCAGGCTCTCGCTAGGATAAGGTTACTTATGGGTTCAGGAAGTTTAGCTGACACATAGTGCCAGTGGAATACTGTTATGCACTAAGCATTTCAGCATAAAGATACACTTGCATTCCTTGCTTGTTTATACATCTTACTCCTGTGGCATTACTTGTCGCTGCTCCAACATTCTCTTATAAGGGTTCTCTTCGACGAATGCTCCTTGATTGTAGCTTCACTACGGATTTAACGCTGGAATTCCAGAGTTCACTTCAGTTCTAAACCATAATACCCTGCCTACCATACAAAATACTGAGTTGATCAGGTTCAGCATGCGATGGTTTCAGCGTAAACAGTCCAGATCCAAAGGGTCTGTATTGTTCAGGAAAGATTGGGATGACTCATGGCAAGGTCCGATACTGGATCGACCTGCTCTGATACCAATTATAACGCCCCAACTAAAATATCTAGAATATTTAGTCAAGACATACATAATATGGACATGAGTACAAATAAATTTTTACTAGTTATAACTTAGCAGGATACAAATTGTTTCGATACAAAAGGAATAACAAAGAAATACAGCGGTAAATGCTGGTACTCTGAGTAAACAAGATTAATAAACAAATAGCAAGACGAAGAAATAAAATCTTCAAGGCGGACAATCCAAGCTCAGCTCCAACTGTCGGCCTCCTACCTGGTCCTTGCTCCGAATATCCTGTTTACCTAAAAAAAATTGTTTGGAGTGGGGTGAGACTACTAAGCCTCAGTGAGTCCTACTACCCTCCTAGAGGTGACTACACCGGGGGCACCTAAATCAGTCTTTTTATTACTAACATACGAAACATGATATCATAATAACAGAATTTAAAAGTGTAACACAGATAAACAAACTCTTATTCATTTTAACCGCAAGGATTCTCCGAGGTGAGCATATCTCGGAGGCCTGCCTTGTCCGTCGATCGGATCGATCACGGCATACAGCTCACAATACATAACCTGATGGATATTCCCATTGGGAGTCCATAATGCGATATAATAATTCGCTCATAAGTGACTGAAACTAATTTAGTTCTCACTACCGATATTTCCCAAAACCCGGGGAGCATACAAACCTAATAATATTCTAAGTTATGCCCTAACAATTATCTGTGATTAACATGCTGTCCGACATTATATTAATTATAGTACTGCAAACTATCTGGCTCTTATGAGGATATAAAACGAGTGTGTGCAGTTCGTTAGAAAAATAGAAAATATAGACAAGTTCTGTACAAGCTCGCTGTGGCGAGTCACTAGCTCGCCATGGCGAGATTATAGGTCCTGACCTAACTCAACTCGCTGTGGCGAGCAGAAGCTCGCTACGGCGAGTATCATCAGCCCAAAACCCAGCTCGCCATGAATACTCGCTGTCTACTCGCTACGGCGAGTTCATGCAGAAATTACTCAATTTTGCTAAAATCATAGTTTTCCAGAAATAACACCTGCAATCCTCATTTAACCAGTGCAGTAGCATAATTTACATAATATATATAAACAGAATGGAGGGAAATTTGGGATTAATTCCCCTCACACAACTTTTCCTAATTTTTCCTAAGTTCACATGCAAAATTCATGAATTGGGGAAACTATCTACACTATCCTAAAGAACCCACCTGTAGATTGAAGCTTTACACTGATGCAACACTCAGCAACAGCCACAAACCTTCCAGCAATGGAACTCACTGCAAACCCCATTTGTGTTCTTGAACAACTAGGAAAGGAATGGAATTAGAAACGTTCTAGAGTTTGCTAAGATTAAGGGAATGAAACTGTCCTAATAATAGCTGAGAAGGGAATCAAAAGGGTTAGGAATAATTTACCAAAGGTTGGGACAAAGCACGAACAGGAAGGAGTACATGCAGCAACTACTGCTGCACTCGCTGTGGCGAGTGACTCTGCTCGCCGGGCGAGCGTGTCAGTTTGAGTTGAAAGGCTGCTCTGGTGGCCACTGCTGCAACACCCATCTTCAATCCTTGACTCTTAGAGGTTAACCAGCCACCCACGAAGGTTATAAACACACATGCAGTAAGGAATTCCAAGTATGGGTCAAGATGGAGTGATTTGAATCAAAAGAGGAATTTTCATGAGTTTAAGAAGATTGGATTCCTTACCTTGATTTCTTTTTCCAACAAAGATTCTAACCAAACTGGTGTCATCTTACAGAGAAGAGATAATCATTATGCACTTAGTTTCTCTCATGGATGATGAAGAATTTTGAAAGCCAAGAGTAGGTACATGGTGAGGGTTTATCGGCCAAGAGGAGAGAATTAGGAAAGATGAGGCTTACTGAGTTCTAAGTCTCATGGGGGTTTCAGAACTGAAGTTCCATGTTTCTTTTAGTGATTATTAGGAAGCTTTAGAAGGGGTTGGTGTTTATTGGCGTGAGGAAGAAGAAGATGAGGGTAATGGGTGGGTTTTTGCTTCAACTTAGAAAATGAATACTGATACATGAGTAAAGTAGTGGTGTTGGTCTTATAAGAGAGGAGTGGGTCCACTAGTGCTTGGGTTAGTAATATAGCTAGTGGGGTAAAAGTGAAATTAACGTGAGAGAGAGATGTGGAGGGCTTGGCTCAATTGAAAATAAATCCTTCACTTCTAAATACTTTGCTTAATTCCCAATTAAGCTCTAACAATTGACTTTATTTAATATACTCTTATTAATTAAAATTAGGGATGTTACAGTTTTCTTGGTGGAGAGATTTGATTTCTATTAAGAAAATCCAAGGGGCGGGGGGGGGGGGGGGGGGGGGGGGGTAGATTGGTTTGAAGAGAGGTGGGAAACGGAAGATCCTTGGGTAGATGGTGACATGCTTTGTAATTTATTTAGGAGACTTTTTGATTTATCTCTATATAAGAAAGTGGAAGTTGCAGAAATGATAGTTGAAGAAGAAGGAGTAAAAAAGATTAATTGGAGATGGAGGAGGAATTTATTATGATAGTTGAAGAAGAAGGAGTAAGAAAGATTAATTGGAGATGGAGGAGGAATTTATTTGAATGGGAGAAGGAGATGGTGAAAGTTTGTAGTGACTTAGTGCTTAGTGTTAAGAGGGTATATGGTGAGGGGGATTGTTGGAAATGGAAGGATGAGAATTATTCGGTTAAAGATGCGTATCAAGTCAGAAAGGTAGGAGAGGAGGATGGTGAGATTGACTGCGATTGGCATAGAGATATTTGGAATCAACTAATTCCATCGAACATGTCAACTTTAGCTTGGAGATTTTTTCATAAGAGATTACCGACTAAGGGAAATTTAGTTAGACGAGGAATTTTTCTTAATACTTTTATTCTTTGTGTGGGGGGTTGCTGGAATCCGGAAACAGAAGATCATGTATTTTTTAATTGCCCCATGTTAGGATCAATTTGGAGAAAGATTGTGAATTGGTTACGAGTTTCTGTGGTTTTTTGGGAAGGGGGACATAACCATTTATCTCTTTTGAAAAATCTAGTCCTTTGCAATATCAAGACTAGCGACAGAGTAGGAGTGATTTGGTTCACTACGATCTATCTTATTTGGAAAACTAGAAATGACATGATTTTTAACCAAACCGGTTATGACTAGGAAAAATTGCTCAAAGAAGTTAAAATCTTGTCTTGGAGAATTATTAGAGCCCGTTCGAAAGGCTTTATGTGTGACTTAAGTATGTGGCGTACAAATCCATTAGCTTGTTTAGGAGTTGCTTGAAATTTGGCTCGTTTTAGGTGCTGGTTCCGTGACTGTGACCGTGTTTGCATCCATTAGCTTGTGTTCTGCTAGTTTTGCTCTCAGTTTTTTGTTTGCAGGTGCTGTTTGTATTTTTGCAGAAGTGTTGTGTGTGTGCCTCCTTTCTCCTTTTGTTGCTCTTGGTTGTATCTCATAATGCCCTTGCTCATCGATTTTGGGTCGGGGGCGGTTTTGCTCCCTTGTACTCGATTTCATCTAGTGGCGGGATGCGAGATCCTAAGAAGCATTGTATTAGGAGGTTGCACTTTCATTTTGAATTCAATTAGGATTATTATTCTGCTCCTGCATGCCTGCTATTCCATCAACTGTTATCCCATCAAACTGATATGGTGTTCTTCTTTGTAAAGGTTGCTGCTATTGTTTTGGAAGGCTGCTGCTTTTGTTTTAGAAGGATGGATCCACTAGTCTTTTTGCTTGTATTGATTATTGCATGCCTTTTGGTTTTGTTTCTGCTCTTGAATGGATTTAGTTAAATGGAGCTTTATTTCAACTCCTAAACTAATGGTTGTATTTATATTTGCTTTTAGTGATCTAGCACACCTTGTGCTTAGCTCACTTTTAATAATGAAATTTTTTGCCGTTTTAAAAAAAATGATCTCCTCACACCAGGCATAGAAAGGGGGCAGATTGTGGGTAGGTTTTACCTGACAAAAAGATTTTTAACAACTAAAGTTAGACAATTTTCGCAACAAGTGATCAAATAAGTGGTTAATTACATTTGGTAAGTTGTTAATGACTCTACTATTAAGTGTTGAAAACTCATTAACTATCAAGTATCAAAGAACTTCATTAATCAAAGGAACGTCATTAAGAGTTTTGAGGAGACAAGGAAATACCTGGAAAAACAAAATCACTAAATCCTATAACAATCTCCTGTTTCACTCATTTGACCCGTATCACAATTCTCTCTTAAAATTAATGCTTTTTTTTAATGTAAATAAAATGTCATTCATTGCAAGAAAATAAGCAATTTGCGACCGTTAAAATAAAATGTCATTCATGAACCCAGTTTGGAGTCCCACGTTAGAAGTCATGAATCGACATGACGACTTATATAGGATTGGAAGATTCCTTCGTGAGTGTCAATTTGGAAAGAAAGAACTCTATAAATATATATATATATATATATATATATATATATATATATATAGGGGAACTTTCAAGTGAGAGGAGTGTTTATTGTGAGAGATGAGAGGGTTAAATAACAACCTTAGATAAAATCAAATGCTTACAATTTTTTACAGTTGCACACACACAATTATGTTTCGTTTTCCGTGTCTTCTCCCTGGCAGTCAATAAAATTGACTTTTCCACTTCTTCCTTCACGGGTCATGGTTGCATCGTTTTGGAGTTTATGAAATCAAAGCAAAAGTTAATTTTAATGAAAAATCATGACACTTTAATCAAACTATATATAAAAGAGAATTTGGGTGATCTTTTTTGACAAACGAAAAGTTGAATATTTTTTATTCAACTATATATACTGATTTTGTTCCAATCCATCTTCGCTCCTCATTTCTAAGTTTTTAAAGGCATAGATGCAGTTGTGGGATTTAGGTTCAGATCAATGGAGTTTTACATCATTTTCATCATATTAAGAAAATAATTGTTAAAGATGGAAACATATTGAGGATTGGGTTTTTTTTTGGACATGTATTGAGGATTGAGTTTTGAGAAAACTAAAAAATCTTTCATTCAATTGTAAGCAAATCCCTAATTTTAGTTTTGAGAAAACTAAAATTTTCCACTTCTTACTGCACAAGGCCATTGATGCATCAAGTGTGCTCTTTTTCTTAAAAAAGGTCATGATTTTTAAATTGAAAAGGAAACAACTCTTGTATCAAATCAAATAGTTTATGATTCTAGAACTGGAGGAAGTATGGATGGTGGTAAGTTAAATCGACGTTGTTGTTTATTGAATGGAGGAAGTGTCAATGGTGGTAAACTGGTAATGGAACATCCTCTCACTTGAAGCAAGTATGCGGCTTTTCCGTTTGTGAGAGAGATGAAGGAGAAGCACATAGGAAAAAGATCATGTGCAATTAATTTTAGGTGGAGCCTTTTAATCTCCACCTTACAATTTGATCTAATGGTCATTATTTATTCTTCTCACCCTCTCACTTTAAAACCCCTCCTACTTGAAACACCCCCTATATATATATATATATATATATATATATATATATATATATATATATATATATATATATATATATATATATATATATATATATATATATATACTGGACCTTAATTGTAGAAGAAAAAGTAAACATAATCCAAATAAATTGATTATAGGTTGAAAATAATGGAAGCAGGTTAATGAATAAGATAATATTAGATGTTGAAAATATAACAAATTTAATAATATATAACTTAAAGAAGAAATTATGACATAATGAAAACATGTTATTATAATGCTTACAATAGTTATGCAGTCAGGCACCACACTCAGTGTTTAGATCTGAGAAATGATTTGCATGCCTTAAACTAATGCCAAACTCTCCTTTTATAAGGTAAGGAAAAGTTCGGACTTCAAATAAAATAAACTAAAATACATAAAACTTAAGTCCTGATTCAATCAGAAATAAAAATTATTACAAACAGACAAAGTAATAGTGAAAGTAATACAATAATTCTGAAATCGAATGGCCGACAATAAGATTCTCTGAGAAACAGTAAAAGTAATGCAATAATTCTGAATAATCCAAATTGAATGGCCGACAAGAAATAATGTGATTTGACTAGCCATTGACGATAATCTCGATAATCTTGCAAGATAATTAAAGATCTGTAATTCCATAGCAATCGTCTTCATTGATATTGTCTGAGGTACTAGCAATACTATCTGAATCTGAAAATGTTGACATAGCTTCTTGTAATTTGCTCATAAACTGTTGAGGATCAGAGGTAGCAGCTAAAGATGCTAAAAGTCTTGATTTATCAGATAAAAAATTAATATCGGCAGGAGCCGTAATAGATGGTTTACAGAGATCTGGATGCTGCCTGCACCAATCAGCTAATCGTTTTGAAGAAATTAATTCTGGATTAAACTTAGACCACCATTTAACTGAATATCATTTTACTAATGCTTGAGCTGGAGCATCAGCCCATAATGGTTCTGTTCCAAACGTCCAGGACGAAATCCAAGTAATTCCAAAAGCAGCACAGAAACAAAGTAATGATTTATAGGCAGGACAAGTAGTAATCTGAGTAAATTCTTCATATGATTTCTTGGCATAATCTGGTAATACTTCCAAAAAGGGACCAATGGTCTCAAACCATTTAATAAACCAATTAGGGAATTTTAAAGAAATATCTTTGTTAAACCATATAAACCATGTATGGTTAAAAGGTTCAACGTCTAAAAAGTAATACCAGGCCAACATGTAATCAAAATAAGAGTAACTTTGTGGGATGAAGGTTCTTGAAAAGTTCTTTACTTCTGAGGAAGGCTGACCCCAGTCAGAAGGAGATAGGACTTTATTAATTTTAAACTTGGAAAAAATAATTTTCTCTTGATTATTTTTATCATAATTGTGAGTGAGAGTAATGGACTCAGTATCAATAAGTATAAACTCATAAAATCTTCTATTTTTAAATTTGTTCGAATCAGTAGGTAGGAAAAAGAATCCTGAAGGTAATACTTTTGAAACAACTTGTAGAAGCGAGGCATTTGGGGTAAGATGTTGATTTTCTAATGGAATAATAGAAACATAAGATGGTTTGGTAATGAAGGTAGATTTTGGGGTAGTTGCAGGAGGAGTGTAATAATTTATTTTATTATTTTGAGGTTTAGGAGACTTTAATGTTGAAGTAAAGGTCAAAGGAGTCAACATAGAGGGTCTAATTCCTGCGGTTAAAGCTGAAGGAGTAACAGGAGTAATGGCTTTAGAAATGTAAGATGAGGAACTGGCTAATGTAGTTTCTGCTTTAATTGGAGGACCATAATTGTCACGCGGATCTATCTCTTTGTTCATTTTTTCCCTGTAAAAATTCTCTAGTTAAAAAATCTGGTAGGGAATTCTTGATTCCTTGTATATGCTCAATTTCAAAGTCAAAACAGGAGAGTAATGATTGCCATCTTGCAAAAATATGTTTAGAAACTAGGTTTTTAACATCCTTTTGTAAAACACTGGTTGCAACTTTGCAATCAGTTTTTAATAAAAATTGTTTTGAAAATAAGTCATCTTGAAATTTCGTAATACATAATACAATTGCTAAAATTTCTTTTTTAATAGTACTATAATTTAATTGAGCCGGGTTCCAAGTTCCAGAGTAAAATCTAACAACTTGTTCCTTATCCGATCCCGGAAGTATCTGTTTTAAAATTCCACCAAATCCAAGGTCAGAGGCATCTGTCTCAACCACTAATCTAGCTGTAGGATCTGGTATTCCTAAGCAGGGTAATTTTTTAACTATTTCTTTTAATTTTAACACACTCTGGGTCATAGTATCATCCCATGGTGGTGGGTTTTTCCTAAGTCTTTTGAACAAAGGAATACATATGGTTCTAAGGTTAGGAATAAAATCTGACACATAATTGACACACCCTAAAAATCTTTGTAACTGGGTCTTATCCTTTAATTCATTAGGAAACTTACTAACAAACTCTAAAGACCTACTAATTGGGGTGTACATCCCTTGTGTTATATCAAAGCCTAAAAATCTAATTTTTGATTGATATATTTTTAATTTTTTCTCAGATAAAACTAATCCATTATTTTTAATGATTTGATAAAATAATTCCATATGGTGAAAATGCTGATTAATAGATTCTGAGAAGACTAATATATCATCTAAATAGACTATAGTGAAATCTGAGTAATCATTAAATATTGTGTTCATGATATTTTGGAATTCCGAGGGTGCATTCTTTAGACCTAAAGGCATAACATTCCATTCGTAATGGCCAAAAGGCACAACAAATGCCGTTTTATATTTATCTTTTTCTTCTAATTGAATTTGATAATATCCCGATTTTAAATCGAATTTAGAATAAATACTTTTATTATGTAATCTGTTAATTAAATCTTTTTTATTAGGTATTGGATACCTAATCCATTTTAATGCTTTATTTAAAGGTTTATAATTTATTACTAATCGAGGGCTTCCTCGTTCTAATTCTGAAGCATTGATTACATAGAAGGCCGAGCAACTCCAAGGAGACTTACTAGGTCTAATTAGGCCTTTATTTAAATAATCTTGAATTTCTTTTTTGCAGTAATCAAGATGTTCTTTATTCATTTGTATTGGACGAGCTTTTGTTGGTATATTTATTTCCTTAAAATCTGGTTCGTATGGTAAAGATACAGTATGTATTTTTCTTTTCCAGAACGCATTAGGCTGTTCTGAGCAAAGATCTTTCTTAAATTTTTCTAAAACATGACTAATCTTTTCTTTAATAATTGGAGCTTCTAAGTGTTCTTCTATTCTTTTAAAGTGTATTTCCTTACTAATGAAATTAATCTGTTTTTTCTTTTTATTTATTAAATTAATTCGGGATATAGCTCTATCTTGTACAAAGTTTAAATCTCTAATTTTTGGTTTATCTAAGAATTCGAAATTAATTTCTCTATCTAAGACTGTAGTAGTTATCCCATTTTCATTTACCTTGAAAGGGTAAAGTAAGGTTAAAAAAGGTGTTCCTAAGATAATTTCTTCTGTAATATTTTTTACTAATAGAAATGAGGTTATGTAACAAATTTTATCTTTACAAACTTTAGCGTTAGATAACTTATAAGAAACTTGTAATCTATTACCGTTAGCTCCTCTTAAGGATTCTTTAGTCTTTTCATAAAATTGAGTAGGTATTAATCCTTCTTGAATACAATTTAAATCTGCCCCGGAGTCTACTAATGCAGTAAACTCATAAGTGTTATCCTTGATTATTAGTTTAATTTTTGTGTACCATTTATGTGATATCATTTTTTCTATTTTATTAATATATGTTTCTTCATTTCCTTTATTTGTAGAAGGTATAGAAACAGTATTTCGAAGCTTATTTTGTTCTTGAATAATCATAGTTCCTTGTAGCTCTAAAAATTTAACTTCTAATTCATCATCTTTAGTTTTTAACGATTGAACTTCTCTTTTAAGAATTTTAATTTCTTCCTGTAAATCTTTTAAAGTTATAGGATTTTGAACTGGTTTCTTAAAGAGTTCCATAACATCTTTAAATTCTACTTTATGTAATTCTTTCTTTTCAATTTCATTATCGTCGATGATGTCTTTTATCTGTCTCATAAAAGCTTGTTTACTTTCCGATTCTTCCATTTTATCTAATATTCCTATTAAAGTATTAGCTTGATGATTGTTTAAAACATTAATGCTTTTAATACAATTGTTACAGTTGCAAAAATCTAAACCTAAACATTCCTCTAATTCTTCCTCACTGGATTCACTAGATTCTGCTAGATGATTAATATCTTCTGTTTCGTAATCACTAGACGAAGAGCATTCTTCATCTGATAATAACATTATATTCTCTAGGGTATGAATTAAGTTTTGTTTTAATTCTTCTGATATCTCTAAATTACTAATTTGTTGAATTTTTTCTTTAACTTTACAATCATTAGCATAATGACCGAATCGTCCACATTTATAGCATTTAATGTCTTTATTCTTATTATTAGATTTTTGATAAGGTTTTTTACTATTCTTTCTTTTCGTATTCTTATAAAACCTTTTATTTTCTTGATAGCTTTTCTTTTGGTAATTATCTTTCTTATCATATTTACTAAGGTTTTTCTTATGTCTACTAAAGGATTTCTTTTTACTTTTAGGATTACTAGGAGCACGCATGGGAGTAGCACCATATTGCTCACAAAACGATCCCATTTCTCTCTTATTATTTGCTTTTTCATTTTTTATTTTATTTTGTAATTTATAATCAGTACAAATCTGTAATCCTGTTTCAACAATATAGTTTGATAATTCTCCCATGGTTAGAGAATTAAAAGGTATTTCTCCGTTGTAATTTTGCCTAATATTACTCTTGACTTTCTCAGCGAATAATCTAGGTAAGCCACTAATAAATCTTTCTTTCCAATAAATAGCTGCTCCATCAGGACGCAGGCATAATTTAGAAAGAAACATGTCTTTATACCAACGATAATCAGACATAGTAGGACAGTATAGGTTTAAAAGCTGATCTGAAGCTCTTTGCTGTAATTTTAAAGGTTCTCCTATAAAGAATTTAGTTATTGCGTATAATAAGGTTGTAACACAAATTTCTTCATTAGTCTCTATTTTAATAGCGGAATCGATTTGTAATTTATCATCCTCACTGAGAATATTATCCCACCATCCTTTTAATTGACCTGTAAATCCCATTACTAGCATATCTTTAGTTTTCCTATCTGAGTTCTTTTTAATTTTAAAAGCAGTTGCTGCCATGGTCATATTTTGAATAATGTTTAGTATGTGTTGTTCTGACGCACCGTCTATATTCCATTCTATAATACAGTCTCCGGAGTAACTATCTCCAATAAAACTATTCCTTTCTTCAAACTGAACATCAGCAAAGGAAGGCCTAGGGTAGTAATTCCTAGTTTTTGGCCTAGGGGGTTTATCTATTCTAGAGATAATATTTTCTTCTTCAAAAGATAAAGTATTAATTTTAACTTCTGAGGTGGATCCTATATTTAAGATCTTTAACCTATCTACTAATTCATCTAGTTTTTGTTCTGGATTAAATCCTAAAGTTAAATCTTTAATTTCTTTATCTGTAGGTATATTATAATGATAAATTGGTCTAGTAGGATCAGATACTTTAGTTTCTAAAGTTTCTGGTAAGGATTGTTCAACCCTATCTAATTGTTGTGACATGGTGTATAATATTTGATTAGTGTAATTTAGTTGACTATGAATATTATTTGTGTCTTTTCTCTGTTCAGAAGGACTAACTATGGCCTTAAAAGGTGAGGCTTCTATTTCTATATTTTCTTTTGGAGATGTAATTTTTAAAGCTTCTAAGGGTGGATGGATAGATTCAACTATTTCCTTTTTAGAAGTTTTCCATTTAATACTCATTCTAGTTTTAGTATTTAGAAATAATTTTTTAGCATAAGGGTTTAATAGGTTGTTTTCCAAACAATATAATTCAAACCAAATAAAGAAGTAAATATTAATTTCATGTTCTTCTAAAAATTGATAGAATATTTTTAGATATAAACTTCTCTCAGTTTCTGAAAAGGTATCAAAATACCACTTTCTTTTTTCTTTATTATTTTCTAATAAAAATTCTTCCCTTATCCAAGGTTTATCAATTTCAAAGGGTTCTTCCTTTTTAATCATCCCTAATACTTGTGATTCCGTAGGTGATGGAGATCTACTGATCCTTTCTTGATAAATTGGTCGAGGTATTGTTGGAGAAAAATTAACTCCTGCTAAGTTTAATCTAATAGTAGAGTCTACTGAATGTCTAGCAGAGGAAGATCCTATGCTAGGACTCTGATTGTATCTATAGGACTGACTTCTATTCATTCTAATCCTGATATTTCCATTTTGATCTGTAATAATATCTCTTATGGATCTTGATTCTAATTTTTCTGGTTGGATAGCGTTTTCTATTATCCATTCTTCTGGTATTTTTTCTTTCAATTCTGAGATCGTTAATATTTTAGGAGTAATTACGCTGGACTTTTTAAGATTAGCCTCTATAATACATGTTTCATTTCTAGGCGTAGATCTTAAAGATTTATAATTATAATTAACATTTGTAACTTTATAGGTTATTCTTGTAATAATATCTACATTAGATATTCCCTCTGTAAAGTTATCATTTTGGTGTTGAACGCAGATGACTAGAGACGAGCTTGTAACTTCATCTCCTAAACTCATCGAGTAATTAGGGTAACAGTTAAAATAAACAGGACCATCATTAAGATTGGACTCTAGCATGGCTATTACAGAGTCATGAAAGTCCCTAATTCTAGAATCTCTTAAAATTAATAATATTGGTGAATTTAACCCTAATTTATGTAATGGTTTAACAGCCACTTGGACTAATCCAAGATGGATGTATCTAAAGCCATCTTTATAATGTTGGTCTAATAATTTTTTATCTAGAAGTGTAAAAGTTTCTTGTTTATTCTTAACATTCCTAGCTTGCTCTAGAGTGTGTATAATTTTTTGACTTTTAAAATCGAAGGTACTAATCTTATAGATTTCATTTAACTTAATTTCTGGCATATTCCAGTTAATTAATTTATTTTCCATTTCTTGAACTTCTAATTCTTGATTTTGAAAAGTATCCTGATTTAATGTTGCTTCAGTATCGGAGGAAGTAGGCGGAACTAAAGTCCTATTAGATCTACTACTCCTACCACTAACACTACTCCAAGCTCTATTCAGTATCCGAGACATCTTTGAATTAATTCTGATTTAAAGATTAAGCTTATTGACTCTAAATTTTTATTGTAATGGTTTGTGGTATCAAAGCCTATACGGTTCTGAGACCTCTTGAATTAATAAGTTTTAAAGTTTTAGTTGGTTGTACTTTAAACTATTATTTTAATCTTTTCTTTAATTATTTTGCGTTTGATTCAATCCATAACCCTGAGTGTTGGCTTGTTTTATAAGAGAAATACTGAATAGCTGGGTGGTCCAGGTAGTAAGACCCGCAGAGAGGGCAGTGAAACCGTTGGTTTAGCCTAGTTGTATTTTTCTGTAGAGCTCAAACAAAAATAAGGGGGAGAAGAGAGTCACATAGTAAAATAAGGTAAGAAAATTTTAAAATAAAAATTTAGAGTCAATAAGCTTAATCTTTAAATCAGAATTAATTCAAAGATGTCTCGGATACTGAATAGAGCTTGGAGTAGTGTTAGTGGTAGGAGTAGTAGATCTAATAGGACTTTAGTTCCGCCTACTTCCTCCGATACTGAAGCAACATTAAATCAGGATACTTTTCAAAATCAAGAATTAGAAGTTCAAGAAATGGAAAATAAATTAATTAACTGGAATATGCCAGAAATTAAGTTAAATGAAATCTATAAGATTAGTACCTTCGATTTTAAAAGTCAAAAAATTATACACACTCTAGAGCAAGCTAGGAATGTTAAGAATAAACAAGAAACTTTTACACTTCTAGATAAAAAATTATTAGACCAACATTATAAAGATGGCTTTAGATACATCCATCTTGGATTAGTCCAAGTGGCTGTTAAACCATTACATAAATTAGGGTTAAATTCACCAATATTATTAATTTTAAGAGATTCTAGAATTAGGGACTTTCATGACTCTGTAATAGCCATGCTAGAGTCCAATCTTAATGATGGTCCTGTTTATTTTAACTGTTACCCTAATTACTCGATGAGTTTAGGAGATGAAGTTACAAGCTCGTCTCTAGTCATCTGCGTTCAACACCAAAATGATAACTTTACAGAGGGAATATCTAATGTAGATATTATTACAAGAATAACCTATAAAGTTACAAATGTTAATTATAATTATAAATCTTTAAGATCTACGCCTAGAAATGAAACATGTATTATAGAGGCTAATCTTAAAAAGTCCAGCGTAATTACTCCTAAAATATTAACGATCTCAGAATTGAAAGAAAAAATACCAGAAGAATGGATAATAGAAAACGCTATCCAACCAGAAAAATTAGAATCAAGATCCATAAGAGATATTATTACAGATCAAAATGGAAATATCAGGATTAGAATGAATAGAAGTCAGTCCTATAGATACAATCAGAGTCCTAGCATAGGATCTTCCTCTGCTAGACATTCAGTAGACTCTACTATTAGATTAAACTTAGCAGGAGTTAATTTTTCTCCAACAATACCTCGACCAATTTATCAAGAAAGGATCAGTAGATCTCCATCACCTACGGAATCACAAGTATTAGGGATGATTAAAAAGGAAGAACCCTTTGAAATTGATAAACCTTGGATAAGGGAAGAATTTTTATTAGAAAATAATAAAGAAAAAAGAAAGTGGTATTTTGATACCTTTTCAGAAACTGAGAGAAGTTTATATCTAAAAATATTCTATCAATTTTTAGAAGAACATGAAATTAATATTTACTTCTTTATTTGGTTTGAATTATATTGTTTGGAAAACAGCCTATTAAACCCTTATGCTAAAAAATTATTTCTAAATACTAACACTAGAATGAGTATTAAATGGAAAACTTCTAAAAAGGAAATAGTTGAATCTATCCATCCACCCTTAGAAGCTTTAAAAATTACATCTCCAAAAGAAAATATAGAAATAGAAGCCTCACCTTTTAAGGCCATAGTTAGTCCTTCTGAACAGAGAAAAGACACAAATAATATTCATAGTCAACTAAATTACACTAATCAAATATTATACACCATGTCACAACAATTAGATAGGGTTGAACAATCCTTACCAGAAACTTTAGAAACTAAAGTATCTGATCCTACTAGACCAATTTATCATTATAATATACCTACAGATAAAGAAATTAAAGATTTAACTTTAGGATTTAATCCAGAACAAAAACTAGATGAATTAGTAGATAGGTTAAAGATCTTAAATATAGGATCCACCTCAGAAGTTAAAATTAATACTTTATCTTTTGAAGAAGAAAATATTATCTCTAGAATAGATAAACCCCCTAGGCCAAAAACTAGGAATTACTACCCTAGGCCTTCCTTTGCTGATGTTCAGTTTGAAGAAAGGAATAGTTTTATTGGAGATAGTTACTCCGGAGACTGTATTATAGAATGGAATATAGACGGTGCGTCAGAACAACACATACTAAACATTATTCAAAATATGACCATGGCAGCAACTGCTTTTAAAATTAAAAAGAACTCAGATAGGAAAACTAAAGATATGCTAGTAATGGGATTTACAGGTCAATTAAAAGGATGGTGGGATAATATTCTCAGTGAGGATGATAAATTACAAATCGATTCCGCTATTAAAATAGAGACTAATGAAGAAATTTGTGTTACAACCTTATTATACGCAATAACTAAATTCTTTATAGGAGAACCTTTAAAATTACAGCAAAGAGCTTCAGATCAGCTTTTAAACCTATACTGTCCTACTATGTCTGATTATCGTTGGTATAAAGACATGTTTCTTTCTAAATTATGCCTGCGTCCTGATGGAGCAGCTATTTATTGGAAAGAAAGATTTATTAGTGGCTTACCTAGATTATTCGCTGAGAAAGTCAAGAGTAATATTAGGCAAAATTACAACGGAGAAATACCTTTTAATTCTCTAACCATGGGAGAATTATCAAACTATATTGTTGAAACAGGATTACAGATTTGTACTGATTATAAATTACAAAATAAAATAAAAAATGAAAAAGCAAATAATAAGAGAGAAATGGGATCGTTTTGTGAGCAATATGGTGCTACTCCCATGCGTGCTCCTAGTAATCCTAAAAGTAAAAAGAAATCCTTTAGTAGACATAAGAAAAACCTTAGTAAATATGATAAGAAAGATAATTACCAAAAGAAAAGCTATCAAGAAAATAAAAGGTTTTATAAGAATACGAAAAGAAAGAATAGTAAAAAACCTTATCAAAAATCTAATAATAAGAATAAAGACATTAAATGCTATAAATGTGGACGATTCGGTCATTATGCTAATGATTGTAAAGTTAAAGAAAAAATTCAACAAATTAGTAATTTAGAGATATCAGAAGAATTAAAACAAAACTTAATTCATACCCTAGAGAATATAATGTTATTATCAGATGAAGAATGCTCTTCGTCTAGTGATTACGAAACAGAAGATATTAATCATCTAGCAGAATCTAGTGAATCCAGTGAGGAAGAATTAGAGGAATGTTTAGGTTTAGATTTTTGCAACTGTAACAATTGTATTAAAAGCATTAATGTTTTAAACAATCATCAAGCTAATACTTTAATAGGAATATTAGATAAAATGGAAGAATCGGAAAGTAAACAAGCTTTTATGAGACAGATAAAAGACATCATCGACGATAATGAAATTGAAAAGAAAGAATTACATAAAGTAGAATTTAAAGATGTTATGGAACTCTTTAAGAAACCAGTTCAAAATCCTATAACTTTAAAAGATTTACAGGAAGAAATTAAAATTCTTAAAAGAGAAGTTCAATCGTTAAAAACTAAAGATGATGAATTAGAAGTTAAATTTTTAGAGCTACAAGGAACTATGATTATTCAAGAACAAAATAAGCTTCGAAATACTGTTTCTATACCTTCTACAAATAAAGGAAATGAAGAAACATATATTAATAAAATAGAAAAAATGATATCACATAAATGGTACACAAAAATTAAACTAATAATCAAGGATAACACTTATGAGTTTACTGCATTAGTAGACTCCGGGGCAGATTTAAATTGTATTCAAGAAGGATTAATACCTACTCAATTTTATGAAAAGACTAAAGAATCCTTAAGAGGAGCTAACGGTAATAGATTACAAGTTTCTTATAAGTTATCTAACGCTAAAGTTTGTAAAGATAAAATTTGTTACATAACCTCATTTCTATTAGTAAAAAATATTACAGAAGAAATTATCTTAGGAACACCTTTTTTAACCTTACTTTACCCTTTCAAGGTAAATGAAAATGGGATAACTACTACAGTCTTAGATAGAGAAATTAATTTCGAATTCTTAGATAAACCAAAAATTAGAGATTTAAACTTTGTACAAGATAGAGCTATATCCCGAATTAATTTAATAAATAAAAAGAAAAAACAGATTAATTTCATTAGTAAGGAAATACACTTTAAAAGAATAGAAGAACACTTAGAAGCTCCAATTATTAAAGAAAAGATTAGTCATGTTTTAGAAAAATTTAAGAAAGATCTTTGCTCAGAACAGCCTAATGCGTTCTGGAAAAGAAAAATACATACTGTATCTTTACCATACGAACCAGATTTTAAGGAAATAAATATACCAACAAAAGCTCGTCCAATACAAATGAATAAAGAACATCTTGATTACTGCAAAAAAGAAATTCAAGATTATTTAAATAAAGGCCTAATTAGACCTAGTAAGTCTCCTTGGAGTTGCTCGGCCTTCTATGTAATCAATGCTTCAGAATTAGAACGAGGAAGCCCTCGATTAGTAATAAATTATAAACCTTTAAATAAAGCATTAAAATGGATTAGGTATCCAATACCTAATAAAAAAGATTTAATTAACAGATTACATAATAAAAGTATTTATTCTAAATTCGATTTAAAATCGGGATATTATCAAATTCAATTAGAAGAAAAAGATAAATATAAAACGGCATTTGTTGTGCCTTTTGGCCATTACGAATGGAATGTTATGCCTTTAGGTCTAAAGAATGCACCCTCGGAATTCCAAAATATCATGAACACAATATTTAATGATTACTCAGATTTCACTATAGTCTATTTAGATGATATATTAGTCTTCTCAGAATCTATTAATCAGCATTTTCACCATATGGAATTATTTTATCAAATCATTAAAAATAATGGATTAGTTTTATCTGAGAAAAAATTAAAAATATATCAATCAAAAATTAGATTTTTAGGCTTTGATATAACACAAGGGATGTACACCCCAATTAGTAGGTCTTTAGAGTTTGTTAGTAAGTTTCCTAATGAATTAAAGGATAAGACCCAGTTACAAAGATTTTTAGGGTGTGTCAATTATGTGTCAGATTTTATTCCTAACCTTAGAACCATATGTATTCCTTTGTTCAAAAGACTTAGGAAAAACCCACCACCATGGGATGATACTATGACCCAGAGTGTGTTAAAATTAAAAGAAATAGTTAAAAAATTACCCTTCTTAGGAATACCAGATCCTACAGCTAGATTAGTGGTTGAGACAGATGCCTCTGACCTTGGATTTGGTGGAATTTTAAAACAGATACTTCCGGGATCGGATAAGGAACAAGTTGTTAGATTTTACTCTGGAACTTGGAACCCGGCTCAATTAAATTATAGTACTATTAAAAAAGAAATTTTAGCAATTGTATTATGTATTACGAAATTTCAAGATGACTTATTTTCAAAACAATTTTTATTAAAAACTGATTGCAAAGTTGCAACCAGTGTTTTACAAAAGGATGTTAAAAACCTAGTTTCTAAACATATTTTTGCAAGATGGCAATCATTACTCTCCTGTTTTGACTTTGAAATTGAGCATATACAAGGAATCAAGAATTCCCTACCAGATTTTTTAACTAGAGAATTTTTACAGGGAAAAAATGAACAAAGAGATAGATCCGCGTGACAATTATGGTCCTCCAATTAAAGCAGAAACTACATTAGCCAGTTCCTCATCTTACATTTCTAAAGCTATTACTCCTGTTACTCCTTCAGCTTTAACCGCAGGCATTAGACCCTCTATGTTGACTCCTTTGACCTTTACTTCAACATTAAAGTCTCCTAAACCTCAAAATAATAAAATAAATTATTACACTCCTCCTGCAACTACCCCAAAATCTACCTTCATTACCAAACCATCTTATGTTTCTATTATTCCATTAGAAAATCAACATCTTACCCCAAATGCCTCGCTTCTACAAGTTGTTTCAAAAGTATTACCTTCAGGATTCTTTTTCCTACCTACTGATTCGAACAAATTTAAAAATAGAAGATTTTATGAGTTTATACTTATTGATACTGAGTCCATTACTCTCACTCACAATTATGATAAAAATAATCAAGAGAAAATTATTTTTTCCAAGTTTAAAATTAATAAAGTCCTATCTCCTTCTGACTGGGGTCAGCCTTCCTCAGAAGTAAAGAACTTTTCAAGAACCTTCATCCCACAAAGTTACTCTTATTTTGATTACATGTTGGCCTGGTATTACTTTTTAGACGTTGAACCTTTTAACCATACATGGTTTATATGGTTTAACAAAGATATTTCTTTAAAATTCCCTAATTGGTTTATTAAATGGTTTGAGACCATTGGTCCCTTTTTGGAAGTATTACCAGATTATGCCAAGAAATCATATGAAGAATTTACTCAGATTACTACTTGTCCTGCCTATAAATCATTACTTTGTTTCTGTGCTGCTTTTGGAATTACTTGGATTTCGTCCTGGACGTTTGGAACAGAACCATTATGGGCTGATGCTCCAGCTCAAGCATTAGTAAAAAGATATTCAGTTAAATGGTGGTCTAAGTTTAATCCAGAATTAATTTCTTCAAAACGATTAGCTGATTGGTGCAGGCAGCATCCAGATCTCTGTAAACCATCTATTACGGCTCCTGCCGATATTAATTTTTTATCTGATAAATCAAGACTTTTAGCATCTTTAGCTGCTACCTCTGATCCTCAACAGTTTATGAGCAAATTACAAGAAGCTATGTCAACATTTTCAGATTCAGATAGTATTGCTAGTACCTCAGACAATATCAATGAAGACGATTGCTATGGAATTACAGATCTTTAATTATCTTGCAAGATTATCGAGATTATCGTCAATGGCTAGTCAAATCACATTATTTCTTGTCGGCCATTCAATTTGGATTATTCAGAATTATTGCATTACTTTTACTGTTTCTCAGAGAATCTTATTGTCGGCCATTCGATTTCAGAATTATTGTATTACTTTCACTATTACTTTGTCTGTTTGTAATAATTTTTATTCCTGATTGAATCAGGACTTAAGTTTTATGTATTTTAGTTTATTTTATTTGAAGTCCGAACTTTTCCTTACCTTATAAAAGGAGAGTTTGGCATTAGTTGAAGGCATGCAAATCATTTCTCAGATCTAAACACTGAGTGTGGTGCCTGACTGCATAACTATTGTAAGCATTATAATAACATGTTTTCATTATGTCATAATTTCTTCTTTAAGTTATATATTATTAAATTTGTTATATTTTCAACATCTAATATTATCTTATTCATTAACCTGCTTCCATTATTTTCAACCTATAATCAATTTATTTGGATTATGTTTACTTTTTCTTCTACAATTAAGGTCCAGTATGGTTTGTGGTATCAGAGCCTATACGGTTCTGAGACCTCTTGAATTAATAAGTTTTAAAGTTTTAGTTGGTTGTACTTTAAACTATTATTTTAATCTTTTCTTTAATTATTTTGCGTTTGATTCAATCCATAACCCTGAGTGTTGGCTTGTTTTATAAGAGAAATACTGAATAGCTGGGTGGTCCAGGTAGTAAGACCCGCAGAGAGGGCAGTGAAACCGTTGGTTTAGCCTAGTTGTATTTTTCTGTAGAGCTCAAACAAAAATAAGGGGGAGAAGAGAGTCACATAGTAAAATAAGGTAAGAAAATTTTAAAATAAAAATTTAGAGTCAATAAGCTTAATCTTTAAATCAGAATTAATTCAAAGATGTCTCGGATACTGAATAGAGCTTGGAGTAGTGTTAGTGGTAGGAGTAGTAGATCTAATAGGACTTTAGTTCCTCCTACTTCCTCCGATACTGAAGCAACATTAAATCAGGATACTTTTCAAAATCAAGAATTAGAAGTTCAAGAAATGGAAAATAAATTAATTAACTGGAATATGCCAGAAATTAAGTTAAATGAAATCTATAAGATTAGTACCTTCGATTTTAAAAGTCAAAAAATTATACACACTCTAGAGCAAGCTAGGAATGTTAAGAATAAACAAGAAACTTTTACACTTCTAGATAAAAAATTATTAGACCAACATTATAAAGATGGCTTTAGATACATCCATATTGGATTAGTCCAAGTGGCTGTTAAACCATTACATAAATTAGGGTTAAATTCACCAATATTATTAATTTTAAGAGATTCTAGAATTAGGGACTTTCATGACTCTGTAATAGCCATGCTAGAGTCCAATCTTAATGATGGTCCTGTTTATTTTAACTGTTACCCTAATTACTCGATGAGTTTAGGAGATGAAGTTACAAGCTCGTCTCTAGTCATCTGCGTTCAACACCAAAATGATAACTTTACAGAGGGAATATCTAATGTAGATATTATTACAAGAATAACCTATAAAGTTACAAATGTTAATTATAATTATAAATCTTTAAGATCTACGCCTAGAAATGAAACATGTATTATAGAGGCTAATCTTAAAAAGTCCAGCGTAATTACTCCTAAAATATTAACGATCTCAGAATTGAAAGAAAAAATACCAGAAGAATGGATAATAGAAAACGCTATCCAACCAGAAAAATTAGAATCAAGATCCATAAGAGATATTATTACAGATCAAAATGGAAATATCAGGATTAGAATGAATAGAAGTCAGTCCTATAGATACAATCAGAGTCCTAGCATAGGATCTTCCTCTGCTAGACATTCAGTAGACTCTACTATTAGATTAAACTTAGCAGGAGTTAATTTTTCTCCAACAATACCTCGACCAATTTATCAAGAAAGGATCAGTAGATCTCCATCACCTACGGAATCACAAGTATTAGGGATGATTAAAAAGGAAGAACCCTTTGAAATTGATAAACCTTGGATAAGGGAAGAATTTTTATTAGAAAATAATAAAGAAAAAAGAAAGTGGTATTTTGATACCTTTTCAGAAACTGAGAGAAGTTTATATCTAAAAATATTCTATCAATTTTTAGAAGAACATGAAATTAATATTTACTTCTTTATTTGGTTTGAATTATATTGTTTGGAAAACAGCCTATTAAACCCTTATGCTAAAAAATTATTTCTAAATACTAAAACTAGAATGAGTATTAAATGGAAAACTTCTAAAAAGGAAATAGTTGAATCTATCCATCCACCCTTAGAAGCTTTAAAAATTACATCTCCAAAAGAAAATATAGAAATAGAAGCCTCACCTTTTAAGGCCATAGTTAGTCCTTCTGAACAGAGAAAAGACACAAATAATATTCATAGTCAACTAAATTACACTAATCAAATATTATACACCATGTCACAACAATTAGATAGGGTTGAACAATCCTTACCAGAAACTTTAGAAACTAAAGTATCTGATTCTACTAGACCAATTTATCATTATAATATACCTACAGATAAAGAAATTAAAGATTTAACTTTAGGATTTAATCCAGAACAAAAACTAGATGAATTAGTAGATAGGTTAAAGATCTTAAATATAGGATCCACCTCAGAAGTTAAAATTAATACTTTATCTTTTGAAGAAGAAAATATTATCTCTAGAATAGATAAACCCCCTAGGCCAAAAACTAGGAATTACTACCCTAGGCCTTCCTTTGCTGATGTTCAGTTTGAAGAAAGGAATAGTTTTATTGGAGATAGTTACTCCGGAGACTGTATTATAGAATGGAATATAGACGGTGCGTCAGAACAACACATACTAAACATTATTCAAAATATGACCATGGCAGCAACTGCTTTTAAAATTAAAAAGAACTCAGATAGGAAAACTAAAGATATGCTAGTAATGGGATTTACAGGTCAATTAAAAGGATGGTGGGATAATATTCTCAGTGAGGATGATAAATTACAAATCGATTCCGCTATTAAAATAGAGACTAATGAAGAAATTTGTGTTACAACCTTATTATACGCAATAACTAAATTCTTTATAGGAGAACCTTTAAAATTACAGCAAAGAGCTTCAGATCAGCTTTTAAACCTATACTGTCCTACTATGTCTGATTATCGTTGGTATAAAGACATGTTTCTTTCTAAATTATGCCTGCGTCCTGATGGAGCAGCTATTTATTGGAAAGAAAGATTTATTAGTGGCTTACCTAGATTATTCGCTGAGAAAGTCAAGAGTAATATTAGGCAAAATTACAACGGAGAAATACCTTTTAATTCTCTAACCATGGGAGAATTATCAAACTATATTGTTGAAACAGGATTACAGATTTGTACTGATTATAAATTACAAAATAAAATAAAAAATGAAAAAGCAAATAATAAGAGAGAAATGGGATCGTTTTGTGAGCAATATGGTGCTACTCCCATGCGTGCTCCTAGTAATCCTAAAAGTAAAAAGAAATCCTTTAGTAGACATAAGAAAAACCTTAGTAAATATGATAAGAAAGATAATTACCAAAAGAAAAGCTATCAAGAAAATAAAAGGTTTTATAAGAATACGAAAAGAAAGAATAGTAAAAAACCTTATCAAAAATCTAATAATAAGAATAAAGACATTAAATGCTATAAATGTGGACGATTCGGTCATTATGCTAATGATTGTAAAGTTAAAGAAAAAATTCAACAAATTAGTAATTTAGAGATATCAGAAGAATTAAAACAAAACTTAATTCATACCCTAGAGAATATAATGTTATTATCAGATGAAGAATGCTCTTCGTCTAGTGATTACGAAACAGAAGATATTAATCATCTAGCAGAATCTAGTGAATCCAGTGAGGAAGAATTAGAGGAATGTTTAGGTTTAGATTTTTGCAACTGTAACAATTGTATTAAAAGCATTAATGTTTTAAACAATCATCAAGCTAATACTTTAATAGGAATATTAGATAAAATGGAAGAATCGGAAAGTAAACAAGCTTTTATGAGACAGATAAAAGACATCATCGACGATAATGAAATTGAAAAGAAAGAATTACATAAAGTAGAATTTAAAGATGTTATGGAACTCTTTAAGAAACCAGTTCAAAATCCTATAACTTTAAAAGATTTACAGGAAGAAATTAAAATTCTTAAAAGAGAAGTTCAATCGTTAAAAACTAAAGATGATGAATTAGAAGTTAAATTTTTAGAGCTACAAGGAACTATGATTATTCAAGAACAAAATAAGCTTCGAAATACTGTTTCTATACCTTCTACAAATAAAGGAAATGAAGAAACATATATTAATAAAATAGAAAAAATGATATCACATAAATGGTACACAAAAATTAAACTAATAATCAAGGATAACACTTATGAGTTTACTGCATTAGTAGACTCCGGGGCAGATTTAAATTGTATTCAAGAAGGATTAATACCTACTCAATTTTATGAAAAGACTAAAGAATCCTTAAGAGGAGCTAACGGTAATAGATTACAAGTTTCTTATAAGTTATCTAACGCTAAAGTTTGTAAAGATAAAATTTGTTACATAACCTCATTTCTATTAGTAAAAAATATTACAGAAGAAATTATCTTAGGAACACCTTTTTTAACCTTACTTTACCCTTTCAAGGTAAATGAAAATGGGATAACTACTACAGTCTTAGATAGAGAAATTAATTTCGAATTCTTAGATAAACCAAAAATTAGAGATTTAAACTTTGTACAAGATAGAGCTATATCCCGAATTAATTTAATAAATAAAAAGAAAAAACAGATTAATTTCATTAGTAAGGAAATACACTTTAAAAGAATAGAAGAACACTTAGAAGCTCCAATTATTAAAGAAAAGATTAGTCATGTTTTAGAAAAATTTAAGAAAGATCTTTGCTTAGAACAGCCTAATGCGTTCTGGAAAAGAAAAATACATACTGTATCTTTACCATACGAACCAGATTTTAAGGAAATAAATATACCAACAAAAGCTCGTCCAATACAAATGAATAAAGAACATCTTGATTACTGCAAAAAAGAAATTCAAGATTATTTAAATAAAGGCCTAATTAGACCTAGTAAGTCTCCTTGGAGTTGCTCGGCCTTCTATGTAATCAATGCTTCAGAATTAGAACGAGGAAGCCCTCGATTAGTAATAAATTATAAACCTTTAAATAAAGCATTAAAATGGATTAGGTATCCAATACCTAATAAAAAAGATTTAATTAACAGATTACATAATAAAAGTATTTATTCTAAATTCGATTTAAAATCGGGATATTATCAAATTCAATTAGAAGAAAAAGATAAATATAAAACGGCATTTGTTGTGCCTTTTGGCCATTACGAATGGAATGTTATGCCTTTAGGTCTAAAGAATGCACCCTCGGAATTCCAAAATATCATGAACACAATATTTAATGATTACTCAGATTTCACTATAGTCTATTTAGATGATATATTAGTCTTCTCAGAATCTATTAATCAGCATTTTCACCATATGGAATTATTTTATCAAATCATTAAAAATAATGGATTAGTTTTATCTGAGAAAAAATTAAAAATATATCAATCAAAAATTAGATTTTTAGGCTTTGATATAACACAAGGGATGTACACCCCAATTAGTAGGTCTTTAGAGTTTGTTAGTAAGTTTCCTAATGAATTAAAGGATAAGACCCAGTTACAAAGATTTTTAGGGTGTGTCAATTATGTGTCAGATTTTATTCCTAACCTTAGAACCATATGTATTCCTTTGTTCAAAAGACTTAGGAAAAACCCACCACCATGGGATGATACTATGACCCAGAGTGTGTTAAAATTAAAAGAAATAGTTAAAAAATTACCCTGCTTAGGAATACCAGATCCTACAGCTAGATTAGTGGTTGAGACAGATGCCTCTGACCTTGGATTTGGTGGAATTTTAAAACAGATACTTCTGGGATCGGATAAGGAACAAGTTGTTAGATTTTACTCTGGAACTTGGAACCCGGCTCAATTAAATTATAGTACTATTAAAAAAGAAATTTTAGCAATTGTATTATGTATTACGAAATTTCAAGATGACTTATTTTCAAAACAATTTTTATTAAAAACTGATTGCAAAGTTGCAACCAGTGTTTTACAAAAGGATGTTAAAAACCTAGTTTCTAAACATATTTTTGCAAGATGGCAATCATTACTCTCCTGTTTTGACTTTGAAATTGAGCATATACAAGGAATCAAGAATTCCCTACCAGATTTTTTAACTAGAGAATTTTTACAGGGAAAAAATGAACAAAGAGATAGATCCGCGTGACAATTATGGTCCTCCAATTAAAGCAGAAACTACATTAGCCAGTTCCTCATCTTACATTTCTAAAGCTATTACTCCTGTTACTCCTTCAGCTTTAACCGCAGGAATTAGACCCTCTATGTTGACTCCTTTGACCTTTACTTCAACATTAAAGTCTCCTAAACCTCAAAATAATAAAATAAATTATTACACTCCTCCTGCAACTACCCCAAAATCTACCTTCATTACCAAACCATCTTATGTTTCTATTATTCCATTAGAAAATCAACATCTTACCCCAAATGCCTCGCTTCTACAAGTTGTTTCAAAAGTATTACCTTCAGGATTCTTTTTCCTACCTACTGATTCGAACAAATTTAAAAATAGAAGATTTTATGAGTTTATACTTATTGATACTGAGTCCATTACTCTCACTCACAATTATGATAAAAATAATCAAGAGAAAATTATTTTTTCCAAGTTTAAAATTAATAAAGTCCTATCTCCTTCTGACTGGGGTCAGCCTTCCTCAGAAGTAAAGAACTTTTCAAGAACCTTCATCCCACAAAGTTACTCTTATTTTGATTACATGTTGGCCTGGTATTACTTTTTAGACGTTGAACCTTTTAACCATACATGGTTTATATGGTTTAACAAAGATATTTCTTTAAAATTCCCTAATTGGTTTATTAAATGGTTTGAGACCATTGGTCCCTTTTTGGAAGTATTACCAGATTATGCCAAGAAATCATATGAAGAATTTACTCAGATTACTACTTGTCCTGCCTATAAATCATTACTTTGTTTCTGTGCTGCTTTTGGAATTACTTGGATTTCGTCCTGGACGTTTGGAACAGAACCATTATGGGCTGATGCTCCAGCTCAAGCATTAGTAAAAAGATATTCAGTTAAATGGTGGTCTAAGTTTAATCCAGAATTAATTTCTTCAAAACGATTAGCTGATTGGTGCAGGCAGCATCCAGATCTCTGTAAACCATCTATTACGGCTCCTGCCGATATTAATTTTTATCTGATAAATCAAGACTTTTAGCATCTTTAGCTGTATAACGCCCCGACTAAAATATCTAGAATATTTAGTTAAGACCTAAATAAATGGTACTGAGTACATAACATTAACGAGTTTAAACAACTGAATTACAAGAATTTCGTACATCAAGAGATGAACTAAAACGAATACAGCGGAAACAAATAAGATTCTGGAATAACAGGAATAAACTAAAGCAAAGGAAGACTAAATCGTCTAATGCGATGATCCAAGCTCAACTCCAATCATCAGCTCCATCCTGGTCCTTGCTCCAGAAAACCTGTCTACCTAAAAAAATTGATTTGGAGTGGGGTGAGACTACTAAGCCTCAGTGAGTCCTACTACCCTCCTAGAGGTGACTACACCGGGGGCACCTAAATCAGTCGTATCATGCTAATATATACATAATCATATCCTGAAACTGAAAGTAAAAGGTGTAACACAGAATTTAACTCTTATTCATTTTAAACACAAGGACACTCTGAGGTGAGCATATCTCAGAGGCCTGCCATATCCGTCAACCGATTCGGTCACGGCATGCAGCTCACAATAACATATCCTAATGGATTGTCCCATTGGGAGTCCATTACGCGATATCACAAGATCGCTCATAACTGACTGAAACTAAATTAGTTATTACTACCATAATTTCCCAATCCCGGGGAGCATACAAACCTAATTAATTTTCTATGTTATACCCTAATGATTATCTGTGATTAACATTCAGTTCGACATTATATTAATTACGTTACTGCAAACTATCTGATTATAACGAGGATATAAAACGAGTGTAGAAAACTTCATTTAGAAAATGGAGATATAGGCCAATCCTGTACAAGCTCGCTACGACGAGTTACCAGCTCGCTATGGCGAGATTATAGGTCCTGACCTAAATCAACTCGCTGTGGCGAGCAGAAGCTCGCCATGGCGAGTTTCATCAGCTCAGAGCCCAGCTCGCCATGGATGCTCGCCAGCTACTCGCTGTGGCGAGTTCATGCAGAACTTACCCTGTTTTGCAGAAATCGTAATATTTCAAGTAACACACCTACAATCCTCATTTAACCAGTGCAGAAACATAATTTACATAATATAAAAACAGAATGGAGTGGAATTTGGGATTAATTCCTCTCACACAACAATTCCTAATATTCCTAAGTTATCATGCAAATTTTGATTTAAGGGAAATCTAACTAACTAGCCTAAAGAACCCACCTGTAGATTGAAGCTTTACACTGATGCAATACTCAGCAACAGCCACGAACCTTCCAGCAATGGAACTCACTTGGACCCCAATTTGTAAACTCGGATAAAAAGGAAAGAAACGGGTTAAGGAATGTTTTAGGATCTACTGAGGTTAAAGAATTGAAATAGTCATCTCTAGCCACTGAGAAGGAGTAGAAGGGTTAGGAAACAGCTTACCAAAGATTGGGAATTGGTTACAGAAGAGAAAGAATACATGCAGCTTCAGCTGCTATACTCGCCAGGCGAGTAACTGCTCGCTGTGGCGAGCGCGACAGACATGAACACAAGGTTCTGTCGTTGCTCCAAAAATTCCGGTTCCTAACACACCCATAGCCTTCCAGCACCATGGTATTGCCTCACGACCCGTATAATAGAAGGTAAACACACATGCAGCAAAGGGAATCAAGTATAAGGTTAGGATTTGAGTGATTGGATGCAAAAGGGTAAAACTAAAACAATCTTAATCTTACCTAAAGAACAAGAATTGGGGTAGAGCTTTTCTATCAACTCCTCCAAAGGCACATGCAGTAGCTTAGAATGGAGCAATTAAGATGAAATGAAGGTTTTGTGGTTGGAGAAGCATATGGCGTGAGAAGGGTGAGAGGATTCTTTGGACCCTTGGAGCTTTAATTGAATCTTGCATGTTAGACAAAGTGGAAATTTGATGAGGTTGTTGGTAAGAGTGGCTGGGCGTGGAAGAGAAGAGAAATGAGAAGTGTAGCTACTGATTTTCTTTCTCTGTTCCTTCACACTTATAAAGGGAATTAAAGGAGTGGGGGGGGGGGGGGGGGGGCTAAGGAGAAGGAGTGAGAGGCTTAAGAGAAGTAGTGAGTGGAAAATTACATTGTCCACTTAAGTTTTGGTGAAGGAATTGATTTGGTCACTTAATTCCCAATTAAGTTCCAATGATACTAATTTAATTAATATTCTTCTATTAATTAAATTTTGGGATGTTACAATCTACCCTCCTTAAAAGAATTTCATCCTCGAAATTCAAACTTTTCCATTCCACATCAGGGTAGGTTGTTTGTGTCTGAATCTGAAACGACACTTCGCTTACTCTTCAGTTTAGCGCATACAATCCCTTGGAATAAAACTTTCCTCTATTAAGGTTACTGGTTAAAGGTTCTTCTCACATTCTCAAAGGTTCTAGTGCTGCGCACTCTGATCCATTTTCATACTAGTACTTACACTTATTGCACTCTCAATGGATTTAGTTTCAGCTTCAACTGGTTTAGAGGACCGGTATCTGGCCTGGTATTGATATTGTCATATCCAAGTTCTCCCAATCATATTGTCGTTCTCCTATCTGGACACCAACATGCTTGACATGTTATTTGTACCTCTGTATCACGTGTTGCGTAATTTCTCCGGAATCGATCGAATTATAAAACGAGTGGAAAATTGTCTAGACACTATTGGTTTTTTCTGCTAACGAGTGGAACTCGTCCGCAGACGAACTTATAGTTATCCGATAAAATCCCACCTACAATCTCTATCTATCCCGACACGACACGCTGATTAAGTTGTACATTCAACACGCGGACGCACTCAGGTGTAGATCACTTCTCAGGGTTACAGGTCAACTTGTTTGAAGTCCTTCGCTGGTAACTAATATATGAAACTTGGCTAGCTGGAAGCATAAGGTCTGCATTTGTAACGCTAAGGCTGGATTGAACGGTTTGGTTCCGAACCGTTGACTGAATTATCTTAACAGATCACTAGAGATAGGAAAAGGTTTCCAACGAGAAAGGTACATTACTTCAAGCGAGTAATTAACTCTTACACTTACACTAACTAATTACTGGCAACTCGACTTGGAATTGGAATATTCTGGTTCAGGCGTTCAGGTTTCTATACTTGATCTCACGAGATTATAGGAATTGAATTTTTGAAAGTTGGAATGTTCGGGCAGATACACTTAAGGTTAACACACTGGTGTAACTTAATTTCCACTGATTTAGGGGCTGGTCCAAACTTAACTCTGAGTTCAACTGATAAAGCTACGAAAGATAGTTAAATAACTTAATGGAAGAACAGATTACTAGTTTTGAGTGCACGAAGTTTAACTGATTTGCTGATACTGAGCTAGGTAAGTTCTATCGAGGTGGTTTGAAGTTTGTTGATTGACAGATCAACTGAGCGAGTAAGAGATGAAACTGAAAGTATTCTTGACCCTCTCAAGAATAATTTAATTTTCGCAGATAGATTTATGTTAATAATAACACAAATGGAAAACTTGAAAGGAGAACACTTAATGCGGTTACTTAAGTGTGACATTATCACCCTCGATGTAACTAATTGGCTTCGAGAAGCTTGAAAAAGTTCACATCCTATTTGAATTTAGGTACGACACGTGGTTGTCGAGCCATTAGGGCACGAGGAGAATTTATCCATCTGGGGCATGATTAGACGGGTTAGAGAATACCCACGTCCATGGTGTTCCAAGACTTGCGAATGTTGAATTGGGCATTGTTCGGTTCGATGACTCTGCTGAATTAGGATTCCTAGAGATACACAGACGATCAGATATTTATTTTCTACTGGGTTATACTCCTATGCTACATTTCTAATTCTTCTATCAGTTTTCTCAGGGTAGGACAACTACGTTTCCACTCAATGTTTCTTGCTGACAGTTTCTCACTGGTAGATCTCACTGATTCACATAGACTCTAAATTGGAAGGTTTAGTTATGAGGGAATGTCGGTGGTGGCTAATGCTAAAGTTAAACTTAGTTACTTGTTTCTGCGTTATTAACATATACCTAGAGATTGACCTAGGTGTTTGATGTCTACTACGGCCTGCTATTAATATTGGTTTCGCACTGAGATGGTGGCTCTACATCACCTGTATCTAGTATTAACATTCGAAATGATATTCTAATTGGCTGGTTACTAATTTCACCGGTCTCTTATTTTAAAGGTTCTAATAACTTACTCGGTGACTGGTCGAACTAATGTTGAATTGGATTTATCAAGTCGTGTTCCGTATTATTTGGTACTATGCTAGTGGTAGGATATGGCTGGCCAAGTCTAAACCTCATCCGGCTAACTAATTGGTCTGTAATATTGAATTGCTAACCTAGGGACAACTGATAGGCAACTCCCGGGGCACGGTTACTAATCCTGCTCACTTCTTAGCTGGGTGGTCAATTGTGTGAGTTTCGTTTAGTTAAAGTCAAACCGGTATTAATTTGAATCATCGGTCTCTAAACTATCTAATGGCCAGACAACTACGGACTAGCTTTGGTGACCAATGGTGCTGAAGATACTCTCGATTGCTATTACTAATCAAAACTTAACTTGTGGTGGTTCGGTGTAATTTCTGGTATTGGGCGACTAACTGGTCCTATTGATGACATCTAAAGGTGGTTATCTTAAGGGTTCACTCAGCCGGTTTTGCGATAAGAAATTATTAAGGTACAAGTGCTAAGATTTCTCTATTCTTTCCGGGGTAAACAACTGGTCAGAAGTGCTGGGTTACTAGTTTATGGATACTTAACCTAACGGTCTTTAACAATCCTATTTAGATAACGGTATTGCTAGGGAAGAATTCAAGTTTGATGTGAGTCAAGGTTAAACCTTCGTGACAAGGTTCTATCTTCAGTTTGGTTTCTAACTATTCGGTGATGATGATATCATGTTGGTCTAAGGGTCGGGTGAAGTAATGGAATTTGTCTAAGTGGCATACTAACAATTCTAGGTTTTTGGGATAAGGTACTAGCATCGGGTACTAATTACTGAGCTGCTTGGGTTTTATTACTGACTTGGTTACTATATTGTTCTATGATGATGTTCTAGTAATTTCTGACTTAAGAGTTATGATGATGCTAGTAAGGGTTCCTAACTGTAGACTAATTCTGAGTTTGGGTCCCTAAGGATTTTCCTGTCTACTGTTAATGACCAGGGTAGTGAGAAGGTAACCTCAAATGGTTTTTCTAATTTAAGTTTGACTCTTAGTAATGGTGTAGGAACGCCGCTTCGAGTTTGAGGGGTCGAAGTAACTTAGTTAAAGCATATTAGTGGTCAATCTAACAAGATATTGGGAAGAGGTATGGATACGGATTACAAGGATTCTAACTGTTACAGTAGTCATGATTAAGCTCCTAATGGTCTTACTACTCTTATTGGTTTCTAGTACAAAGGGTACACTCAGTCCAATTTCTTATTGCTTCCTAATCCTAATCATCTCTAGACGTATTCCTCAACGACTCTTATACTCACAAGTTAGCTTGGGATTGTTTGTTCCGAATTCAAAAGGTAGAATGTTAGGATGCATAAGGAGGGCTTGAGACTGTTAATCATGGCTAAGAATGACTGAACAGAGAACCACGTTACAACAAGCAGTAGCAGCAGCCTGCTAAGCTCGCTGCAGCGCGCATTTACTCGCTAAGCGAGTTTGACAGAGTGTAGAAGGATAATTCAGTGGTTCGCCCAATTCTCTATCTTGCACAATACTCATAACTCTCAGTCGTATACAAACTTGAATTTAGGATGAGTTTTGGTTTACTGACTACTATCATTGGTGTTGATGGTTCCACAAACTTGGTTGAAATTAAGCTTTCGCTAAAATATGGTTACTTATAGGCTCAGGAAGCTGTCCTGACACACGGTGTCAGTTGAATACTGTTGTGTACTCCACAATTCAGTATATGGATACACTTGCATTCCTTGCTTGCATACACAACTTACTCCCGTGGCACCGTCTGCCACTGTTCCATTATTCTCTTATAAGAGTTCCTTCGACGACTGCTCCTTGCTTGTAGTTTCACTACGGATTTAACGCTGGAATTTCAGAGTTCACTTCAGTTCTAAACCATAATACCCTGCCTACCATACACAATACTGAGTTGATCAGGCTCAGCACGCGATGGTTTCAGCGTAAACAGTCCAGATCCAAAGGGTCTGTATTACTTGGGAAAGATTGATATGACTCATGGCAAGGTCCGATACTGAATCGACCTGCTCTGATACCAATTATAACGCCCCGACTAAAATATCTAGAATATTTAGTTAAGACCTAAATAAATGGTACTGAGTACATAACATTAACGAGTTTAAACAACTGAATTACAAGAATTTCGTACATCAAGAGATGAACTAAAACGAATACAGCGGAAACAAATAAGATTCTGGAATAACAGGAATAAACTAAAGCAAAGGAAGACTAAATCGTCTAATGCGATGATCCAAGCTCAACTCCAATCATCAGCTCCATCCTGGTCCTTGCTCCAGAAAACCTGTCTACCTAAAAAAATTGATTTGGAGTGGGGTGAGACTACTAAGCCTCAGTGAGTCCTACTACCCTCCTAGAGGTGACTACACCGGGGGCACCTAAATCAGTCGTATCATGCTAATATATACATAATCATATCCTGAAACTGAAAGTAAAAGGTGTAACACAGAATTTAACTCTTATTCATTTTAAACACAAGGACACTCTGAGGTGAGCATATCTCAGAGGCCTGCCATATCCGTCAACCGATTCGGTCACGGCATGCAGCTCACAATAACATATCCTAATGGATTGTCCCATTGGGAGTCCATTACGCGATATCACAAGATCGCTCATAACTGACTGAAACTAAATTAGTTATTACTACCATAATTTCCCAATCCCGGGGAGCATACAAACCTAATTAATTTTCTATGTTATACCCTAATGATTATCTGTGATTAACATTCAGTTCGACATTATATTAATTACGTTACTGCAAACTATCTGATTATAACGAGGATATAAAACGAGTGTAGAAAACTTCATTTAGAAAATGGAGATATAGGCCAATCCTGTACAAGCTCGCTACGACGAGTTACCAGCTCGCTATGGCGAGATTATAGGTCCTGACCTAAATCAACTCGCTGTGGCGAGCAGAAGCTCGCCATGGCGAGTTTCATCAGCTCAGAGCCCAGCTCGCCATGGATGCTCGCCAGCTACTCGCTGTGGCGAGTTCATGCAGAACTTACCCTGTTTTGCAGAAATCGTAATATTTCAAGTAACACACCTACAATCCTCATTTAACCAGTGCAGAAACATAATTTACATAATATAAAAACAGAATGGAGTGGAATTTGGGATTAATTCCTCTCACACAACAATTCCTAATATTCCTAAGTTATCATGCAAATTTTGATTTAAGGGAAATCTAACTAACTAGCCTAAAGAACCCACCTGTAGATTGAAGCTTTACACTGATGCAATACTCAGCAACAGCCACGAACCTTCCAGCAATGGAACTCACTTGGACCCCAATTTGTAAACTCGGATAAAAAGGAAAGAAACGGGTTAAGGAATGTTTTAGGATCTACTGAGGTTAAAGAATTGAAATAGTCATCTCTAGCCACTGAGAAGGAGTAGAAGGGTTAGGAAACAGCTTACCAAAGATTGGGAATTGGTTACAGAAGAGAAAGAATACATGCAGCTTCAGCTGCTATACTCGCCAGGCGAGTAACTGCTCGCTGTGGCGAGCGCGACAGACATGAACACAAGGTTCTGTCGTTGCTCCAAAAATTCCGGTTCCTAACACACCCATAGCCTTCCAGCACCATGGTATTGCCTCACGACCCGTATAATAGAAGGTAAACACACATGCAGCAAAGGGAATCAAGTATAAGGTTAGGATTTGAGTGATTGGATGCAAAAGGGTAAAACTAAAACAATCTTAATCTTACCTAAAGAACAAGAATTGGGGTAGAGCTTTTCTATCAACTCCTCCAAAGGCACATGCAGTAGCTTAGAATGGAGCAATTAAGATGAAATGAAGGTTTTGTGGTTGGAGAAGCATATGGCGTGAGAAGGGTGAGAGGATTCTTTGGACCCTTGGAGCTTTAATTGAATCTTGCATGTTAGACAAAGTGGAAATTTGATGAGGTTGTTGGTAAGAGTGGCTGGGCGTGGAAGAGAAGAGAAATGAGAAGTGTAGCTACTGATTTTCTTTCTCTGTTCCTTCACACTTATAAAGGGAATTAAAGGAGTGGGGGGGGGGGCTAAGGAGAAGGAGTGAGAGGCTTAAGAGAAGTAGTGAGTGGAAAATTACATTGTCCACTTAAGTTTTGGTGAAGGAATTGATTTGGTCACTTAATTCCCAATTAAGTTCCAATGATACTAATTTAATTAATATTCTTCTATTAATTAAATTTTGGGATGTTACAAGCTGCTACCTCTGATCCTCAACAGTTTATGAGCAAATTACAAGAAGCTATGTCAACATTTTCAGATTCAGATAGTATTGCTAGTACCTCAGACAATATCAATGAAGACGATTGCTATGGAATTACAGATCTTTAATTATCTTGCAAGATTATCGAGATTATCGTCAATGGCTAGTCAAATCACATTATTTCTTGTCGGCCATTCAATTTGGATTATTCAGAATTATTGCATTACTTTTACTGTTTCTCAGAGAATCTTATTGTCGGCCATTCGATTTCAGAATTATTGTATTACTTTCACTATTACTTTGTCTGTTTGTAATAATTTTTATTCCTGATTGAATCAGGACTTAAGTTTTATGTATTTTAGTTTATTTTATTTGAAGTCCGAACTTTTCCTTACCTTATAAAAGGAGAGTTTGGCATTAGTTTAAGGCATGCAAATCATTTCTCAGATCTAAACACTGAGCGTGGTGCCTGACTGCATAACTATTGTAAGCATTATAATAACATGTTTTCATTATGTCATAATTTCTTCTTTAAGTTATATATTATTAAATTTGTTATATTTTCAACATCTAATAATATCTTATTCATTAACCTGCTTCCATTATTTTCAACCTATAATCAATTTATTTGGATTATGTTTACTTTTTCTTCTACAATTAAGGTCCAGTATGGTTTGTGGTATCAGAGCCTATACGGTTCTGAGACCTCTTGAATTAATAAGTTTTAAAGTTTTAGTTGGTTGTACTTTAAACTATTATTTTAATCTTTTCTTTAATTATTTTGCGTTTGATTCAATCCATAACCCTGAGTGTTGGCTTATATATATATATATATATATATATATATATATATAATGGAGGCAAATGGTAAACATTGTATTAGCCGCTGAATAATTTAGTGTTTTTGGCTGATAAACATATATGCTTAGGAGATTTGATGTTTGGTGGACTGTGAAATAGTAAGTATGGAGGATTTTAATGTGAAATTTATTTCACTTTTACCAATCAGCGGGTCAAGGTCAGTTTAATCATCTAGACCACGTTTGAGCTTCAACTTTAACACGTCTAGCTCAACTTAATCATTCAGGTCGTGTACGTTGAATTCCAACTTCAGCATGTTTAACTCAGTTTGATTATTAAGGTCGCATTGAGCTCCACTTTCAGCATGTCTAAGCTCAACTACACTAAGCTCGGTTTTGGTTCACCTATTCAAGCTCACCTTGTGGTCCTCCTTGAAGGTGTGAAAAACACAAGAAGAGGGGGGGGGGGGTTGAATTGTGTTTTGGTAGTTTTAAAAATTCTTCTAAGTTAGACAACTTATCAGATTTTTGCAGCGGATAAAAGATAACACAATTCACACACACAAAGGTAAGAGCAAGAGGGAAAGAGAGAGACAGAGATTTATACTGGTTCCCCTCATAAATCGAGAGTACTCCAGTCCCCTTGCACTTCCAAGGGAGTTCACTATAATCACAAAAGATTACACTTGCTCAAGGACACAGGCAAGAGACTTCCTATGCTCAAGTAATTCTTACAAGAGACTTCCTTTGCTCAAGCACAAACGCAAGAGACTTCAAACAACTTACAAAAGTAAAACAGAGTATATGAACACTGATTACAAAAAATCAATGTTCAATAAAGAATAAATACAACTCAATAACAAGACTTAACTTAGAATCATAGTGAAAGAAAACTAAGGCTCAACTACTGTAATAATCAGAGGCTGAAGCTTTGAGTCTTGGATATTCAAATGAGTTCAAGTTGTATTCAAGTTGTTTTTGTGCTTAGGATGATTTTAACAGAGTAACAGCTCGTTCGAAATTGTTCAATAATATTGTGCACAAAAACTTCAATTCAGCTCCTATTTATAGTAGAGGGTGGAGCGTCTTTGAATTGAATCCGTTGCAGTGAGATTTCGCCAGCTGGAGATAGTACGATTCCTTAACCAAATCGGGTAGCGTTTGTATACGATCAATCTTGGGGAGAACGTTTTAACCAAATCAGGTAATAAGTTCGTACAATAGTACTAACGTCATTATCCCTGAGGATAAGATTGATTCTCCAGCTTTTGGGTTGTCAGAAGATGATGAATTCCAATAATTGTTAGCAGAGAATGTTCTTCTGACAAAACAGCTCTCACTGCTCTTATCAGAGTCTGATGTCTTCAAACACAGCTTCTGATAGTGTAGCTTCTGATATGCAGCTTCTGACGCGACTCTAACTTGCATCTTCTGATGAGAATCTTCTGGTCAGAATTTGCTTGCTATTTCAGAGCTTCAAATGTACTCGTAGTGAATATAAAATTTTTAGCTTATATATTTGCACACTTAAAGTAAATAATCAGTATACCCTATTGTATATTAATACTATTGTTATCATCAAAACTTAATTGGTCATGTTAGAACCTCTTTTGTTCCTACAATCTCCCCCTTTTTGATTGATGACAAACCAAGTATTAATTTACAATGGTTGTTGATTAATTATATCATGTCTCTCTCAGGTTTATGAGTTTTGCAAGCTCCCCCTGATTTCAGCAATGATTAATTAAATCAGTTTAAAAAAATTTATTTAAGTTCTGAACTATGCTTATACACTTGACTCTCAGAGGCTAGGTTTGCAAGCTCTCCCCCTAAGTCTGATACTTATAAGAGAAAATCGCACTCTTCTCTTATACGTATCATGTATCAGAAGATCAGATTTCAAATAAAAATTTCCCTTAAATAAATATATCAGAAGATAAAATAATTGACAATTTGGCTTCAGTTTAGCGTTCCATAAATTAATTTACTCTTACTCCCCCTTTTGTCATTAAACAAAAAGATTAAAAACAGACAGGGAATAAATGACAAGTTTGAAACAGATGGTCAAAGAGATAGTTTCAAGACAATCAAGTTAAGATACAGGTGGTTACAACTATACCAATTTAATGATTTGTAGTAAAACTATAAACTTGTCTGTTTCGAAATACTATATAAGGACCATAAACTTTTGTCATTTCACTCAACACTTCCATTGCATGTTGAAATACAACGATGGAAAAGGATAGAAGAGTGATCAAAAGTAAGAAATCACAGGAGAAGAAGAAGAAGAAGGTGAAGATTCAACAAAGTTCAGAGTCTAAGAAGAATCCTCAGAAGATGAAAGCATCAACTTCTACTCCTGTCAGAGGCAACTATCAAACAAGATCCAAAACCAAACAGCCAGAGTCTTTATCTGAGTCAGAATCTGAATGGGATTTTGACTGGAAAGAATTCTTAAGTACATATGTTCCACCTAGAGAAGATAACTCGTCCTCTCCTTCTGATTCTAGTCAGCTAGGTTTAGAACTAGCTGTTTCTGATGTAGAATCCAAGTGAAAAGTTGGATTAGAACTTATGTACTCAACAATATCTTTTGAATAAAACTCGTTATTTTGTTTTGAAGTCTCTGTTTTGATTTTTGTCTTTAAAAAAAATGTGCATAAATAAAATAACAGAAAATAAATCCACAAGATTAACAATTAAACGACAAGTACTTCATTAAAAAAAACAGAATTAATCAAACATAGGTAAACAAGATTCTGAAATATTACAAAAAGATTTAAATAAAGTGCATAGAATCCTAAGGTTGAGGAGGAGGATGAGGTAATCTTGAATTAATGCTCTGAAGAGTAGTAAGGATAGCAGCCAACATAGTGGAATGTTCATCAACTGTTCTCTTCATATTTTCTTGATCTTGCCTCAAGAGCAACACAAATTCTAGAGCATTCCGAGCAAGCTCCTCTAGTCTTGCTTGTTCAGCAGCTATTCTAGCTTCCTCTGCTAGTCTAGCTTGCTCTCTTGCCAGAGCCTCTTGCCTTTCCTTCTTAATCCTTTCATCCTCTAGTCGTTTCCTTTCTCTTTCTTCAGCTTCTTTCTTCTATTTTTCTAGCCTCTCAACTTCTAACCTTGCCAGTTCCTTCCTAAATTCCAGATCCTTTTTATAGGCTTCTCTGATTGCCTTCATCATGTTCTAAAACCCTACTTCCATTAGATCACACTCTTTGTCAATGGCAGCCGAATCAATTGACATATTGGGAATAACAATGTTAATTCGCCTAATATTCTTGTCAACAGCTTGCAGCAACTTAGTAATGCCTTCCTTAGTGTCACTAATGGGTTCATTTAGGATCCTAGAAGGTAGGTGAGGAGGAACATAGATACACTCATTAGAGTAATCTGTCATGAGGTTATTTAGGTCAGAGGTGTGAGGAGGTGATTTGATAACTTAGTCCATATCCAAAGTCCTAGAGATTTCTTGGAGATGAGGGTTGAGTGTGTGAGAAGCAGTGAAGGTGTTGTCTATAGCCACATGATGTGGAGATGTTTCAACATCATGTACTGGAGAGTTTGATTTCTGAACAACATCAGAGTTTGAGTTGATTTGTTCTTTAGGTTCTGGTGACTTAAGAGTGTCTGATGAGGGATTGGTTTGTTCAACAGTTGGGGGTGGTGATGGTGGTTTGGTTTGTTCATCTTCTGATGGATGTGTTTTATCAGCTTCTGGAGAAGGTTCCAGACTTAAAAGGTTTTGATTGACCAGAGAGACAAATTTTGGGGGTGGTGGAGGTGGTGTAGCTTCAGAATCTTCATCTTCATCCACAGAGTGAATGACTGGTGCAGTACTAGTAGTTGCTTATGCTGCATCATTAGATATTGTATTAGCTTGAGATTCTGATGGGTTAGTTTGAAGAGGGTTAAATGGCTTTGACCCATGTTGATTCTCAGAAAGAGTAAGATCTTTCTTAGAATTAACACCTTTGAAAATTCTATCATAAGCACATTTAACTGGAATCAAAATTGGTTGTTTGAAGGTGGGTTTTTGAAAGACATTAGTAAGAGCTGAGCTATTATCAAGATTATTAGAGGACTTACCATTACCTACTGGCCCATATATCTTCTGATTTGCGGCCAGAGTCTGAGGATCATCTCTTGTTGGAAGTTTAGAGTACATCTCATCAAATTGACTTGGATCAATATGACATTCATAAGTATCTTCCAACTTCTCTTCTTTTTCCTTTAATTTAGCAACCTTCAAAATAGCTGCTTCCATCGCAGCTTGTTCCTTTTCTTCTTCAGTTAGATCCAACAGCAATTTCTTGGAAACTTTTGACTTTCTTGACTTCCTAGGTCCAGTATTTTTCTTTGTCTTGGCAGCCTTCTTGCTACCAAATTCTGCAGGACTTTTAACAACTTTTCTCTTTGCAAAGATTCTGGTTGGTTGTTCCAGAATTCTTGATTGTCTAACAGTCAATTCTTGAGTTTTTCCACTTCCAACCTCTGCTCCTAAACCATTCAAAAATTCAGCATGAGCTTCTGCTATATTCCTAGCATCTCTATCACTCACATGAACCAGCCTACATTTACCAATGTTTTCTTCAGTTTCTCTGATCAACAGAGGATGTGTTGGATGAACAATCTGGTTACTCTTCACCAGTTGTAGATACCTCAGAGTAGTGCTATTGATGATCTTAGAACTAGTCAAGTAGGTACCATACCCAGGGAAGAATGGTTTGACAGCATCCAACAAACCACACTGAGCAAACATATGACTGAGTAGTCTGCCATGGTGAATGATAGGTTTGCTAGAAGCTATAGAGTCAGCAAGATGAATGAATAGGAGTTTACCAGCGTCCACAAAATTTCCCTTTCCAACATGGAATGTGAACAGCTTCTGAACAGTAGAAAATTGATCAGTACCTCCCAGCTTGGGTATTATACTTTCAATGAAGATCTTGTAGATAACCTTGCTTATATTTGTCATTTCAAGCTTGTCCTTAGGATCTGTCTTAGCCTTGAAAATGAATTCATCAACATCTGGAACAATAGAGTCTGTAGTTCTGATGAAGAGTCCATCATCTGATAACTTCAGAGCCTCATATATATGAGCCAGTCTAATAGAGACTCTGAATCCAGCCACAAACGATTCAATCTCAGTGGATACAAACGGTCTTACACCCATCTCAACAAGAGATTTTCCTTTCAACTCCGGTCTTTCTTTAATCAACTGCTTCAGGTTTTCATTGTACTTATCCCTTGTGATAATAGACGCTTTCATCCAAAATTCTTTAACTAACTCAGTATATGTTGGTCCATTCATCACGTCGAAGTAGTACATCAATCCTTGCCTTTCGAAACGATCTTTCAACTCCGGAAACCCATTTACGCTTAAACTTTCAAAGTCTACAGGATTTTCTATGGCGAACTGAAGATCATCATATTTGTACGGCCTTTGATCCTTTGCAAACTTGTTTGGGATGGATTTCTCAGAATCGATTATGCAAGCATTAACTTTTACGATAGGAAAAGTAGCCATTTGATGAAGTTTAGGGTTTAGGGTTTGCTAACTTGAGAGAGAAAGAAATGTTGCTTGTGTTTTAGAAGAATGAAAGTGTGGGTTGTGAGAGTGCAAAAAGTGTGAATGTGAACAGTTATGTGTTTAAATAGAAAGTTTCGCGCAAAAAAAATAGTACAGACACATAGGGGTAGCAGAGTCTTTTACCTATCAAATAGGGATTAGAACACTAATCATCATAAACCAACTTCTTTGTCCACTTGCAACAGGACACGCGTATTAGAAGTTTATTTAAATAACTGACACGTAAGTGGAAGGAAAACGAACGGTTTCTTTTATAAAAGATTTTCCTTACGCGCCAGAACCATCTCTTTTACAGATTCTGATAGTGCGTCAGAAGATGGTCTCATCACAACTTCTGATACAGAAGGTTCTGATGGTCTCAGCTTCTGATAACTATTAGATCCTTACAAAAACTAATTTTACATCAGAGTCTCATCTATTCAGGGATTTCCATCATATTCAAATTCTTTTTGATAAAATCAAAACGTTCAACAGCTAAGGGTTTTGTAAAGATATCAGCCCATTGATTTTCTGTTTCAATGAACTTAAGATCAATTACACCCTTTTGAACATAGTCTCTTATGAAATGATGTTTAATCTCAATATGCTTAGCTCTTGAATGTAAAATAGGATTTTTGGAAAGGTGGATGGCTGCAGTATTATCACAATATAAAGTAATATTGTTACTGCTCATTTGATAATCTTCTAATTGATATTTCATCCAGAGTAGTTGTGTACAACATTTTGCTGCTGATATGTATTCAGCTTTTGCTGTTGACATAGCAATGGTGGTTTGCCTTTTACTGGCCCATGAAATTAAATTCTCACCAATGAACCGACAGTTGCCACTGGTGGATTTTCTTTCAATTCTATCACCAGCATAGTCAGCATCACATAATCCAATCAGTTTGTAGTCACTGAATTTCTGATACAGTAACCCAATGTTACAAGTAGCTTTCAAATACCTAAAAATTCTTTTCACAGCAGTGAAATGAGATTCTCTAGGATCTGATTGAAATCTTGCACACAGACATACACTGAATAAAATATCAGATCTTGAAGCAGTTAGATAAAGAAGAGATCCAATCATACCTCGATAGAGCTTCTGATCAACTTTGCCTTCAGATTCTTCTTTGCTTAAGCTTGATGTAGGATGCATTGGAGTGTTCATGGGTTTGCAGTCTTCTAAATTAAATTTCTTCAGAAGATCTTTTATATATTTTGATTGATGAATGTTCCTTTCTTCGTTTGATTTATTTGAATTCCAATTCAATTCTCCCATCATGCTCATCTCAAATTCATCCTGCATAAGCTTAGAAAAATTCTTGCACAAAGTGGCATTAGTTGATCCAAAAATGATATCATCAACATAGATTTGAATGATTAAAATGTCTTTCTTTAGCGTTTTTCTGAATAATGTATTATCAACTTGCCCTTTTTCAAAACCATTGTTAACTAAGAAGGTACTCAATCTATCATACCATGCTCTGGGAGCTTGTTTGAGTCCATAGAGTGACTTCTTGAGTTTAAACACATGGTCTGGATTTGTTAAATCTTCAAATCCAGGAGGTTGTTTGACATATACTTCTTCAGAAATAACACCATTGAGAAATGCACTTTTTACATCCATTTGATATAGAGTGATACCATAATTAACTGCATAAGATAAAAGTAACCTGATTGCTTCCAGTCTAGCTACTGGAGCATATGTCTCAGTAAAGTTAATTCCTTCTTGTTGACTATATCCTTGTGCAACAAGTCTTGCTTTATTTCTGGTTACTTCACCTTGCTCATTCAGCTTGTTTCTGTATACCCATTTTGTTCCAATAATGTTCTTATGCTTGGGTTTGGGTACCAGATCCCATACATCATTTCTCTTGAATTGATTTAACTCTTCTTCCATAGCAACGATCTAAGCATCATCTGAGAGAGCTTCATTTGTTGTCTTTGGTTCTATTAAGGAAACTAGTCCAAATAGTGAATCTTCATCTCTGAAGTTTGATCTTGTTTTTCTTGGACTATTCTTGTTTCCAAGGATGAGCTCTTCAGGATGTGAAGATTTGTACTTAAAGGTGTTTCTTGGAATATCAGATGCTTCAGAGTTATCATCATCAGTTTGATGTTCTTGAGGAGCATCAGAAGGTGTAGCTTCATGTGAGCCAGAGTCTACTACAGGTTCTGAGTAGTCATCATATTCTGGAGCTTCATCTTCTGAATCATCAGATCCTGAAATGTCTTTAACAGGCTCTGACTTTTTATCATCAGACTCTTTATCATCAAACTTTATGTGCATAGATTCTTCCACTGTTTTAGTTTCTGAATTATACACCTTGTATGACTTAGAGCGTTCAGAGTATCCAATGAAGATACCCTTACAGGCTTTAGAGTCAAATTTCTTAAGATGAACTTTATTATTTAGAATGTAACAAGTACAACCAAATTGATGAAAATAAGAAATATTGGGTTTCCTTCCTTTAAAGAGTTCATATGTTGTTTTGTTCAAAATAGGTCTTATATAGATTCTATTTTGAATATAACAAGCAGTGTTAACAGCTTCTGCCCAAAAGAATTTTGCTAAATTATTTTCATGCATCATGGTGCGTGCCATTTCTTGCAAAGATCTATTCTTTCTTTCTACAACTCCATTTTGTTGTGGAGTTCTAGGAGAAGAGAATTCATGGAGAATTCCATGTTCTTCACAAATTTTTTCAAAAGGTTCATTTTCAAATTCACCACCATGATCACTTCTTACTTTCAAAATCTTGAAGTTTTTTTCATTTTGAATTTGGGTACAGAAGATGCTAAACACTTCATATGTGTCATCTTTAGTTCTCAGAAATTTAACCCAAGTCCATCTACTATAATCATCCACTATGACTAATCCATACTTCTTACCATTGATTGAAGCAGTGCTAACTGGTCCAAAAAGATCAATATGTAAGAGTTCTAAAGGTCTAGAAGTAGAGACAATGTTCTTGTTCTTAAAAGAACTTTTGACAATTTTCCCTTTTTGACAGGAACCACAAAGTGAGTCTGAGTGATATTTAATTTTTGGAAGACCTCTGACAAGATTGTCCTTGCTAAGCTTAGAGATTAATCTCCAGTTAGCATGACCCAATCTTTTATGGCAGACCCATTTTTCATCACTCAGTGTCAAGAGACAAAGCACTTGTTGTTCCTTTAAATCAGAAAAATTGACTTTATACATTGCCTTTTCTATTACCTTTGAAAACAATGGATTGGTCAGAGTTTCTAATTACAGTACATGAATCCTTATTAAACATGACATCATAATTAATATCACACAATTGACTTATGCTAAGTAAGTTATGATGTAGTCCATCTACTAACCAAACATCAGAAATTGACAAAGAAGAATTACCAATTGTACCTATACCAATGATCTTTCCTTTCTGGTTGCCACCAAACCCTACTGTTCCACCCTCTTGCTGATTCAGGGTGTGGAATAAGAGCTTGTCTCCTGTCATGTGACGTGAGCAACCACTGTCTAGATACCATGAGCTTTCTTTTCTTCTTTGGGTGCATACCTGCAGTGTACATTATTTCAGATTTTGGTACCCATATTCTGATGGGTCCATTTTGGTTAGTCTTATGGATTTTATTCTTCTTCTTGGGATATTCAGAAGATCTAGAGTCAACTGAGCCTTTGGAAAATGATTTAGGCTTATGTTGTCTCTGAGATACTCCTCTTGAGTGTGTCAGAGAACCAGTTACCAAGTTTGCTTTAGAAGTACTGGTGCCCCGCTTATTAACAGGCTTTGGTACTCTGATAGCTTTAACTTGAGTAGACATGGAAACTGAAGTGAGGGGAACCTGGGTTTTAGAAGACTTAGGTTCAGAAGATGAGTTGTCTTCTGATACCTTATCTTGTGGTTCCAAGGTCACAAGAGTATCAGACACAGTCAGAGGTTCTGAACTACCTTTAGTAAGATTAGAATAAAGTCCAGAAGGTGGTTTGCTTAAACAGACAGAGTTACTTGATTTTCCTTTATCAGAAGATGTAAGGGAACCAAGTCCTTATCTTTTATAGTAATTGCTTCCACCATGAATCATAGAAGATATCTTAGTTTTGTCAATGTTATGATGAACAAACTCTTGAAGAGCAATTTCATACTCATCATAGGGTTTGTGACATGATCGAAAACCAGATTCAAGCACTTTAATAGTTTTAAGAGATTTTTGATAATCTGCTTGAATGTGGTTGACTTTATCATTGAGCAATTTAAATTTTTGTTTAACAAGATCTAGCTCATTTGATTTTTCCATGTACTTCATCATCACATCTTTCAAAGCTTTAGTAACTTGAGTGCTAGACATTTGAGAAATTACATTTTCAATATCATCAGTGTCTGACTCTGAGTCACTTTCATTATCTGATGCGCCAGTGGCCATGAGTGCCAGATTTGCCTCCTCAGAGTCTTCATCATCAGATAATTCATTGATATCTTCCCATGTAGCCATCAGACTTTTCTTAGCTTTATTTTTTATTGTGCTTTTCCTTCCTTTACTCTTGGAGTTAAGTTCAGGACAATCAGCTATGAAGTGTCCAGGCTTGTGACAATTGAAACAATTCTTTGTGTTATCCTTTTTCTCTTTGCTGACGTGATTTCTTGAACCAAATCCTTTGCTTGAGTAGTTTTTGCCTCTCTTTGACCACTTTTGGAATTTCTTGGACAAGAGTGCAAAGACATCATCATCTGATCCATCTTCTTGATCATCTATAGAAGATTCCTCTGCATCAGATTCTACAACCTTAGCTTTCAGAGCCTTAGACGAAACTGAAGTGGATGGCAGAGCCACTGACTTTAGTTTCTTCTGAGGCTCATCAGAAGATAGTTCAATCTCATGACTCATGAGAGAACTTATCAATTCTTCCAAGCCAAGAGTGTCCAAATCTTTAGCTTCCTGAATAGCTGTTACCTTACGCCTCCACCTTGAAGGTAAGCTTCTCAGAATCTTCCTTACATGATCAGAAGTTGTATAACTTCTCTTCAGAACTTGGAGACCAGCCACTAGAATTTTGAATCTAGAATACATAGATTCAATGTTCTCGTCATCCTTCATTCTAAAGAGTTCATACTGTTGGATCAACATAGTAGCCTTTGCTTCTTGCACCTGTTTGTTCCCTTCATAAGTGGAACACAAGGAGTCATATATACTCTTAGCAGTGGACTTGTTTGTAATCTTGAGATATTCATCATGAGATATACACCCAATGAGAATATCCTTGACTTTGTGATGTTTCTTGTAAGCCTTCTTCTCCGTGGTAGTGAACTTCTTTCTTGCTTCAACAGATAACTTTCCTCTTTCATCTAGGCCTTGAAAAGATACCCCTTCTTCAACCAAGTCCCAAAGCTCATCATCTATACCAATAAGATGACTGTATATTCTATCTTTCCACCAAGAAAACATAGAACTATCTCCATTAAACTTTTGTGCTTTGTTGTTTTACTTATCTTCAACATCATAGTCATGAGGAACTGCCTTCATGCTTGCACCAGCAGCAACATCAGTCATTGTGTTTTTCAACAAAGGACTGTCTCACTGTTAAGTGATAAAAACAGAACCAGGCTCTTGATGCCAATTGAAGGTGTGAAAAACACAAGAAGAGGGGGGGGGTTGAATTATGTTTTGGTAGTTTTAAAAATTCTTCTAAGTTAGACAACTTATCAGATTTTTGCAGCGGATAAAAGAAAACACAATTCACACACACAAAGGTAAGAGCAAGAGGGAAAGAGAGAGACGGATATTTATACTGGTTCCCCTCATAAATCGAGAGTACTCCAGTCCTCTTGCACTTCCAAGGGAGTTCACTATAATCACAAAAGATTACACTTGCTCAAGGACACAGGCAAGAGACTTCCTATGCTCAAGTAATTCTTACAAGAGACTTCCTTTGCTCAAGCACAAACGCAAGAGACTTCAAACAACTTACAAAAGTAAAACAGAGTATATGAACACTGATTACAAAAAATCAATGTTCAATAAAGAATAAATACAACTCAATAACAAGACTTAACTTAGAATCCTAGTGAAAGAAAACTAAGGCTCAACTACTGTAATAATCAGAGGCTGAAGCTTTGAGTCTTGGATATTCAAATGAGTTCAAGTTGTATTCAAGTTGTTTTTGTGCTTAGGATGATTTTAACAGAGTAACAGCTCGTTCGAAATTGTTCAATAATATTGTGCACAAAAACTTCAATTCAGCTCCTATTTATAGTAGAGGGTGGAGCGTCTTTGAATTGAATCCGTTGCAGTGAGATTTCGCCAACTGGAGATAGTACGATTCCTTAACCAAATCGGGTAGCGTTTGTATACGATCAATCTTGGGGAGAACGTTTTAACCAAATCAGGTAATAAGTTCGTACAATAGTACTAACGTCATTATCCCTGAGGATAAGATTGATTCTCCAGCTTTTGGGTTGTCAGAAGATGATGAATTCCAATCATTGTTAGCAGAGAATGTTCTTCTGACAAAACAGCTCTCACTGCTCTTATCAGAGTTTGATGTCTTCAAACACAGCTTCTGAAAGTGTAGCTTCTGATATGCAGCTTCTGACGCGACTCTAACTTGCATCTTCTTATGAGAATCTTCTGGTCAGAATTTGCTTGCTATTTCAGAGCTTCAAATGTACTCGTAGTGAATATAAAATTTTTAGCTTATATATCTGCACACTTAAAGTAAATAATCAGTATACCCTATTGTATATTAATACTATTGTTATCATCAAAACTTAATTGGTCATGTCGGAACCTCTTTTGTTCCAACACTCCTAAGAAGTGTTTCATGGCTTGCCGAATGTCTTGCACAGACATAGTGGCGTGAGTAACCTATGCTCCAACTTTACGTACCGTACATTGACGAGTGACATGAGTTGCGTGTGCTTCGACTCCACATGTCATGTGGGGACAAGATGCGCATGTATCTTAAAAGCATAGTTTATTATGCCTAAACATCGAAGGAAAGGTCTGTTAAATCAAGCATGGATGAACTATAAAATGAGACAAGGGGATCAATTTATTATAGGACACAATATACTCTATAGTCTATCATAATAATTTTCATAGTGCTCTTAAAATTTCTTCTAAAGCATTTCAGATAACATCTCATCTCGTATATTGTACCTATCTTGTATATACATATCAAACATGATGTTATCCCATAGGAGTTGAGATCAGCTCCATTTCCTTATCCTCCTTTTCCTCCAGTCCCTCTCCCAAATCTGTGACATGTGGCAAAAAAAATTCAATGGTCCAGATATAAAAACAAACAAAAAAGGAAAAGAAAAGAAAGAATCACTCGTTTCCTCTTCTTCCTCACTCAGTATCGCTTCATCTTCCTCACTACATCATTCACGGCTATTCCTCATTGTAACTTGCCGCTGCGATAAGCTCTCTATCCGTCTCAACACCATTCTCTGCCATCACCTCATTTTATCAATACCAGTACATGAGCTGATACAAACCATCCTTTCCTACAAAACCACATCGGTACTTGAAATTTAAAAAGTTGCACTTGAAATATAAGGAATTCTCTTTATTATAACAACAAGGTGTAAGTACAATCTTTTTCTTGAAATTAAACAACATTCAGAATAACAATTCTGCATCAAATATAAGGAATTCTCTTTATTATAATAACAAGGTATCAGTACAATTTTTTCCTGCATAAAATATGCAGAATCTTCAACATAACCAAAAGGGGAATATTACAAGCTAAAATTGAAACATAAGATTACAGTCTAACATTGAAACTTAATCATTACAGCTGCAATTGATTATTACAACCAAAACCTAATCCCTCATAAAATTGAAACTCTTAAAAACGGAGAAAATGACGGCGAGCGGCAGAGGAACGGTGAACAAACCATGTGGTATCAAAACTTTGGTGGCGAACAAACCATGAGGAACAGATAACGATTGCTGCAAGTTTTTAATTTTGTAGATCGATTGAGGAACAACTTTGGCGGCGAACAAACCATGAGAAACAGAGAACGATTGCTGCAAGTTTTTTATTTTGTAAATCGATTGAGGAGCAACTTTGGCAGCGAATAAACCATGAGGAACATAGAACGATTGAAAAAATGCAGATCGAAAAGAGAGAGAACGATGGAATTTGGAGAAGATTGAAAAGAGAGTGTGTGTTTTCTTTTGTTTTGTGAAACTTTTAATCAGAACCGCTTGATTTATTTTTGGACACGTGTCAAACATCTGCTATAGGAACTGGAAACTGGAGCGTATCAGAACTGAGGTGATCTACACTCATCCCATAGAGGTAAGCAAGAGTCAAGGGAAGAAAAAGAAACCCGAAAAGGCATTTAACATAATTCATACTTGATTCAATTTTCCTAAATTTTATTCAATATTCAAACAAAGAGTTTATATACCTTCAAAACATTGCCCCCCACCAAAAAGAATTGTGGCTTCACACGGAATTTTTCTCTTCGCCCCCCCCCCCCCCCCCAATGTTTCTTCTAGTCCCTTTGAAATTCCAATTTTACCCTCATAATTTTCGGAAAACGTTTTTCAAAATTTACATTTTTTTGGAATATATTTTCCAAAATATACTTAAATATAGTTTTTAGATGTTAACTTTTTCGGAAAACATTTTCCGAATATTCAAATGTTTCGGTACGCAAAATCTGAAATTGCTTTGGAAAACATTTTCTAAAGTGATTTTGGAAAACGTTTTCCGAAATTCTGTTATATATGATCAGAGCCACACATTTGTTGTTCTAATATAATTTTTCACCAGTTTCAATCATTTTTACCATGTTTTTAACTCTAATCAATATTCAAACATAATCCAAGAATATAATTGTGTTGATGGATGTGTGATATAAACATTTCACGACAACTCCATATGATTTATAATATATCTTTAATATTAATATTCTGGACAATTTTTCTTAATTAACTTTTCAATTGCTAAGAAAAATCGGGGTAGAAATATTTTGGATTATGTTTGGATGCTGATTAGTGTTAAAAATAGGGTAAAAAATATCGAGACTATGAAAAATCAGGTTAGAACAATAAACTTGCGATTCTAATCATATATAACAGAATTTTGGAAAATGTTTTCCAAAATCACTTTGGAAAATATTTTCCAAAGCAATTTCGGATTCTGCTTTCCGAAATATTTGAATTTTCGAAAAATATTTTTTGAAAGAGTTAATTTTTTGAAAAATAGAATCCGAAATACTGGAATATAAATGTAAAAATATAAATCTACAAATTATGTCTAAGTCTATTTCGGAAAATAGATTCCAAAAAACTTGAATGTTTGGAAAATATTTTCCAAAAATTATTCATGAGGGCAAAATTGGATTTTTATGGGGGTGGAAGAATCATGGGGGTTGAAGAGAAAAATACTTTCACACGCGTGTACATCAATCATATCATGATATAGTACATGCATTTTTAGATAATTTGGAGGAGAGATGTTTTTCCTAGAGAGAGAGTGGCGATCACGTACCACTGTTTCACCATCATCCTCAAACCTTCAACCATCACCGCCACCTTCATTTTCCAAGCCTTTTCAACCATGACAACATTCAATATACCATGGAAATGTTTAGATCTTACTCCAGAACCAAAAATCACCAACATCGAACCACCAAAACCTCAAAAATCCTTCGCACAAGCCCTAACTAACCTTTGCGACATTCCCCTGTCCCAGTTTCAACAATCGGTCGTTAAAGGCGATCGTCTTGCTATAGAGATACCAGAAGCAGCGTACGAGGCTGGTTTAGAGACATGCAAGCATAATCTTCTCGGTAGAATCCTCTGGCCTAAGGGTTCGACTCTGTTGTCGGTCGTTGCCTTGAAAGCTAAGTTAGCGTTGATTTGGAATGATCTGTCCAAATGGGGTATCATCTCTCTTGGTAAGGGGTATTTTGAGTTTACTTTTTCATCTTTAGAGGATGTTAGAAGAGTCAGATCCATTCCCTCATGGAATCTCAACCCTGGTCTACTCAAATTTTTTGCTTGGACTAAAGATTTTAATCCAAAAATGCAGCACAACACTTCTGTCCAGGTATGGGTTAAGATCTTTGGTTTGTCTCAGGAATATTGGCACAAAAATATCTTGTTTACCATTGCTGGTAGCTTAGGAACACCCATTTGCATTGACTCTGTTACTGCTAAACCCATGCACGAACGTACTTTTGGCCAATTTGCTAGGGTTTTGATTGATATTGACCTGATGCAACCACTCCGGTATAAACTTCTTGTGGAGAGAAAAGGGTTTGCCTTCTTTGTTGACTTAGAGTATGAGCATATTCCTGCCTTTTGCCCTGAATGTAAAATGATTGGTCATAGTTTTGAAAATTGTAAAAGATGGAATATTGAGGAGGATTTGAGAACCAACAAGGACAATAACATGAAACAAAAAGCACCAGAAAAAAAAAAGAAAATTTATGTTCAAACCAATGCTAGGAAGCCTCAGCAGAGTAAACCTAAAGAAATAATCAATGTTGAAAAAGAAGTTATCAATGTGGAGGAACAAAATAGTAAATCACCTCAAATCATCATTGTTGGAAACAACAATAATGATAGTGCTTCTGTTAGTAAAACTCAAGAAATAGTGACAACAAAACAGGGAAACAGTGGCAATCCTGTTTTGAGTCCTGTCAGCCCACAAGAGTTGCTTAGGTTGCAAGATAAGCAGCTCGAGAAAGAGTTAAATGATCTCTCTGCTGATAATTGGAGAACTGATTCACAGGAGTCGTTTGTTGATACAACTCAGCAAGTTAGAGAAGATAGGCATATGGCAGGAGATAATAACATTGAGAGTGATCCAATTACTCATATCAACTCACCAATAATTCAGGAAGATATTAGGAAAATTGCTTCTGTGCCAATTGTTGGTGAAGCTAGTAAAACTGATGAGTCCATTCAGACCCCTGATAGAGTGGTTAGAGATATGACTTTTCTCAAGGAGTCTTGGGCCAATATGACTGAAGCTGATGATGCCTTACAGATTGTGGATGATACAAGTCTCATTGATAATTCTAATGAACAAGGTTTTCAAATTCAAATGTCTAAAAATCAGAAAAAAGCTCAAAAGAAGTTAAAGCAGTCTAGTAAGGATTCATATGCAACCAGATCAAAGGTTCCCCCCAGGCCCTTCAGATGAAGTGCATTTTCTGGAATACAAGGGGTTTAGCTAATTCCCCCACAAGATTAGCCTTGAAGAAGATTATCAATCAACATAAACCTGACATCATTCTACTTTCTGAACCTTGGATGGATTTAGCTGATCTTCCAAGGAGATGGTTAGTTAATTTAAATCTCAAGTGTTTTGCTTCTAACACCAAACACAATCATTTGCCTAATCTCTGGTGTCTTTATAAAATTTCTCTTAATCCTACCCTTTTAGCCTCTGATGATCAGCATGTATCCTTTACCATCTCTGAAAATGACAAAACCTTAGCCTTCTCAGCTGTTTATGCCTCAATAAACTACCTAACCAGAAGGAAACTTTGGAATGACCTGAATTCTTTACAAGCTCTGCATGACTTGCCATGGTGTTTTTTAGGTGACTTTAATGTGATTATGGGTGCACATGAACCTAGAGGTAGAACTCCTCCTGCTAGACTACCCATTGAAGAGTTTCAGACCTGGACTAAATCTTATACATCTTCCCACAAGAGGTGCTGAATTTACCTGGAATAATGGAAGAGGTGGTACTAGACACACTGAAAGAAGATTAGATAGATTCATTTGTAATCAAGCTTGGATAGATTTATGTTGTGCTTCTTCTGTTTCCACTCTTACCAAGCTTAGATCTGACCATTTTCCAATTTTGCTTGATTTTAAATTAACAAATACAACTTTTTGCTTCACAATTCAAATTTATGAAAACTTGATCTTTGCATCCGGATTGTAGAGAAATTATTTCTGATAGCTGGAACACAGTGGAGGTTGGTTGCCCTATGTTTGTTTTAAGTCAAAAGTTGAAGGCTCTCAAGGCTAAACTTAAGACTTGGAACAAAGTTTGTTTTGGGAATGTGAATGATATGGTAGTATCTGCTGAGTTAAAGCTTCAGCAAATTCAAATGCAGATTCAAGATCATGGTCACACTGATGCTCTTTTACATGAAGAAAAAATAGCCAGCTCTTTGTTAGAAGATGCCTTAACCAAACAAGAAGTTTTTTGGCAAGAAAAAGCCAGATTAAATTGGCATCTTGAGGGAGATAGAAACACCAAATTTTTTCATAGACTAGCCAAAATCCAAACCTCAACCAAACACATAACCTCATTACAAGTTGGTGAAACAGTGATTACAGATCAAAACCAAATCTCTGAGCATGTGGTCAACTTTTATAAAGATTTATTTTGTACTAACATTTTTTTGCAGGATTCTTTGCTTGCTAAGGAAGTCATCCCTTCTCTGGTTACTGATGAAATCAATGCTATCTTGACTGTGTTACCCTCTCACTCTGAGATTAAAGCTGTTGTTTTTGCTCTCAACAAAGATAGTGCTCCAGGCCCAGATGGATTTGGTGCTTTCTTTTATCAGCATTATTGGGACATTGTCAACACTGATGTTATCAATGCAGTTTTGGAATTCTTTACTTCAAGTTGGATTCTTCCAGGTTTTAATTCTAATATCATTGTCTTGTTGCCTAAGATTCCTGAAGATTCTTCCATAGACCAGTATAGACCAATTGCAATGGCAAACTTTAAGTTTAAAATCATTTCTAAAATTCTTGCTAATAGATTAGCCTCAATTTTGCCTAGCCTCATATCTGATGAACAGAAAGGTTTCATTCATGCTAGAGATATTAAGGATTGTCTTTGTATTGCCTCTGAAGCTACCAACTTTCTTCATAATAAATCCTTTGGTGGCAATCTGGCTTTGAAAATTGACATTACTAAAGCCTTTGATACTATTGATTGGAATTTTCTGCTTAAGGTTCTCAGGATTTTTGGTTTCAATGATGTTTTTTGCAACTGGATTCATGTCATATTGAAATCTGCTTTTCTTTCTGTCTCCATTAATGGAAAATCTCATGGCTACTTCAATTGCAATAGAGGAGTTAGGCAGGGTGATCCTCTTTCACCTCTGCTTTTTTGTCCGGCTGAAGATGTTTTAAGCAGATCCATCTCAAAACTTGTTTCACAAGGTAGTCTCAATTTGATTAAGGGCACTAGGAATGTTTGTGTCCCTTCTCATTCCTTCTATGCTGATGATCTGATGATTTATTGTAAAGGCAATTTAGCTGGTTTAAAAGCTCGTAAGGATTTATTTACCAGCTATGCTTCTGAATCTGGCCAGTTTATAAATCATTCTAAATCCACTATTTATTCTAGTTCTATTACTCCTAGGAGGTTGGATATCATTGTTGCTTTGCTGAATTTCAAAATAGGTGCTTTGCCTTTTAATTACTTAGGTGTTCCTATCTTTAAAGGGAAACCTAAATCTTGCTATCTTCAACCTATTGCTGACAAGATTAAGTTGAAATTATCAGCTTGGAAAGCTTTTCTTCTTTCCATTGCTGGTAGAGTGCAGTTGGTTAAATCAGTCATTCAAAGCATGTTGACTTATAACATTTCTACTTACTCTTGGCCTGTGTCCCTTCTCAAAGATTTAAAGAAATGTACCAGGAACTTTATATGGAGTGGTGGTTTAGATAAGAGGAAACTGGTCACTGTGTCTTGGAAGAAGATATGTAGGCCATTGTTGGTTCAAGGTGGTCTCAACATCAGATCCTTAGTTCAACTGAACAAAGCTTCCAACTTAAGGCTCTGCTGGTCTCTTACAAATTCACATTCCACATGGGCAATTTTACTCAGAGATAGAGTTTTCAGGAAAGGAAGGGCTATACAGTATCACATTTTTTCATCATTATGGTCTAGCATTAAGGAGGAATTTGAGGTGATTAGTGACAATTCAGTTTGGTTACTTGGTAATGGGACAAATATCAACTTCTGGCTAGATAATTGGTGTGGTGATCCATTAGTGGAGCAACTTGGAATTCCTATTCATATAAGACAATTACTCTCTACATCAGTAAGTGATTTTATTTCTAATGGTCAATGGAATATCCCAAATCAACTTTCTCTCATGTTCAACAACTTGGATTCAATTGTTTCTAATGTTTCTATTCCCATGGAGCCTTCTCAAGACAAACTCTTATGGAAGCATACAGATTCAGGGGACTTGGAGCTCAAGCAAGCATACATTTTCAAAAACCAGCAAGTGCAAGAGCTTCATTGGGCCAAGCAGATTTGGAATGTTGCTATTCCTCCTTCAAAGTCTCTCCTGGTGTGGAGATTGATGCATGGTAAGATGCCTACAGATGAGAACTTAATGGCCATAGGTTGTGCAATCCCTTCTATATGTAACCTTGGTAATTGTCATGTGGAGTCTTTTTTTCACTTATTCTTTGAATGTCATTATGCTATCCAGCTTTGGTCATGGTTGGCTGGTTGTTTGAATTTAACTTTACAATTCTATTCTATGGATGACATATGGAAATTGTGTGATTTAAATTGATCACCTCAGAGCAAAGTCACCATAACTGCTGCTATTATCCACTTGCTGAATACTCTTTGGCTAGCTAGAAACCAGGCTAGGTTTAACAACAACTATATAACTTGGCAGTCTGCTATCTCTTTAATCATTGCCAAACACCTCCTTATCGGGCAACAGTACTAGTAAAGCTTCTTCTAACTCCATTAGAGATTTTTCTTTCCTGAAGTTTTTTAGAATCTCAATTCACCACTCTAGACCTTCTATTCTGAAAGAAGTTCTTTGGAATCCTCCTTTGATGAACTGGTACAAATGCAACATTGATGGTGCTTCTTGTGGCAATCCTGGTAATGCTTCATGTGGTGGTATTTTTAGAAATCAAGATGTTGATTTTGTATATGGTTTTGCTGAACCATTAGGGGTCACTAATGCCTATGTTGCTGAGTTGTGTAGAGCCATGAGAGCAATTGAAATTGCTTTTCAAAAACATTGGAATCATCTTTGGATTGAATCTGATTCTTTATCTGTGGTTTCAGCTTTTAAACACCCTGAGAAACAGGTTGCTTGGAGTTTAAGGAACAGATGGAAAAATGCAATTTTTATGGCTAGTCAAATGAATGTTATTGTTACTCACATTTATAGGGAAGACAATCAGGTTGCAGATCTTTTAGCTAATTATGGATTGTCTCTTACTTCCATTGTATTTTGGGATGATCTTCCTTCTTTTGCTAGGGATTGTTTTGTTAAGAACAAGCAAGGGATACCAAGTTTTAGAATTTGTCTTTCTTAGATGGGGTTTTGGTCTAGTCCCCCTCATCTTGTATATTCTCTCTTCATCTTTTAATATACTTTTTGGTAGGTAGCTCTTTGCTATCTACCTTTTTGGTTTAAAAAAAATATATAAGCCATATTTTATAAATAAAAAAAAGGTGATAATATTTTTGTATAAAAATCAATGTTGGTTGTTTACTCTATTACTTGATTGTAAATTTACAACAAATCTGAATGATAATAGTAGCGTTGTAATTCATGGAAAATGTCATCCAATCAAACATTAAAAGAAACATAATTTTACTCCCTCCCTCCCTCCCACTTTATGTTTGTTACAAATTTAATAAATAACAATGTAATATAATACAAATTTAAAGGATCGAACATTTTAGTATTGTCATACCCTAATTTTGCCCCACTTGATTTTCACATTTTTTTTACCCTTTTGCCCTTATATTTTTTAATTAATTACCCTTTTTCATTTATTTTAATTTTGTTACTTGCAATCCATTTTTTTAATCAAATTCAATTCAATTTCATCATCATTCTCATATGTTTTTTTTAAAAAATCAAAAAATCACCATTCATCATTTTGCATATTTATCTTGTATATTCAACATTTATTTTTATTATTTCATGTGTTATTTAACTTTTTTTTATATTATTTATCCAAAAATCATAGAAAATCCACAAAAAAAATTCAATCACCAACACCTCATCATTCTTATCATAAAAACACCTAGAACCTTCTCAAATATAACACCTCATCACATAGTACAACATTATCCTCAATTAAGCATTTTTGAAAAATCAAGAAATATCACATTTTTGTACTATGTCCTATATACCCTTATTCTCATTTCTGACCTAATTCCATTCATATATAAGCATCCAATCATTAGGATTTGCGCAGCCAGAGAGAAATTGAGAGAGCTCCTTGATCAAAAAACCACCAACTCTTCATTTTTTCTCAAAATTTCAAAACTGAGATTCAAAGCTCAAACCTTCTTTTTTCTTCCATCAATCATCTCTAAACATCTCCAGAAGCAAGAAATATCACCAGAAACAGAAGGATCGTGAAGGATTTGAGGGATTGAAGCTCAAAGTGGCCAAACGAAGCTTAGGAACGAAGAGGACGAAACAAAGCTCAAAACAGGTAAATAATAACCCAATCCTTCTAATCTATGCATGATTAAGCTTTCTGGGTTGATTAAATGCTTGATTCTGTGCTATTTTGAGAATTTCCATTTTTATGTTCAAACTTTGTTGCTTTCGTTTTTCAATATACGTTTTTTAGAAAAAAATAATGCCATATTCGTGTTCTACGTGAAAAACAAGTGGATCTGTGCTTTGTTTGTTTATTTTGGCGTTGTTTTTAAGCTCCGGCGGTGCAACCACCGTGCCGGAGCTATGAAGATCGGCCGGAGAAACGAGGAAGAAGATGAAGTTCATCTTCGTTCTCCAGATCTGATCCTGATCGTTGGATCTCACGCGCGCGAACGGACGGTCAGGATTAGATCGTTGTTTTTAAATCACGCGCGTTAGATTGATCTTTCAGTCAATGTTTTAAAATCTTATCGTGCACCTATTTCTGCTACTGCACCAGATCTTTTTTTGGTTGACCCTTTTTTTGGCAGAAGACCACGCGTGTGGGCTGGGCTCTGGCCCTGGATCTGCTTTCTGCACCCCATCCTTTTGCTATGCCTGAATAAAATGCACCCCCCTGTTTATGATTTTAAGTGATTCTTAGCTTATTTCCAAAAGCACTTAAGTGGTTAATAGCTTATTTAAGCTATTTTAATCACTTTGTTATGCTTAAATTTAGTCTTTAATTATTTTAGCATTATATTTGCTTTTTAGTCTATTTTCTAGCTTTTTAGCTTAATTAATCACTTTTTAGCTTATTTTCATAAGCACTTATTTGGATCCTAAGCTTATTATAGCTTCTGGAATCTTTTTGTTATGCTTAAATTATGATTGTTCTCTGACTTTATTATTTTGGCATTTATTTTGCTTCTTAGCTTTTTCTTTTTAGCTTTTTAGCTTAATTAATCACTTTCTAGCTTATTTTCATAAGCACTTATTTGGTGCTTGAGCTTTTTAGCTTACTGGACCATTTTTCTTTGCTTACATCTTAGTAATTTCCAGATTTGAGTACTCATTCTTTTAGCTTATTCATTTAATCACTTTTAGCTTTTTAGCTTATTTGTTTACTTACTTAATTGAGACTAACTTGCTTCTTTGAGTTCCTTTACTTATCTTTGTTTATGAACAGTACCTCTAATATTTCTAACTCCTTTTATCTTGCATTGATTTAGCTTAGCATGCTTGTGTTGTTTAATTCATTGTAAGCTACTTTAGTTTATGCATTTTTATTTAATTATGCATCATATTTATTCATGTTTGTTGCATCCATGCATTATTTAATTATGTCATGTTTAATTCATGCATATTTTATTTAATTACTCGCACTCATGCATACTTGATTTAATTGCCATCTTATTATTTCAATTATTATTGTTGTAATGTTGCGCACCCTTTATTTCTCGCCTTCTTTTCCTTTTAGACCTTTTTCTTAATCAAACTTAATTAACTTTTTGCAATAAATAAAGATTGAAAAAGGGGGTCATTTGATTCTTTCCCCCCGGGTTAGCTTGGTCGCTAGACATTTGACTAGTGCTCGTGAGCTGCTCTCAATCTAAACAAACGTTAAAATTAACTAACACTCGTCTTTTCCTTTTGGATTTTATCAAGACTTTCATAAATAAAGATTGAAAAAGGGGGAATCTGTCATTTGATTCTTTCCCCCAGGGTTAGCTTGGTCGCTAGACATTTGACTAGTGCTCGTGAGCTGCTCTCAATCCAATTAAGCGCTAAAAATAAACCCAACACACTTAAACTCTTTTCAGAAAACATGGATATACGCTTTATCCATTCATCTGACACATACACGCTTAAGCCTCTCTTTAGAGCATACAAGCACCGTTGTATCAGCGGAATGCGACATAAGCAACATCCGTTCATCAACTTCTTTTCACAATGGATACACGTTTTATCTACTCCTCTGACACATACACAAGCTTAAGCTTCTTTTTAGAACATACAAGCGTCGTTGTGTCAGCGGAATACGAAATAAACGTTACCCGTTAAAACCAACCAACCACACAAACTTTTTTATCAGAACTACGTGAGTTTTGAATTTCCCATTGCACCCGGGAATACGTAGGAGCGGACTCCTACAACCGTCAAACTCAACTAATAAAAACCTTTTTTTTTGGAAACGAAGTAGAAACTAGCCAACGACAGAACAATTTAATAAGGACCTACGCAGACGAACCTTAAACCACCTAAATGGTTCCCATCGAGTACGATGGACGCGAGGGGTGCTAACACCTTCCCCTCGCGTAACCAACTCCCGAACCCGTCATGGTTCTTCAACCATGTAAATCAAGGTTTTCGTGATATTTTCCTTTCCCCTTCCGGGATAAATAAACGTCAATGGCGACTTCATTGCATGAAAATTTTCCAGCCCGCTACAAGTATTTAAAGGAATAATAATGTAATTTGCTGTAAGTTTGAAAATTAATTTGATACTCAAAAAATTTAAAAGGGCAATCTATTTAAAATATTAAACTAATTTTTTTTTATGGCTCATGCTCCTTAAGGTCTCAGGTTTCATTCTCTCTAGTGCCAATTTGAGTGGGCTAATTTAACTTCTCAAAAAAAAAACTTTTTTTTTACGAAGTTACACTTTTTTGACCGAAAGGAAGTCTTTTCTTTTTGACTTAATTGCAGTTTTGGTTCCCTTATTTTCATTATTTTGAAGTTTTTTGGCCCCCCTATTTTAAAATTCGACAGTTTTGATCCCCATATCATAATTTTTAACTATAAATTGATGATGTGATATGTTTTAAACGACATGATATATAATCCGGTGATGAGAAAATACCAACATCGATGAAATTGTAAGAAATTTTTTTTATAAAGTTAATTTAAAACATATTGTATCATCATATTTTAGACAAAATATGTGTTAGGGAGACAAAAACTGTCGAATTTTAAAATAGAAAAACCAATTCAGTAAAATGATGAAAATAGGGGGACTAAAACTGCAATTATGCCTTTTTATTTTTTTTTGTAATAAGATAAGTTAATCTTTTTTTACTAACGATAAGTTAATTTTTTTTAGGCAAAATATATCTATAGGTCCTTTAAGTTTTACGTTTGTATCAGATAGGTTCTTTAAGTATTTTAAGTATCAGATAGGTCCTTTAAGTTTTTTAAGTATCAGATAGGTCCTTTAAGTTTTACGTTTGTATCAGATACATCCTTAAGTTTTAAGTTTGTATCAAATAGGTCTTTAAATGTCCTTAAGAAACAGGACCATACAAACTTAAAACTTAAAGGACATATCTGAAACTTAAAAAACTTAAAGGACATATCTGATACAAACATAAAACTAAAAGGATCTATCTGATATTTAAAAAACTTAAAGGATCTATCTGATACAAACATAAAACTTAAAGGATCTATAGATTCATTTTACCTTTTTTTACTAATGATAAGTTAATCTTTTACTATACTATCAATTGCTACTTAAAAAAAGATGGCCAAAGTCCAGGAGAAAAAGATATTACTATTAGGGTTATTTAAGTTTTTCATCCTAAAATATATATTGAATTTTAATTTAAGTACCTAAACACAAAAATAGATTTTTTTGTCCTTCCATTTTTGTTTTTGTTTCTTACATATATAATTTTTCTATATCCTTGATTTTTTTAACATAATATAATAATAAAAAAATTTGACATGGATCGCCATAATATGAGCACATCTTAAACATAAAAGGATTATAATTTTGAAATTAACATGAATATAAATTATTCATCAAGGACCAAAAACAAAACGGAAACTTTTTAATAAAAAAAACATTTTATTTTTGAAAAATTTAAATTTACCATATATTTTAAAAACAAAAAACATATTTAACTCTTAATCTATTATCTACCAAAAAAGTGCCTAACTATTTAAATTCTTCCCTTTCCTCATTCTCTTTCTCCTCAATGACAGTGATCCATGAAGCAAGTGGATTGTGTTACCAAGAAAAAAGCAAGAATGTCGCCCCATAATTGGCCCCCTACAAGTTCTAAGCCAGTGTCAATATGTTCATCTCTTTCTCCTATATATGTTCATCTCTATTGAATGTTGTGTCAATAAAAAAAATCTCTATTTGAAGGTAGATTATTGTCTTTATTGTTATAAAAAAATAAGATCATTTTGGCTTTATTGCTTGTACTTTGTAGTTAAAAAAGGGTCACGTTTTTATTTTTTTGGACGTAAGGGTCACGTTATTATTGCCTATGACACTTATATAAGGAACTTAAAAAAATAATTTTTTTTCTAAAAATACAAGTTAAATATTTTTCAAAATAATAGATACTTCTTTAAATAATTCCCCAAGGATTTAAAAGTATTTCTTTAAAATAATAGAATTTTTCTTTTATAAAAAAAAAATAGAAGTTTTTTTTTTTTTAAAGTGAAATTTCATTCAAGAAGCTAAAATGTTCAACATACATCATAAGTAGATCACTCACTTTCCACTAACGTTGTAAAGTACATAATTCATGCAAAATCAAATAGATACAACCTTAAGCTAAAAATGAACAAAGAAGAGCCAACAGACTATAACAACACAAAAGCAAGAACAACTGAAAATAAAACATCAAAGGGACCAACTAAACAACAAATCTAGAAATTAAAGGGAATGTCAAGAAATTAGGAGGAGAGAGGTGGGCAGTGGCTCACTGCCACCACCATTGTCGTTGCTACTCACGAGCGGTCCAGGAGAAATAGACACTTTCACCGAAGAGAACACAAAATAACAATGATAGAATATGAGTAAGATACCATTTATCTTATTATGGTTTGGTGAACACAAAATAACAAACATGATAACTAGCGTATAATATTTTTAATACATACCTCATGGTAATATGATAAGATATAAATCTTATTTAAATGACAAAATTACCCTTGTTAAACAATTATTTTTTTCTAAATTATTTATTAATACTTTAAATTTTATAAATAAAAATTTAAATAATTAATCAAATAATTTTAAATAAAAATCATGAGCAGATAAACAGTTTAAAATTTTTGTAAGAATTATGATCAAATAAATAACTCAATTATATATATTGGTATGTTAGATATATGCTAAACAATATACGATATATCTTATATATAAATAATAAAACTACCATTGCAAGAAAATTATATTTAATTTGTTATAAAATTTAAATTAAAATTCCTATTTTGAAATTTCAGCATAATTTTGACTTTTTTTATGATATAAATTATAAAATTACCCTTGTGTGAAAATCATATATATATATATATATCTCTAAAAATTAATTATTTTACTATAATTTAATATCAAATTAATTAGTTTCATTTTTTTATTTGAAAATATATTTTATAAAATAAATTAATATATTATTTTCTTATCTTATTTTACTAATAAATTAGCTCAAATTCAGGATAAAATATTTTAACTAAAAAGATGTAATATGATAAAATTTTTAAAACTTATCATATCATATTACGTCACCAAACGGATCGAAAGAAAACATGAGCTACTATAACATTATCTATTCTTAAACCAATCTTAAATTTCAATAACTTCTACAATATTATAATAGGTCATGCTAACTAGTTAAGGATACAAAAAAAAAAAAAATTGCATTAAAAATAACACTTTTAAATTTTCAATGTATTCTTACTATAATAAATATCATTAACTAGTGCCCCAAGATACTAGTTAGCATTTTCTTATTATATCCTATATAGATAAGATCGATAAATTTTAAAAGATGATGAGGGAGGGTGGTAAAAAAAGGAAAAGAAGGCAATAATTACCAAATGAAAATGATGGAAAGATGAATGACACGTGGCATTAGTTTTTAGATCCATTATTATAAAAGGTTAAGCTCTGTCATTTAGCAATAGGTTGGTGAAGAAGCAATGAATAGAAACACAATAAGTGACTTACTTTAAATACTCTTATTACTGTATTAACAGAAAAGATAAGATAAAATACACTTTCCATTTCTTTATTATTTGTCACTTTTGTTAAAAATAATAATTTCTATTTACTCATTGTTTTTAAAGGTTTTATTGACAAGTTTTTTAAAATTCACTAAAATATTGATTATTGTTTAATTTTGCCTATAATATCATAGTAATTATTTATTGTTTTATAAAAAAAAGTCATAATTATTTATTTATTAAAAATAAATAGAATGAAATAATAAATATTAAGAAAATGTCATATAGAATAATAAAATTAATTATTTACCTTACAAAACACATTATTATTATTATACTATAGTAAATCAATGGACATATCAGACTATTTTCCTATTTTTATTTTAGCAGTCGATAGTTAATTTATTAATTTTTGTTAAAGGTAAAAATCAACCACCCTTATACTTTACTCCGGTTATCAAATCAACCTTATAACTCCCGCTATTCTTTTGTCTAATTAAGAACAAAAATCACATTATATAAACCTGTTGAAATGTGTGCCTAACCAAGATACCAAGTGTTGGTTTAAAATCTGAGAGAAGAATTAGTAATGGAGGATGGTATGGTTCAGCTTCAGAAACAACTTTTTGATTATACTGCTTCCCTATTCCAAGAGGTAAATTAATTTAAGCATATATATGCTTTAAAAATACAATTGAATAATATTACATTATTATTATTATTATTATTATTATTATTATTATTATGGTTATAAAGTAGAGAGGAAAGCCTCATAATTAAGCTATATATCTTGTATTACTAATATTCTTTGTTTTTGTATTTGAAAAGGGATTTCTAGATAATCAATTTAACCAGCTTGAACAACTTCAAGATGAAAGCAACCCAGATTTTGTTGTTGAAGTCGTCACTCTCTTTTTTGATGATGCTGAGAGACTTCTTAATGAGCTCACAACATCACTGTAAGCAATTAGAACTCAATTATAGGTTAATTAATTAATTTAATTATTTTTTAAATATTTCTTTAACTTATTTAACATTTCAATATTTGATGCTTCATAAACAGAGGCAAAGAAAACATTGATTTTAAAAAGTTGGATGCTCATGTTCACCAATTGAAAGGTAGCAGCTCCAGGTAATAATATTTTATAACTAGTTTATCAATTAATTAACCTCAAACTTTTTTTTAGCCAATTAACCCTCAAAATTATACTATTATATAACAAAATTTTGATGAATAGCTAGATTGAAAAACACTCGCATATTAATTGGATGGAGTTGTGAAATTTCCGAGGGAAAAAAATCCTTGGAAAAACATTAAATTTTCGAGAAAAGTAGGTCCTCACATAAACCCTGGTCGCAAACACTCACATAGACAAATAGTAAATATCACTGAAACTCTCACACAAACAATATCGATCGGCATTGTCCGTTTGGCTAGGACTTATGGACTTTGCCCTACAATTTTTCTCTATCTTATTTATTCTTGTCACATAATATAATGTTTTTACAACTATTATGATGATTATTGGAGAAAATTATGCAGCATTGGTGCACAGAGAGTTCATGAAGCCTGCATTCCCTTTCGCAACTTTTGCACGGAACAAAATGTTGAAGGGTAAGCATCTTGACAATTTCATATCATTATTCTTACATGCAATGAATTGAATCTAGTCAAATTATCATGTGTCCTAGTTGTGACTTGTGTCTATTGAAAATTGATTGTATTTAGGTGTTTGAAAAGCTTGCAACAAGTAAAACATGAGTATTCCTTGGTGAAAAGCAAGCTTGAGACTCTTTTCAAGGTAAGGAAATGAGAATTTTGCATAGTTGTTTGGATTGACTTGTTTAAATTTATCTACTAACATAACAACTTATGAGTTATGACACTACTTGAGATAACTTACGGATACAACTTATCATGTTTGTAAGTTGTTTTAAGCTTATTTTCATGATAGCTTATGAAAACAGCTTATAGTTTATATAAAAACAGTTTTACTTTATTAATTATATCTCTTATATGATATATAAGCGCTTTTAATAAAACTGTTTATCCAAACAGACTTTAAATAACTTAATTTGTTTCTATATCTGATTGTAGATGGAGGAAGAGCTTTTGGCCTCACGCTTAGCAGATCTCAAGGTAGTGTGATATAAGAGGCAATGATGTTAGCAGCACTTGGAAGAAACCATCTCTTAATGTTTTATTTTAAAGTTGTTTAAGATTTTGTTCTCTAGATTGGATTTATCATATAAGCCAATGTGAATAACTCATGCTTCTGTGGTTAATTTACAGAAAAAATGTGCAAATTATAATTAACTATCTCTATCTTTTCTAACCTATCAATTTGACAGGTTTCATTAACTGTCTATAACTATAAATTAATATTCAGATTTGAGTGTAGTTGTCATCTTGCACTTGATGCAATCACAGGTAGAAAAAAATATTCATTATTCAATCAATATGTAATGTAGTTTAACATGTACAAAACGTGAATCCCTCAAAATTAATATTAAAAATTTGAATATATTAAAAAATTTCAACTGCTAAGGCTTTGCAAGTGTTAATTGCAAAGAACAAAATCCACTTAATTAAGTATGAATAATATTTAGCAAGATTCAATGTATAGGGGTGTAGTATTTTACTAGCTAGGTCAACTTCTACCATATACATTATTAGTTAATTAAGTGAGATGTATCCTAGTCAACAGTTCATTTGCAAGTTAGCTAGCTGTAATGTATTGTGTGTCTAACGAGTAATGACAGAGTAATATATGAGGTGGCTCATTTTAACCGATTATCATAGATTAATCATAATCAAATCTATATTCGATTTTGAAAACCGGTTAATTGTGTTTGAGTTTTATAACTAAAACCATTCTTTTTTTTATTTGGATATCCATAACCAATTCGTGGACAACCACAACCAAATTTTATGTCCAAATTCTTCAAAGTCCAAATTCAAATAATTCTTTTTTGAAAAAATTGAGAACTTTTGTTTTTTGGAAAAGGAAAAAAAATTCCCCGAAAAATTGGGGAACTTCTTTTCTGAAAAAAATGAAAAACAATTCCAAAAAAATAACAGAAACTTTTTTTTCGAATAAAATATAACTTTTTTCCTGAAAAAACCTTAGAATTGAAAATTGAATTTTAAAAAAAAAATCAATTTTGAAAACTGAATTTTTTACTCAAAAACCGATTTTGAAAAAAAAAAAACAAGTTATTAACCCAAGAATCAGTTTTTAAAACCAAAACCGGTTATAAAAGTGCTTATGGACATAACCGATTTATAACCAGTGTTGTGATGTCAGACCGGTTTTATGAAGTGGTTATATATCCGGTTATAACAAGTGGATAAAAAATGATTTTGGATTGGTTATGGTTATTATCTGACCATGATCAACCCTAATATATTTCTACTACCAAGTAGTAATAATTTACAAACAACATATGTATTTTTACTCCAAAAATGTATTGGATCACCTGTTATAAGGTTTCCGCTGTTAGATTATCAATTTATTTATATTCATAAACACTAAATTCAATAGTGCTAAGTGTGAGAAAGCGCGTTAAGAGTCTCATAGTGAATAAAAATGATTTCAAGATATATTTATAAATGAGAACAATTCACCTATTATAAATTGGTTTTGTATGGTTGTAACACCCCGATTTTCAAAGGCTAAAAGGGGCATTATTTTTTTTTTTTAAAACAAACAGAGTGCGCATAAATTTTCGTGACGAGCCGACATTAATCATACAAAAGAACTAAGCATACAATAGTACAACTCAAGTCACCACATGGTACTATATATACAAAGTAGCGCTTTAGAGAAGCAAAGTGTGTACCTGAATATTTACAAACCAAAAGACAACAGTCTAAACCAAATTATAAATACTCAGAATACAGTCATCCAAAAGAGTCAGAATACTAGGCCTAACCAAAAGCACGGTGTACAAGACACACCGGCACACAACCAAACTAGGTCCACCACGCCACTCGATCACTGAGGGCCCAAGAAGCCACCGTCGTCCTCACGACCAACGGTATCAGACGGCAATCCATCGTCTAGGGTGGGAGGAGGCCGTTCATGTATTATGGTAAGGGTCACCACAAAATATATGTATATATATAACCGGCGCGAGAGAGTATACAAATAACAAATACCAAACCGGAAAGCGAGTAACATTTAACATTTCCTCAACCACAAGCATAACATGTAAAATGCGCACATAGCCTAATGCAACCTCTAATGAATGGTGAAGCCAATCACTGGCCTTCACTGTGACACCAATCACTGATCGTCACATGCATGAATTCCGGAATTTAACGGTGGGATAACACCGGGTACGATCACCTAGATCAAGTACCGACTCAATTTGGTGGAATACCCCGAGTACAATCACCTAGATCAAATACCGACTCAATTAACGGCGGGTACAGTCACCTAGATCAAATACCGGCTCCATTAAAGGCGGGATATCACCTGGTACAATCACCTAGATCAAATACCAACTATGAGTGCATGAGCATACGTCTTCTCTACATATACTAATGCAAACAACTTACATATTCTCATGATATGTAATCTCATAACAACATGTCAACACATATATTTAACCAAATCATATGTAAGACAAACATAACAAGCATACATACATTTCCAATCATATGTATTCACCCACATGTTCATACATACATCTCCAATCATATGTAAAACAACGCACGTATTGTAAACACTTTCTCATCACGAGAATACATAACACATACATGCCAAACACACAAACACGCATCACCGAAAATAACCAACAAACATGTTATAACTCAGTGAAAAGACAGAAATAAAGTGATGCCCTTACCTCGGCAAGCTTCCACAATTAAAACTCGCTCAACTTCACAATTCTACAATTCGCGCTACCTAAAATATAAGCAGCGTAATATCAATAAAATACTCTCAACGTATCCTATCGAAACGAAACTCATTCTCTAAGTTCTAGAGAGGCTTAAGGTACTTTCTAACACTCTCGGATAGTGATTTCGAGTCCTCCCCATAGTGATTAAAAATTCACGAAGTTAATTGCACTATTTCTCGCTACGCGAAAATATTTTCGTTTCAAAACAAACTAAGAAACACTTTGATTCCTAACTCCAAGGCAATCAATTTTCACATACTAAAACCATTTGAAAACAACCCAAAAACTCTTTGAAAATTTTCACAAAAATAAAAGTTTACTTGCGCCACAAGTTACAAGTTTTTCCTTTCAAATAAAATGGTCATAACTCGCTCATTCTTTATCCAATCGAGATGAGCCATACGCCGAAATCTTCGTCTCGAAAAGACGAATCAAATAGTTAAGTTTCCAGGTCACAAAACAATTTTAAAAGGACCTAAATACCCTTTTCAATTTCGGCCAGAATTGAAATCACACCTAAAACATAGTTTTCAAAAATCAAACATAGTTAAAATACTTAAACCATTACTAACTTCTTAAAAACAACTCAAAAGTGATCAAGCTCTTATACCAAAACCATTTCAAATCAAAGCATAACACTTTTCAAAACTTTACCAATTAACTTGTTTAATTAAAACACAAGTTACTAATTTTTATTTCCAAACAAAAGCACATTAATTCATTCCTACAAAAACCATGATCATGGCTTCCCATAGGACTTAAAAATTTGAAACATCAAGGACACAACATTCACATGCCACGGCCAAAACAACAAAACGTGGCTAGCTCCCAAAAATTTTCATTTCAAAACTATAGAAGAATTCATTTAGTTCCCAAAATCACTTTAATTGAATGAACAAAACATTTTCATAACACAATCCATAATCAAAATAGTTTCCCCCAATTTCTCATGAACACAAAATATTTTTCTTCTTGTTTCTCAAAACAAATCCACTTATCACACATCCATTTTTCTTAAAAGCTTGTAAACAACATTCATGACATAAATCACTAACTAAAAGTTCATATTCTTGATCACAAGAAATTTCTCATAAAACCCTAGCTAGAAAACTCATGAGTTTATTATCTAACCATGGAAAGCATCACTACTAAGCCTAAACATGTTAGATAATCACTTATAACCAAGCATTCAACTTTTCTAGCATTTTTCTCATATGAACATATTTTTCCAACTCCATAGAACTCATAGGATTCAAGCTATCTTAAAGAAAAGAAGTGATTAGTTACCTTAGGAGATGATTCTAAGCAAGTTTCCTATGATCAATCAAGCTTGAAATGGAGTGATTTGGTGTAGAAATGCAAAATTTCTCAAGATGTAAAGGTGGAGAGGAAGGCCACGGCAAAAGAGAGAAAGAGGAGTGAGTTTTGTGATTTTTCTAAGTTCACTTCAATGATCAAAAGTCTTCCTAAATAATGGTCTTGTTGCATATCCACCATTGGATCAAATAGTGCCTAAAGTTGCAAGATTAAATCCTAGCCATTGGATCAATCCAAGTCTATCCTCACAAGATATTTTCTAAGCTTCCTCACATCTCAGCTCTCGCTTTCGCTCGTAAACGAGTCGCACCTCGCTAACGGACGGAAATCACAAAAATATAAAATCTATCAAATAAACGTCCGTCGTAAACCGTTTCCAAATATTATCGCTAAATCTTTTTCCCGACTGTAATTTTCTTCCTCACCCTAAAAAATTATTCTGACAATATATCCTAACTCACGCCGATATATAAAACTCCCATCTAAATTTCTACGGAATTCAGACATCGTAAAAATTTCCAACAGCGGGTAAAATTCCTACTCGTTTTTCCAAAAACCAGAATAAACCAAAACTCGCGATTCTGACTACACATAAACCTTCTTATACTCAAAAGAAGACTACGACCCAAAAGTATGTGCCTTTCCAGCGCACGAGCACAAAACAGGCTCCATTTCAGCAAAAATTCTATTAACGCGACAATACTCACGAAACCGCTTCACCAAAAACCCTAAAAACTTAGCCGACACTAAAGTTCCTTAGAAAAACCTGTACAGTGGAAATCTTGGGTCTTACAATGGTTGAGTTCAACTCATATTTTAAAATGGTATTAATGTCTTTTAAAGATTTATGGAACCACCTACTATTAGGTTTCTGATACCGAATCCTCTGCTATTTATATCCATGTACTAAATTCACATTATAATTATATATATATATATATATAACTTTAAAATAAATTTATAATTAGTGGAGATAATTTTCACCTTAAATTATAAATTTGAGTAGGCCTAATACAAAATTCTGACATTAATAAATTCCGCCCAATGTTTGCTAACAAAATTTGTGGCTATACATACACTGCAGGATTAATATAAGCATGTGCATGAATGAATAAATTTGTAAAAGAGAAATTAGGAGGCTACAATGTCCCATGCAATTTGTGGCTATATAAATTGGATTCTTGTTTTAATGAATTGATTGTAACAGCCACGTGTTGCTAAGAGAGTTAAACGTGGGTGTCCATATCAAATCATATTCAACAACTGACAATGTCTAGGCAGGCAGCATCCATCTATCTCTCTTTGTGTATGTACTTATAAAAGTCAAGTACTTAGGATAGGACATATTATTCTAGATCTAGAGTTTCTCCCTCATTCGTGTCGTTAATGTGAGTGGTGCTTTGTAATGACCCAATATAAGGTCAAGATAATAGAATATGCACACCAGCTAGCTTAACTTCTTAAGAATATGCACACCTATCATGAGTTATTTTTTATAGAAGAATTTGGATAAATTTTTTTAGGCTTAATCATCATTTTCGTCCCTGTAAGTTTTAGATTTTTTTGTTTTAGTCCCTGTATATTTTTTTGTTGCAAATTAGTCATTGTATGTTCAAATCTTTTGGTTTTAGTCCCTTAAAACTAAAATTCGCAGGAAAATCCGCAGGAAAGAATTTTCCTGCGGATTTTCCTGCGAATTTTAGCTTTAGGGACTAAAATAAACAAGATTTGCACATGCAGGGACTAATTTGCAACAAAAAAAGATACAGGGATTAAAACAAAAAAATTATGAACTTACAGGGACGAAAATGATGTTTAAGCCATTTTTCTATTCTTCTATAAAAATTTAGATAAATTTAATTTGATGATTTATGATTAGTTTTTTAGGGGTCCGGTTATCCTGCATAAGGATTGTTTATGCAGCGTGCATAAGCTTTGGCCCATCAGCGCGCTGCCCAGCCCATTTCAACAACACACCACCCCTTTTTTCTCATACACCCCCAGCCCAAAAGCAAAACAACGGTTATTCCCATTTCCATTTGTTTTTGAACCGCATTTATTACAAACCGTTGTCGCGGAAATCACAACAACAACTGTCGTCGCCGAAATCACAACAACCTCGCCGGAGTCACTGCAAATCGCTCGCCGTCATCATCGTCGCGGAAATCACTGCAAATCGCTCGCCGTCATCATCGTCGCCGAAATCACAACAACAACCGTCGTCGCCGTAATCACAGTAACAATCATCACCGTCGTCATCATCACTGCAAATCGTCGTTGTCATCATTGTCGCAACTATGGAAGGAAAACAAAAACTGGAGCAATCGTATTCAAAACGGAAACTGAAGAATACAACACAGGTTCGAAAATCAATTTTCTTCAACAACTTTTTTACTTCTCATTTTCTTCAACAACTGTTAAAAACTTATTAAACAATACATTTTTACTTGTGATTTCAGTTTTGATATAACTTAGTTGTGACTTAGGGTTGGAGATTTGGTGAATTTTAAACCATTGTGAATTTTATGATTGATGGAATTTAGTCAAATGTGGTTTCAGTGGTTGAGTAATGTGTGATCATTGTGAAATTCTTAATACTGTCTGAAACTAATTTAACCTTTGTTGTGACTTAAAGAGTATTAGTTCAGAAAATGTAAGAAGATTGTTGTTTCTGCATGTGTTGTTCATTTGGAAAGAAGGTTGAAATGGTTGCAATGGAAAAATGTTATTAGAGTTAGAGATTAATTGGTCATTTTGGTCTAGTTGTGTAAATGAAGTTGAATTATTTCTGATTAAATGTGGAGGAGGTGGTAAACAGCTTTTTATGAATGATAAATTATAATTAGAATTAGCAATATTACTAGCACCTTGAAGTTGGAGTATGTCTGAAACCATTTTTCACATTGAATGGTTTCAGAAAGTCTGGGACAGGATTGTGGGGATTCCGGGAGATCCTGAGATTAAGTACTGTTCCATTAAAATCTAACAAATGCTTCTTTAGTATGTTCTATCCTAGGTTAATCAATATTCTGGGAGACTTCAAATTGGTAACAGTTCGTATGTCATTTGAACTTGTATTTTATTATCATATTTTTAGTGTAGAAACATCGTTTTATTCATACATTTTGTTGGAAATTGTCTCGTGTTTTTCTTCTGCTGACTTTATCAGAATTAGCCATTGACCCTATATATAGCATCCTTATTTATGATATGTGAATATGTGATGTTGTTATGTTGGGATATTAGACACACACTAATCCATATCATTAAGAAGATTGTTGTTTCTGCATGTGTTGTTCATTTGGAAAGAAGGTTAAAATGGTTGCAATGGAAAAATGTTATTAGAGTTAGAGATTAATTGGTCATTTTGGTCTAGTTGTGTAAATGAAGTTGGATTATTTCTGATTAAATGTGGAGGAGGTGGTAAACAGCTTTTTATGAATGATAAATTATAATTAGCATTAGCAATATTACTAGCACCTTGAAGTTGGAGTATGCCTGAAACCATTTTTCACATTGAATGGTTTCAGAAAGTTTGCCTACAAAACCATTTGATGTAAATAATGGTTTTCCTTTGACTGCATATATAGACTAGTTACTGTAATTCTTATTCCTGTCTGAAACCAAATCCAAGTTATACATGTAACTTGACTCATTCTCATCTTCTCTGTTTGTATCTTATTAATGTGTTGTTCTACTACTAATTTTTTGTATTTGTGTAAGCATTATGTTAGTTAACAAATCTCTTTTGTAGCTATAATGATATGTTAGTTCAGAATTTATGTTAGGTAATAAAACTCTTCTGTTTGTTCCAATTAGTAGTAGTAGTAGTACTACTACCAATATTAATCATATCACAAGATTATGTGAAAATATCATCAAATTGTGCCAAAACCATTTATCTTTGGAAATGGTTTCTTTTTTTCCTTTGTTGATGATGGTAATTGTTTTCTTTGATCCAGGTTAACAAATCTAAGCTAGGAAAAATTCCAACTTTCAGCCTTGGACTAACACCATCTGACGAGGGAAATTATGATGACCAAAATGCAATGAAGCATGGAAAAAGGATAGAAAAGAAGCCGGATCAAAAAAGGAAAGAACAATCTGCTACAGAAGAATCTGACGAGGGAAGTTCAGATCACAACAAAGCAAAGCAGCATGGAAAAAAAAATAGAAAAGAAGCCAGTTCAGAAAAGGAAAGAACAATCTGCTACAGAGGAATCTGACGAGGGAAGTTCAGATGACAACAAAGCAAAGAAGCATGGAAAAAAAATAGAAAAGAAGCCGGTTCAGAAAACTCGTGCGAAAAGAAAACAACAAACTGTCGGAAAAGAAACTGATGAGGCAAGTTCCGATGAAGAAAAAAAAGACTTGGATGCCGATCAAAGGTTGAGGCACAAGTTTAGCATACCAAAGATTTATGACTTAATGAAGTCCATAGATGGAAAAAGAAGAAAACATGAGATAATTAAACTGTTGAACGAGAGTGGGTTTGGAGGAATGCTTCACATCTGCAAATGGACAAAAATCCACACATTTTTTGTGGAATGGATTGTCAAACGCTTTGAAAAAGACAATATGTGGATACGACTGAGCAATACGGACGTGTTGCCATTGAAAGAAAAAGATGTTCATAGAGTCTATGAGCTCCCAATGGCGAGGGAGCAAATCAACCCTAAGCTTTGCTCAGAAGCGGCAATAGGGAGGCTTAGGGCAGAGTTAGGATTGGATGCTAATAATGCCGCAATTGTCAATGTGAAAGAGTTGGAGAAAAGAATGGATATCATTGAGAACCCAACGACATGGGTAAAGGGTGCGATATGTCTAATAATACATAATATTTTATGCCCAACAAACAGAAGCTCTGTTTATCTACACTATGCTGAAGTACTCGAAAATGCTTCAACTTATAATTGGTGCTCCTATGTTCTCCAATATATGAAAGATGGATTGCAAAATCCAAAAGTGGCAAATCCATTAGCAGACTTGCACTTTCTAATAGTAATCATTCTTTCTCTCTCTCTCTCTCTCTCTCTCTCTATATATATATATATATATATATGTTTGAATTTGTATGTTAGCTGAATCCATTATATATATATATGTCTGAAACCATTTTACAGAATAAATGGTTTCAGACAGTTGTCCTGCAAAACCATTTGATCTACATAATGGTTTCTTCCAAACTGCATGAAGAATGATGCTTATTATGATGATACTAATTATTTTGCAGATTAATTACATGGAGAAAATGGGGAAGAAAAGCCCATTCCTGACAGGAATATACAAGTGGCCATCGCTTCGTGATTGGGATGTCAAGATGGCTAACCAAGACCTTCAAAAGGTCCATGAGCTTATGGGGCTGGATAATGGATTGACATATGGGGTCAAAAGACTGCATAGCACAGAAGATGGACCGCTTGTAATGTGTTTTGATGCAGATACCTGTCCATTATCTAAGGTGCGTGAAAATTAATTATATTCATACAATGTTAATGTAGAAACCATTAATAATATTTTCTATGTAAGTTTATAAAACTGACAGAAGTCGCTCTTTTCCCTATCATTGACCTTTGTTTCATACCTGTAGTGTATTTGTATTCATGTATTTTTTTTAAAACAATTGCAGGCAGAGGAGCATCTCAATTATTGTAGGGGTGCCATACGGGTATACACTACAGCAGCAGAGACCCTGCAAAGGAGAATAGCTGAGGGAAGTGTTGGAACTTCTAGAGAAAATGATCTGGTTCAAAATCAATCAAAAAAAGCTGAGGAGAATAAGAAGTCAAATAATGAAAAAGAGAAGGCTGAGAAAGATTCATCCATACCACAAACAAGCACTCAAGAAGAAGAAAGGTACTGCATTTAATTTTAAGTCTTAACATGGTTTAGTGATCACCTAATTGTAAGACTATGTACAATAACAACTTGAAATTGTTTGTTTCAATTCTGTTGGTATCTATGTTCCTGAAAACACTCAGAAAACATTTGTAATATTGAATGGTTTCAGGATGTTAAATTCTTGAAACCATTTATATTTTAAATGGTTTCAATATCTTTGCTTAAGATTGTTAAAATTAATATACTATCTATATCTTGCTAAAACAGTGAAGGTGCAAATTTGGATAATGACAATGTTGTTGAAGATGACATCAATGCCAAAAGCGTTGATAAAGATGACGATGATAATGAAGATGATGAAGAAGATGAGACCAATGCCAAAGGCATTGATGAAGATGAAGATGATAAAGCAGATGAGATCAATGCCAAAGGCATTGATGAAGATGACAATGCTGAAAGGATTGATGAAGATGACGATGAAGAGGAAATCATTGCCAAGATGATTGATGATTCAGTGAAGGCAGCATGCAAGATCATTGATGATTCAGTCAAGACATCAAGCAATGTGCAAGATGAGATGAATGCCAAGGTCGTTGATGATTCAATGAAACAACCAAGCAATGCGGGGCTGACATTGACACAGGAAACTATCTTGAAGTTTCCAGAGTATCTTGGAGATGTGAATGAAGAGTAAGAAATGATTATATATGATGTCTTTTAATGTTTTTTAATTTGTGATGTGTGAAATTATAATAACCATGATTATAATGTTTTATATTTGTGATGTGTGAAATTAGTCTAACATCTAAAACCATATGTTTTAAAGTGTTTGTCAATGGTAGTTTTTGTCAATGGTTTTGATACGTGATGACTGAAAACTAGCATATTTTTATATGGTTTCAGAATCAATACAAATGATTCAGAGACTCCAGGTCCAGCTACACAGGAAACAATGTTGAAGTTCCCTGAGTATTTTGATAATGATTCAACGAAGGAAAAATGCAGTCAAAGTCTGGCACTTGTGTTGGTACCAGAAGCAAAAGGCGGGTAGAAGCCTACAGAATGTAACGAAGAGATTGTTCTAGAGTAAGAGTCAATCAATTATACTTTACAATTGATTAATAAAATTCTGCACATTAACAATATTAACTGAATTATGCAAAAATAACATTATAATGTTCAATTACTTGACAGTGCAACTCCATTAAGATCAGCATTGCCAGATGAAATAATTGACCTGGACAACGTCACAATAAAGAAAAGAAAAAAGCATAATATGCTTTATTCTGATAGCACATATCCGGAGCGGCGACGAGCGGTTAAGAAATCAAAATACCTCGAAAGCCCATATGATGATGATGTCCATGAGTCTACTTCATCTGAGTTACAGAAACAATTGTCAACATATGCTTGGAGCCCGGAGCTTGATCCGTAAGTGAAAACAATTACTAATTTAGATATAAATAACGGTTTTCTCTTGAACTGAATATATAGACTACAGTTTTTTTAATCTGCATAATGCTTAATGCAATCATTTTTTCTAATACTACAAATACTATAATTGTATAGGCATGAGCTTTTGTACTGCTCCGACAACAAGGCTCATCAGTATGCTCTAGAAAGGCAAGCTTTGTGCTCACTTCAACAAGATGAATGGGTGTCATGCTTGGTAATAAATGTCTGGGTCAACTGTTTAAATTGGAATTAACCAAGAGACAAGATGAAAAGATTGGTTACACCAATGATGAACTATGTATGCATTATATTGCATGAATATTAATGCTTTATTTTATTCATTAAGCTATATAATTGATTTTACTAATTAATTCTTATATAAACAGGTTGACCTTGAAAGACCTGGCGCATTTGACAAAAATAACCCTGCTGCATTCCCGAGATTCATTGACCGACTAAGCAAGTTCAAGTACATTGACTGGAAGGATATGGACCCTAACAGTCTAGAATTGGTAAGTATCAGTTCAATATGGTGTTTAAATTTTGTGCATGTTTGGATCTGCTCTGAAATACTATTGGATCTGTTCAAATAGTTGCATGAAACCATTAAGTATAACAAATGGTTTTGCAGGACAGATGTCTGAAACCATTTTACCCAAGGAATGGTTTCTGAGACTTGTCTTACAAAACCATATGATGTACATACTAATTAAATGTATAACAGTCTAGAATTGGTAAGTATCAGTTCAATATGGTGTTTAAATTTTGTGCATGTTTGGATCTGCTCTGAAATACTATTGGATCTGTTCAAATAGTTGCCTGAAACCATTAAGTATGGTTTTGCAGGACAGATGTCTGAAACCATTTTACCCAAGGAATGGTTTCTGAGACTTGTCTTACAAAACCCTATGATGTACATACTAATTAAATGTATAACAGTCTAGAATTGGTAAGTATCAGTTCAATATGGTGTTTTGGGCCTACAGTACAGCCTTGTTAGTATTTTTTTTCAATCTTTTTCCCTGTACATACTGTTAGACTACTTGACGATCACTTAGAGGGGGGTGAATAAGTGACTCTTTCTACACAATGAGTTTTTCAAAATATTTTCGAGTACGCGGAAGCCCACCGGATCGGTAGTCTACTTTGCACCCTTCGATCAAAGGAAAGGTAGTATAAGCCTTGGAGCGTTTAATGATAAATTGAATTAGGATATGTATTGCAATCAAATTACTAAGATAAACCACAAGAAAAACCACACAAGTTCCAACAATTCAAGTTATACCCAATCACAATTCAAGACAAGTTCATTTGAATTTTGATGAACACTTACGATCACAAAATTCAATTGATCAATTAACGATAATTCGAAAAGTAAAGAGTGTAAGGAAAGAAGAACGGAAACAGTTGATTAGGGAGTTCCCGCAGCTTTCGTGTCGTCCTCGCGGTCGGCCGGGTACGTCTCCCCCCAAATCGTCAAACGGACGATTTGAGCGATTTTATTAAAAACGCTTTAGTGCACAATTTACAAAGACTCGAATAACCCTATATTGAATCTAATGCAAATTGAGCGATGCAACCTCAACACCTCGCGAAGCTTCTACCTCTGATTCCAACGTTCCAATCTTGCGCCGTCTTCGAACCGAAAACCCCCGCAACGAACGTCCAGCTGATAAACTCGCTTCCTCGATGTTGAACCTTCAAGATATCGCACAATCTTGAACCCTTCATGAGAACCCAAACCTCCAACGCAATTCAACCCGATCGCAATTCTGATTCACCGCGAATTGCACCGAACGTTATCCACCAAATCAACTAAGAACCCTTGATTGATCCCATACTCAATCTCAAATTGGAAGTGATTTGATAGAAGATGATGAACTTGTGTTGAATAATTCTTTGATCCAAAATCTCTCTCAAATTTTGATCAAATGTGTTTTTCAGATGGATTCTCATTATTTACAAAAAAAACTCGTATTGCTATTTATAAAGAAAATAGAATTGAGCAAATTTAGGCAAAACAGAACAGACTTGTATCGATACATATGAAGGTTTGTATCGATACAAACCCTTTGACCAGCGTTCAAATGTGAAATTTTGACCTATGTATCGATACAAACACGTATGTGTATCGATACATACATTAGTTTCTTGTAATCTTGACTGATATGTATCGAAGCATGCAAGCATGATTCGATACATCATGCATTCTCTGGTTTTCTGAGAGATATAGGTGTGTATCGATACATGCAAGCATGATTCGATACACAAGAGACTCTCTGCCCCTGAGACACCAGTTTTGTATCGATACAAACGAAGTATGTATCGATACAAAATGCACAAAATCAGTCTGAAGTAGTTTCAGGACATTTGTATCGATACAAGTGATTATGTATCGATACAAAATACCTTAAAATCAATTTTTCAGAGTTTAAAAAATAGTTTTTCACTGTCAAGTCATTTCTAATGTTGCCAAAATATGTTCCACTCTATTTTCATGTGTTTTGACAATTATTAAAACAAGGGAATGAACTGGTGCACTTACATTCTCCCCCTTTTTGATAATTGTCAAAACTTTGCATAAGCTAAACTAAGCCTATACCTAATATGCAATAAAATAGCAATATGTATACAGACGCAATTACATCAAGGCTAACCATAAGCACGCTCCCCCTAAGTTGATGCCATAATGCGTTTGATGTGTTGATAAACAAGAATTCTTTCCTTAGCTTGTGCAATCCAAATCTCTCCCCCTTTGACAATATCAAAAAGAAGAAGATAACTCATTAGAAGTATCAAGTCCAAAACGTTTTTATCATGGTCATATCGTGCACTTACATTTGTCGAAATGCACTTTATGATGAATATCCTAATAAATATAAATACGTACAAGATATGCAAGTATAATCCAATGGCGAAAAACCAAATATCATGACACATATGGAATGTAGAACAACAAACCAAGTCCAAAGCATGAATATTGTAACAACATCGTCATTATAAAGAATTAACATATAAAAAATAGGGGACGAAATAAACAAACCACGCAACCAATGCATAAACATAATCAATAATCCATACAACCAAGATTATCCAAAATATAAAGTCATACAAACCAAAATGTAATGTTGTCCAAAACATGACAACATAAGAAATTATCCGTACAACCAAATCGAAATAAAGAAAGTCATAAGAAATAACTAAAATAAAATTGTTCATGCAGAAAAAGAAAATAAAATGCAATAAACACGAAGTCAGGTATTATCATCATTCATGCCATCCGGGTTTGGGTTGGAATTTTGAAAATTTGCAGAATAACTAACATGTATGCATACAAAGTTCATTTGTATCGATCCAAAATGCATTATTTTCAAATTTTCTCAAAACACATGAATTTCTAAATTTTTTAAGAAAATTTTTATGACTTCCAAATAACATGTATGTATTAAACACATATAATCAACAAGGTACACACTTATGCATGTGATCAAAACACTATCAAAGCATATCATAACATGAGAACACATGTTAAACCATAAAATGCGTGATAAGATATTCACATAGATGAATTTAAGGTACCAAGATGAATCATACGTAATTGATTGTATGTGTATGTATGCACAATAAGTCACACATAAGAATAGAACAAACATATACAAAACAAGTATGGACTTAATATGGTGTTTGTAATGATCTTTGTCAAATCCCCATTTTAAACATATGAGTCTCAAAAACTTATAAATACTTTTGAGCAAAATTCTTGGAAATGGAGGATTAGACAACTATCAATACAAACTTCATATTAAGATGAAAAGGTATATGTATATGAAACCAATGTACAAATGCTAAGTAAAAAAAAATATAAAAGCAAAGATAGAGAATAGAATCTTCCCTTAAGTGTTAGATGTAGGAAGTGATCAATTTCCATAACCTTGCAAATGTCGAGTTGAAGCTTTTCTCATCACTTTACTTCTTCATATGTCTTGAACTCCATTGTTGTCGGTGTCTCTCGTCAATGGTTCAAGACGTTTTCCCTACAAACTTAGACATTTGAAATAGGTCCCCAACTCATGTTGGGTCCTAGGTGGTTAGTAACAAAACTATTGCTTGATTTAGGTGTCCATTGCATTTTGTCATTTGGTACAAAAGTTTTTCGAGCTTGGCACTTGGCAATAGTATGACCCTTATCACAACAATAGTGACACACGATGTTTGGATTACATTTCTTATGACTCTTTTCAACAAACTTATACTTTTTATTTTTAGGTTTCAAAGGTTTGTTGAACTTAGTCAAATCAACCGAATATGTAATCTCCCGTTTAGGTGGTTCTTTTAGCTTATCTTATAACTTTCGCAAGTCTCTATATAAGTAAAAGCATCCATCACATCCGGTCCTATCGTTACCATAACTATCAAAAGTCGCAAGAGGTTTTTGAATCATAGACTCTTTGAGGGCTTTCAACTCAAGCTCTGTTTCCGAAACTTTTGCCTCAAGGTATTTATTAACTTGCATTAAACCTTTTAGTCGTTGAAAAGCCTCTTTAGTTTCTTTGTGTAACTTTTCAAAAGCGACTTGCAACTCATGATATTCCAAAAGCGTATATGAGTTAGAGGGATTTTGATTTACCTTTTTGGGAGCAAGTTTCTTGCGATCATAGGATGTCAAGCACACATTTGCCAATACATCTTCACCACTTGAGCTAGAGCTTGATGATGAAGAGGAAGATGAGCTTCCGCTTTCCCATGCAACATAGGCTTTCTTACCTTTGCCTTTGCTCCTTCCTTTGAATGATGATGACTCCTTCTCTTTTCTCTTGAGCTTAGGGCAATCCGGTTTGAAATGACCAACTTGGCCACACTCATAGCATGCCCCTTTCTTGGAGTACCTAGCATCTTCATTCTTCCGGCGGTAACCACTATCTTTCTGAAACTTCTTAAGATTGTCATCGGAATGTCTTATCCCATTCTTTCTCACATATCTATTATAGCGTCGAACGAAGAGTCCCATTTCCTCATCATCGGAATCGTCTTCGCTTGAGCTACTCTCCACTTGCTCAACCTTTTTGGACTTGGATTTGGAGGCCTTTAGAGCAATGGACCTCTTATCCTTTTCTTTTTCCTTTTCGTTGTGTTTCTCCTTTTTCTCACCTTTCTCATGCTTTTCCAACAAATTAAGCACTTGTTCAGGTTCCGTTAGCTTACCAAATAAGGTTGTGAGACTCAAAGTTGTAAGATCATTCGCTTCTTTGATAGCGGTGACCTTTGGTTGCCATGACCTGTTAAGACATCTCAAAATCTTATTAGTAGCATCTTGATTTGTGATTGGTTTACCTAGACCATGTAACTTGTTGGTAATTTTTACAAATCTTTGTTGCATATCCGCAATGGTTTCACCATCTTGCATATGAAACAATTCGAACTCTTGAGTTAAGGTGTTTATCTTGGATATTTTGACTTCATTAGTACCCTCAAAATGAGTAACTAATGTATCCCACATTTCTTTGGCCGTTGAACAATGCGACACATGATAAAATTGTTCAATCCCAAGGGATGAAATAAGTATGTTTTGTGTCTTTGCATCGTAATTGACCTTTTTCTTATCATCCTCCGTCCATTGTGCCATAGGCTTATTGGTGACAATGCCATTAGGATCGGTGTTTGTCGGAACAAACGGACCGTTCTCAATAGCATTCCACACTTCACCATCAAAAGAATTGATGTGTATGCGCATACTACTTTTCCAATAATCGAAATGGTCTCTATTGAATATAGGAGCCCTATTATAAGCCCTTTTGGGTGCAAACGCCATGTTTTCTAATAATAGGCACAAATTACTCGGTTTAATCGTTTAAAATCGAACCGGGCTCTTGATGCCACTTGTTAGACTACTTGGCGATCACTTAGAGGGGGGGTGAATAAGTGACTCTTTCTACACAATGAGTTTTTCAAAATATTTTCGAGTACGCGGAAGCCCACCGGATCGGTAGTCTACTTTGCACCCTTCGATCAAAGGAAAGGTAGTATAAGCCTTGGAGCGTTTAATGATAAATTGAATTAGGATATGTATTGCAATCAAATTACTAAGATAAACCACAAGAAAAACCACACAAGTTCCAACAATTCAAGTTATACCCAATCACAATTCAAGACAAGTTCAATTGAATTTTGATGAACACTTACGATCACAAAATTCAATTGATCAATTAACGATAATTCGAAAAGTAAAGAGTGTAAGGAAAGAAGAACGCAAACAGTTGATTAGGGAGTTCCCGCAGCTTTCGTGTCGTCCTCGCGGTCGGCCGGGTACGTCTCCCCCCAAATCGTCAAACGGACGATTTGAGCGATTTTATTAAAAACGCTTTAGTGCACAATTTACAAAGACTCGAATAACCCTATATTGAATCTAATGCAAATTGAGCGATGCAACCTCAACACCTCGCGAAGCTTCTACCTCTGATTCCAACGTTCCAATCTTGTGCCGTCTTCGAACCGAAAACCCCCGCGACGAACGTCCAGCTGATTACCTCGCTTCCTCGATGTTGAACCTTCAAGATATCGCACAATCTTGAACCCTTGATGAGAACCCAAACCTCCAACGCAATTCAACCCGATCGCAATTCTGATTCACCGCGAATTGCACCGAACGTTATCCACCAAATCAACTAAGAACCCTTGATTGATCCCATACTCAATCTCAAATTGGAAGTGATTTGATAGAAGATGATGAACTTGTGTTGAATAAGTCTTTGATCCAAAATCTCTCTCAAATTTTGATCAAATGTGTTTTTCAGATGGATTCTCATTATTTACAACAAAAACTCATATTACTATTTATAGAGAAAATAGAATTGAGCAAATTTAGGCAAAACAGAACAGACTTGTATCGATACATATGAAGGTTTGTATTGATACAAACCCTTTGATCAGCGTTCAAATGTGAAATTTTGACCTATGTATCGATACAAACATGTGTGTGTATCGATACATACATCAGTTTCTTGAAACCTTGACTGATATGTATCGAAGCATGCAAGCATAATTCGATACATCATGCATTCTCTGGTTTTCTGAGAGATATAGGTGTGTATCGATACATGCAAGCATGATTCGATACACAAGAGACTCTCTGCCCCTGAGACACCAGTTTTGTATCGATACAAACGAAGTATGTATCGATACAAAATGCACAAAATCAGTCTGAAGTAGTTTCAGGACATTTATATCGATACAAGTGATTATGTATCGATACAAAATACCTTAAAATCAATTTTTCAGAGTTTAAAAAATAGTTTTTCACTGTCAAGTCATTTCTAATGTTGCCAAAATATGTTCCACTCTATTTTCATGTGTTTTGACAATTATTAAAACAAGGGAATGAACTGGTGTACTTACATTCTCCCCCTTTTTGATAATTGTCAAAACTTTGCATAAGCTAAACTAAGCCTATACCTAATATGCAATAAAATAGCAATATGTATACAGACGCAATTACATCAAGGCTAACCATAAGCACGCTCCCCCTGAGTTGATGCCATAATGCGTTTGATGTGTTGATAAACAAGAATTCTTTCCTTAGCTTGTGCAATCCAAATCTCTCCCCCTTTGACAATATCAAAAAGAAGAAGATAACTCATTAGAAGTATCAAGTCCAAAACGTTTTTATCATGGTCATATCGTGCACTTACATTTGTCGAAATGCACTTTATGATGAATATCCTAATCAATATAAATACGTACAAGATATGCAAGTATAATCCAATGGCGAAAAACCAAATATCATGACACATATGGAATGTAGAACAACAAACCAAGTCCAAAGCATGAATATTGTAACAACATCGTCATTATAAAGAATTAACATATCAAAAATACGGGACGAAATAAACAAACCACGCAACCAATGCATAAACATAATCAATAATCCATACAACCAAGATTATCCAAAATATAAAGTCATACAAACCAAAATGTAATGTTGTCCAAAACATGACAACATAAGAAATTATCCGTACAACCAAATCGAAATAAAGAAAGTCATAAGAAATAACTAAAATAAAATTGTTCATGCGGAAAAAGAAAATAAAATGCAATAAACACGAAGTCAGGTATTATCATCATTCATGCCATCCGGGTTTGGGTTGGAATTTTGAAAATTTGCAGAATAACTAACATGTATGCATACAAAGTTCATTTGTATCGATCCAAAATGCATTATTTTCAAATTTTCTCAAAACACATGAATTTCTAAATTTTTTAAGAAAATTTTTATGACTTCCAAATAACATGTATGTATTAAACACATATAATCAACAAGGTACACACTTATGCATGTGATCAAAAGACTATCAAAGCATATCATAACATGAGAACACATGTTAAACCATAAAATGCGTGATAAGATATTCACATAGATGAATTTAAGGTACCAAGATGAATCATACGTAATTGATTGTATGTGTATGTATGCACAATAAGTCACACATAAGAATAGAACAAACATATACAAAACAAGTATGGACTTAATATGGTGTTTGTAATGATCTTTGTCAAATCCCCATTTTAAACATATGAGTCTCAAAAACTTATAAATACTTTTGAGCAAAATTCTTGGAAATGGAGGATTAGACAACTATCAATACAAACTTCATATTAAGATGAAAAGGTATATGTATATGAAACCAATGTACAAATGCTAAGTAAAAAAAAATATAAAAGCAAAGATAGAGAATAGAATCTTCCCTTAAGTGTTAGATGTAGGAAGTGATCAATTTCCATAACCTTGCAAATGTCGAGTTGAAGTTTTTCTCATCACTTTACTTCTTCATATGTCTTGAACTCCATTGTTGTCGGTGTCTCTCGTCAATGGTTCAAGACGTTTTCGCTACAAACTTAGACATTTGAAATAGGTCCCCAACTCATGTTGGGTCCTAGGTGGTTAGTAACAAAACTATTGCTTGATTTAGGTGTCCATTGCATTTTGTCATTTGGTACAAAAGTTTTTCGAGCTTGGCACTTGGCAATAGTATGACCCTTATCACAACAATAGTGACACACGATGTTTGGATTACATTTCTTATGACTCTTTTCAACAAACTTATACTTTTTATTTTTAGGTTTCAAAGGTTTGTTGAACTTAGTCAAATCAACCGAATATGTAATCTCCCGTTTAGGTGGTTCTTTTAGCTTATCTTATAACTTTCGCAAGTCTCTATATAAGTAAAAGCATCCATCACATCCGGTCCTATCGTTACCATAACTATCAAAAGTCGCAAGAGGTTTTTGAATCATAGACTCTTTGAGGGCTTTCAACTCAAGATCTGTTTCCGAAACTTTTGCCTCAAGGTATTTATTAACTTGCATTAAACCTTTTAGTCGTTGAAAAGCCTCTTTAGTTTCTTTGTGTAACTTTTCAAAAGCGACTTGCAACTCATGATATTCCAAAAGCGTATATGAGTTAGAGGGATTTTGATTTACCTTTTTGGGAGCAAGTTTCTTGCGATCATAGGATGTCAAGCACACATTTGCCAATACATCTTCACCACTTGAGCTAGAGCTTGATGATGAAGAGGAAGATGAGCTTCCGCTTTCCCATGCAACATAGGCTTTCTTACCTTTGCCTTTGCTCCTTCCTTTGAATGATGATGACTCCTTCTCTTTTCTCTTGAGCTTAGGGCAATCCGGTTTGAAATGACCAACTTGGCCACACTCATAGCATGCCCCTTTCTTGGAGTACCTAGCATCTTCATTCTTCCGGCGGTAACCACTATCTTTCTGAAACTTCTTAAGATTGTCATCGGAATGTCTTATCCCATTCTTTCTCACATATCTATTATAGCGTCAAACGAAGAGTCCCATTTCCTCATCATCGGAATCGTCTTCGCTTGAGCTACTCTCCACTTGCTCAACCTTTTTGGACTTGGATTTGGAGGCCTTTAGAGCAATGGACCTCTTATCCTTTTCTTTTTCCTTTTCGTTGTGTTTCTCCTTTTTCTCACCTTTCTCATGCTTTTCCAACAAATTAAGCACTTGTTCAGGTTCCGTTAGCTTACCAAATAAGGTTGTGAGACTCAAAGTTGTAAGATCATTCGCTTCTTTGATTGCGGTGACCTTTGGTTGCCATGACCTGTTAAGACATCTCAAAATCTTATTAGTAGCATCTTGATTTGTGATTGGTTTACCTAGACCATGTAACTTGTTGGTAATTTTTACAAATCTTTGTTGCATATCCGCAATGGTTTCACCATCTTGCATATGAAACAATTCGAACTCTTGAGTTAAGGTGTTTATCTTGGATATTATGACTTCATTAGTACCCTCAAAATGAGTAACTAATGTATCCCACATTTCTTTGGCCGTTGAACAATGCGACACATGATAAAATTGTTCAATCCCAAGGGATGAAATAAGTATGTTTTATGTCTTTGCATCGTAATTTACCTTTTTCTTATCATCCTCCGTCCATTGTGCCATAGGCTTATTGGTGACAATGCCATTAGGATCGGTGTTTGTCGGAACAAACGGACCGTTCTCAATAGCTCAATAGCATTCCACACTTCACCATCAAAAGAATTGATGTGTATGCGCATACTACTTTTCCAATAATCGAAATGGTCTCCATTGAATATAGGAGCCCTATTATAAGCCCTTTTGGGTGCAAACGCCATGTTTTCTAATAATAGGCACAAATTACTCGGTTTAATCGTTTAAAATCGAACCGGGCTCTTGATGCCACTTGTTAGACTACTTGGCGATCACTTAGAGGGGGGTGAATAAGTGACTCTTTCTACACAATGAGTTTTTCTAAATATTTTCGAGTACGCGGAAGCCCACCGGATCGGTAGTCTACTTTGCACCCTTCGATCAAAGGAAAGGTAGTATAAGCCTTGGAGCGTTTAATGATAAATTGAATTAGGATATGTATTGCAATCAAATTACTAAGATAAACCACAAGAAAAACCACACAAGTTCCAACAATTCAAGTTATACCCAATCACAATTCAAGACAAGTTCAATTGAATTTTGATGAACACTTACGATCACAAAATTCAATTGATCAATTAACGATAATTCGAAAAGTAAAGAGTGTAAGGAAAGAAGAACGCAAACAGTTGATTAGGGAGTTCCCGCAGCTTTCGTGTCGTCCTCGCGGTCGGCCGGGTACGTCTCCCCCCAAATCGTCAAACGGACGATTTGAGCGATTTTATTAAAAACGCTTTAGTGCACAATTTACAAAGACTCGAATAACCCTATATTGAATCTAATGCAAATTGAGCGATGCAACCTCAACACCTCGCGAAGCTTCTACCTCTGATTCCAACGTTCCAATCTTGCGCCGTCTTCGAACCGAAAACCCCCGCGACGAACGTCCAGCTGATTACCTCGCTTCCTCGATGTTGAACCTTCAAGATATCGCACAATCTTGAACCCTTGATGAGAACCCAAACCTCCAACGCAATTCAACCCGATCGCAATTCTGATTCACCGCGAATTGCACCGAACGTTATCCACCAAATCAACTAAGAACCCTTGATTGATCCCATACTCAATCTCAAATTGGAAGTGATTTGATAGAAGATGATGAACTTGTGTTGAATAAGTCTTTGATCCAAAATCTCTCTCAAATTTTGATCAAATGTGTTTTTCAGATGGATTCTCATTATTTACAACAAAAACTCATATTACTATTTATAGAGAAAATAGAATTGAGCAAATTTAGGCAAAACAGAACAGACTTGTATCGATACATATGAAGGTTTGTATTGATACAAACCCTTTGATCAGCGTTCAAATGTGAAATTTTGACCTATGTATCGATACAAACACGTGTGTGTATCGATACATACATCAGTTTCTTGAAATCTTGACTGATATGTATCGAAGCATGCAAGCATGATTCGATACATCATGCATTCTCTGGTTTTCTGAGAGATATAGGTGTGTATCGATACATGCTAGCATGATTCGATACACAAGAGACTCTCTGCCCCTGAGACACCAGTTTTGTATCGATACAAACGAAGTATGTATCGATACAAAATGCACAAAATCAGTCTGAAGTAGTTTCAGGACATTTGTATCGATACAAGTGATTATGTATCGATACAAAATACCTTAAAATCAATTTTTCAGAGTTTAAAAAATAGTTTTTCACTGTCAAGTCATTTCTAATGTTGCCAAAATATGTTCCACTCTATTTTCATGTGTTTTGACAATTATTAAAACAAGGGAATGAACTGGTGCACTTACATTCTCCCCCTTTTTGATAATTGTCAAAACTTTGCATAAGCTAAACTAAGCCTATACCTAATATGCAATAAAATAGCAATATGTATACAGACGCAATTACATCAAGGCTAACCATAAGCACGCTCCCCCTGAGTTGATGCCATAATGCGTTTGATGTGTTGATAAACAAGAATTCTTTCCTTAGCTTGTGCAATCCAAATCTCTCCCCCTTTGACAATATCAAAAAGAAGAAGATAACTCATTAGAAGTATCAAGTCCAAAACGTTTTTATCATGGTCATATCGTGCACTTACATTTGTCGAAATGCACTTTATGATGAATATCCTAATCAATATAAATACGTACAAGATATGCAAGTATAATCCAATGGCGAAAAACCAAATATCATGACACATATGGAATGTAGAACAACAAACCAAGTCCAAAGCATGAATATTGTAACAACATCGTCATTATAAAGAATTAACATATCAAAAATACGGGACGAAATAAACAAACCACGCAACCAATGCATAAACATAATCAATAATCCATACAACCAAGATTATCCAAAATATAAAGTCATACAAACCAAAATGTAATGTTGTCCAAAACATGACAACATAAGAAATTATCCGTACAACCAAATCGAAATAAAGAAAGTCATAAGAAATACCTAAAATAAAATTGTTCATGCGGAAAAAGAAAATAAAATGCAATAAACACGAAGTCAGGTATTATCATCATTCATGCCATCCGGGTTTGGGTTGGAATTTTGAAAATTTGCAGAATAACTAACATGTATGCATACAAAGTTCATTTGTATCGATCCAAAATGCATTATTTTCAAATTTTCTCAAAACACATGAATTTCTAAATTTTTTAAGAAAATTTTTATGACTTCCAAATAACATGTATGTATTAAACACATATAATCAACAAGGTACACACTTATGCATGTGATCAAAACACTATCAAAGCATATCATAACATGAGAACACATGTTAAACCATAAAATGCGTGATAAGATATTCACATAGATGAATTTAAGGTACCAAGATGAATCATACGTAATTGATTGTATGTGTATGTATGCACAATAAGTCACACATAAGAATAGAACAAACATATACAAAACAAGTATGGACTTAATATGGTGTTTGTAATGATCTTTGTCAAATCCCCATTTTAAACATATGAGTCTCAAAAACTTATAAATACTTTTGAGCAAAATTCTTGGGAATGGAGGATTAGACAACTATCAATACAAACTTCATATTAAGATGAAAAGGTATATGTATATGAAACCAATGTACAAATGCTAAGTAAAAAAAAATATAAAAGCAAAGATAGAGAATAGAATCTTCCCTTAAGTGTTAGATGTAGGAAGTGATCAATTTCCATAACCTTGCAAATGTCGAGTTGAAGCTTTTCTCATCACTTTACTTCTTCATATGTCTTGAACTCCATTGTTGTCGGTGTCTCTCGTCAATGGTTCAAGACGTTTTCCCTACAAACTTAGACATTTGAAATAGGTCCCCAACTCATGTTGGGTCCTAGGTGGTTAGTAACAAAACTATTGCTTGATTTAGGTATCCATTGCATTTTGTCATTTGGTACTAAAGTTTTTCGAGCTTGGCACTTGGCAATAGTATGACCCTTATCACATCAATAGTGACACACGATGTTTGGATTACATTTCTTATGACTCTTTTCAACAAACTTATACTTTTTATTTTTAGGTTTCAAAGGTTTGTTGAACTTAGTCAAATCAACCGAATATGTAATCTCCGGTTTAGGTGGTTCTTTTAGCTTATCTTATAACTTTCGCAAGTCTCTATATAAGTAAAAGCATCCATCACATCCGGTCCTATCGTTACCATAACTATCAAAAGTCGCAAGAGGTTTTTGAATCATAGACTCTTTGAGGGCTTTCAACTCAAGCTCTGTTTCTGAAACTTTTGCCTCAAGGTATTTATTAACTTGCATTAAACCTTTTAGTCGTTGAAAAGCCTCTTTAGTTTCTTTGTGTAACTTTTCAAAAGCGACTTGCAACTCATGATATTCCAAAAGCGTATATGAGTTAGAGGGATTTTGATTTACCTTTTTGGGAGAAAGTTTCTTGCGATCATAGGATGTCAAGCACACATTTGCCAATACATCTTCACCACTTGAGCTAGAGCTTGATGATGAAGAGGAAGATGAGCTTCCGTTTTCCCATGCAACATAGGCTTTCTTACCTTTGCCTTTGCTCCTTCCTTTGAATGATGATGACTCCTTCTCTTTTCTCTTGAGCTTAGGGCAATCCGGTTTGAAATGACCAACTTGGCCACACTCATAGCATGCCCCTTTCTTGGAGTACCTAGCATCTTCATTCTTCCGGCGGTAACCACTATCTTTCTGAAACTTCTTAAGATTGTCATCGGAATGTCTTATCCCATTCTTTCTCACATATCTATTATAGCGTCGAACGAAGAGTCCCATTTCCTCATCATCGGAATCGTCTTCGCTTGAGCTACTCTCCACTTGCTCAACCTTTTTGGACTTGGATTTGGAGGCCTTTAGAGCAATGAACCTCTTATCATTTTCGTTTTCCTTTTCGTTGTGTTTCTCCTTTTTCTCACCTTTCTCATGCTTTTCCAACAAATTAAGCACTTGTTCAGGTTCCGTTAGCTTACCAAATAAGGTTGTGAGACTCAAAGTTGTAAGATCATTCGCTTCTTTGATTGCGGTGACCTTTGGTTGCCATGACCTGTTAAGACATCTCAAAATCTTATTAGTAGCATCTTGATTTGTGATTGGTTTACCTAGACCATGTAACTTGTTGGTAATTTTTACAAATCTTTGTTGCATATCCGCAATGGTTTCACCATCTTGCATATGAAACAATTCGAACTCTTGAGTTAAGGTGTTTATCTTGGATATTTTGACTTCATTAGTACCCTCAAAATGAGTAACTAATGTATCCCACATTTCTTTGGCCGTTGAACAATGCGACACATGATAAAATTGTTCAATCCCAAGGGATGAAATAAGTATGTTTTGTGTCTTTGCATCGTAATTGACCTTTTTCTTATCATCCTCCGTCCATTGTGCCATAGGCTTATTGGTGACAATGCCATTAGGATCGGTGTTTGTCGGAACAAACGGACCGTTCTCAATAGCATTCCACACTTCACCATCAAAAGAATTGATGTGTATGCGCATACTACTTTTCCAATAATCGAAATGGTCTCCATTGAATATAGGAGCCCTATTATAAGCCCTTTTGGGTGCAAACGCCATGTTTTCTAATAATAGGCACAAATTACTCGGTTTAATCGTTTAAAATCGAACCGGGCTCTTGATGCCACTTGTTAGACTACTTGGCGATCACTTAGAGGGGGGTGAATAAGTGACTCTTTCTACACAATGAGTTTTTCAAAATATTTTCGAGTACGCGGAAGCCCACCGGATCGGTAGTCTACTTTGCACCCTTCGATCAAAGGAAAGGTAGTATAAGCCTTGGAGCGTTTAATGATAAATTGAATTAGGATATGTATTGCAATCAAATTACTAAGATAAACCACAAGAAAAACCACACAAGTTCCAACAATTCAAGTTATACCCAATCACAATTCAAGACAAGTTCAATTGAATTTTGATGAACACTTACGATCACAAAATTCAATTGATCAATTAACGATAATTCGAAAAGTAAAGAGTGTAAGGAAAGAAGAACGCAAACAGTTGATTAGGGAGTTCCCGCAGCTTTCGTGTCGTCCTCGCGGTCGGCCGGGTACGTCTCCCCCCAAATCGTCAAACGGACGATTTGAGCGATTTTATTAAAAACGCTTTAGTGCACAATATACAAAGACTCGAATAACCCTATATTGAATCTAATGCAAATTGAGCGATGCAACCTCAACACCTCGCGAAGCTTCTACCTCTGATTCCAACGTTCCAATCTTGCGCCGTCTTCGAACCGAAAACCCCCGCGACGAACGTCCAGCTGATTACCTCGCTTCCTTGATGTTGAACCTTCAAGATATCGCACAATCTTGAACCCTTGATGAGAACCCAAACCTCCAACGCAATTCAACCCGATCGCAATTCTGATTCACCGCGAATTGCACCGAACGTTATCCACCAAATCAACTAAGAACCCTTGATTGATCCCATACTCAATCTCAAATTGGAAGTGATTTGATAGAAGATGATGAACTTGTGTTGAATAAGTCTTTGATCCAAAATCTCTCTCAAATTTTGATCAAATGTGTTTTTCAGATGGATTCTCATTATTTACAACAAAAACTCATATTACTATTTATAGAGAAAATAGAATTGAGCAAATTTAGGCAAAAACGAACAGACTTGTATCGATACATATGAAGGTTTGTATTGATACAAACCCTTTGACCAGCGTTCAAATGTGAAATTTTGACCTATGTATCAATACAAATACTTAGGCAAAAACGAACAGACTTGTATCGATACATATGAAGGTTTGTATTGATACAAACCCTTTGACCAGCGTTCAAATGTGAAATTTTGACCTATGTATCGATACAAACACGTGTGTGTATCGATACATACATCAGTTTCTTGAAATCTTGACTGATATGTATCGAAGCATGCAAGCATGATTCGATACATCATGCATTATCTGGTTTTCTGAGAGAGATATAGGTGTGTATCGATACATGCAAGGATGATTCGATACACAAGAGACTCTCTGCCCCTGAGACACCTGTTTTGTATCGATACAAACGAAGTATGTATCGATACAAAATGCACAAAATCAGTCTGAAGTAGTTTCAGGACATTTGTATCGATACAAGTGATTATGTATCGATACAAAATACCTTAAAATCAATTTTTCAGAGTTTAAAAAATAGTTTTTCACTGTCAAGTCATTTCTAATGTTGCCAAAATATGTTCCACTCTATTTTCATGTGTTTTGACAATTATTAAAACAAGGGAATGAACTGGTGCACTTACACATACTACATTTCTTTGGAACTGCGTTCATAGACTATACTATAGTTTTCAGATTTGACACATTTGCCATAGTAAATAATAGTTTTCTCATTGAATCTGCAGATCATGACACCGGCTATAATAGGGAATCCGGGAAGCCATTATGTCTGCTTTGTTGTCAATTTCAAGAGGCAGAAATATGAATTCCTTAATAGCTTGACAGGAGATACATTGTACAATAAAAATGGCACAGCCACTGTATACTATGTAAACCATTCTGGACAGTAAATGGTTTCAGACAGTTGTCCTGCAAAACCATTTGATTTACATAATGGTTTCAGGCAACTATAAGGAATCTAAAGAAGTACATTGTATGAACAATGGTTTCAATACTATTAATTGTAATATTTGCATTTGAGGTTAGAGAGACGATATGCTCTTATTTTCCTTATTTGAAGATGAATCTTTAGTGACACCGGTTATCCTCTACAATTGTTGACAATAATTTCTAGCTAGTAATAACAAATGATTACCAATTTAGTTTCACCAGTACTGCATTGGCTAGAAATAATACTCCATGGCTTTGATTTTGAAAGTTAATTCCTCATATTATCTCTTGTGCATGATCTGTAGAGTTGAGTATATATGAGGGAATGTGTAACATTTTCTTACATGTCATGCTTTATATCCATAATATGCAGTTAACTTTTTATTTATTTGGATTTTGGTTTCATATGTTTTTGTGGTTTTGAGTATATATGAGGCATTTGTAGCTTCTGCTTGAATTCAAAATTCCTCTTAAGATTGATTAGATGGCAATAAGTAAGCAGTAAAATACCACCAATACCCCTTTTTTAACAAAAAATAAACACCACCATAGAATTTCGCAGGCTTACAAATAAGATTTAAAATACAATTTTGCAATCAAACTTCAAAATATACAAGACCAATCTCAATATCATCTGTAATTAAATATCACTCGGTCGCTTTTCCATTTCTTGTTCCCCATATTACGGATAATTGCGACATATGACTTCTAATCTTGTACAAACCATAAAAGTTCAAGCTATTTGTCAATAAGTGACCACCAACTGCACCAGGACAGTTTCGAATCCGAACCAAACATCGCTAAACCAAAACAGAACCAAACAGAACAGTTGGGAATGTACTTTACTTTGTAAACCATCTGCAAAATAAATGGTTTAAGACCGTTATCCTGAAAAATCATTTGATATACTTAATGGTTTAAATCATTGCAACATTGCTAAAAACTAACATTAAACAACATTTCGGATTGTCAAAATCATTTGAGTTTAGAGAACCTGAGAGATAGGATATTATACGAAGATCCTTCAACCAAACGGTAGGGAGAATAATAAGTGCAGTCAAAATTGAAAATAAGTGCTTGTCATCCAAATAGAAACTTCCCCAATTCAAGGATGTTCCGGGAAACAAACTTAGCGTATGTTTGGGTGTTTGCCTTGGTTCCTGCTACCAAAAGTCTGAATGCATTTCATCGTGGAAATGCACAGTCTACAAATTGTACCTTGAAAAGGAACACGTGTGGACATATTGCTTACGGACAAAATAAGCACATGCATTCTCCTATATCTAGGTAGCTAACAATGCATTCTCTGTTTTGAAAAGCAATGTCTCATAAGCTATGCTGCATAACAACAGTTGAGAAAGATCTTTGTAAACCATTCTGCACAGTAAAGGGTTTCAGACAGTAGTCCTGTAAAACCATTTTAATTACATAATGGTTTCAGGCAACTGTAAGTAATGTAAATAGCCATATATATAACCATTATATTTGAAGCTGTAATGTAACTTAGATTATGTCATTGAGCCAACAAATAAAATATATGTCTAATCATCAATATCTTATAATCATCAATGGAAAATAGTTTTGTAACAAACTCTAGTACAAACTTGTAACATAAAAAACAATTAAAAAATGAAAATGTATCAATCAGTGGACACTTTTCCCTTTAAAGCCTCATCACTTTCCTTTTGTTTCTTCCGTTGTACAATCAATTTCTGCCTTTCTCTAGCCATTTCATAATCACTTTTAAGTCGCTTCTTTGTCCTAATTGGATTTGGTCTTGCTTTGAACTTTGGAGCAGTGGACTTAACCCCATCAGATGGTTCATTGACAGAAGCAGTATTGGAAGACTTAGATGGTGTCACGGAACATGACTTAGACGGCGTCACTGAAGATGGCTCTGTATGCATACCTTTAGAAAGAAGCAACTCCTCTGCCTTTTTCCCAGCTTCAAGAACACCGTTAAGAAAAATTTGAGAAGCCTCCAGATCTGCACAAACACATGTACAAAGCTGAACTGTAACAGCACAGATTTGTTGATATCGTTGTGCTTGAGTGGTGCCTTCATTGATGCTAGATTTCAGCTTATCAACAGACGGACGTACATCTCTAGTCCAACGCTTTAAAACATATTCTGCAGGTATTGTCTTCAACCCACGATATTGCAAAGAACCACCTAAGAACTCCAATATTCTGAAAACATGTCGACATAAGAAACCCCTATTCTCAAACATACGACATGTGCAGCTAATACTTTTGCTCCTAATATCAATTGTCACAACCCTTTCATCAAGTCGATCATGGTCTTCAAAAGTTGGGGAATGGTTGTCATGAATTTCTTCATCCAAAACATCACAGTTTGAAGGTACATCATTAACAACATCATCATATTTAGGACCATCTACTTCATCAGGTTCATCAAACTGTTCAATTGTGAAAACTTTGAAAACCTTATTGAAGTCAGACAATTGAGTTATGTCCTCTTCATAATAATATTTGAAGGAAAGATCATACTGCCTATGAATGAATGCAAAACAAGCTGGTGTGTACTTGTTTACAACGGACCGCATCAACTGACTGTTGGGATAATTATTTTTTGTTCTAGTGTTTGCAGCCTTGAAGTCCAACTCAGCATGGTTATCCCTCATCCTCTGAACCATAATGTTGAAATGACTAAAGAATTGAACAAGTGAATGGCCTGGCTGCAGAAATCCACGAAGAAAAGCATTGAACGACTCGCTTAATTGAGTCGTTTTCAGACCAACTGTAAAATGTGACTTGACCCAAGCTGAAGACCAATGCATACGATTCCTGTGAGTTTGAACAAGCCACCTAAAGTCTGAAGTTGGCCTTCCATCAAAACAATTTTTCATCATCTTATCCCAATTATAGTCAAAATCTGATTCATTGTCTACATTTGATACCAAAATATTTAACTCATCAAAAAAAGCACTGTTTGCACGCGACCCAAGGTTTTTCTTTACTTTCTCTGCCATATGCCATGAGCAAAGTCCATGAAAAACACCTTCAAAAATGTTTGGAACTGACTTCAACAATGCAGTAGCCTGGTCTGTATATATCGTCTTTGGTTTCTTATTGGACATACACTTCAAAAATGTTGAAAACAACCAATCAAAAGTATCTGCAGTTTCATCATACAGTAAGACAGCACCAAATAAAACACTCTTACGGTGATTGTAAAAGCCCATAAATGCAGCTGAAATGTAAATGAACCAAATCAGACCCAAAAACATCATATGTAAATATTACACTATCACAGAAACCATTAGTGTTGTTAAATGGTTTCAATAGCTGATATAATGAAACCATTAATATGGTGAAATGGTTTACTACTAGCCTACCTTAGAAATTATAAGAAACATATACACATTTGGAAAAAACTAGATATCTCTCATTAACATCAGAAGACTAGATATCTCTTAAAGTTAAATGGTTTCAATATGTTTAACTTACCTAAACTAACCATGACAACACAATATACAACATAATGAAAGCAAATACTAATTTAAATCAAGAGAGAAGTTCAAAAAACTAACCTAGTGGCCGATATTGATTGTTGGTTCGATAAGTTGTATCAAAACTGATAACATCACCAAATAAAGAATAATCAAGCTGCATAATCTCATCTGCCCAAAAAATACTAGCTATGTCCTCCGCAGCATCAACTTGAATATCATAATAAAAGGATGGTTTCGAGAGAGCTTCATTTCTAAAAAATTCCTGAATCACGGTTGCTTCGCCAACCACCATCTCTTTTTGACGAATCATCATCAAATAATTCTTCAAATCTGAAAATCGAAAAGGGAGATTGTCTGTGCCTCCAACTCCCTCACCCATAACTTCATGCGAAGTTCTCATCGACATTCCAGCTTTAGAATTTAGTACAGCTATCTGTCCTTGCACTTCATTGACTTCTCTGAATGATCTGAGGAAACGCACATGCTCCGGTCTATGTAAAGGATGGCAATGAGACACATCCCATTTATATATCTTAAAGACATTCAGACTTTCATCCAACTTAAGATATATCCCAGCTGTACAACCAATCCTTTCCTCGGGTTTTTCTTTTACTTTCTCAAATTCCACAACAACCGGACTATCTGATGTTGGCTTGTTCTTCGGATCAAGCAAACTTCCTTTCTTGTAACCTTGTTTGTTACAAACATAACGTAGATAATGAATTTTATCTGTTTGCTTATTCTGGGAATTCTTTTTTGACTTCAAAGCAGTCCGGATTGAAAAACCACTATTAAATGCATAATCACCATAAAATTTTTCAACCTCTTCAACAGATCCAAAAGCAAAAGACTCCCAAGATTGTTTGTTACTAGCGGAGTAAGATTGGAAACTACCAGGACGTGTCCTTGAACTATCAGAATGTGTTCCTGAACTATCAACAACAGCCAATGGACCAATTTCAGATGAAGTGGATGTCGAATTCATTGAAAACAGGAACAATACCTATAAACGAATATAATTTAAAAGTAAGTTAACCACTGAAACAACAAGCAAAACAACATGCATACAATAGTATAGTTAAATAACATTTAAATAGACAAACGTTGTTCTTGAAACCATTTCACAGTATCAATGGTTCCACTGTATACCATCTGGAAACCATTTAACAATAATAATTGTTTCATCTAATTTGAAGCAGATGACAATAATGATGTTGATGCTACTAATTCTACATTACAATTAATCCACTAATATAAAGACCTACAGCCCAAAAATTCATCAACATTACAATTCATCGGAGGTTACACGATGAATCCACTTAAATTTCATCAAAATTAAACATTAAGCATTTCCGAATTCATGTATGACACTGTATTAAAAATGATTATATTAATAATGTAAACGATGAATTTGGTTTTGCATTGAGAAAGTAAATTGAACATTGGATAAGGTTAATCCAATGATCAATTTCTACCAACACCATGATTAGCTTACGCCGGTAGTACGCTCATTCATTCATTCATATATAGCACCAACACAACAACATGTAATTATGCAACCATCTCATTCTCAATCACAACATGCATACAAAGAAAACAAACATAGTCACTTAAGTATTGCTTTATTTTGGTCCAAAACTGAACAATCCAAGCTACACAGTATTGCCTTAATTTGATCCAAAACTCAAACAAATTCATGAATCTGCAACCAGCATACTGTTGGAGTAAGCCCTAAACGCCAATCTATTTTGATAGTATTTGCTTTTGTATTGTGACTTTGAATTATATATTTAATATATATGATAAAGCATTTCTTTATTATGTTTGTTTTCCAAAATAATAAAGTCCCTAGAATAGTTGGTCCATTTAATGGAACATTAAGTGTGACTTAATCGTGAGACTCCATTAAATATATAGACGCTATTCTTAAAGTATCCGTAGTCAAGCTTTACTATGAATTGGGATAATATTAAAACATAGAGACTGTTATGTTAGTAGACTGATAACCACATCTCACGGGTTATAGATATGAGATATCAAGTCTTTACATAGATATAAATATTAGGAGTAATATTTATACTGGATTGACCCACCATGAGAATACTACATAGTTTGTTATGAAGGTGTCATAAGATATTCTCATAGTGATAACGGTGTATAACACCCTTCGACCTGAAATCACTATGGACCCTAGATGTGGAGTAGAGTGCTTAGTTGCCCTTCAAACGTTGTCCGTAAAAGGATGGCTATAAAGTCGGTTGATGGGTACTCCACAAATCATGCTGAGGGACATGAGTGACCTTGATGGAATTTGCCCCTCCTACATAACAGGAGTGATATCTGTAGGCCTCTTGATAGAATATGACTGCAATACGCGTGGCCACGCCGAACTAAGTCAATATGAGATATTGAGCTTATTCGTTACTCAGTATATTCTGGGATCAAGAAACATGATATTGAACTATACAAGGGTGACACGATCTATGCCTTGTGTTCAATATAGATATAAAGGGCAAAGGGGTAATTATATACACGATCGTTATCACGGAAAGGTTTTGTCAGATCACATGACATTCTCGTCACTTGGGTAGCAGTGATGTGTTGCTAGATACCGCTCACTGTTTATAATATTAAATAGGTGATTTATTATTATTGCCAACGTTACGAGAACCTACAGGGTCACACACAAAGGACAAATAAATGAGAGAAATAAATAAGTAAGACTTATTTATAAAATAATAAGTAGGACTTATTAGTAATTAAATAATTAAGGATGACTTATTATTTAATTTATGAAAATAGAGAAATGCGGTCCACCGTAAGGTACGGTGTATTTAAGTGCTTGGCTTGATGACCACATAAGTGGTTCTATAAATAGAACCCTTGTGGTGAAGTTTTTTTTATGCTTAACCAAATTCACAAACCTAGCCGCCGTTCTCTAAACCCTATTCTCTCTGAATCTCCGTTGGAATTGGCTAGCACCGGTCATCGGAGAAGTTCTGTTCGTGTGGACTGAGTAGAGGCGTTTGTCGTTCGTGCAACGCTCGTGATCAATGTAAGACCCAAGATTCCACTGTACAGTTTTACTATGGAACTCTAGTGTCGGCTACGAGTTTTAGGGTTTTGGTGAGGCGGTTGTGCGAATATCGTCACATTAATGAGATTTTTGCTGAAACGGAGCCTGTTTTGTGCTCGTGCGCTGGAAAGGCACAGACTTTCGGGTCGTGATCCTCTTTTAAGTATGAGGAGATTTCTGTGGTCTTAGAATAACGAGTTTTGGATTATTCTTGTTTTTGGAAAAACGAGTAGGATTTTACCCGCGGATGGAAAATCTTACTGCGTCTGTTTTAAGTGAGGATTCGGATGAGAGTTTTATATATCTGCGTGAGTTAGGATATGTCCTGAGATTAATTTTCTGAGGTATGGAAGAAAATTACAGTCGCGGAAAAAGATTCGGCGATAAGTTTTGGAAAGGTTAAACGTTAGACGTTCTTTCCGTAGGTTTTACGTTTTTGTGATTTACGTTCGTCGCGATGCGCGAGAACTGAGCGTGCGTTTTGTTGTGAGAGGTTGTGAGAAATATCTCGTGAGGATAGACTTGCTTTTGATCCAAGGGCTAGGGATTAGTCTAGAAAACTTTTTACTATTTGATCCAATGGTGGTTGGCAAGCAAGACAAGTGGTAATAGTAAGGAGGTTTATGTTTTGTTGACTTAGGAAGGAAATTGATCACAAGACTCTCATTCTCTCTTCTCTTAACCGTGGCCTTCCTTCTTCTTCCCTTCCTTGAGCAAATTTCATTTCTTCACCATTTCCTTGGATTTCAAGCTTGGAAGCTCTAAGGGAAATTGTAGAGAAGCTTTTTCTAAGGTAACTTGATCCATTCCTTTCTCTTTACTAGCCAAGCTCATGTAGTTTAGTGGAATTTTATGATTTTGTTCTTGAGAGAAATTTCATAAAATTTGGTGTTGGTTGATTCTTGCTTCATGAAAGTTGTTCATGAGAGTTAGTAAGCATGTGTAGGCTTTGTTATTTCAATTTTTCCATGAGTTTGTGAGAATCTCATGAGAAAAGTTAGGGTTTTGAGTTGGTTATGTATTGATCAATTACATGAGGTTATGTTGTAAGGTTTTGAAAAGAAAAGTTGTCTTTGAACCTTTGGGCAAAAGGGAAATGCGTTGTATGTTTTGTTTTAGAAAATCCGATGAAAAATATTTTGAGGTTTATGAAAATATTTCCTAAGTGTTTTGGGTAGTGTTTTGGGGTCAAAATGGTTTAAAACTGTTGTGACATGTGGTGTCGCTTTGTACTTTGAAAACATGTTTGAAAATGATTACCGGACGGTTAAGGCCCGTAATAAAACTTGTGCTTGGGTTTGGTTTTGATTTTGGAAATGAAAATCAAATAACTTGCACTCGAAGCAACCAACATGCTTTCGGAAATGTGTTGCTTGCTTATGAAAATGGTTTGCTTTTATGCCTTGAAAAGATGTTGGGAACTAATAGAATCAAACTAGGCTTGGGGTGGAAAAAGGTGATGTGAGTTGCTGTCTTGTGCTGTCATGACAGGTGCAACTCGCTGAGCGAGTTGTTACTCGCCAGGGCGAGTGTCACAGGTCATGAACACGCCAGGGCGAGCTCCAGAGCGAGTAAGACCAGTACTCTCTGCCTTCACTCGCCACCAACTCGCCAGGGCGAGCTCTGGGAGTTGAGATTTTGGATTTTGATTTCTAAACTTGGTTTTTAACATTCTAATCCCTTTTTATTAATTTATGGAAGTGGTGGGGATTGGAAACGAGTTTTTCGGGTACTCGGAAAGTACGTAGCTTATAACGCAAGAAAACGGCCATTTTGCATTTCAAATTATTTAAGACTTTTGATTATTGTTTTGGGTCCTAAAAATAGTACAGATAACTCATGGTGGTCGATCAATACGGTAGTTTTTGGTATGGTATCCGAAAGAGGGATTTTCCTTGGGAACCTTTAGGTTTTTGGGGTTCTTGGTTTAGTTTCAATACTTTTGGTTAGAGAACAAAGTATTGATTGTTGCGCTGCTTGTTTTAGGAAGCGCGTTGTGTTGTTTGAGCGTGTGTTGTTGACGGAAGCTTGCCGAGGTAAGGGCTCCACTTTATTTTTGTCTTTTCACTGAGTTATAACATGTTTGTTGGTTATTTTCGGTGATGCGTGTTGTGTGTTTGGCATGTATGTGTTATGTATTCTCGTGATGAGAAAGTGTTTACAATACGTGCGTTGTTTTACATATGATTGGAGATGTATGTATGAACATGTGGGTGAATACATATGATTGGAAATGTATGTATGTTTGTTGTGGTTTGTTACATATGATTGGATATGTATGTATGATGTTGGGATGGTTTACATATGCTAGGGAGGTATGTATTTGTTGCATTAGTATACATGGGGAATCGTATGCTCATGCATTGTTAGTGCGTAGTGGCGGGAGTGGACTACGAGGTGTGGTTGCAGGAGTGGACCCACCTGATTCTTATAGGGTTTTATTGAGTTCAACACATGGTTGCGGGAGTGGACCATGGGGTGTGATTGCGGGAGTGGATCCACCTAAATCTTTTGTGATTTAGTTGAGTTCGATACATGGTTGCGGGAGTGGACCATGGGGTGTGATTGCGGGAGTGGATCCACCTTAATCCTTTGTGATTTTGTTGAGTCGATACATGGTTGCGGGAGTGGACCATGGGGTGTGATTGCGGGAGTGGATCCACCTTAACCTTGTGATTTCGTTGGTGTTTTAGTAGGGGATGGACCTACGTTTCCGGAACTCATGCATTGTGGTAGCTAGGGTTAGTACCACGCATTGTAGAGGTTGCATTATAGGCTATGTGTGCATTGCTTGTATGAACCCGTTGGTGGGAATTGCTTGTTGGTTAAGAGCTTTCTCTTGTGTTTTGTGGAATTATTGTTATGTGTACAATCTTTCGCACCGGTTATATATATACATACTATATATTTTGTGGTGACCCTTTCTTTCATTTGCGGGCTCATCCCACCCAGGTGATGGGTTAGGGCGTGGTGACGACGGTGGCAGTTCTAGGCTATAGTAAGCACGTGGTGAAGCTTAGTATAGTTAGACTATGCGCCGGTGTGTTTTGTGCACCGTGCTTTTTGGGTTAGGCATAGAATTCTAACTTGTGTTGTTGTAAGTATTTGAATACTTAGACTTGGATTGTAATTATTCAGGAATACACTTTGCTTGTCGAAGCACCTTATGGTAATGAGTTCTTTGTATATTTGAATGCCGGCTCATTGAAAAATATTCTATGCGCACTCTGAGTGTTAGTTGAAAAAAGAAAAAAAAAAGTAATGCCTTTTCTGGCCTTGAAAAACGGGTTGTTACAATTGGTATCAGAGCACGGCTTTAAATCTTCAAAGGGAAAGTGTATACTTGAGTCGTTAGTCCAGAGTCGGTTAGAACATAACTAGAGTCGTGTTAGTTCTAGTGTATGTTTGGTGTCGGGTCTTGAGTTGGTAATCCATTGAGTGAGTTTCTGTTGAGATTCAGAATTGTTTGATTAAGGATCTAATCAAAAGGATTGGTATGTACAGGGAATCATGCCGCCAAGAAGGGCGAATCCAGTTCCGGTAGTACTAGAGGTTGATGTGAATCAGATGGCTTATGCCATGCATACCATGGCAGCTGCTGTGACTGCGCAAACTCATGCTAAGGCGCAGAGGGATGCAGAGAAGCGTGAGAGGGAGAGTATAGCTGCTGCATCTCGGGTTCTTACGAGTTTCAATCAGCAGACTCCTCCAAAGTTTAATGGGGAGGGAGGTTCGGAAACTGCTGACTTGTGGCTCCAAACTGTGGAGAGAATATTCGGGGCAATTCATTGTCCAGAAGGAGAGAAGGTGGTGTTAGCTACCTATCAGTTGCAGGGTAGTTCTGAATATTGGTGGGGGAACACCAGGCTCATTATGGGAAATGCTGATGAGGAGGTAAATTGGGAGAACTTCAAGAGGAGGTTCTTGGCTAAGTATTTTCCCGAGACTGCGAGGGAGAGGTACGGAGAGGAATTCCTGCAGCTGCGGCAGGGGGGCATGAAAGTGGAAGCCTATGCCAAAAAGTTTGAATCACTGTCCCGTTACTTCCGCTTCTTTAGGGATGGGATAGATGAGACCTATATGTGTCGTCGCTTCCAGGATGGTTTGAGATATGAACTGCAAGATGCAGTGGTGCCGTTGGGTATTCGTCAGTTTCAAGTCTTGGTAGAGAAATGCCAAGAGGTGGAGGATATGAGGAAGAAGCGGGAGAACCGCCAGAGTGATTTTAGTGTTGGAGGACCTAGAAATTCAAGTGGTCAGAATCCGAGTTCGGGTCAAAATAAGAGGAAGCAAGGGGATATGTCTGGTAACCGTTCCCAAAATAATAGAGGACCAGGTCGCTCGGAGAATCAAGAGACTCAGGGGAGTCGGGGTGGAGAGAAGCAAGGTTGCTTCAGATGTGGGCAAGCGGGGCATTATGCAAACGAATGTCCGAGTCCGGGGAATATTTGTTTCAACTGTCGGAAACCGGGTCATTTTGCTAGGGATTGCAGAGCCCCAAAGGCCGGGACGTCGGCAGATGTGGCACAAGGAGTTCGACCCGCTGCTAGAGGAGGTGCTTACCGTATGGGCACTGGAGTGAACGGTCAGACCGGTAGTGCCATGCATGAGGATTACTAGTTGCAGGTAACACTTTACTGCATTGATTATTGTTTGAGGGCAACCCACTCTTGTATGTTTGGATGTATGCTGTTTGTTTGGGTCTTGTTTATAAGTCGTGTTGTTTGGAATTGACTAGTTTTGCTAACCTTAGTGGTGCACAGAGAGTGCTGTGTTTCTTTTTGGAGGGTAGCTAGTCACTACTTCGCGTGAACCTAGTGGTTTAGGCTACGTCGCGGAGGCAAAAGAATGGATTTTGGAAAATTTTTGTGTGAACCTTTGGACTTTTGAGGAACTAGAGGTTGAGAACCTCTGTTGTGAGGTTAATTTTGAGGGGTGAACTCGTTGAGAGTTGCGGTTGGTGCACGGTTGCGCCAGTGTGTTGGTGAGAGTATCTGTGTGACTTCACCCGGTGTTAGCATCTGTGTGGCTGCACCTAATCCTGAGGGATTTTGTTGTGTTGGAGATGGTAATAATTAGTTGAGTTGTTACTCTTATCTTTAGTTTCGAGGACGAAACTTCTTTTTGGAGGGTAGTAATGTAAGACCCAAGATTCCACTGTACAGTTTTACTATGGAACTCTAGTGTCGGCTACGAGTTTTAGGGTTTTGGTGAGGCGGTTGTGCGAATATCGTCACATTAATGAGATTTTTGCTGAAACGGAGCCTGTTTTGTGCTCGTGCGCTGGAAAGGCACAGACTTTCGGGTCGTGATCCTCTTTTAAGTATGAGGAGATTTCTGTGGTCTTAGAATAACGAGTTTTGGATTATTCTTGTTTTTGGAAAAACGAGTAGGATTTTACCCGCGGATGGAAAATCTTACTGCGTCTGTTTTAAGTGAGGATTCAGATGAGAGTTTTATATATCTGCGTGAGTTAGGATATGTCCTGAGATTAATTTTCTGAGGTATGGAAGAAAATTACAGTCGCGGAAAAAGATTCGGCGATAAGTTTTGGAAAGGTTAAACGTTAGACGTTCTTTCCGTAGGTTTTACGTTTTTGTGATTTACGTTCGTCGCGATGCGCGAGAACTGAGCGTGCGTTTTGTTGTGAGAGGTTGTGAGAAATATCTCGTGAGGATAGACTTGCTTTTGATCCAAGGGCTAGGGATTAGTCTAGAAAACTTTTTACTATTTGATCCAATGGTGGTTGGCAAGCAAGACAAGTGGTAATAGTAAGGAGGTTTATGTTTTGTTGACTTAGGAAGGAAATTGATCACAAGACTCTCATTCTCTCTTCTCTTAACCGTGGCCTTCCTTCTTCTTCCCTTCCTTGAGCAAATTTCATTTCTTCACCATTTCCTTGGATTTCAAGCTTGGAAGCTCTAAGGGAAATTGTAGAGAAGCTTTTTCTAAGGTAACTTGATCCATTCCTTTCTCTTTACTAGCCAAGCTCATGTAGTTTAGTGGAATTTTATGATTTTGTTCTTGAGAGAAATTTCATAAAATTTGGTGTTGGTTGATTCTTGCTTCATGAAAGTTGTTCATGAGAGTTAGTAAGCATGTGTAGGCTTTGTTATTTCAATTTTTCCATGAGTTTGTGAGAATCTCATGAGAAAAGTTAGGGTTTTGAGTTGGTTATGTATTGATCAATTACATGAGGTTATGTTGTAAGGTTTTGAAAAGAAAAGTTGTCTTTGAACCTTTGGGCAAAAGGGAAATGCGTTGTATGGTTTTGTTTTAGAAAATCCGATGAAAAATATTTTGAGGTTTATGAAAATATTTCCTAAGTGTTTTGGGTAGTGTTTTGGGGTCAAAATGGTTTAAAACTGTTGTGACATGTGGTGTCGCTTTGTACTTTGAAAACATGTTTGAAAATGATTACCGGACGGTTAAGGCCCGTAATAAAACTTGTGCTTGGGTTTGGTTTTGATATTGGAAATGAAAATCAAATAACTTGCACTCGAAGCAACCAACATGCTTTCGGAAATGTGTTGCTTGCTTATGAAAATGGTTTGCTTTTATGCCTTGAAAAGATGTTGGGAACTAATAGAATCAAACTAGGCTTGGGGTGGAAAAAGGTGGTGTGAGTTGCTGTCTTGTGCTGTCATGACAGGTGCAACTCGCTGAGCGAGTTGTTACTCGCCAGGGCGAGTGTCACAAGTCATGAACACGCCAGGGCGAGCTCCAGAGCGAGTAAGACCAGTACTCTCTGCCTTCACTCGCCACCAACTCGCCAGGGCGAGCTCTGGGAGTTGAGATTTTGGATTTTGATTTCTAAACTTGGTTTTTAACATTCTAATCCCTTTTTATTAATTTATGGAAGTGGTGGGGATTGGAAACGAGTTTTTCGGGTACTCGGAAAGTACGTAGCTTATAACGCAAGAAAACGGCCATTTTGCATTTCAAATTATTTAAGACTTTTGATTATTGTTTTGGGTCCTAAAAATAGTACAGATAACTCATGGTGGTCGATCAATACGGTAGTTTTTGGTATGGTATCCGAAAGAGGGATTTTCCTTAGGAACCTTTAGGTTTTTGGGGTTCTTGGTTTAGTTTCAATACTTTTGGTTAGAGAACAAAGTATTGATTGTTGCGCTGCTTGTTTTAGGAAGCGCGTTGTGTTGTTTGAGCGTGTGTTGTTGACGGAAGCTTGCCGAGGTAAGGGCTCCACTTTATTTCTGTCTTTTCACTGAGTTATAACATGTTTGTTGGTTATTTTCGGTGATGCGTGTTGTGTGTTTGGCATGTATGTGTTATGTATTCTCGTGATGAGAAAGTGTTTACAATACGTGCGTTGTTTTACATATGATTGGAGATGTATGTATGAACATGTGGGTGAATACATATGATTGGAAATGTATGTATGTTTGTTGTGGTTTGTTACATATGATTGGATATGTATGTATGATGTTGGGATGGTTTACATATGCTAGGGAGGTATGTATTTGTTGCATTAGTATACATGGGGAATCGTATGCTCATGCATTGTTAGTGCGTAGTGGCGGGAGTGGACTACGAGGTGTGGTTGCAGGAGTGGACCCACCTGATTCTTATAGGGTTTTATTGAGTTCAACACATGGTTGCGGGAGTGGACCATGGGGTGTGATTGCGGGAGTGGATCCACCTAAATCTTTTGTGATTTAGTTGAGTTCGATACATGGTTGCGGGAGTGGACCATGGGGTGTGATTGCGGGAGTGGATCCACCTTAATCCTTTGTGATTTTGTTGAGTCGATACATGGTTGCGGGAGTGGACCATGGGGTGTGATTGCGGGAGTGGATCCACCTTAACCTTGTGATTTCGTTGGTGTTTTAGTAGGGGATGGACCTACGTTTCCGGAACTCATGCATTGTGGTAGCTAGGGTTAGTACCACGCATTGTAGAGGTTGCATTATAGGCTATGTGTGCATTGCTTGTATGAACCCGTTGGTGGGAATTGCTTGTTGGTTAAGAGCTTTCTCTTGTGTTTTGTGGAATTATTGTTATGTGTACAATCTTTCGCACCGGTTATATATATACATACTATATATTTTGTGGTGACCCTTTCTTTCATTTGCGGGCTCATCCCACCCAGGTGATGGGTTAGGGCGTGGTGACGACGGTGGCAGTTCTAGGCTATAGTAAGCACGTGGTGAAGCTTAGTATAGTTAGACTATGCGCCGGTGTGTTTTGTGCACCGTGCTTTTTGGGTTAGGCATAGAATTCTAACTTGTGTTGTTGTAAGTATTTGAATACTTAGACTTGGATTGTAATTATTCAGGAATACACTTTGCTTGTCGAAGCACCTTATGGTAATGAGTTCTTTGTATATTTGAATGCCGGCTCATTGAAAAATATTCTATGCGCACTCTGAGTGTTAGTTGAAAAAAGAAAAAAAAAGTAATGCCTTTTCTGGCCTTGAAAAACGGGTTGTTACAATCAAACTCCTCGACGCTTCAAGAGGTAAACACATAATTCTTGTTTTTCTAAGTGATCTAGGCAAAGGGGTTTTTCCGCTCTTGAGATTATTTTTTAAAAGAGTTTTAAAATCTACCTCATGATTCCCCAACAGTGGTATCAGACCTATCTTAGATAATTTGAATTTTATTTGTTCGTTTGCTGTTTTGATAATATGAATATGATTCATTCGATTGTTTTTTCGTTTTGGCTATACGTTTCATTCCAATACATGTGATGTGTTATATATAATTTTACTTGACGCGACTCGGTTTCGGATCGTGTTTGATGCATTTTGATTTTGATTAACATGAATACATGCTTTTATGCTTCTGAATATGATTCAATTTTATTGGCATGTCATTTGTATATATGAGATATATATGTGGTTTGTGAATCTCTTATTATTGGATTGCGTGAATGAGTATGTTTCAGTTTCATATATAGACATGTTGTTTTGTCTTTATTCTGATATTTTCCATACGCATAGATGATTCTAGTTTACAAACTAATCTTGAATTGATGTTACTATTTGATTCAAAATGTTGGATATCAGAACCCGTGAGATGTTTATCAATTTTGACTTTTGTTTTATTCAAAATAAAGAGTCTTAAATAACTTGCCATATTTATTTTGTCATATATTGATATATCATCATTGCGGGATTTGATTCAAATTTATGAGCATCAAATGGTGTGAGTATTTTACGCTGATTTAGTTTGACTATTTCAGTTCGTAATCCGATTCCAGACTCTTTTTCTAATGAAACGTGCCTTATATCATGTGTGAAGTTAATTACGTAATTAAATTTTTTTTTGGTAAATTAAGTAATTAATTATTAGAAGTATATAGTTATGGCCTTAGCATGTTTGGCGTTTATTTTATTTGGTTTAAATACGACCTGCGCGTCGTGGTTTATTTTAAATACGGCCTGCGTGTCGTGACAATTTATTTTATTTATTTATTTTAAATAATTGTAATTGCTCGTGATGACGGGAGATAAAGCCAAATAAGGATGCAGTCGAAGTAGCTTGAGAAGTTTGCTGAATTCATAGGAGGCCAAGCTACACAGTATTGCCTTAATTTGATCCAAAACTCAAACAAATTCATGAATCTGCAACCAGCATACTGTTGGAGTAAGCCCTAAACGCCAATCTATTTTGATAGTATTTGTTTTTGTATTGTGACTTTGAATTATATATTTAATATATATGATAAAGCATTTCTTAATTATGTTTGTTTTCCAAAATAATAAAGTCCCTTGAATAGTTGGTCCATTTAATGGAACATTAAGTATGACTTAATCGTGAGACTCCATTAAATATATGGACGCTATTCTTAAAGTATCCGTAGTCAAGCTTTACTATGAATTGGGATAATAGTAAAACATAGAGACTGTTATGTTAGTAGCCTGATAACCACATCTCACGGGTTATAGATATGTGATATCAAGTCTTTACATAGGTATAAATATTAGGAGTAATATTTATACTGGATTGACCCACCATGAGAATACTACATAGTTTGTTATGAAGGTGTCATAAGATATTCTCATAGTGATAACGGTGTATAACACCCTTCGACCTGAAATCACTATGGACCCTGGATGTGGAGTAGAGTGCTTAGTTGCCCTTCAAACGTTGTCCGTAACAGGATGTGTAACAGCCCGAATTTTTAATAAATAAATTATTAAAAAAAAACTCTATTTACAAAATAGTTTAAAATAGGATAAGAATCTCAACGGACTATTACATTACTTAAAATTCTCAATTTATAAAAACTCATTTTTACCCCGTACACGCTTCGAATCAAATCATCAAACAAGCATTTTCTTCAGTACCTAAAATGTTAAATGTAAGGGTCAATTTCCTTGTCCAAATTGAATTATACTCACCATAAGAAAAATATCATAAAATAATAACAAAACACTTCACCAATCAAAAGATTTAAGAAAAATATATAATTATTTATTTTCCAAAAAGTAGGCGGATATCACGTAATCAATCATATACAGAAGTACATTATAACATCTCCAAAGGATACAACAACACAACTCACAATTAACAAATTATACACACATGAGAACATTTAAGCTACACGGACACACCCAATAGATAAAACGCAACTCCATTAATTTAAATAAAACACAACTTCACTAAAATGCATGCAATGCGCTTAGACTCGCTAAATGCATGTGGTACCAATAGCAACGTCATTCTCAACACTGTTTATACAACACCGGTAAACAACGTCATTCTCAACACCATTTATACAACACCGATAAACAACGTCATTCTCAACACCATTTATACAACACCAGTAAGCGACGTTGTTCTCAACACCTTGAATGAATGCATGATCATATCATGAGACTCAACAACAACAACAACCTTAACACCGTCATTTTATCAACATCATTAGCACCGACTTAATAACAACATCAACAAACAATATCAAATGAGATTGACAACGACAACATCATAAAAAAATCAAATATAGTCTTTCACAACAAAACACACAATAATCACACAAAATAATCAAATTAGTTTCTTTAAATTAGTTTATTTTAATATCTTCCAAACAACAAAGGTTCTACTACTATCTCACAACACAATTCCTACGTAGTACGATTGTATGGGGAAAAAGCCCTTACCTGGAAGATATCTTTTCAATGCTACCAACTCTAAATTTTTCTACGGTTAACCGCACGATCACTACTTCACATTTCTTTGAGACTAAAAAATGATATTGGTGCAAACAAGAGAGGTGCTTTGGTGAGATAGAAACGAATATGATCAACTTGGAAGTAGCATAGGCTAGGCCGAATTCTATGCTCGCACAGTATACACACACACACGTTTTTATTCTTCTCCCTAGTACACTTTTGCATCATAATTAAGGGAAATGAATTCCACCGTTTCAATTATCATAAAGGGTATTAATTAATGCACAAGGTTTCCAACGTATAGTACATGTTTAGTTTAGGCAACTAAGTAATTGTAAATAATTACAAAATAATAACGATGATAATCTAATAATTGAGATAGTAATTGCTCTTGTATCATGTCTATCCATATTAATTACCTCTCACTAAAATCTCACATAGCATTTTAAAACATAACCTCAAAACTAATTCAGTTTTGACTTTATCAAAATTAACACTAATATATAATTGATTTCAAAATTCATAAATCAGTTAAATAAAATTAAAATAATCATTGTTTCATCAAATAATAAAATAAATAAAATTTATTTGTCAAATAATAAACCAATTAGATACATATATAAAATATTGGGGCGTTACAGGATGGCTATAAAGTCGGTTGATGGGTACTCCACAAATCATGCTGAGGGACATGAGTGACTTAGATGGAATTTGCCCCTCCTACATAACAAGAGTGATATCTGTAGGCCTCTTGATAGAATATGACTGCAATACGCGTGGCCACGCCGAACTAAGTCAATATGAGATATTGACCTTATTCGTTACTCAGTATATTCTGGGATCAAGAAACATGATATTGAACTATACAAGGGTGACACGATCTATGCCTTGTGTTCAATATAGATATAAAGGGCAAATGGGTAATTATATACACGATCGTTATCACGGAAAGGTTTTGTCAGATCACATGACATTCTCGTCACTTGGGTAGCAGTGATGTGTTGCTAGATACCGCTCACTGTTTATAATATTAAATAGGTGATTTATTATTATTGCCAACGTTACGAGAACCTACAGGGTCACACACAAAGGACAGATAAATGAGAGAAATAAATAAGTAAGACTTATTTATAAAATAATAAGTAGGACTTATTAGTAATTAAATAATTAAGTATGACTTATTATTTAATTTATGAAAATAGAGAAATGCGGTCCACCGTAAGGTACGGTGTATTTAAGTGCTTGGCTTGATGACCACATAAGTGGTTCTATAAATAGAACCCTTGTGGTGAAGTTTTTTTTATGCTTAACCAAATTCACAAACCTAGCCGCCGTTCTCTAAACCCTATTCTCTCTGAATCTCCGTTGGAATTGGCTAGCACCGGTCATCGGAGAAGTTTTGTTCGTGTGGACTGAGTAGAGGCGTTTGTCGTTCGTGCAACGCTCGTGATCAAACTCCTCGACGCTTCAAGAGGTAAACACATAATTCTTGTTTTTCTAAGTGATCTAGGCAAAGGGGTTTTCCCGCTCTTGAGATTATTTTTTAAAAGAGTTTTAAAATCTACCTCATGATTCCCCAACACATACATATATAAAAAAAAACATATAACGTCACTGACTCAAACAATGGCCTAAATCAAAATTGTTTGTGACAAATCTGATACTATCTGCACAATTCCTGTATCATGTGAAACTGTTTGTGATGTGTGGCGCTTTACAACAAGAACAAATGCATCTAAAACCAAGTTGAGTAAATCCAAAGGAACATTGACATTGTTACAATTCATGTTTCTATTTAAAGCAACACCGCGTAAAGCAGAATACCATCAAAACTGACAAGTCTTATCTACACAAAATTTAAAACTTATTCAGCAAAACAAAATTTTAACAAATTCAGAACATGCATAGAGATAGAATAGATTAGATTGAACATTTGCATAGAATAGAAATCAAACCCACCATAATCTATCTAATAATCTGACAACAAATACATAAATCACTTCATGAATTGGTGTTAATACTAGTTAATAAGATGTGTGATTCTGCCATAGATGTTGCGAACTCACCGATTTTGTGACTTGCAAGTTAAGCTGAGTTAATTTTCCTCCTCCCCCTAATCAAAACGAATGGGATAAAAATTCACTGGAATCAAATTTCAGTACACAGTAATAATTCAATACAAAACATAAAAACAACAACATTCATGTATTACCTCTTCAAAACGAATGTGGCTTCAACACGAAGGTAATGACGGTGATACCAGTGAATTGATCTAATAATCTGATAACAAATACATAAATCACTTCATGAATTGGTGTTAATACTAGTTATTAAGATGTGTAATTCTGTCAGAGATGTTGGAAACTCACCGATTTTGTGACTTGCAAGTTAAGCTGAGTTAATTTGCATCATCCTACGAATGGAATAAAAGTACAATGGAATCAAAAATCAATATAGAATGATAATAGAACACAAAACCTAAAAACAACAAAATTCATGTATTACCTCTTCAAAACGAATGTTGCTTCAAAACGAAGGTAATGAGAATGCAGTGATGTTGCCGGCGATAGCTATAATAGATGGTGTTGCCGGCGATTGCGATGGATGATGGAATCAATGACGGTGATGATGATTTCGGTGAATTATGGAATCGGCGATGGTGATGATGATTTCGGCTACGTTGATGATGATCGTCGGAGAAGGATTTGCTCGAGCTCGTGTGAATGATTGGGTCAGCTCGTGTGATGCGTTTGAGATGCTAAGATTATTACACGTGTAACCTTAATCAGATGGCAGCTAATGACTTATGCACTGTGCATAAGGATATGCCTTATGCATAATAACTTCAGCCGTTTTTTAGAATACACCAATAGTATAAATAAAAGCATAGATGAATATAATTTATGATTACTAGCCGCCAGTGCCCGTTTGTGTGATCGATATTTTTTAATTTTTTTTGTGATCAATATTCTCTATTGTGCAAATATAAATAACTACTTCATCTTCATTTTGTATTGGACTTAGTTAATTGATAACTACGTAACCTCCTTTTTTGTTGTGGCTAGTTATTAAGAAGAAAAATATATATATATTTTTTTACTAAAAAAAATTGAAAACCTACTTTTATGTGGAAGTTAGGCTTAGTTATTAAGAAAAAAAATAATTATTTACTAAAATAACTGAAAATCCTATTTTTAGGTGGAAGTTATTTTTTAAGGGTAAAATAGAAATAATGAAAAAGTCATCCCAAAAATTTGTATCCTCTTTATATATGGTATAGATTAAACAAATGAATGAAGAAATTAGTTTTTTTTTTTTTGAAAGGAGATTATTGTAGTTTTTAGTCTCTTATAAAAATCTGTTCCTCTATTAAAGGTTGTTCAATTTGACCAAAAAAAAAACTGGTTGTCCATTATTACATGCTTCTTTTCTGTTAGATTTTTTTCATCAAGTACGGTATATATTGAGTATTTTGTTTTTTTTTGACAAAATCAAGTATTGGAGTATTGTTAACTAGTATAATCATTATAAACTCATCATAATATTGTGTTCAAAAGAATCATCTATTTTAAGTTTTATGTTATTATATTTATAATTTTGTCTTTTATAAAATGTGTTTGGTTAGAATTGAGGAGTGTAGGTGTTGTAGATACACCATTTTTAACCTCAATTTTGAAATAATGTGAGATTTTTTTTAATACCAAAACAAAAGAAATTGGATTCACTTAAATCACTAATTTTTATCAAAAATCTTTCATAGACGGACAGCCTAATTAATTTCCTTACACTTACGACACTTAGTTAACCACGTTCAAATATATGATTAATTTAATAGATAGTTAAATTAAATTACATTACATTAAAAATTGTGAAGTTAATTATAATTTAGGGAACTGTTAACTTGTGCCCTTAAGGGTACATGTTAAGGAGTTTAATTAATATAAAAATATTTTTCTTGGTACTTGAGTAATACACCTTTTGAATATTAATTTCTTTGAATTAGTTAATGCTAAGTTTTTTTATTTAGGTAGTTATCATGTGCTTTAAAGACACATGTTAACATGACCCTATAATTAATCATATATATAGTTGAAATAACTCTACAAATTTGTCTGCAAATTGAGCTAATGACATTTATGAGGTGTAAAAAGAAGTGTTTGGATGCCAAATCAAAACATATAGTCAATGAGTTTTAAAAAACAATAAAAAAAAAAATATATAGTCAATGTGGTTAATCCATCTAAGTTTTTCTTTGGTAATAAAAAATTCAATCCCCTCTGTCTGGTCTATCTCAATAGTGGATATCAATGTGCTTCTACCACAATTACTCCACAAAGTAGGGACCATAATCACCCCTAAAGATAATTTGTGAATAGAGATACAAATATGTTCCTAGTTAAACTTTATCAAATTTTAAGTTTAATTTGTCAAAAATTTAAGGCTTGAGTTTGATATGTAGTCTTCATAGGTTTATTTTTTAGGTTTGATATTTTAAAAATTTAATATAGTCTATATTAGTCTATTTAAATGTCTTGATGTTTTCTTATATATAAAATTTTACTGAGATTTGAAAACTAGCTTAATTTTAAAAATTAGATAAGTTGATTAAAAATTGACAAGTTCAAAATATATCAATGAGGCTCGAAAGATAGAAGAGAAAAAGTGGCAAAGAAGGAGTTTTTCCACCAAAAATTCAAACAACAAATGAAAATTGGAGCAAATGACTTTTGAAGGACAAATGTCCTACACGTGGCATGCATGCAAGATCGAAGACGGTTATTCAGTTTCACATTTTTCTTATAAATAGGAGAAACTTAGTGTTGTGACAAGTGTGAGGTGAGAAGTCTCGCATTGGATAAAACGATGAATGTTGAACACTTTATAAGTGAGATGACCCATATAAACCTAACGCCTTAAGGTATTGGGTAAGAGTGTGGTGTCCAACCCACTTGTGAAGTTGTTCCTGAGCCCAATGTGGATGATCCCCCGACTGCCCCCTCATGACCCAACACTTAAGTTGTTTTAGGGAGCGTATTTTCAAGAGAAAAAACACTACTATAAATACATTCGCACGAAAACACACAAAACAAACTAGGATACACTTCTTACATGAATATACTTCATTACAACGCAAATTACAACAATTCATAGCAATAAAGAAGAAGAAGAAGAAGAAGACAAATCTGATCTAGAAAGAAACATAAGGTGTTTTGAGTGTGAAGGGTTTTGCCACATTAAATCTGAATGCCCTACATTCTTCAGAAAACAGAAGAAGAGAATGACAATCACATTGTCTGATTCTGAAGAAGAGAATGAAGAAGAAATAAAACAATAAAGCCTTCATTGGAATGTGTAAAACTAGTAGTGAAACTAGTAGTGAAGATTTCCTAGATGAAGTATTGGTTGAAGCTTACAAACACCTAACCTCCAAGTGGAAGCAATCTTGTCAAGTGATAGAATAACAAGAGAAGATCATAAAGAAGCTTGCTCAAGAAAAGGAGGAAGTTACCTTGTTAAACTCTAAGCTCACCAACATGACAAAATTTGTGAGAATGTCAAACAAGGGGACTAATATGTTAGATGAAGTCCTTCAAATTGGAAAGAGGTCCAGTGACACAAAGGGATTGGGGTTTCACAACCATATCAACAAAGAAGTCAAGACTGCTCCTAAGAAGACAATTCACCCAAAGAAGAAATCTCACGAACAAATGTCAAACCGCATGTCTCAACATCCTGCTCAACACAAGCACAGGAAGTCAAGTCACATGCCTCAATGCCCTGGTCAATAGAAGAAACAGATGTCATACCACATGTCTCAACATCTGGTGCTGCACAAGTACAAGAAGTCAGGTCATTTGCCTCAGCACCCTGCTCAACAGAAGAGACAGATGTCAGACCGCATGTTCCAACATCTTATCCAAAGAGTACAAGGGACCATTAAAAAGATGTGATTACTGTGGAAGATTTGGGCATCTGAAGTCTGAATGCTTCAAACTCCATGGCTATCCTCAAAGGCTCAAGTCACCAAAGTTGAAGAAGAAGAAGGAGATCCAAGCTCAAAGAATAAAACACAAGGATGTTCAAAACAAAAGTATAGAAGCCTAAAGCTACAAATGCAAATTTAATGGCTCATACTCCTCTCAGAATATCCTCATATGAAGATTGGTACTTGGCCAGTGGATGCTCCAAACACATGACAGGAGAAAAGAAATATCTCAAAGAGGTAAGATCTTACTCAAAATAATGTGTTGCTTTTGGTGATGGTGTCAAAAGAAGAATCAAAGGCACATGAAAAGTAGTTGGCCTAAGCTCCCCATGCCTAGATAATGTGCTACTAGTGGAAGGTCTCACTACAAACTTGATTAGCATAGGTCAATTATGTGAACAAGGATTGAATGCGCACTTTAGCGACTCAGAATGCACTATTCTCAAAGGTCAAGAAGTGGTGATGAAAGGAACAAAGTCAAAAGACAAGTGTTGTCTATGGACTGCTCAGAACAACAGTCCAAAAATAGCTTGCTTGTCAGTAAAGGAAGAAGATATCAAGATGTCCCACAAGATAGTTCAACATCTATGCAGTTCAAAAGAAATTGAATCAGCCCAGACCAACAAAGCAAAAGACACTCTTAGTATTCAAACTCCAAAAGGTTTATAGCAATTACTGAAAAGATTGTGTGCAGAAGGAATTAACCTCGTTATCATGATAATATCTGCACAAGGTACAAGGAAACCTTACACTTTCAAGATATCACTTATAAAAGGATGAAGGTCACCTAAGGTTTGTGAATCAAGCATCGATAAGTAAGATGTTATACAAGATATTGAAACATCAAGTGCTCAAGGGGATTCTAACGTACCGATGAAAGAAAGCCATGAAGACTTCGGTACTCAAGACTTTGAAGCAGATGTCCTGGACATGATAATATCTGAGAAGAAAAGGATATGATGAAGAAGAATTCCTGCAAACATTCCACCAACTCCAGTAGACAACATCTCATTCCACTCTGAGGAGAATGTCCAGAAGTGGAAGTTTGTCTACCATAAAAGAATTGCACAAGAAAGAATGCTTAGTCAAGAAGCATTAAAAGTGCAAAGAAATTATGTAGTTATTAGAATTTGCTGGAATAATGAAGACTGTGACAAAGATTGGCAGATGCTATGAGAAATTCAGGTGAGTGCACCCAATTCCCTCCTACAACCATCAATGAATACTTAGGTAGGAGTAATGATGCTGAGACTGAAGGAGTAGATCTTCTCAATAATGTGACTGAAGAAATTATTAGAGGGCCAAAGAAAGGGTTGCTACCCATATGGAGCCATAGTGTCAAAAATGCTATGCTTAAATCGGAGCAACAAATTGGGCCCCAACAAATCATAGCTTAACATCCAAGTATTTTGCTTCCTAATGAAACTCAGAGCAAGAAATCGCTGTCACTTTCCTTCAACCACAAATTGTTTGTTGGATCACATGTCCCAGACATTGTGATATCCAAACCACAAAGACAAACAAGTGGTGAAATAGCTGCAACTCTGCCCAAAGCTACCAAAGATGAATTACTAACCGAGCATTTGGAAGTCTCCAAAGCCTTGGGAGAAACTATCAGGGTCAGAACAACAAGAAAAATTCATGAGGACAACCTCATTAAGTCCATGATGAAAGAAAGTGGAGTTGAACAAGGGGCTGAAGAAGAACAAAGGAAACTGAAAGCTACACAACTGGATCAAGCTCCTCTGAAGAATTCTGATCAAAACTTGGTTATACTACTACTACATTTTGGTTTGTAAATCTATAATGTCCTACAGAATGTCCCAGGCATTTTGGTTATACTACTACTACTATTACTACTACTACTACATTTTAGGCTTAGGCTTTTTAAAAATCCTGTTTAATTAAATAGGCTAGGCCTAGGCTATTCGAAAAGCCTGTGAAGCCTCGTAGGCCGGCCTATATATATTTATATATTAAAAAAACATTATTTAAATATACCCCTTAATAGTTAATAATGATTGCTATTTGCTAAAGGACTTGTTTTTTTTTACGCAAAAGGTCAAAGGACTTGTTTAATGTCCGTAAAAAAAAGGACTTGTTTAATACTCCCTCCGGCCTTAATTATAAGCAAATTTCACTTTTTAGATTCATTGGATAACCAATGTATATGGTCTTAATTAAATCTAGATACATTGATAATCAAATGAATCTAAAAAGTGAAATTTGCTTATAATTAAGGCCGGAGGGAGTATGTAGTAGTACTAATAAAAAAATAGGTTAATAAAACTCTTCAAAGGTGAACCGCGAGTACGCGACCTCAAATAGAAACAACATTAAACGGTGAAACGCTACTTGCGACTGCGAGTCTGCGACTTCTTCTCCTTAAACGGTGACTTACCGTGACTCATTCAATCAACATTGACAACCGCAAATCCTTCTCCTTCAACGACGACGACTCCATCTATGATTGTGAGTGAATTATTTATCTCTTCTTCCATTTTAATTTTTGTGTTTGTGAGGGATTCATCTCTCTGTCATGTTATTTATGTTTTTCTCTCCTTTAATTTATCTCATAAATCACTAACCCTAGCAATATGATACATTTTCATTGTTCTAAATTCTCATAAATCACCAACCCTAGCAATATGATACATTTTCATTGATTCTTTGCTGATGCTTTTTGTTTGTATTATCCTTAATACTTAGCTATTATTCATATTAGTTTTAATTTTCAATGACATATACATATAGCCATAGGTTACAACAATGACTGATACTTAAGTTATTCTTAATTAGTTTTGTTTTTTTGCTCTGTAGTAGCAATGTCAACTCAAGTAGGAGCAAACCCAACGCAAGAGGTGAATCAACATGAGCCTATAGATCCAACTCAAGTAGCAGCAAACCCAACTCAAGCAAATGAAGAAACAATTTTAGGGAGAAAGAGGAAAAAAACAAGTAAAATTTGGGATGATTTTGATGAAGTTGAAGTTCGTAAAGGTGTTAGGAAATGTGTTTGCAAATACTGTAAGGGTGAGTTTGCTACCGGAAAACCAGGAACTAGCACTAGTCATATGAAAAGGCACCTTGTTAATTGCATGAAAAAGAAATTGCATGAGACTACTGAAAAGGGACAACCCACCATTCCATTTCAGCCGTCAAATGGAGGTAATCCCTTTATTGTTCCTGGTGTTAGATACAATAACGAAAAGATGAGGGAAATAATGGCAACTACTATCATCGTTCATGAAGATCCTTTTAATTTTGTCGAGAAACAGATTTGGATGTGGGCCTTCGAATATGCAAACTCAGAATTTCGCAAGGTTTCCCATAAAACTTCAAGAAGTGATTGTGTGGCACTATATGAGAAGGAGAAAAAATTGTTGAAGAAACAATTGGAAAGTGTGAGCAAGATTAGTTTAACTACATATATGTTGAAATCTAGCCACCAAGTAGTTGAATATATGGCCATAACAGGACATTTCATTGACGTAGGATGGAATCTTCAAAAAGAGTTTTGAGTTTTGTGAAAGTGCCCGCACCAAGGTGTGGTATTGATGTGGCTGATGCTATTTTTAAATGTTAGAAGACTTGGGGGATTGAAAATAAGATTTTTTCAGTATCTGTTGATAATGTTTCTTACAATGATTCATGCCTAAGAAGTCTCAAGGATAATCTATCTATAACTCGTAAGTTAATCCTTGGTGGCTCTTTGTTTCATGTTAGATGTTGTGCACACATATTGAATTTGTCAGTGCAAGACGGCCTTAGTAAAATTAAGGACATTATTTTCAATATTCGTGAAAGTGTAAAATATATTAACCACAATGATGGAAGACTAAAGGCATTTTGTGATGTGGTTGAGCAAAAAGGTTTGAAAGAAAGGAAACTCATTATTGATTGTCCAACAAGATGGAATTCAACTTTTAATATGTTGTCAACTGCTTTGAACTTCAAGATTGCATTTGCATCCTACAAAGAAAGAGAGCCTCATTATGATTTTGCCCCTTCACTTGAAGAATGGAACAAAGTTGAGAAAGTTTGTAAATTGCTAGAAGTGTTTAATCGTGCTACTCATGTGATCTCAGGTACTCTTTATCAACTCTTTTTTGTACTTTATCATTCTTATTTTTTTAATACAACTACTATTTTAAATGTAGGTAGTGAGTATCCGACTGCAAATTTGTATTTGGCTGAAGTTTGGAAGGTGAAAGTAATACTTGATAAGGCGGGTGAAGATGAAGATCTTTTTATGAGAGAAATGGCAAGTCCAATGAAAGTAAAGTTTGACAAATATTGGGGGGAGTGTAATCTGATGATGGCTATTGCTAGTGTTTTGGATCCTAGGTGCAAGTTCCATATGGTGCGTATATGCTTTCCGAAGATATATAAATCTCAAGAAGTTGCCGATGAAAATATTAAGAAGGTGCGGTCTTCATTGGATGAGTTATATGATGAGTATGTAGCTCTAGCTTTAGTAGAGGCTTCTTCTACTGCTGATTTGAATAGTAATAATCAATCATCCTCTCAAGCGAATGTTGCAGCTGTCAAAACTGGATTTGATGAAATTATGAGCATCATTAAAGAAAATGAAGCCATTTCTCCAATGAAATCAGAATTGCAAGAGTATCTTGATGAAGGTCTTTACGATGTTATCATACATTGAATCTATATCTCAAGTCAAGATTAAAAGAATTGAAGAACACTTGAAGACTGATGAAATTGAAGACACATGGTACCAAATGTCTTAGACATGTTGGCTTGACATCCTGCACTTATATGTGCTTATCTTTTGTATGTTATCCTTTATCACCTTTGCCAAATTATGGTAAAAATGGGGAGTAGTATTAATAGGATAGGATAGCAACATATGTGCAAGTAAAATATTTTTTTTCTTGCTTTGGATGTATTAGAGCAATGAAGAGTGTGTGTCTAAGCGGCACTAAGCCTTAATCACTCTAATTTAAGTGTTTCTGCTACTACAAGGTCGTGCTTCACTAGGATAATAGGTTACTAGTACTTAGAAAATTTAAATGGATTGCAAAGATGACAAGACTAAGACTGTCTCATTGAGCATTGAAGAATCAAAATCAGAAACAATCCATCACAGAAGAAGACACACAGTTTCTGAAGATCAAAGAAGAGTTGAAGAAAGTGAAGATCTCGGAATAAGGTTGCATCATCAAAGCTCAATTTGAGGATTGAAGAATTTGAAGATTGAAGACTAAAAGAATGCACATCTGAAAGTGGTTGTTTTAGCCATAATTTGCCAAAGGAGGAGATTGTTGTTCCTATGAGATTGGCTAAATCATAAGGCAAAAACAACCTACAACAACTTATGCTAAATCACGATGTGCAGATGTGTCATACCCTAATTTTGCCCCATGCCATTCTCACATATTTTTACATTTTTACCCTTTTGTCAACATTGTGCATATTTTAGAAAAAGGTCAACAAAAGTCAACGGTTGACCTAAAAAGTCAACCTTTGACCCAAAAAAGTCAACTATTGCATAAAAACATTTTCTTTGCATATTTTTCATGGCATAATTTTTATTTTTATTTTTCATGGCATATTTGATGTTTTTCTTTATTTTAATTGCATTTTTCATTTATTTTTAATTCTTTTATTTTTGTTACTTCTTATCCAAGAAACCTCCATTCCTTCACAAATTTTTAACTTTTACCCAATCCAATCTCAATCCATTTCAAACACAAAAACTATCTCATCATCATAATCCCCAAAAATATTTGATTTTCTCAAATTAATTTCTATTTCCTTTTACTCATTTTTTCCATTTTTCATTAAACCAAAAAATCAACAAAAGGAAGTACACTAGAACATTCTCATTCTCTACACATCATCACTTCACCTCAAGTACACTAGAACCTTCTATGCCTTCCACCTCATCACCACCAAAAATTAACCCATGTCCTACAAAAATTCATCACAAAATATCATAAACCAACTTCTCCAAATTACCCCTTTCATGTCCATTAATTCACATTCATTCTTGACCTCATCCTTCACTTATAAATACACCCCATCATTGATGAGAGAGAAGGACGAAAAATCAGACCAAAAACCATACAAAAAATTCATCATTTTCTCTCATTCTCACCATTTTCGTTTTCCATCAAAACACCCACAAAACTCAAAATTCTCTTCACAAACAGTTTGTAATCACTCACAGTAGCAAGAATACAACATAAAACTGAAGCTCTGACGTGGGAAATTGAAGATCAAAACACCAAAAAATCAAAATAAAGTTGAGTTCGGTTGGACCATTTTAGAACCCCAAACAAGGTTGTTATTACTTGATTCATACTTCTGGAAGTGTTTTAAAGCTTTTCTCCGATTTATTTTTCCTTAATTGTTGCTTAATTGTGTTTTACTATTTTTGAGTTTCGAACGTTTTCCGTTCGGTTTTCAAAATCTAAGCTTCTTTTCGAAAAACTAAGACTAGATTCAGAATCTAACGTGAAATTTTGAGAGAAATAGTGTACTAGTTTGTTGATTTTGGACTCCGGCACAATAGCCGGAGGTGGCGCCGCCGTGCCGGACCGATGAGGAGGGTAACCGGTATGAGGTAGAAGATAAAATGATATAATTTCTTTTAATCTTGTGCATTCATTCCTGTTAAGTCTCAACCGTCAGATCTGAGATTGGTTTAAGTGATTGGATCTGAGGGCTTGAGATGTGTGGCGCCCTGATTTGGCTGATGGTGCGCCACACAAGATTATTTTCGTTTAACTTCTCTTTTTTTTCTGTTGACTGAGCGCTGGGCTTGGGCCTGACCGCCCAGAATTTCTATTCGCACCACCCTCTGCTTACATTCTGCACCCCCCCTGAACTTAATTTTAATTAATTTTTTAGCTTATTTCAAAAGCACTTATTTGGACAATAGCTTATTTAAGCTTATTGACCCAATTTATTTTGCTTAAATAATATATAGGGCTTAGTTTTGTCTTTTATTATTTTTTAGCTTATTTCCATAAGTCATTTTGTGAATTAATTGCTTTTCTAGCTTATTTTCATAAGTGCTTAAGTTGGACAATCACTTTTTCAAGTGCTTTGACCACTTTTTCTTGCACAAACAGAATTGTTTACCTTTGAATAGCTTATATTGATCACATTTATTTACTTTCACTTGATTATTCATGTTTATGCTTAATTAATTCATTGATTCGCTACATTAATCCTTGCACTTTTAGTTAATTATTGCATCATCCATAATTATTCATTCTTGTTTCATTCATGCATATTTAATTATATCATGTTGATTCATGCATTTTTATTCAAGCACTTGCATTCAAGCATATTTAATTTAATTGTCGCTTTATTATTATGTCAATTGTTATTGTTGTAATTTCGCGCACTTTCTTCTCTTTTTATCTCTTCCTTTTGGACCTCATTTCTTTAAATAAATTAACAAAGATTTTCATAATAACTAAAGAATGAAAAAGGGGGAATCTGACAGTTGCTTCTTTCTTCCCTGAGTTGTCTTGGTAGTCGGGCAGTTGACTAGTTTACTCGAGCTACTCTCATTCTAAAATAAGCGTTAAAATTAACCAACACTCGTCTGTTCTTTCGGACACTATTTCTTAAATAAACATTAATTAAAGATTTTCATAACAATTAAAGAATGAAAAAAGGGAGAATCTGGCAGTTGCTTCTTTCTTCCCAGAGTTATTTATGACAGGAATTTATATGGTATTTTTAGTATTAGTTTTAGTAACAAAATGACCAAGACAGTCCCAAATACGAAGGAAATCATACAGAATCGAAGAAAAGCATCAAGACAAAGCAAAGAATACAAAAACACAAGAAAAAGCCAAAAATGTGAAGATTTGTGTTGTTCATCGTGCCACGATGGCTTCCATCGTGCCACGATGGAAGCTACTTGCTCGCCAAGACAACAACAGAAGAAAATCTGAAGAATATCTGTTCATTGTGCTACGATGGCCCTCATCGTGGTACGATGGCATTACTTGGAGACCAAGCTGATGAAATGCACAGGATCAGTTATAATTTTGAACTGAATCTTCCCATCGTGTCACAATGGACATATCGTGCCACGATGGCTTGCTGAGGCCCATTACGAAAACTATAAATAGAGCTCCCAATTCATTGTTTTATTCATTCAGAAATAGTAGAACATTCTCTACTATAAAGGAGGTGTTCAGAGGAGCTCTAAGGGCATAGTTTTCTCCCTTTACGGGAAAAATAACTCAGCAATGTATGTTTTCTTTAGGCTTTTATATTTAGGTTATTCTTTTGTAATTTAAATATGTAGTCTTTTGTAATAGATGCCTTAGGTTGTGGTGGAGAAGATGAACTCCCCTATGAATATTTGGAGTCTGTGATTGAGTCAAAGTTATAGTAAATGATATTCAATATTATGTTTGTTATTTACTTTCTTCCACTTTAATAACGCATTCTCGTAATCTGGCCGGATAAGCGGGAGCGCCCATAGAATAGATGTTAGGGTAAGCTTTAGTATTTCTATTAGAGTAAGCTTTAATATTTGTCCGGAACTAGTAGTAAATATGCTAGGTGAATAGAGACGGTAACATCTTGAACTAGTTGTGAACTGAGCAATTAGAGGAGGAATCAGGAACTAGGTGTGAACTGAGCACTTAGAAGCTGAATAGCCTGATACTAGGACCTAGAGGCATTGGATGGGTGAAGGTAATAATGCATGTATAATGAACAGCTCACCTAGTAATTAGGGTATGTGACACATCGAGGTTAGGCTCTCGTAGGTACCTTAGTTATTAACGTAGGAAAACTTCAATATACATAGGGTAATAGTAAGGTATTACCACAACAAGGATAAAGTCACCGCCGAATAATAATCTGAATAACTATGTTATACACCGTTCATGCCAAATATGAAGAAGGGGGTGAGTCCAACCACCATACATATCCTCTATATTTCTTGAATCACTATCTTTACTTTTCTGCAAGCATATCGCTATTTTATAAAAACCTTTTTCCAAAACCAAAGCGAATGCAAAACCAACAACTTAAATAATGCTAACGAAGCTTTGGCACGATCCCTGTGGATACGAACTCATTCTAGACACCTAGAGTGTGAATTATTACTCGACGACAGACTGGTGCACTTGCCAGAATGCAGTCAGTTATCTTGGTAGCCGGTTAGTTGACTAGTTTACTCGAGCCACTCTCATTCTAAAACAAGCGTTAAAATTGTTGAGGCAAAATTCCAATTTGATGTTTTAAAGATAACAAACATCTTCATTATATTTTAAGAGAAATTCTGATCATATTGTTATCTAACAAGTGCTCTTGAGTGTTTTAATCAAGTCAGGATTAAACAAGATTTTTACATTAGTATCCATTCAAATTCGTATTAAAGAACAAAAGCTGCAAGAATGTTCTGAGAACATTCTCTCTATTTCGCTCAAGAACAAGCTTCAATGATAAAGCACTTATTTTTCTAAGTCAACTATGTTCAAGACAAATGAGCACTTTTCTCTTGGTATTAACTCACAAAATCACAACAGTAGTCATATCAAATAAGGCAAGGAATATTTGAAGTGGAAAGTGTGACTTTCCCTTTTGGACAAGCTTCGAAGATCAAGCATGTGCTCGTGGTTTTAATTCAAGGCAGAGATCTTATGCTGTTAGACAAAGGTTTCATAGACCTCTAAGATTGCTCCAACTCATTTGCAACTAAGAGTTGGCATGTCCTTTTAGAAGAATATTAAATGAACATTCTCCCGCATGGGGATTTCTTTTTATGACAAAGAGTACCATACAAGGACAACATGAATAGTGTTTAAAGGACCATACAGATGTATTTCTGGTACTTCACAGCTAGCTAATCAAGAGAAGGATCAAAGTCTCTTGAAGATCAAAGTTCACCTCCGCTCAGATTGAAGAACGTTCTAGGAGAATGATGTTCTTATTCATTTTTTAATCAATCTCAAGAACAGCTGGATGAAACGTGCTTAAAAGAAGTCTAACGGCTACTCTTGGAGAACAAGGTCTAAAGTACACTTTACAGCTCACTGCAAGCTCATTACCTCGCTCCTTTGAAAGAATCATAAAGGATCCGATCCAAGAACACTCTCAGATCATTCTTTCAGTTTGAACATCTTTCATCAACAATCAATGAGCTGTCATTTTTAAATAAGTATCCGTTGCAAACGGTCATACTTTAGCACCAAGCATCAAAGTACAAGCCTCAGCTATAAATAGAGCCATTGGTGTTTTTGAAGAAGCAAGAGCTTTCACTACAACTTTCTCACTACTTGTCTTTATCGTACAAGCAATCTTAAAGCTCTTCTTTGATCTCTTTCACTCCAGAACTGTAATTCAATACTATGATTAGTATATACACTGAGTGTTTGAGAGTTTCTTTTTCCTAAGATTCTCACGTGGTGAGTTTTTGTAAAAACTTAGATCCATTTTTATCAATCTTTGTAAAAGGTTTACTCAAGTCAATAGGGTTGTATTGTTTGAGTGTGATACCCTTACTAGCTTGGAGGGCTGGGGTATCTTTAAGCTTGTAGGGCTTAAAGGGTTCTGATCTTGGGTAGAAGATTAAAAGAAGAAAATGTATCTTGAGATCGGTAGCATCTCATAGTGGACAAACTCACTGGAGCGTGAGGACTGGACGTAACTCATTGTTAAAGGGGTGAACCAGTATAATTGCTTTGTGTATTCTTCTCTTCCTTATCCTCGTTTAATTTGTGCAATCATATCACACACATCACTTATTAATTACTTTACTTTAAATATGTGAGATTGATCTGAGAACGTTCTCAAACTTATTTAACTATAACTAACCAAACGTTCTGAGAACGTTCTAACGTTTGTTCTTCCAAAGTGTTTCTCTATTATTTTTAATAGGTAATTTTTAAAGGTTCACAATTCAAACCCCCCTTTCTTGTGAAAAACTTTGCTACTTCAAAAATTAACTCAACACACTTAAACTTCTTTTCAGAAAACACGGATATACGCTTTATCCATTTCTCTGACACATACACGCTTAAACCTCTCTTAAAAGCATACAAGCACTATTATATCAGCGGAATGCGAAATAAGCAACATCCGTCAAACAAGTCTTTTTTTACAATGGATACGCGTTTTATCTACTCCTCTGACACATACACAACTTAAGCTTCTTTTTAGAACATACAAGCGTCGTTGTATCAGCGGAATACGAAATAAACGTTACCCGTTAAAAACAGCCAACCAAACAAACATTTTTTATCATAACTACGTGAGCTTTGAATTTCTCATTGCACTCTTAGGAATATGTAGGAGCGGGCTCCTACAACCGTCAAGCTCGTCATTAATAAAAACCTTTTTATTTGGAAACGAAGTAGAAGCTAGCCAACGATTGAGCAATTTAATTCGGCACCGCGCAGACAAACCTTAAGCCACCTAAACGGTTCCCATCGAGTACGATGGATGCGAGGGGTGCTAACACCTTCCTCTCGCATAACCAACTCCCGAACCCGCCATGGTGATGACAGCAATTTCTACGCCATTTTTAGTATTATTATTAGTAGTAAAATGACCAAGACAGACCCAAATACGAAGGAAAACCTACAAAAGGAAGAAAAAGCATCAAGACAGAGTCCAAGATGCAAAAAGACAAGAAAAACCCCAAAAAGTGAAGAAAAACAGCATTCCATCGCAGCACGATGGCTCCCATCGTGCCACGATGGGAACTGCTTGTTCGCCAAGAAATCAGAAGCAACAAATCAAAAGAGAATCTGTCCATCGCAGCACGATGTGTGCTATCGCAGCACGATGAAGTAACTTGGCGCCCAAGCTGATGAAATGCACAGGATCAGTTATAAAACTGAACTAAATCTTCACATCGCAGCACGATGGCCTCATCGTACTGCGATGCCTTGCTGAGGCCCGTTACGAAAACTATAAATAGAGCCTCCCATTCATTGTTTTATTCATTCAGAAATAGTAGAACACTCTCTACTATAAGGAGAGGTTCAGAGGAGCTCTATTGGGCATAGTTTTCTCCCCTTACGGGAAAACTAACTCAGCAAGGTATGATTTCTCTAGGCTTTTGAATTTAGGTTATAATTTATTGTAATTTAAATATGTAGTCTTTATTATTTATGCCTTAGGTTGTGGTGGAGAAGATGAACTCTCCTATGAATATTTGGAGTCTGTGATAGAGTCTAAGTTATAATAAATGATATTTAGTAATTATGTTTGTTATTTACTTTCGTGCACTTTAATAACGTATTCTCGTAATCTGGCCGGATAAGCGGGAGTGCCCATAGAATTGATATCAGGTTTTGACTTGATATAGTCCGGAACTCGTAGTAAATAATGCTAGGTGTATAGGGACCGTAACATCCTGAACTAGTCGTGAACTGAGCGGTTATAGGAGGAATCATGCACTAGGTGTGATCTGAGCACTTAGAAGATGAAAAGCCCGATACTAGGACCTAGAGGTTAATTGGTGAAGGTTATAATGCGTGTTTATAAACAACTCACTTAGTAATTAAGGTATGTGACACATCGAGGTTAGGCTCTCGTAGGTACCTTAGTTGTTAACGTAGGGAAACTTTAATTGACATAGTGTAATAATAAGGTATTACTACAACAAGGATAATTCACCGCCGAACATAATCTAAGTAACTATGTTATATAGCGGTCATGCCAAATATGAAGAAGGGAGGGAGTCCAACCACTATGCCTAGCCTCTATATTTCTTGAATCTATTATACATTCTGTTATTGATCCACCTCACTTACCTGGGAATTTTCATAGTGACAAAGACACATGAGACAAACCAAAAATAGTTGCACAAGAAAAATATGTATCTAGTGCTACTGAGGTATTTGTTTAAAGTGCATGCAGACAGGTACTCAAGAGCTAAGGATTACAAAGGCTAGCAACAGCAAAAATCAAAGACAGCATTCTCATAGGAAAACTCTCAAAGTGATGAGAGATGGAGCAAATTGAAAAAGAGAAGCTGCAACCAAAAAGTCAATGGTCGGGAGGATCATTTGACTAAGGCTTCTACAGGAAGAAAAAGAGTAAAAGGGCACTCATTAATGTGGAGCTCGCTGAGTTGACTCTAAGGAGTGGAGAGGAGGAAAGAACTATCAAAACTTCCAAAACAGAGAGGGTTGACTGCTACATGCTTGAGTGGAAAGACAGAAAAGCTACACCACCGACTCCAACTCAAGAAGTACAGGTAAAGATAGAGATAGAGGAGCTGGAGAATGAAATGGCGCGGCTAGAGATAGAGACAGCTCAGGAAGAGGAGGTACCCGAGGAACTCACTGATAAACTGAAGATGCTAACTATTGAAGTGGACATCCGAGCAACATGGGTCAAAGCATGGGGTAGAAACCGAAAAGTGGCCAGAAAATCTAAGTTTGGGGTTAATACGCCACCTCTGAAGAAGCCTGCTGCTGAGAGAAAAGAGGAAAGAAAGAAGAACAACTGGGTCAGAGCATCAAATGAAGAAAAGAAGGAACATCCACCAAAAAGCAAGGGGAAGTCCATCATGAAAACAATACCTTCAGAAGATGATGAACGACTCTGCTTTGCCACCTTCAAAGAAAAACAGAACCCAGAGAAGTATGAAAGAAGCAACAAGAAAGAGGGAGGAGCTAAGGCGAAAGCTCCTACAGATGAGAGAGACATGCGAACCTATCCTCTGTAATGGAGGAAATGCCTCAAGCTAATGAGAGGCTAAACAAGCGCTGCTTGGGAGGCAACCCAAGGATGAGTATTTTAATTTCAGCATTTTCAATTCAGTATTTTCAATTCAGTTTTTTCAATTCAATAAAATATGACTAGAATTCTGCATGTCATCTTCATTTGTAAACAGCCCTTATTCAAACTTACAAAAAATTAAATAACTGTTTGCTATTTATTATCTAGTGCAGGATAAACTGTTATAGGTAAGATTGCGGCGAAGTGAGTTATAAATTCTGATGAGCCGAATTTCACGCCTTCATACAGAAACCAAAGGTGATTGCTCCGAAGTGCGAAGTTCAGGAGACAGAGAGACGAGTAATGAAGCTGGTGTCTGTGGGACAAATGTTCAACTTTCAGATACCTAAGCCATGAGACGATTTGAGCCAAATATTTCCAAACGGTATTGCCACTTTCTTTCGAATTACTATGAGAGTACCGTGCACTTGTTTATTTTCTAGAATTTGCTCTAATTCTCTGCCGACTAGTTGATTTGATATTATATGCATTGAGGCAATTGTTTGTTATAACCCAGAGCCTTTTTCAAGCCACCCTTATTATATTATTATCCTTTGCTAGCCAAATTTGAGCCGTAAAAAAATTATCCCTTTTTGTTTCGGTGACAAACCACGATATAAGCCTATAGACCAGGAAAACAATGATTTACCCTCTTTGGAGTTAGGTAATAGTTCTCAAAAGTCTTGGCAACAAAATAAGTTTGGGGTTGCTCATGGAACTAGCAACGTCTAAGTTTGGGGTGGGTATACGGAGAACTATCACTACAAAAAAAGAAAAATAAATGAAAAAGAGACGGGAAAACATCAAAAAATTCCCTAAAAAAATAGTCTCTTAAAAAAATGAATGAAAAAAGAAAGAGCCAAAGGGCAAAAGAAAGAGCCAAAAGGCAAAAACAGTGATAGAAAAGAACCACACAAAGACACATCCGGTTCTTATTTTCCGATACCAACACAAAAGGCACCCTAAGGAACAAAGGTTGCGTACACAAAAAGGAACAACAAAGTAGAACTTAACTCCAATGTTTAGCCTACTATTCACAAAAATGTCCTACCTTGACCTAAGCCACGTTATAACCCTGAAAAGACCTCCAATAATGCATGTATATTGAATTTTGACTGGTTGCTTAGAATTCTTGCAAGCCTATGGTAAAATGGCAGGTTGTGCGATGATTGAGAGATAACCCTTTCAATTAGGAGCGAAAAACACAAATGTGATAGAGAGAAAAAGTTGAACATGGACTCTTGGAGACATTTGTCCGATTTGCTACTATTGACGTCTCCTGAGCCTAGCAGGACTGAGCATGATCGCTGCGGTAAGAAATCAGCGGTACCATTGCTGAAATATTAAGCAAGGTTGTGAAATTCCTATCATCTTTATTTATCTCTTATTTCTCTAACGATCTTGTCTGACAGCATGTTACTTGAGGACAAGCAACAGTTTAAGTTTGGGGTTGTGATGACAGGAATTTCTACGTCATTTTTAGTATTATTATTAGTAGTAAAATGACCAAGACAGGCCCAAATACGAAGGAAAACCTACAAAAGCAAGAAAAAGCATCAAGACAGAGTCCAAGATGCAAAAAGACAAGAAAAAGCCCAAAAAGTGAAGAAAATCAGCATTCCATCGCAGCACGATGGCTCCCATCATGCCACGATGGGAACTACTTGTTCGCCAAGAAATCCGAAGCAATAAATCTGAAGAGAATCTGTCCATCGCAGCACAATGTGTGCTATCGCAGCACGATGGAGTAACTTGGCGCCCAAGCTGATGAAATGCACAGGATCAGTTATAAAACTGAACTAAATCTTCACATCGCAGCACGATGGCCTCATCGTACTGCGATGCCTTGCTGAGGCCCATTACGAAAACTATAAATAGAGCCTCCCATTCATTGTTTTATTCATTCAGAAATAGTAGAACACTCTCTACTATAAGGAGAGGTTCAGAGGAGCTCTATTTGGCATAGTTTTCTCCCCTTACGGGAAAACTAACTCAGCAAGGTATGATTTCTTTAGGCTTTTGTATTTAGGTTATAATTTATTGTAATTTAAATATGTAGTCTTTATTATTTATGCCTTAGGTTGTGGTGGAGAAGATGAACTCCCCTATGAATATTTGGAGTCTGTGATTGAGTCTAAGTTATAATAAATGATATTTAGTAATTATGTTTGTTATTTACTTTCGTGCACTTTAATAACGTATTCTCGTAATCTGGCCGGATAAGCGGGAGCGCCCATAGAATTGATATCAGGTTTTGACTGGATATAGTCCGGAACTCATAGTAAATAATGCTAGGTGTATAGAGACGGTAACATCCTGAACTAGTCGTGAACTGAGCGGTTAGAGGAGGAATCATGCACTAGGTGTGATCTGAGCACTTAGAAGATGAACAGCCCGATACTAGGACCTAGAGGTTAATTGGTGAAGGTTATAATGCGTGTTTATAAACAACTCACTTAGTAATTAAGGTATGTGACACATCGAGGTTAGACTCTCGTAGGTACCTTAGTTGTTAACGTAGGGAAACTTTAATAGACATAGTGTAATAGTAAGGTAATACAAGGATAATTCACCGCCGAACATCATCTAAGTAACTATGTTATACACCGGTCATGCCAAATATGAAGAAGGGATGGAGTCCAACCACCATGCCTAGCCTCTATATTTCTTGAATCTATTATACATTCTGTTATTTATATTTCTGCAAAGCATTACGCTTATTTTATAAAAAACCTTTTCAAAAACCAAAGCGAATGCAAACTATCACAAACTTAAATAACGCTAGTGAAGCTTTGGCACGATCCCTGTGGATACGAACTCATTCTAGACACCTAGAGTGTGAATTATTACTTGTCGACAGACTGGTGCACTTGCCAGACCGTAGTCACATAGTTATTTAACCATGTTAACCAAAGGTTTTCTTGCTCTGTCTTTTAATTTTCTGTCATTATATGCTGGCTGGTTGTTTCTCTGCTTCTACTCTTTCTTCTTTTTTCTTTTTGCCCTTGTGGCATGGTTACAGTGAGAAGCTCTGCACCTGAGCTTGAGAAAAGCTTAGGCTAAGCTAGGGGTCTTTATGTTGGGTCACCGGACAGTTGACTAGTGACTCTAACATAATCACCCCTCCTAGAATAGATCCTCTAGGAGATGTCGGGACACCGGACAGTTGACTAGTGTCTCCGATGTTTTCTTGTTGGGTCCATGACTCTAGGGACCTTTTGTTGACCGGTTTAGAACCTAAACTTGTTATTAGGGACCTCTGTTTAGAACCCGAGTCAAGGTTACACAGTGACCTTACCTAGAGGAGATTTCTCTTTGGACGCATTTGCCGTGAGCTTTTGCAATAACGACATCGTTTCCAAACGGGCGATCCATGATTTTGGGCACCTTATCAAACCTAGAATAACATGTGAGTGGGGTGGGTTGCAGGTAACTTTGAGCCTTTCAACCTCAGAAATAACAATTAAACATCTGCTTCACCGTGACAGAATCTGCTACAAAAAGTGCATTCATACATCCATGCACTCATTCATTCATAAATTCATACAAAAATGTTTTTGCATAACATTTGCATAAAAAATAAAATGATAAAGCATAAAAGACTTTTACATGCATTTGCATTCATACAAATAAAAACCATTATTTCATCCTCATCTGTCCACTTCAACAGTTATATCCCCGATACCAACATTGGACAAGAAGCGCCTCTAGATTCATCATGGAAAATTGGCAAGAACAACATAACGACTTGAAGGGAGAGGTAGCCCAGTTGGCCGTAAAGATGGATCAGGTCCTTGAAATGTTGGCTAATCGAAACCAGTCACCACCACCAGTTGTGAATGAAGAAACAGCGAGGTTTTCCTCCTGGGTATACACCACCAGGTTATGTACCCCTCGCAGATGGGGTTCCCTTTGTTCCGCCACCAGTTAACAACACGGAAAATCAGGCAGGGGCAACTTTAGTTCAGTCAGGGCATGTTCCATCTCAAGAAGTTCAAGGGGACCCCAGAGATGCTTACCTAGGTCCTGAGATACACAGTGGTGAACCCAAGTTTGACTTTGCTATTCCTCAGTTGGAGGAAGCTAAACAGAAATTCAAGGCTATTGAGGACCGGTTGAAAAAATAGCGGGAGATAGTGATTCACTAGACTTTGCTGACATATGCTTAGTGTCTGACTTGGTATTGCCTCCAAAGTTTAAGGTTCCAGAATTTGAGAAGTACATGGGTTTGAGTTGTCCAAAGAACCATTTGATCATGTATAGCAGAAAGATGGCGTCTTATGCCAATAATGACAAGCTGATGATTCACTGCTTTCAAGATAGCCTTGCAGGGGCATCCCTCAATTGGTACATGCAGCTAGAAGGCAGTCGCATCTGATCATGGAGAGACTTGGCCAATGCTTTCATCAAGCAATATCAGTATAACTTGGATATGGCTCCAAGTCGCACCCAATTACAGAACATGACTCAAAAGGAGGGTGAATCCTTCAAAGTGTATGCCCAGAGATGGAGAGAGTTGGCTGCACAAGTACGTCATCCACTCCTAGAGACGGAACTTGTGGATATATTCACAAATACTTTGTTAGGGGCATACTTTGAAAGGATGATTGGTTGTGTGTCATCTGGTTTCTCCGACTTGGTCAGGATAGGCGAAAGAATTAAAAGTGGGCTCAAGAATGGAAAGATTCAACCCACAGCTGGAAGCCAGAGCAACACAGAAAGGCATGCGAGTAGCTTTGTCAAGAAAAAGAAATAGGAAGAAACTAATGTTGTTACTTCAAAAAGGGGCCTGACAGTATCAACTCAAATCCTGCAGCAGTACAACATCAACAACCTCAAGGATACTCTTTCCAAATGCCTGTGAATCCCGTGCCACAAAAAGCTCAACAAGTACAACATACTCAACAGCGAGCTAAAAAGGTCTTTGATCTGATTCCTGTGCCAGACAGACAGCTTCTTCCTTATTTGGTACACAATAGAATGGTAACCCCTAGGGCGCTGAAGCCCATGACTGCACCATTTCCAACTTGGTATGACTCGGAAGAAAAATGTGAGTTTTATGAGGGCGCAGAAGGACATACCGTTGACAATTGCATAGCCTTTAAATACAAGGTTCAGGAGCTCATTGATCATAAATTGTTGACTTTCAAGGAAGAGGGGCCGAATCATGAAGGATAATCCACTGCCCAGTCATGTAGATCCACTTGTGGATGCTAGTTGAAGAGCTTAAGGATTGGATCAAGTCATAAAATTATCATTTAAGGCTGTTTTTTTTTCTAATTTCCTTGACTAAGTGTTTACTTGTCTTTTAAACTTTGTTTCCTTTTAATAGTAATCATAATGAAATAATGATGCATGTTTTGAATCCATTCTTTCATGACCATTCACTCTTCTCTCCTCTTCTTCACAAAAGCAAAATATAATACTTCTTCTTTTCATTTCTTTCATTATCAATTCTGTTTCAACAAAGATTGGAGAGAGGATGATGAAAAATGAAATAGCCAAGTTGCTACAGTATGCTTTTGAATAAAACTTTGCTGATGATGTAATGCATTGTTTCCAATCCCCAAACACCGGAGGAATAAGGAAGATAATCTGTAGTCACCCCTTTTGAGCCTAGAATTTGGTGTTTCTTTCTATACGAAAAAACCCGCAATCTTAACCCGGGGCAGGGTAGTGTTCAATAAATTCGATCATGCGTTCGAGTTTCAAGAGAAAAGCAAAAAATCAATAAGGTGTTTCTCAAAGACCATTACCAAGGCAGTCACAATTCTCCAAACAATGTCCAAAAAAAAAAAGTCCGCTAAGTCCAAACCTCAAAATGGCTTAGGCAAAAATTAGGGTATCCCGCTAGACTAAAAATGCAAAAGAATAGTCTAGGCAAAAGTTAGGGATTGAAAAAATGAAAAAAAAATGCAAAAAGTGAATGTCACCAAGATTCACGACAAAACAAAATCATGTGACCAAAACAAAAGGCAATGTGACTGCCACACAAAAAAAGAAAACACATCCTTGGTCTCCGAGCCATCATATCCTCACCATCACAATCCCAAAAACCTCTTGGGACTTGAATTCATGAGTTGAGTTAATTGAACTTAGAACTGAAGATCATCACGAAGAATAGGATGGGTTAAAATTAAACTTTGAGCCTTATATCTTTTTATTCAGAAACCGTGAACCAGACCACGTTACAACCCTCAAAAGACCTAATTGAAGCAGGGTTTATTTTGAAAGCATGCAGTAGCAAGGTTGCGTTAACCTGACTCCCAAAAATCTTTTGTTAATATCATATTCTCCCACCATCTTCCACAATATACATCCATTGTACATAAATACCATCTCAATTTCAATTTCAAAACTTGCATTAAAATTGAATTAGAATTACTATTTCAAGCAAACAGATTTATCTGCAAGTGTGCGCTTAACAATAAGGAAGTTCCAACTCTGAGTTATTACCGAGCAATCAAGAAGAACCTTGGACTAATTTGGGGCCACAATCTCAGGACTTCATTTAATCATGGGGCACATCCCTTAGAAAGTTCTTTCAGCGCGGATAGAGTGTTCTAAGATCACATCATGAAAAGCGGTATCAAAAGGTGTCAATGACCTAACAAATCAGTTCAAGACACTTCTGTTTAAGGGCAAATCACCTTGGGATTTAGCCAATCAAGAGCAAACTCTTATAACTATGGCCATATCACCTGAAGATCCCGATGGCCCAGCCAAACATGTTTCAAGAATGGGTCAATCAGATGGCATGTCTCTCAAAGGGGGAGAACCAATATCAGTAAGTTGGCCAAAAGTCAAGGAAAAAACTTCAAATATCCAACAGATTGGGGCAAGACAAGATACACAGGGGCAGGTTCTCCCTATACCTTCAAGCTACTCAAGCAAAGCCTGACAGATATCTGCAACCATTAGGTCCGGAACTTGTGTCAGGGATCAACATCAAGCCACCATTCCACAAAAAGCCTGGACACCAGAAATACTCATCACCCACCATAGGGGCATTAATAGTCATCATGCATTAGTCATGTCATTTCATTCATGCACTAATCATGTCATTTCATTCCAGCATCCGGTATGCCCCATACCACAAATCCAATAACCTCATAACCAAGCAGCCACATCAAACATCCACAGTCAAGAACTTAACCTTGCATTGACAAATGTTAAAGTCCAATCATTATTGGCACCAACTCAAAGTCCAATCATTATTGGCACACCACTCAAAGTCCAAATCATTATTGACATGCATTCTATTTCGTGCATTCATTTATGCATCTAATCAGACATTTCATTTGCATTAGCCTTGTATTCTTAGGCATTAAAAAAAACAATCATTGCATCATCCCGAGCATGCATTCATAAAAATATGTTCGAAAGTTTCTCCTCGAAGAATACAACTTTTGGTCCCCTAATCACGAGAAAGGCAGTTTGGTTGTTTTCCCTAACAGGTCGGTTGGTGAACCGTCTCCCTAACATTCCCGTCATGAAACTGCAAGACATCCAGCTTTCTCTCACAGTAGCCTCTCCAACAGCCTCTCCCAGAAGAGCATCTCACAGCAGCCTCTCCTAGAAGAGCATCTCACAGCAGCCTCTCCCAGAAGAGCATCCCAGAACAGCCTCTCCTAGAAGAACATCTCACAGTAACCTCTCCCAAAAGAGCATCTCTCGAAAAACCATCACTTCAGGCTCTCCGCATAGAGGAACCTCAGCCTCTTCTTATAGACCAAACTGCAGCCTCTTCTCACAGAGCAGCATTAGCCTCTTTCTGTAGAGCAACCTCAACCTCTTCTTATAGAGAAAACTTCAGCTTCTTCCCACAGAACAGCATTAGCCTCTTTCTCTAGTGCAACCACAGCCTCTCCACATAGAGCAACCCCAACATCAGACTCTTCCTGTAGAGAAAACTTCAGCCTCTTCTTGTAGAGCAAATATAACTTCTCCTTATAGAGCAATCCATATTTTAATTTCAAGTTTGTCCGGTTCCCCAAAGGAAATCAATGGTATATGGTAAGGTGTCCCAATCCTCGTACATGGCCAGGCTAACCAACTGCTTTTGTGACTAATCAAGAAAGATGTCTTTCTCTGTTAAAGAAATCAAGAGTATTCAGTTAAGGGCTGATAACCAACAAGAGTCCACCACTTCAATGCGGAAAGATCAAATGTTCCGATGTCGGGGCAGCAGCAGATCTCACGCATCTCATGCATTTTCATGCATTTCATGCATTCATCAAAAATATTCAAGCTCACTGCCAAAATCATGCATACAGTCCAATTTTGCATAATCATGAATCATACCAAGCATGCATTCATAAAAGATGTTCAAAAACTTCTCCTAATTACGAGAAAAAATGGTTTAACGCATCTCCTCGGTAATTGGGTCAATAAACCACATCCACAGCAAACTCGTCAAGAAAAGATGGGGCATCCGTTTTCTTTCCCCAGTGAATCTTAAGATTTCCTTATAAACCCGTACACCTTAGGGTAGTGGTTTCCTTCAGGATATACAACACTTAGGTGTTACATCCACCTTCAGAATCTAAGCACCTGCGAGGCGACGATTTATCTTCAGGATTCAAGCATCTGGTTAGGCGACAATCCACCCTCAGAATCTAAGCACCTACGAGGAGATGATTCATTATTTTCAAGAATACCTGGTCAGAGTTCCTGCAATAAGGATACCAAACAGGTATACTCGTTCCTTTTATCTCACTATGCTCATGCAAAATTAGGGCATTCTGTATTTAATTATCTTTCACCAAAAGAATACGAATACTGAGGTCATTCGCATTCTTAAGGTCTAAGCTAATTAAATAGGGGCAGCTGTCATACCCTAATTTTGCCTCATGCCATTCTCACATATTTTTACCCTTTTGTCAACATTGTGCATATTTTAGAAAAAAGTCTACAAAAGTCAACTGTTGACCTAAAAAGTCAACCTTTGACCCCAAAAAGTCAACTTTTGCATATAAACTCATAAAAATATTTTCTTTCCATATTTTTCATGGCATAATTTTTATTTTTATTTTTCATGGCATATTTGATGTTTTTCTTTATTTTAATTGCATTTTTCATTTATTTTTAATTCTTTTATTTTTGTTACTTGTTATCCAAGAAACCTCCATTCCTTCACAAATTTTTAACTTTTACCCAATCCAATCTCAATCCATTTCAAACACAAAAACTATCTCATCATCATAATCCCCAAAAATATTCCATTTTCTCAAATTAATTTCTATTTCCTTTTACTCATTTTTTCAATTTTTCATTCAACCAAAAAATCAACAAAAGGAAGTACACTAGAACCTTCTCATTCTCTACACATCATCACTTCACCCCAAGTACACTTGAACCTTCTATGCCTTCCACCTCATCACCACAAAAAATTAACCCATATGCTACAAAAATTCATCATAAAATATCATAAACCAACTTCTCCAAATTACCCCTTTCTTGTCCATTAATTCACACTCATTCTTGACCTAATCCTTCACTTATAAATACATCTCATCCTTGATGAGAGAGAAGGACGAAAAATCATATCAAAAACCATACAAAAATTCATCATTTTCTCTCATTCTCACCATTTTCGTTTTCGATCAAAACACCCACAAAACTCAAAATTCTCTTCACAAACAATTTGTAATCACTCACAGTAGCAAGAATACAACATAAAACTGAAGCTCTAACGTGGGAAATTGAAGATCAAAACACCAAAAAATCAAAATAAAGTTGAGTACGGTTGGACCATTTCAGAACCCCAAACAAGGTTGTTATTACTTGATTCATACTTCTGGAAGTGTTTTAAAGCTTTTCTACGGTTTATTTTTGCTTAATTGTTGCTTAATTGTGTTTTACTATTTTTGAGTTTCGAACGTTTTCCCTTTGGTTTTCAAAATCTAAGCTTCTTTTCCAAAAACTAAGACTGGATTCGGAATCTACACGAAATTTTGAGCGATATAGTGTACTAGTTTGTTGATTTTGAACTCCGGCACAGTGGCCGGAGGTGGCACCACCGTGACGCCGCCGTCCGATCAAATGATTTAATTTCTTTTAATCTTGTGCATTCATTCCTGTTAAGTCCCAACCGTCAGATCTGAGATTGGTTTAAGTGACTGGATCTGAGGGCTTGAGATGGGTGGCGCCCTGATTTGGCTGATGGTGCGACACACAGGATTATTTTCATTTGACTTCTCTTTTTTCTGTTGACTGAGCGTTGGGCTTGGGCCTGGCCGACCAGAATTGCTATTCACACCACCCTCTACTTACTTTCTGCACCCCCCTTGAACTTAATTTTAATTAATTTTTTAGCTTATTTCAAAAGCACTTATTTGGACAGTAGCTTAGTTAAGCTTATTGACCCAATTTTTTTTTCTTAAATAATATATAGGGCTTAGTTTTGTCTTTTATTATTTTTTAGCTTATTTCCATAAGCCATTTTGTGAATTAATTGCTTTTCTAGCTTATTTTCATAAGTGCTTAAGTTGGACAATCACTTTTATAAGTGCTTTGACCACTTTTTTTTGCACAAACAGAATTGTTTACCTTTGAATAGCTTATATTGATCACATTTATTTACTTTCACTTGATTATTCATGTTTATGCTTAATTAATTCATTGATTCGCTACATTAATCCTTGCACTTTTAGTTAATTATTGCGTCATCCATAATTATTCATTCTTGTTTCATTCATGCATATTTAATTATATCATGTTGATTCATGAATTTTTATTCAAGCACTTGCATTCAAGCATATTTAATTTAATTGTCGCTTTATTATTATATCAATTGTTATTGTTGTAATTTCGCGCACTTTCTTCTCTTTTTATCTCTTCCTTTTGGACCTTATTTCTTTAAATAAATTAACAAAGATTTTCATAATAACTAAAGAATGAAAAAGGGGGAATCTGACAGTTGCTTCTTTCTTCCCTGAGTTATCTTGGTAGTCGGTCAGTTGACTAGTTTACTCGAGCCACTCTCATTCAAAAACAAACGTTAAAATTAAGTCAACACACTTAAACTTCTTTTCAGAAAACACGGATATACGCTTTATCCATTTCTCTGACACATACACGCTTAAGCCTCTCTTAAGAGCATACAAACACTGTTGTATCAGCGGAATGCGAATTAAGCAACATCCGTCAAACAACTCTTTTTTTACAATGGATATGCGTTTTATCTACTCCTCTGACACATACACAGCTTAAGAACATAGAAGCGTCGTTGTATCAGCGGAATACGAAATAAACGTTACCCATTAAAAACAGCCAACCAAACAAACATGTTTTATCAGAACTACGTGAGCTTTGAATTTCTCATTGCACTCTTGGGAATACGTAAGAGCGGGCTCCTACAACCGTCAAGCTCGTCATTAATAAAAACCTTTTTATTTGGAAACGAAGTAGAAGCTAGACAATGATTGAGCAATTTAATTCGGAACCGCGCAGACAAACCTTAAACCACCTAAACGGTTCCAATCGAGTACGATGAATGCGAGGGGTGCTAACACCTTCCTCTCGCATAACCAACTCCCGAACCCGCCATGGTTATTTAACCATGTTAACCAAAGGTTTTTGTGATATTTTCCTTTCCCCTTCCGGAATAAATAAACGTCAATGGCGACTTCATTGTATTGAATGATATTTTCCAGCCGCGACAAGATGCAACATGTTCTACAAGAAGTGCCAGACATCTTGCTACTGGGTAAAGAACATGTTCAAGCAACATGTTTAAACAAGATGTCCTAGACATTGACGTAGGACATCTTGACCCAGAAATGAAGATTTAAACATATCCATTAGTGCGCGTATCTTTCCAAACTTGTTACAAGCGCAAATCTTCAAATGACAGCTGATCAACGGTTGTATAACAAGTTTGTTATCAATCTTATATGTTAAGATACGATTTGTATCTTAATTAAATTGGATAAAGTTCAAATTGAATCTTTATCTTATGGAGTTTGTTTTCTTAAAACAGATTATTGTAATAACTAAATTCCTATAGATTTGCATCTCAAAATCTCTACAATCAAGAGAAGCTGCACATCTATAAATAGAGACTCAAGTCAGAGTTTCAAAGCACCACAATAATGTAGAATTGCGAGTCAAAGAACTTGTGCCCACTGCACAAGGTTGTACCAGTGGCTGAAGCTTAGATTCTAGGTATTTAGTTGCTAGGTTGTTGTTGTTGAATGGTTTATTCAACACCATTGATAACTACTGAAGGTGTTAATCACTTGTGACTACTGATTTGGGGAAAGTGAGTAGGTTCTCATATCTAGGGGAGTAAGCTCTTAGGTAGAAAGTCATTGGGTAGTTTTTGGTAGTAGGATTTGAATAAAGGGTTATTCATATAAGACCAGTAGGCTAAGAATTACTAATAGTGAATTTCCTTTACTGGATTGGTATCCCCCAGAATAGGTGTATTTAAACATCGAACTGGGTAAACAATTTATTGAGTCGTTTACTGTCTTTCTTTATTGATTTCCTATATACACTATTAACGTTATATAATCCTGCATCCAGTTGTCGTACCAGATGTCCTAGACATCTTGTAAAATACACAGTTGTCTCAGACATTGTGTAAGACATTTGTCCTAACAGAATTTCAAACAACATCAATCAACGATATCAAATAAGATTGACAATGACAACAACAACAACATATAAAATCAAATATTAACTTCTCACAACAAACCACCCAATAATTACAGAAAAATAATCAAATAATTTCCTTTAAATTATTTCTTTTTATTTAATATCTTCTAAAAGACAAAGATTCTACCACTATCTCGCAACACAATCCCTATGTAGCATGAGTGTATGGAGAAAAAGCTCTCACCTTTAAGCGCTTTCCTTCCAAATAGTGATACTAGATATCCTATAGTTGCACGATCAATTGCACAAAGTTTCTCTAAGGATAAAAATTGCACTAAGAATTGATGTTGGTACAAACAAAAGAGGTGTCGGTGATGGAAATGGCTTCAGCAGCACTAGAGAGTTTATAAGGTTGAGGCTGGAAACACCATAGGGTAGTCCGAAATTTATGGACAGGCAGTATGCGTTTTTTTTTTTATTATTATTCTTCTCCTCAGTCAACCACCCATTATCAAATTGTTTTCTTTTAACTCCTATAATCTTGTATCATAATTAATGGAAATGAATTCTATTTTGTTTTAATTATCATAAAGGATATTAATACACCAAATTTCCAACATATATGATGATACCTCATCATTCCTCTAAACCAAGGATCATTTCAAGCGCTTTTAGTGTGTTTTTGCTAATAAAGTTGGCTACAAGTCATGAAGAATGAAGGTTTTAAGAGATTACTTGTATTCCAAGCCAATACCAAAAAGGAGGGAAAAACAAGTGAAATAGTGGTTATAAGGCTCCTGGAAAAGTCGCGTAGGCGAACAGAGGATTCGCGTGCGCGAAGGTTTGAGTTTGATAAGAGGAAAACCTTCTGGAAAAATCGCGTGCGCGAGCAAAAGCATAGCGTGCACGAAGGTTGCGCGACATCAGGCCTCGCGTGCGCGAGACTTGCGCGGAACAGGAAAAATGTATAAAAGCTGATCTGACACTGAGTATTGGGGTTACGCGGTTTTGAAGGAAAATTGGTCATTGGAGCTCAATTGGAAGTGGATTCAAGCAAGGAACAAGGGTGGAAACACTCCAACACTTCTTGATGATGAAATCTTCTATGCTTCTTCATGTAATCTCTCTTCTAATCATGATTTGCTAGATCCTTAGATTGAATCTTTAGGGGATTTTCTATGTAATTTGGGTTGAACCATGTGAACTTGATTTTATATTAATGCACTATGATCTAGTTTTCTATCAATTGTTCTTTGCTCTTAATGCTTCATATGATTTGATGAAATTGTGTGATGAATTTGATAGTTGATTTATCATGAGAATGGAAATTAGCTATAGACCTAGGAATGATTGAACAATTGATAATCACTTTAGAGATTTAGGATTATTAATTGTGATTAAGGAATCAATGTTTGTGAAAACCTCACTTAAACACAAATTCAGCCAAGAGATTGGAGAATTGTGATTAATTGAGAGGATTAGTATCCAAGAGATTGGGATTAATCATTTTATTGATTCAATCTATGAAACTAGTTGATTAGTCCATGAGTATATAATATGTTTCACCAACCCTATTTCTTTGAAATGAACCAAAGAGATTCAATCGCCCGCCAACCGTTTGATAAAACTCCTCAATTAGTTTGAAACAACAATTTGTAGGCAAACTCCCCCCTTTTAATGTCTTTAATTTTACATTTACTAGATAAGCCAATTAGCCATTGTTGAATAATCTCAATCCTCGTGGGATCGATTTTATTACTACTTGCGATACTTCGTGCACTTGCGAAATATTCCATCAATATATAAGTTTGGTTTTGGCAACTAAGTAAAGGTAAATCTATATCTATATATATATATTATTTGAGACCTATTTTTCAAGGTCTATTGTACACATGGCATGTTCATATTATTCCTCTTCTCATATGATTTTGGCAATAAATTCACTTAAGCAATTATTCCTCTTGATTTGATTTATAACCGGAATAATAATTTCACATTAATTACAATGAACAACTTGAGTGGTACCATATAAGGGTGTGTTTGGTTCGGGGTAAATGGAAGGGAGGGGAGGTGAGGGAATATTTTTAAGTAAATGTGTTTGGTTCAATTTTTAGAAGGGGAGGGGAGAGGAGGGGAGGCAAGTCAACTTAATACAATTTTAGTTATATTGACATTATTGTCCTCATATTTATTTTAAAATATCAAAATTATCTCTACCTATGATTTTTTATATTGCTAACTTGTTATTTTTCTTTTTCAAGGCCTTTTATCACATTTATTATTGTATATATAGTTTTTGACTAAATTATTATATACTCTGTATATAGTTGTTACGTTCATTACTATCTTTTACTTATAAAAGGAAGCTCCTACATAGCTCCTATGCAAGTATTTTGCCTATGTGGCACTTCTAAAAAAACTCCACATCCCTATTGAAATTTTACCAACTAATATCTAAAAAAATATAAATAATAATGATAATAATTCAACAAAAAAAATTAATAATAATAACCATGTATATATTTATGATACTCAACTTTTAGAATTCTATTAGAATTGTATGGGATATTATAAAATTTACCCACCGTAATGTATATATGATCACCATCATTATTATCATTTTCATTACAATAATAATAGTTATTATAGTCTATAATATTATATTATGCATGTTGTGGTTGTTCATATTCGTAACATAAGTAACTAATGAAATTTATGCTCTACTGAAATAATGCATATTCTATTCATATTCATAACTCTCTATAATACTTTAATGAAATAACTCACTCACCAATTTATATGTAACAGCCCGTTTTTCAAAGGCCAGAAAAGGCACTATATTTTTTTTTTCCTTTTTCAACTAACACTCAGAGTGCGCATAGAATATTTTTCAATGAGCCGACATTCAAATATACAAAAAGACTCATTACCATAAGGTGCTTCGACAAGCAAAGTGTATTCCTGAATAATTACAATCCAAGTCTAAGTATTCAAATACTTCCAACAAAGCAAGTTAGACACCCTATGCTAACCAAAAAACACGGTGCACAAAACACACCGGCGCATAGTCTAACTATACTAAGCTTCACCACATGCTCACTATGGCCCAGAACTGCCACCGTCGTCACCACGACCTAACCCAACATCTGGGTGGGATGAGCCCGCAAATGAAAGAAAGGGTCACCACAAAATATATAGTATGTATATATATAACCGGTGCGAAATATTGTACACATAACAATAATTCCACAAAACACAAGAGAAAGCTCTTAACCAACAAAGAAATTCCCACCAACGGGTTCATATAAGCAATGCACACATAGCCTATAATGCAACCTCTACAATGCGTGGTACTAACCCTAGCTACCACAATGCATGAGTTTAATTCCGGAATCGTAGTTCCATCCCATACTAAAATACCAACGAAATCACAAGGTTAAGGTGGATCCACTCCCGCAATCACACCCCATGGTCCACTCCCGCAACCATGTATCGAACTCAACAACAATCTCGTAGCTCTCCCGATCACTACGAAATCACGAAGGATTAAGGTGGATCCACTCCCGCAATCACACCCCATGGTCCACTCCCGCAACCATGTATCGAACTCAACTAAATCACACAAGATTTAGGTGGATCCACTCCCGCAATCACACCCCATGGTCCACTCCCGCAACCATGTGTTGAACTCAATAAAACCCTATAAGAATCAGGTGGGTCCACTCCTGCAACCACACCTCGTAGTCCACTCCCGCAACTACGCTCTAACAATGCATGAGCATACGATTCCCCATGTATACTAATGCAATGAATACATACCTCTCTAGCATATGTAAACCAAACATAACAACATACATACATATCCAATCATATGTAACAAACCACAACAAACATACATACATTTCCAATCATATGTATTCACCCACATGTTCATACATACATCTCCAATCATATGTAAAACAACGCACGTATTGTAAACACTTTCTCATCACGAGAATACATAACACATACATGCCAAACACACAAACACGCATCACCGAAAATAACCAACAAACATGTTATAACTCAGTGAAAAGACAGAAATAAAGTGATGCCCTTTCCTCGGCAAGCTTCCGTCAACAACACACGCTCAAACAACACAACGCGCTTCCTAAAACAAGCAGCGCAACAATCAATACATTGTTTTCTAACCAATCGTATTGAAACTACACCAAAACCCCAAAAACCTAAAGGTTCCTAAGGAAAATCCACTCTTTCGGATACCATACCAAAAACTACCGTATTGATCAACCCCCATGAGTTATTTGTACTATTTTTAGGACCCAAAACTGTTGGCCAAAGTCTTAAATAATTTGAAATGCAAAATGGTCGTTTTCTTGCGTTACAAGCTACGTACTTTCCGAGTACCCGAAAAACTCGTTTCCAATCCCAACCACTTCCATAAATTAATAAAAAGGGATTAGAAAGCTAAAAACCAAGTTTAGAAATCAGAATCCAAAATCTCAACTCCCAGAGCTCGCCCTGGCGAGTTGGTGGCGAGTGAAGGCAGAGAGTACTGGTCTCACTCGCTCTGGAGCTCGCCCTGGCGTGTTGTCAGGACCTGTGACACTCGCCCTGGCGAGTAACAACTCGCTCAGCGAGTTGCACCTGTCATGACAGCACAAGACAGCAACTCACACCACCTTTTTCCACCCCAAGCCTAGTTTGATTCTATTAGTTCCCAACACTTTTTCAAGGCATAAAAGTAAACCATTTTCATAAGCAAGCAACACATTTCCGAAAGCATGTTGGTTGCTTCGAGTGCAAGTTATTTGATTTTCATTTCCAAAATCAAAACCAAATCCAAGCACAAGCTTTAATACGGGCCTTAACCGTCCGGTAATCATTTTCAAACATGTTTTCAAGGTAAAAAGCGACACCACATGTCACAAGAGTTTTAAATCATTTTGACCCCGAAACACTACCCAAAAACACTTAGGAAATATTTTCATAAACCTCAAAATATTTTTCATCGGATTTTCCAAAACAAAACCATACAACGCATTTCCCTTTCGCCCAAAGGTTCAAAGACAACTTTTCTTTTCAAAACCTTACAACATAACCTCATGTAATTGATCAATACTCTAAACTTTCAAAACCCTAACTTTTCTCATGAGATTCTCACAAACTCATGGAAAATTGAAATAACAAAGCCTACACATGCTTACTAAACCCTCATGAACAACTTTCATGGAACAAAAACCCTTCACAACCAATTCTTACGAAATTTCTCCCAAGAACATAATCATAAAATCTCATGAATCTCTAAGAGTTTAGCCAACTAAGAGATGAAAGAAGTTCTAGTTACCTTAGGAAGAAGAATCTCACAACTCCAAGCTTTCCAATAAGCTTAAGATCAAGACAAATGGTGAAGGATTGAATTTTGTTCCTCAAGGTTGGAAGAGAAAGAAGCCACGACAAGGAGAAGAGAAGAAGTGAATGAATTGCGATTTTGCTAAGTCCATAAAGTCTCCTTAAGTCACCCTAAAGGTCATGGTCATGTTTCATGAGAACCATTGGATCAAATAGGATAAAGCATCAAGACAAAATCCTAGCCCTTGGATCAATCCGAGTCTATCCTCCCAAGATATTTCTCACAACCTCTTACAACAAAACGCATGCTCAGTTCTCGCGCATCGCGACGAACGTAAATCACAAAAACGTAAAACCTACGGAAAGAACGTCTATCGTTTTTCCATTCCAAAACTTATCGCCGAATCTTTTTCCGCGACTGTAATTTTCTTCCATACTTTAGAAAATTAATCTCAGGACATATCCTAACTCACGCAGATATATAAAACTTCCATCCAAAACCTCACTTAAAACAGACACAGTACGATTTTACATCCGCGGGTAAAATCCTACTCGTTTTTCCAAAAACAAGAATAATCCAAAACTCGATATTCTAAGACCACAGAAATCTCCTCATACTTAAGAGAGGATCACGACCCGAAAGTCTGTGCCTTTCCAGCGCACGAGCACAAAACAAGCTCCGTTTCAGCAAAAATCTCATTAATGCGACGATGCTCACAAAACCGCTTCACCAAAAACCCTAAAACTCGTAGCCGACACTAGAGTTCCTTAGAAAATTGTACAGTGAAATCTTGGGTCTTACATGTTCTCCCACACTATATATAAATATCTTTAGCAATACTCTTCCCAAACATCTATCTCCATTTTCATTTTTTTTTCTTTTGTATTTTTTTACAAAATTGAAATTAGATTTCTTCAGGTAAATATACAATGTCCAAAGTTATAAATATTTGTTCATGTCTCCGATGGAAAAAAAGTGTTTATCTTGGCTATCATCAAGAAAAAAATATGTTCTACGCACACACATAAGAAAAAGAATATGGAAGATCCATGTTATGTTTTTTCTTTTGTTAGTTGCTATATCTATTGTATGACTTCTCTTATTCCCATGCATTCACATATAGGTTGGATAAAATTTCCATATTTTGAATCGAATATATTTCATTGAATGTAATTAAAAAGCTTTTTTTTCAGGTTGAAAGAAATAAATTTTGCCCGAAGATATGATACTAATAGATGAAGGAAATATATATTGTTCAACTTCTATATTTCATATGTGATTAAAAGTTTTTTTTTCCTTTTCAGGTTGGATAGTATTCTACATTTTTTTTTATATTGTTCAACTTCTATATTTTAAACATCGTTTGTGAGAATATAATTGCAAACATTAATTAGCAATATATATGACTTCTTCATGTTTGTTAAATATATTGGTTCAAAAGCTTTCTTATCATATGCTTTTATATCACATTATTAACATGAATTAATATCAAAACAAGAATTATCTTTTAATAATATGAGAGACCTTAAATTACATAGATGAGTAAAGTAAATATAGTTACATCATGTAGTGCGTAATTTTCCGAGAAAAACCAAAGGATGAAAAAGAAAAGACCAAAGATGAATCATAAAACATAAATAAATGAAGATTTATTTAAATTTCACCCACTCTTTTATATACCCAATAATCAAGGTTATTTTTGTTTCATTTTTATTATTGTTCAACTTCTACATTTTTAAGATTATTTGTGAGAATATAATTGAAAGCATTAGTAATATATGACTTCTTCATATTTGTTAAATATATCGGTTCAAGAGCTTTCTTATCATATGCTTTTATATCATATCATTGACATGAATACATTTGTTTTTTGGTAGCTACATAGGCATATGGTGGATAAATCAATGAGAAATACTCAATAAGTTTTTTTTTTTTTTTTAAATTGCAAAGAATTTATTGAGAACACTATTCTATGCCCAATGAGTACATAAGGAATAGAAAAAATTATATTTCTACACTAATGGAAGTACAAAGGCTAAAAGACACATAATCATTAAGACTTTTCTCAAGTTTAAAAACTCAATACATTTAATCTATAACAAAATTGAAAAACTCCAATTAAATACTATTAAATATAAAAGACAAAAAAAAAAGAGGGAAAATAAACCTCTCCAAATAAAAAAATAATCACCAAAGAAAAGAATTTAGCATAGTAAAAAGAAAAGATAAACCATACCACTGGCTAAAAAAAATCTGATTACCGCGCATTTAAATATATGTTATCCTCTATTGTATATTCAATTGCATCCTTTTATTATTTATCCATTTTATATTTCTTATACTTCATATATGTTTTGATTAATCCATAATTTTTATGGTTGGATATAGACTAAAATTACTCTATTATATTGGCCGGCCAAATTATCTTGAAAATTGATATAATACTTATATACTTTGTTCTTATTTTCTTTTCTCTTATTGCCTACGAAATTCAATTAAAAGAGTTACTTCTACTATATTGTGGAGTGAAATAAGAAAGAGACAAAAACTATTTATATTGATTCAAATATTATTAAAAAAAGAGAGACTAAAACAAACAATAAATCTCAACAAGAAAAAGGAAAATATAAACAAAAAAAGATGAATTAAGTAAATAAAAAAATGTAAGCCAAACAATGGAATAAAAAAATCTAGACCAATAAAATCGGGATAAAATTTCACCAAGTGAATATTTGATATGAAACTCCAAAGAAGTCAATATTATAGTAAAGGTGTGAAGGGACACAAATCTCATCAAAAATGATAATTAATATATATCCAAAATGATAATTAATATAAAGTAACTTCTAAGCTAATAAGATCTCATATGTTGCCTTAGATATATACAATCCCCACAAAAGAGCATATCCACAACCACTCCAAAAAAAATATTCATGATAAATAGAGTATCATTACCAAAGGCATCACATGATGTCCTAAATATATAGGACCAAAAAAGGAACACTACCGCTGCTCTTAACAAAATATACCTGCATCAGTCAACATTCGAATGAGAGCTTCACCTCTCATATGAGAGTATAAATGTTAACCTTCAATCAATATACATATAATAAATCAATGAGTTTTGATATATTTTTCAATATGAGTTCAAATAAGTATAAGTATGGATAATAGAATAATCGAAATAAAAAATGACAATTTCTAAGACTAACTATCAATTAAACCAATTTGATAGAGAATATGGATAAAATATTTGACCATCCTTTTATCACAACAAAATTAAAAACCATTACCAAAAAACCTTTTAAAAAAACTTTTGTCAAAAATAAAACAAAATTAAAAACCATTACCAAAACCCCACAAACTTTTTATTGAAGAGGTATACATGAACTCTTATTAAACATGAACAAGAGTTCAATTAGCTACTAAACACCAGGAAAAAGAACAACCACTGATACTCATACAATACAAAGCAACCTATGAACCAGACCACAAGAAAATTGAATCCTCAATGATTGTATGAGAGCACAATCTATTCTATTGAAAGTAGCCATAAGGGAGCATCACTTAAATGATGGATATAGCAGCAAAATTTAATTCTTTTCTCAGTCCAAGCAACAACCCACAAACTTCATCGTGAGATTTCTTAAATTTTTAAAAATTTAAAATAAAACATAAAGCTTTTCAAATGATTTACAAAGAAGCAAGCAACATGACGTGTGTCAAGTAGACAAAGAACAAATACAAAGGACAAAGATCAACAACACATTTTTATTAATGGAATCATATATAGAAACTCATATGAGAAGGAAGAAGAGAATAGAGAGATGTACCTTACAAAGCAAATGAAAGGTTGTGGACGTAAGGCAAATGAAGTGGATGGATCTGAAAGTGAACTAGAAAGTAGAAACAGAGAAAGAAATGATTTTGATTTGAAGGATTGTAGTAAATGAAAATGAAATTTTATGAGAAAGAAGGGTATTATTGTCTTTTTTCCCAAAATTTGAGCACATCTTCGCCCTTTCCGTCCAAAGTTGCGCGGAAACAATTTTTCCATGGGGCCCACATAAAAGTTTCTTTCATTCACCTTTTAAGATTAGTCCAAATGGTGGAAATATTCAGTTTCCACCATCTTTCTCTCCCCCGACTTTCTTTCCTTCTACTTTCTCTTAAACCAAATATAGTGTAAATTTCATAGAATGGAGTAAACGATTCGATTTGATGCATAATTTTTATAAATTGAGATCACATCATAAATAAGTCAATAAAAATATAAACAAAACTACAATATACATCAATAAAAATTCTTACATTTTTAAATAATTTTAAATTTAATTTTTATTCGTATATTAATATTTAATATAATGATATTTTAAAATATTATCAATCATTTGACTATATATGTCATTATACTTCTCACATTTTTAAATAAATTTAAATTTAATTTTTGTTCATATATTATCAATCGTTTAACTATATATGTGATTATACTTATTACAATTATTATTTTTCAATTATTAATTTTTTTAATTGTATATTTTAATCGAGCCCGTGCAACGCACGGGTTTATTCCTAGTATCTAAATAATTTTTTTCTTCTAATCTTACAATTTTCCACTTTACATGTAGTTTTTCTTTTTTACGAAAACGTTGACATACAATATATAGATTTACATACAGTTTTCCTTTTTTTATAAATCATACATTTTTTTATTACGTTGATCATACAATTTTTTCATATAAATTTCTCTGCTCTTTTTTTTCCGTTTTATTTACAGTAATACTGTTTTTTTTTTTTACTTTTTGTGTAGAGTTTAATTTTATAAATTATTTATTTGGTGATCATCAAGATCAAAAAATTATTATTAACAAATGATTTGATTTGTGGAGTTTTTGAGTCTATTAAGTTTTTATATTTAATTATTTATATAGTGAATAATTGTAAAATTACGAAACTCTTGTAAAATTATAAGGATAAAATAGTAATTTAGTTTTATCATCCCTCCCCTCCCTTCCTGAACCAAACATATTTGCAATTAAAATCACTTTCCTCCCCTCCCCTTCCATCTTTTGAACCAAACATATAAATCTCCCCTCCCCTCCCCTCCCTTCCCCTCCATTAAAATCCCTCCCTCCCCTTCCATCGATTGAACCAAACACGTATTTTTAAAATCGCTGCATATAAGGCAATCTCTGCTTCTATAGAATCTCTGTATACGCATGAATCATTTTGTGTCTTTGTTGACGGATGCTACACTGATTTATAGTGATAACATTTTCTTTCCATCAAATTGAATAAAAAAATTACTTTATTTATTAACACTAGCCGCCACGTGCCCGTTTGTATGATCAATGATCTTTTTTTTTATTTGCTGTGATCGAAATTCTCTATTGTGCAAATATAAATAACTATTTAATCTCCTTTTTTATTGAACTTAGTTAATTGATAATTACTTAACATCTTTTTTGTTGTGACTAGTTATTAAGAAGAAGAAAAAATATTTTTTTTTACTATAAAAAAACTGAAAACATACTTTTATGTGGAAGTTGTGCTTAGTTATTAAGAGAAGAAAAAAAATTATTTACTAAAAAAAACTGAAAATTTATTTTTATGTGGAAGTTATTTTTCGACATATACAAATATTTAGTTTTTTTTTTTTTGTAGTTTTTTTAAGGGTAAAATAGGTAAATGAAAAAGTCATTCCAAAAATTTATATCCTTTTTATATATAGTAATAGAATATGAAAAAAATGTACTTAAATATATTATATGTTAAATAAATTTTGTGTTAAAAAAAATGTTGAGTTGAAAAAGTACTTCAAAATAGGTACCCATTTCAAAAAATATCAAATTTATTGTTTTCAATTTGGCCTATACAAGTTGAATTGATTACCGTATTTGCCTTTCATGGCATTTTCGAAAGAAATAAAACCATCACATTTAATGATATTTGTAACAGCCCGTTTTTCAAAGGCCAAAAAGGCACTATAATTTTTTTCTTTCTTTTTTTCAACTAACACTCAGAGTGCGCATAGAATATTTTTCAATGAGCCGGCATTCAAATATACAAAGAACTCATTACAATAAGGTGCTTCGACAAGCAAAGTGTATTCCTGAATAATTACAATCCAAGTCTAAGTATTCCAATACTTACAACAAAACAAGTTAGAAACCCGATGCTAACCCAAAAGCACGGTGTACAAAACACACCGGCGCATAATCTAACTAAAACTACCACTCCAGCTCCAACACGAGCTCACTATGGCCTAGAGCTGCCAACACCATCCTCTCGACCTACATCGTCATCTGGGGTGGGATGAGCCCGCAAATGAAAGAAAGGGTCACCACAAAATAAAAGTATATATATATATAACCGGTGCGAAAGATTGTACACATAACAATAATTCCACAAACACAAGTGAAAGCAATTCCCTCCAATGAGCTTATATATATAATGCACAACAAGCCTAATGCAGACTCCTACAATGGGTGTGGTACTGCCAGAGCTACCACATGCAAATGAATTCCGGAATTACTAATCATAACCAATAAAACCGCAAAGGGTTTAAGGTGGATCCACTCACGCAATCACACCCCGTGGTCCACTCACGCAACCACTTATTGTACTCAACAAGATCCCGTAGGATTTTGGGTGGGTCCACTCACGCAACCAACACCCCGTAGTCCACTCACGCAACTACGCACAATGAATGCATGAGCATACGATTCCCCTTATATGCTAATGCAACACATACATATCGTACACGCATATGTAATCACACCACGACACACATACATATACATCTAGTCATATGTATTTAATCACCTGCTCATACACATAGTTCACCAAACATATGTAAGACAACAAATCATGTATTTACCACGATCTCATATCGAGAATACATCACAACAACATGCCAAGCACACCACAATTGCATACACAGCAAAACAAAGCATGTTTACCAAAACCGTTTGAAAAGACGGAAATAAAGTGGAGCCCTTACCTCGGCAAGCACTCACAACAAGCAACGTTCACACAACACTACGTGCTCCCTAAAACAAGCAACGGACAATCAATACATCGTTTCCAAACCCAATGTAATGAAACTACATCAAAACCCCAAAAACTCTAAAGGTTTCTAAGGAAAATCCACTCTTTCGGATACCATACCAAAAACTACCGTATTGATCAACCACCATGAGTTATTTGTACTATTTTTAGGACCCAAAACAATAGGCCAAAGTCTTAAATAATTTGAAATGCAAAATGGCCGTTTTCTTGCGTTACAAGCTACATACTTTCCGAGTACCCGAAAAACCCGTTTCCAATCCCAACCACTTCCATAAATTAATAAAAAGGGATTAGAAAGCTAAAAACCAAGTTTAGAAATCAGAATCCAAAATTTTAGGTCTCATAGCTCGCCCCAGCGAGTTGGCAGCGAGTGAAGGCAGTGAAGACAGGTCTCACTCGCTGTGGAGCACGCCCTGGCGTGTTCATGACCTGTGACACTCGCCCCAGCGAGTTAACACTCGCTCAGCGAGTTGCACCTGTCATGACAGCAAAAGACAGCAACTCCCTCCACCTTTTTCCAAACCAAGCCTAGTTTGATTCTATTAGTTCCCAACACTTTTTCAAGGCGCAAAAGCAAACCATTTTCATAAGCAAGCAATTCATTTCCGAAAGCATGTTGGTTGCTTCGAGTGCAAGTTATTTGATTTTCATTTCCAAAATCAAAACTAAATCCAAGCACAAGTTTTATTACGGGCCTTAACCGTCCGGTAATCATTTTCAAACATGTTTTCAAGGTAAAAAGTAACATCACATGTCACAAGAGTTTTAAACCACTTTGACCCCAAAAACACTACTCAAAACACTTAGGAATATTTTCATAAACTCCAAAATATTTTTCATCGGATTTTCTAAAACAAAACCATACAACACATTTCCCTTTTGCCCAAAGGCTCAAAAACAACCTTGTTTTCCAAAACCAAACAACATAAGCTCATGTAATTGATCAATACACCAAACTTTCAAAACCCTAACTTTTATCATGAGATTCTCACAAACTCATGGAAAATTGAAATAACAAAGCCTACACATGCTTCTCTAAACCTCAAGAACAACTTTCATGGAACAAAAACCATTCACAACCAATTCTTATGAAATTTCTCCCAAGAACATAATCATAAAAATCCTAACTCCCTAAGAATCTTAGCCAAACAAGGATAGGGAATAGGTTTAGTTACCTTAGGAAGAAGAATCTCACAACTCCAAGCTTTCAACCAAGCTTCTAATCAAGTGATATGGTGAAGGAATGCAAAACTTCACAAGTTGGGAAGGTGGAAAAGAAAGCCACGGCCAAGAGAGAAAGATTAAGTGAACTTGTCATAATTTCTAAGTCCATCACTTATAAAAGTCTTGCTAGATTTAGGCCATTGGATCAAAAGACAAAATGCCAAGACGAAACCCTAGCCATTGGATCGACCCAAACCAAATCCACTTGAGATAATACTCAACACCTCTTAGAAACACTCTCACGTTCAGCTCTCGCGCGCCGCGACGAACAAAACTCACCAAAACATAAAACCTACGGAAAGAACGTCTATCGTTTTTCCATTCCAAAACTTATCGCCGAATCTTTTTCCGCGACTGTAATTTTCTTCCATACCTTAGAAAATTAATCTCAGAATATATCCTAACTCGCGCAGATATATGAAACTTCCATCCGAAACCTCACTTAAAACAGACGCAGTAAGATTTTCCATCCGCGGGTAAAATCCTACTCGTTTTTCCAAAAACAAGAATAATCCAAAACTCGTTATTCTAAGACCACAGAAATCTCCTCATACTTAAAAGAGGATCACGACCCGAAAGTCTGTGCCTTTCTAGCGCACGAGCACAAAACAAGCTCCGTTTCAGCAAAAATCTCATTAATGCGACGATACTCACAAAACCGCTTCACCAAAAACCCTAAACTCGTAGCCGACACTAGAGTTCCTTAGAAAAACTGTACAGTGAAATCTTGGGTCTTACATTACTACCCTCCAAAAAGAAGTTTCGTCCTCGAAACTAAAGATAAGAGTAACAACTCAACTAATTATTACCATCACCAACACAACAAAATCCCTCAGGATTAGGTGCAGCCACACAGATGCTAACACCGGGTAAAGTCACACAGATACTGTCACCAACACACTGGCACAACCGTGCACCAACCGCAACTCTCAACGAGTTCACCCCTCAAAATTAACCTCACAACAGAGGTTCTCAACCTCTAGTTCCTCAAAAGTCCAAAGGTTCACACAAAATTTTTCCAAAATCACCTCTTTCGCCTCTGCGACATAGCCCACTCCATTAGTTCCACACGAAGTTGTGATTGGCTACCCTCCAAAAAGAAACACCGAAACTTTCTGCACACCAGCAAAGCCGGCAAAACTAGTCATTTCCAGTCAACACGACTCTGTCTATTATCAACAAGGGATTAAGGATGATCAGTTCCTCAATTTGTCAATAAATAGTCGACAATCATGATGGTGGTCTAGACCATCTTTACCCAACTTAAGTGATACTTCATTCCACTTGTGCTCAAGGTCCTCCGAGGCACAATGGTCCCACACGTTCCCCTCAATCTCTTACGAATACACGTCGAAATCGCAAGACACAACACTCAAAACACGTCGCTCAAGCTCTCATGATTCCACTCATGAAACCTCCGTTGAACATCATTCAACAGTAATACAATGCCACCACGGCAGGTACCACCAAAACCATTACATTCCGGACAAGTTATCTCTTCTTAGGAAGAACTTCACACCTCACCAATATCCATGAGTCCGCAACTCAATGAATACGCCGAAACCGCATGCTCACCCACGAGTCTCATTCCAAACACGACTTACATAAAACAATCCCAACCTCCAGTTGGTGATTACACTCCTCATAGTCTTGACACTTGCCAAACTATACCATCTACTTCTCTTGGACTCCTTTTATCCAAATCCCCAATTCCTCAGAATCGGTTCCTTATATGTTCACATTACTTCCAAAATGACACTTAGATGAATCTCGCGTGCTTTAAACAAAACGCTTATCCTCATTGACTACCATCGTCGGCACACATCCTCTTCACATTGTATTCTCATTCTAATTCTGAACTCTCTCTTGAGTTACTTTCCTCTTGCAATTAAATCCTCTTTTACTCAAAAGAGTTGGTCACTCGGATCATTCTTAAATGCTTCGACATCATCACTCTCGTCGAGGTACCTACCTTCAAAACAACCTTCAGGGCATTCCTCACATTACTATTGTCTAACCATCCTTGTTGACAACATCCAAATCCCTTATACTTACTCACTACCGATTTCCATCATACCACGTCTCTCTTCATTGTAACCACTACAATGAACCAAAGCTCTACAAGCTTCCATCAACTTGCCATTAGACAATCTCTTATCCTTGTTATTTCCAAATTAGGTGTGAGACAAATCCCTTCGCCAATCTTCAACTGACATAAGCCACATCTTCATGGGCTTCTCTCTAAATCCTCATTTTTTTTCTAGACCCAGGAACAGATCCACCAACCATTTCATCTCCATCACTCTTTCTCCTCTTTGAAGATGAATCATCAAGTGAAAGACAACCAAACAATGGAACATTTTCTCCACGAGTTCGGCTAGAAACACCACTAGCCACACTTATTGTTAACACATTCTTTCCATGACTAACCTCCCTTTACGACTAACTCATCGACGTCGTAACCTCTATAAAACTCCAATCAGGCCTGTATCATCAATCTACTACTTTGCAACTTCTAGTTCAACAACTGTCTAGAGTTGGTTCCCAAACCATCATGACCAATAACTTGTTAAATCAAAACAACATCTTTAATTCGCCGCACACAATCCACATACTCTCTCATTCCACATAATTTTGAATCACCACAAGCATTCCCTTCTCCGTTCGACCAATCTCAAATCTTCATAACCATCTAAAGCTATAGTATTCTCCAATACGAATAAACCACTTCACACATACGTTCGATACGCAAATCAAACTCTTGACTCTCAACATCAAGAACTGAAATTACATACTACACCATCTTAATTCCTCCATTACATCTAAACATTCAACAAAAAGTCCCTCCAATTATCACTCTCGTTGTCTTAGTACTCCTACTAACGAACTCTTTTCTACTCATACGCGACATTTCTAGAAAATCTCCAACAATTATCGTCCAAAACTTGAATTATTTAAAACTTGCCAACCTCAACTCTTATGGTATCATAAATTCAAGCTGCTACTTAGTTCTTCAACCCTCTAGGTCGATTGAAATGGTTAACTTAAATGCGCATTCACACAGGATCTCTACTCAACTCTTGACTAATACCCTCAACTGCTAAACCAGTTTACTTCCTCTTATGGTTTACTTGCCAATAGTTAACAATTCTAGCTTACACTGCCACAATTATCTGGACATTTCCATATTAAACACCTCTATTATCACTTATCAGTGATATGCAACTCACTTTCAAAGGTTGAACTCCTCGTTCTTTACCTAAATATCTCTCCACATCCATCTTTATTTTACAATCGATTACCTATCGTTGTATCTCACACCGACATCTATACTTACTATCTCCCGAACTATGTATAGATTGTCACTTATCAACGTGATACTTGGTCTCCTACCTTCAATCATCACAAGATTCATCCTTACTAATCTTAGTTTCGAATCTAATTATCTCACACACTTGAATTAAACACTTATGGTACCCATCGTTCGCATAAATGCCGTATAACACCACCAGGTTTCCTCACTCTGGACGTACAACGTCCTTTAATTCCAACTCAAGTTGCCTCAATTATTATCCAATCATTGTAATTAAATCCAACTGACATCCCTGCATGTTCCACCATATCTACAATGGTTGCATCCTCTTGACAACTGAACGACTTCATCAAGTCTCGTCTGAACTCACCAGATGGACATCCAATATCATCTTCAGAAGGTCGTCCCAATCTGATCCTTACTTAAAATCCTTTATCAATTGACGTTCACTCGTCCATAACCAGCACCTCTGAGTGGCAACATCTAACGCCACTTCCCATCCATTATATTACTTTCAAGAATCACTTGTAGTTCTTGTTCGCTCAAGTCCGTCATCTTCGGACTGCCGCATCTAAGGAATTTAGAGACACTTGTCGACTAAATTCGACCAAGGCTTGGGGGTTTCAGAATTCCTCTTACTGAAGCCTCACTCCCTGCATTACCTCAGTAAGACACAAACCAGTGTCTAGGCATATCCCATGCTAAACACAAAAACCTACCACATAACCCATAACACAACAAAAACAACCGCTAGAACTAACACAACTCTAGCTATGTTCTAACCGACTCTGGACTAACGACTCAAGTATACACTTTCCCTTTGAAGATTTAAAGCCGTGCTCTGATACCAATTGTAACAGCCCGTTTTTCAAAGGCCAAAAAGGCACTATAATTTTTTTTTTCTTTTTTTCAACTAACACTCAGAGTGCGCATAGAATATTTTTCAATGAGCCGGCATTCAAATATACAAAGAACTCATTACCATAAGGTGCTTCGACAAGCAAAGTGTATTCCTGAATAATTACAATCCAAGTCTAAGTATTCCAATACTTACAACAAAACAAGTTAGAAACCCGATGCTAACCCAAAAGCACGGTGTACAAAACACACCGGCGCATAGTCTAACTAAAACTACCACTCCAGCTCCAACACGAGCTCACTATGGCCTAGAGCTGCCAACACCATCCTCTCGACCTACATCGTCATCTGGGGTGGGATGAGCCCGCAAATGAAAGAAAGGGTCACCACAAAATAAAAGTATATATATATATAACCGGTGCGAAAGATTGTACACATAACAATAATTCCACAAACACAAGTGAAAGCGATTCCCTCCAATGGGCTTATATATATAATGCACAACAAGCCTAATGCAGACTCCTACAATGGGTGTGGTACTGCCAGAGCTACCACATGCAAATGAATTCCGGAATTACTAATCATAACCAATAAAACCGCAAAGGGTTTAAGGTGGATCCACTCACGCAATCACACCCCGTGGTCCACTCACGCAACCACTTATTGTACTCAACAAGATCCCGTAGGATTTTGGGTGGGTCCACTCACGCAACCAACACCCCGTAGTCCACTCACGCAACTACGCACAATGAATGCATGAGCATACGATTCCCCTTATATGCTAATGCAACACATACATATCGTACACGCATATGTAATCACACCACGACAACACATACATATACATCTAGTCATATGTATTTAATCACCTGCTCATACACATAGTTCACCAAACATATGTAAGACAACAAATCATGTATTTACCACGATCTCATATCGAGAATACATCACAACAACATGCCAAGCACACCACAATTGCATACACAGCAAAACAAAGCATGTTTACCAAAACCGTTTGAAAAGACGGAAATAAAGTGGAGCCCTTACCTCGGCAAGCACTCACAACAAGCAACGTTCACACAACACTACGTGCTCCCTAAAACAAGCAACGGACAATCAATACATCGTTTCCAAACCCAATGTAATGAAACTACATCAAAACCCCAAAAACTCTAAAGGTTTCTAAGGAAAATCCACTCTTTCGGATACCATATCAAAAACTACCGTATTGATCAACCACCATGAGTTATTTGTACTATTTTTAGGACCCAAAACAATAGGCCAAAGTCTTAAATAATTTGAAATGCAAAATGGCCGTTTTCTTGCGTTACAAGCTACGTACTTTCCGAGTACCCGAAAAACCCGTTTCCAATCCCAACCACTTCCATAAATTAATAAAAAGGGATTAGAAAGCTAAAAACCAAGTTTAGAAATCAGAATCCAAAATTTTAGGTCTCATAGCTCGCCCCAGCGAGTTGGCAGCGAGTGAAGGCAGTGAAGACAGGTCTCACTCGCTGTGGAGCACGCCCTGGCGTGTTCATGACCTGTGACACTCGCCCCAGCGAGTTAACACTCGCTCAGCGAGTTGCACCTGTCATGACAGCAAAAGACAGCAACTCCCTCCACCTTTTTCCAAACCAAGCCTAGTTTGATTCTATTAGTTCCCAACACTTTTTCAAGGCGCAAAAGCAAACCATTTTCATAAGCAAGCAATTCATTTCCGAAAGCATGTTGGTTGCTTCGAGTGCAAGTTATTTGATTTTCATTTCCAAAATCAAAACCAAATCCAAGCACAAGTTTTATTACGGGCCTTAACCGTCCGGTAATCATTTTCAAACATGTTTTCAAGGTAAAAAGTAACATCACATGTCACAAGAGTTTTAAACCACTTTGACCCCAAAAACACTACTCAAAACACTTAGGAATATTTTCATAAACTCCAAAATATTTTTCATCGGATTTTCTAAAACAAAACCATACAACACATTTCCCTTTTGCCCAAAGGCTCAAAAACAACCTTGTTTTCCAAAACCAAACAACATAAGCTCATGTAATTGATCAATACACTAAACTTTCAAAACCCTAACTTTTCTCATGAGATTCTCACAAACTCATGGAAAATTGAAATAACAAAGCCTACACATGCTTCTCTAAACCTCAAGAACAACTTTCATGGAACAAAAACCATTCACAACCAATTCTTATGAAATTTCTCCCAAGAACATAATCATAAAAATCCTAACTCCCTAAGAATCTTAGCCAAACAAGGATAGGGAATAGGTTTAGTTACCTTAGGAAGAAGAATCTCACAACTCCAAGCTTTCAACCAAGCTTCTAATCAAGTGATATGGTGAAGGAATGCAAAACTTCACAAGTTGGGAAGGTGGAAAAGAAAGCCACGGCCAAGAGAGAAAGAATAAGTGAACTTGTCATAATTTCTAAGTCCATCACTTATAAAAGTCTTGCTAGATTTAGGCCATTGGATCAAAAGACAAAATGCCAAGACGAAACCCTAGCCATTGGATCGACCCAAACCAAATCCACTTGAGATAATACTCAACACCTCTTAGAAACACTCTCACGTTCAACTCTCGCGCGCCGCGACGAACAAAACTCACCAAAACATAAAACCTACGGAAAGAACGTCTATCGTTTTTCCATTCCAAAACTTATCGCCGAATCTTTTTCCGCGACTGTAATTTTCTTCCATACCTTAGAAAATTAATCTCAGAATATATCCTAACTCGCGCAGATATATGAAACTTCCATCCGAAACCTCACTTAAAACAGACGCAGTAAGATTTTCCATCCGCGGGTAAAATCCTACTCGTTTTTCCAAAAACAAGAATAATCCAAAACTCGTTATTCTAAGACCACAGAAATCTCCTCATACTTAAAAGAGGATCACGACCCGAAAGTCTGTGCCTTTCCAGCGCACGAGCACAAAACAAGCTCCGTTTCAGCAAAAATCTCATTAATGCGACGATACTCACAAAACCGCTTCACCAAAAACCCTAAACTCGTAGCCGACACTAGAGTTCCTTAGAAAAACTGTACAGTGAAATCTTGGGTCTTACATTACTACCCTCCAAAAAGAAGTTTCGTCCTCGAAACTAAAGATAAGAGTAACAACTCAACTAATTATTACCATCACCAACACAACAAAATCCCTCAGGATTAGGTGCAGCCACACAGATGCTAACACCGGGTAAAGTCACACAGATACTCTCACCAACACACTGGCACAACCGTGCACCAACCGCAACTCTCAACGAGTTCACCCCTCAAAATTAACCTCACAACAGAGGTTCTCAACCTCTAGTTCCTCAAAAGTCCAAAGGTTCACACAAAATTTTTCCAAAATCACCTCTTTCGCCTCCGCGACATAGCCCACTCCATTAGTTCCACACGAAGTTGTGAGTGGCTACCCTCCAAAAAGAAACATCGAAACTTTCTGCGCACCAGCAAAGCCGGCAAAACTAGTCATTTCCAGTCAACACGACTCCGTCTATTATCAACAAGGGATTAAGGATGATCAGTTCCTCAATTTGTCAATAAATAGTCGACAATCATGATGGTGGTCTAGACCATCTTTACCCAACTTAAGTGATACTTCATTCCACTTGTGCTCAAGGTCCTCCGAGGCACAATGGTCCCACACGTTCCCCTCAATCTCTTACGAATACACGTCGAAATCGCAAGACACAACACTCAAAACACGTCGCTCAAGCTCTCATGATTCCACTCATGAAACCTCCGTTGAACATCATTCAACAGTAATACAATGCCACCACGGCAGGTACCACCAAAACCATTACATTCCGAACAAGTTATCTCTTCTTAGGAAGAACTTCACACCTCACCAATATCCATGAGTCCGCAACTCAATGAATACGCCGAAACCGCATGCTCACCCACGAGTCTCATTCCAAACACGACTTACATAAAACAATCCCAACCTCCAGTTGGTGATTACACTCCTCATAGTCTTGACACTTGCCAAACTATACCATCTACTTCTCTTGGACTCCTTTTATCCAAATCCCCAATTCCTCAGAATCGGTTCCTTATACGTTCACATTACTTCCAAAATGACACTTAGATGAATCTCGCGTGCTTTAAACAAAACGCTTATCCTCATTGACTACCATCGTCGGCACACATCCTCTTCACATCGTATTCTCATTCTAATTCTGAACTCTCTCTTGAGTTACTTTCCTCTTGCAATTAAATCCTCTTTTACTCAAAAGAGTTGGTCACTCGGATCATTCTTAAATGCTTCGACATCATCACTCTCGTCGAGGTACCTACCTTCAAAACAACCTTCAGGGCATTCCTCACATTACTATTGTCTAACCATCCTTGTTGACAACATCCAAATCCCTTATACTTACTCACTACCGATTTCCATCATACCACGTCTCTCTTCATTGTAACCACTACAATGAACCAAAGCTCTACAAGCTTCCATCAACTTGCCATTAGACAATCTCTTATCCTTGTTATTTCCAAATTAGGTGTGAGACAAATCCCTTCGCCAATCTTCAACTGACATAAGCCACATCTTCATGGGCTTCTCTCTAAATCCTCATTTTTTTTCTAGACCCAGGAACAGATCCACCAACCATTTCATCTCCATCACTCTTTCTCCTCTTTGAAGATGAATCATCAAGTGAAAGACAACCAAACAATGGAACATTTTCTCCACGAGTTCGGCTAGAAACACCACTAGCCACACTTATTGTTAACACATTCTTTCCATGACTAACCTCCCTTTACGACTAACTCATCGACGTCGTAACCTCTATAAAACTCCAATCAGGCCTGTATCATCAATCTACTACTTTGCAACTTCTAGTTCAACAACTGTCTAGAGTTGGTTCCCAAACCATCATGACCAATAACTTGTTAAATCAAAACAACATCTTTAATTCGCCGCACACAATCCACATACTCTCTCATTCCACATAATTTTGAATCACCACAAGCATTCCCTTCTCCGTTCGACCAATCTCAAATCTTCATAACCATCTAAAGCTATAGTATTCTCCAATACGAATAAACCACTTCACACATACGTTCGATACGCAAATCAAACTCTTGACTCTCAACATCAAGAACTGAAATTACATACTACACCATCTTAATTCCTCCATTACATCTAAACATTCAACAAAAAGTCCCTCCAATTATCACTCTCGTTGTCTTAGTACTCCTACTAACGAACTCTTTTCTACTCATACGCGACATTTCTAGAAAATCTCCAACAATTATCGTCCAAAACTTGAATTATTTAAAACTTGCCAACCTCAACTCTTATGGTATCATAAATTCAAGCTGCTACTTAGTTCTTCAACCCTCTAGGTCGATCGAAATGGTTAACTTAAATGCGCATTCACACAGGATCTCTACTCAACTCTTGACTAATACCCTCAACTGCTAAACCAGTTTACTTCCTCTTATGGTTTACTTGCCAATAGTTAACAATTCTAGCTTACACTGCCACAATTATCTGGACATTTCCATATTAAACACCTCTATTATCACTTATCAGTGATATGCAACTCACTTTCAAAGGTTGAACTCCTCGTTCTTTACCTAAATATCTCTCCACATCCATCTTTATTTAACAATCGATTACCTATCGTTGTATCTCACACCGACATCTATACTTACTATCTCCCGAACTATGTATAGATTGTCACTTATCAACGTGATACTTGGTCTCCTACCTTCAATCATCACAAGATTCATCCTTACTAATCTTAGTTTCGAATCTAATTATCTCACACACTTGAATTAAACACTTATGGTACCCATCGTTCGCATAAATGCCGTATAACACCACCAGGTTTCCTCACTCTGGACGTACAACGTCCTTTAATTCCAACTCAAGTTGCCTCAATTATTATCCAATCATTGTAATTAAATCCAACTGACATCCCTGCATGTTCCACCATATCTACAATGGTTGCATCCTCTTGACAACTGAACGACTTCATCAAGTCTCGTCTGAACTCACCAGATGGACATCCAATATCATCTTCAGAAGGTCGTCCCAATCTGATCCTTACTTAAAATCCTTTATCAATTGACGTTCACTCGTCCATAACCAGCACCTCTGAGTGGCAACATCTAACGCCACTTCCCATCCATTATATTACTTTCAAGAATCACTTGTAGTTCTTGTTCGCTCAAGTCCGTCATCTTCGGACTGCCGCATCTAAGGAATTTAGAGACACTTGTCGACTAAATTCGACCAAGGCTTGGGGGTTTCAGAATTCCTCTTACTGAAGCCTCACTCCCTGCATTACCTCAGTAAGACACAAACCAGTGTCTAGGCATATCCCATGCTAAACACAAAAACCTACCACATAACCCATAACACAACAAAAACAACCGCTAGAACTAACACAACTCTAGCTATGTTCTAACCGACTCTGGACTAACGACTCAAGTATACACTTTCCCTTTGAAGATTTAAAGCCGTGCTCTGATACCAATTGTAACAGCCCGTTTTTCAAAGGCCAAAAAGGCACTATAATTTTTTTTTTCTTTTTTTCAACTAACACTCAGAGTGCGCATAGAATATTTTTCAATGAGCCGGCATTCAAATATACAAAGAACTCATTACCATAAGGTGCTTCGACAAGCAAAGTGTATTCCTGAATAATTACAATCCAAGTCTAAGTATTCCAATACTTACAACAAAACAAGTTAGAAACCCGATGCTAACCCAAAAGCACGGTGTACAAAACACACCGGCGCATAGTCTAACTAAAACTACCACTCCAGCTCCAACACGAGCTCACTATGGCCTAGAGCTGCCAACACCATCCTCTCGACCTACATCGTCATCTGGGGTGGGATGAGCCCGCAAATGAAAGAAAGGGTCACCACAAAATAAAAGTATATATATATATAACCGGTGCGAAAGATTGTACACATAACAATAATTCCACAAACACAAGTGAAAGCGATTCCCTCCAATGGGCTTATATATATAATGCACAACAAGCCTAATGCAGACTCCTACAATGGGTGTGGTACTGCCAGAGCTACCACATGCAAATGAATTCCGGAATTACTAATCATAACCAATAAAACCGCAAAGGGTTTAAGGTGGATCCACTCACGCAATCACACCCCGTGGTCCACTCACGCAACCACTTATTGTACTCAACAAGATCCCGTAGGATTTTGGGTGGGTCCACTCACGCAACCAACACCCCGTAGTCCACTCACGCAACTACGCACAATGAATGCATGAGCATACGATTCCCCTTATATGCTAATGCAACACATACATATCGTACACGCATATGTAATCACACCACGACAACACATACATATACATCTAGTCATATGTATTTAATCACCTGCTCATACACATAGTTCACCAAACATATGTAAGACAACAAATCATGTATTTACCACGATCTCATATCGAGAATACATCACAACAACATGCCAAGCACACCACAATTGCATACACAGCAAAACAAAGCATGTTTACCAAAACCGTTTGAAAAGACGGAAATAAAGTGGAGCCCTTACCTCGGCAAGCACTCACAACAAGCAACGTTCACACAACACTACGTGCTCCCTAAAACAAGCAACGGACAATCAATACATCGTTTCCAAACCCAATGTAATGAAACTACATCAAAACCCCAAAAACTCTAAAGGTTTCTAAGGAAAATCCACTCTTTCGGATACCATATCAAAAACTACCGTATTGATCAACCACCATGAGTTATTTGTACTATTTTTAGGACCCAAAACAATAGGCCAAAGTCTTAAATAATTTGAAATGCAAAATGGCCGTTTTCTTGCGTTACAAGCTACGTACTTTCCGAGTACCCGAAAAACCCGTTTCCAATCCCAACCACTTCCATAAATTAATAAAAAGGGATTAGAAAGCTAAAAACCAAGTTTAGAAATCAGAATCCAAAATTTTAGGTCTCATAGCTCGCCCCAGCGAGTTGGCAGCGAGTGAAGGCAGTGAAGACAGGTCTCACTCGCTGTGGAGCACGCCCTGGCGTGTTCATGACCTGTGACACTCGCCCCAGCGAGTTAACACTCGCTCAGCGAGTTGCACCTGTCATGACAGCAAAAGACAGCAACTCCCTCCACCTTTTTCCAAACCAAGCCTAGTTTGATTCTATTAGTTCCCAACACTTTTTCAAGGCGCAAAAGCAAACCATTTTCATAAGCAAGCAATTCATTTCCGAAAGCATGTTGGTTGCTTCGAGTGCAAGTTATTTGATTTTCATTTCCAAAATCAAAACCAAATCCAAGCACAAGTTTTATTACGGGCCTTAACCGTCCGGTAATCATTTTCAAACATGTTTTCAAGGTAAAAAGTAACATCACATGTCACAAGAGTTTTAAACCACTTTGACCCCAAAAACACTACTCAAAACACTTAGGAATATTTTCATAAACTCCAAAATATTTTTCATCGGATTTTCTAAAACAAAACCATACAACACATTTCCCTTTTGCCCAAAGGCTCAAAAACAACCTTGTTTTCCAAAACCAAACAACATAAGCTCATGTAATTGATCAATACACTAAACTTTCAAAACCCTAACTTTTCTAATGAGATTCTCACAAACTCATGGAAAATTGAAATAACAAAGCCTACACATGCTTCTCTAAACCTCAAGAACAACTTTCATGGAACAAAAACCATTCACAACCAATTCTTATGAAATTTCTCCCAAGAACATTATCATAAAAATCCTAACTCCCTAAGAATCTTAGCCAAACAAGGATAGGGAATAGGTTTAGTTACCTTAGGAAGAAGAATCTCACAACTCCAAGCTTTCAACCAAGCTTCTAATCAAGTGATATGGTGAAGGAATGCAAAACTTCACAAGTTGGGAAGGTGGAAAAGAAAGCCACGGCCAAGAGAGAAAGAATAAGTGAACTTGTCATAATTTCTAAGTCCATCACTTATAAAAGTCTTGCTAGATTTAGGCCATTGGATCAAAAGACAAAATGCCAAGACGAAACCCTAGCCATTGGAACGACCCAAACCAAATCCACTTGAGATAATACTCAACACCTCTTAGAAACACTCTCACGTTCAACTCTCGCGCGCCGCGACGAACAAAACTCACCAAAACATAAAACCTACGGAAAGAACGTCTATCGTTTTTCCATTCCAAAACTTATCGCCGAATCTTTTTCCGCGACTGTAATTTTCTTCCATACCTTAGAAAATTAATCTCAGAATATATCCTAACTCGCGCAGATATATGAAACTTCCATCCGAAACCTCACTTAAAACAGACGCAGTAAGATTTTCCATCCGCGGGTAAAATCCTACTCGTTTTTCCAAAAACAAGAATAATCCAAAACTCGTTATTCTAAGACCACAGAAATCTCCTCATACTTAAAAGAGGATCACGACCCGAAAGTCTGTGCCTTTCCAGCGCACGAGCACAAAACAAGCTCCGTTTCAGCAAAAATCTCATTAATGCGACGATACTCACAAAACCGCTTCACCAAAAACCCTAAACTCGTAGCCGACACTAGAGTTCCTTAGAAAAACTGTACAGTGAAATCTTGGGTCTTACATTACTACCCTCCAAAAAGAAGTTTCGTCCTCGAAACTAAAGATAAGAGTAACAACTCAACTAATTATTACCATCACCAACACAACAAAATCCCTCAGGATTAGGTGCAGCCACACAGATGCTAACACCGGGTAAAGTCACACAGATACTCTCACCAACACACTGGCACAACCGTGCACCAACCGCAACTCTCAACGAGTTCACCCCTCAAAATTAACCTCACAACAGAGGTTCTCAACCTCTAGTTCCTCAAAAGTCCAAAGGTTCACACAAAATTTTTCCAAAATCACCTCTTTCGCCTCCGCGACATAGCCCACTCCATTAGTTCCACACGAAGTTGTGAGTGGCTACCCTCCAAAAAGAAACATCGAAACTTTCTGCGCACCAGCAAAGCCGGCAAAACTAGTCATTTCCAGTCAACACGACTCCGTCTATTATCAACAAGGGATTAAGGATGATCAGTTCCTCAATTTGTCAATAAATAGTCGACAATCATGATGGTGGTCTAGACCATCTTTACCCAACTTAAGTGATACTTCATTCCACTTGTGCTCAAGGTCCTCCGAGGCACAATGGTCCCACACGTTCCCCTCAATCTCTTACGAATACACGTCGAAATCGCAAGACACAACACTCAAAACACGTCGCTCAAGCTCTCATGATTCCACTCATGAAACCTCCGTTGAACATCATTCAACAGTAATACAATGCCACCACGGCAGGTACCACCAAAACCATTACATTCCGAACAAGTTATCTCTTCTTAGGAAGAACTTCACACCTCACCAATATCCATGAGTCCGCAACTCAATGAATACGCCGAAACCGCATGCTCACCCACGAGTCTCATTCCAAACACGACTTACATAAAACAATCCCAACCTCCAGTTGGTGATTACACTCCTCATAGTCTTGACACTTGCCAAACTATACCATCTACTTCTCTTGGACTCCTTTTATCCAAATCCCCAATTCCTCAGAATCGGTTCCTTATACGTTCACATTACTTCCAAAATGACACTTAGATGAATCTCGCGTGCTTTAAACAAAACGCTTATCCTCATTGACTACCATCGTCGGCACACATCCTCTTCACATCGTATTCTCATTCTAATTCTGAACTCTCTCTTGAGTTACTTTCCTCTTGCAATTAAATCCTCTTTTACTCAAAAGAGTTGGTCACTCGGATCATTCTTAAATGCTTCGACATCATCACTCTCGTCGAGGTACCTACCTTCAAAACAACCTTCAGGGCATTCCTCACATTACTATTGTCTAACCATCCTTGTTGACAACATCCAAATCCCTTATACTTACTCACTACCGATTTCCATCATACCACGTCTCTCTTCATTGTAACCACTACAATGAACCAAAGCTCTACAAGCTTCCATCAACTTGCCATTAGACAATCTCTTATCCTTGTTATTTCCAAATTAGGTGTGAGACAAATCCCTTCGCCAATCTTCAACTGACATAAGCCACATCTTCATGGGCTTCTCTCTAAATCCTCATTTTTTTTCTAGACCCAGGAACAGATCCACCAACCATTTCATCTCCATCACTCTTTCTCCTCTTTGAAGATGAATCATCAAGTGAAAGACAACCAAACAATGGAACATTTTCTCCACGAGTTCGGCTAGAAACACCACTAGCCACACTTATTGTTAACACATTCTTTCCATGACTAACCTCCCTTTACGACTAACTCATCGACGTCGTAACCTCTATAAAACTCCAATCAGGCCTGTATCATCAATCTACTACTTTGCAACTTCTAGTTCAACAACTGTCTAGAGTTGGTTCCCAAACCATCATGACCAATAACTTGTTAAATCAAAACAACATCTTTAATTCGCCGCACACAATCCACATACTCTCTCATTCCACATAATTTTGAATCACCACAAGCATTCCCTTCTCCGTTCGACCAATCTCAAATCTTCATAACCATCTAAAGCTATAGTATTCTCCAATACGAATAAACCACTTCACACATACGTTCGATACGCAAATCAAACTCTTGACTCTCAACATCAAGAACTGAAATTACATACTACACCATCTTAATTCCTCCATTACATCTAAACATTCAACAAAAAGTCCCTCCAATTATCACTCTCGTTGTCTTAGTACTCCTACTAACGAACTCTTTTCTACTCATACGCGACATTTCTAGAAAATCTCCAACAATTATCGTCCAAAACTTGAATTATTTAAAACTTGCCAACCTCAACTCTTATGGTATCATAAATTCAAGCTGCTACTTAGTTCTTCAACCCTCTAGGTCGATCGAAATGGTTAACTTAAATGCGCATTCACACAGGATCTCTACTCAACTCTTGACTAATACCCTCAACTGCTAAACCAGTTTACTTCCTCTTATGGTTTACTTGCCAATAGTTAACAATTCTAGCTTACACTGCCACAATTATCTGGACATTTCCATATTAAACACCTCTATTATCACTTATCAGTGATATGCAACTCACTTTCAAAGGTTGAACTCCTCGTTCTTTACCTAAATATCTCTCCACATCCATCTTTATTTAACAATCGATTACCTATCGTTGTATCTCACACCGACATCTATACTTACTATCTCCCGAACTATGTATAGATTGTCACTTATCAACGTGATACTTGGTCTCCTACCTTCAATCATCACAAGATTCATCCTTACTAATCTTAGTTTCGAATCTAATTATCTCACACACTTGAATTAAACACTTATGGTACCCATCGTTCGCATAAATGCCGTATAACACCACCAGGTTTCCTCACTCTGGACGTACAACGTCCTTTAATTCCAACTCAAGTTGCCTCAATTATTATCCAATCATTGTAATTAAATCCAACTGACATCCCTGCATGTTCCACCATATCTACAATGGTTGCATCCTCTTGACAACTGAACGACTTCATCAAGTCTCGTCTGAACTCACCAGATGGACATCCAATATCATCTTCAGAAGGTCGTCCCAATCTGATCCTTACTTAAAATCCTTTATCAATTGACGTTCACTCGTCCATAACCAGCACCTCTGAGTGGCAACATCTAACGCCACTTCCCATCCATTATATTACTTTCAAGAATCACTTGTAGTTCTTGTTCGCTCAAGTCCGTCATCTTCGGACTGCCGCATCTAAGGAATTTAGAGACACTTGTCGACTAAATTCGACCAAGGCTTGGGGGTTTCAGAATTCCTCTTACTGAAGCCTCACTCCCTGCATTACCTCAGTAAGACACAAACCAGTGTCTAGGCATATCCCATGCTAAACACAAAAACCTACCACATAACCCATAACACAACAAAAACAACCGCTAGAACTAACACAACTCTAGCTATGTTCTAACCGACTCTGGACTAACGACTCAAGTATACACTTTCCCTTTGAAGATTTAAAGCCGTGCTCTGATACCAATTGTAACAGCCCGTTTTTCAAAGGCCAAAAAGGCACTATAATTTTTTTTTTCTTTTTTTCAACTAACACTCAGAGTGCGCATAGAATATTTTTCAATGAGCCGGCATTCAAATATACAAAGAACTCATTACCATAAGGTGCTTCGACAAGCAAAGTGTATTCCTGAATAATTACAATCCAAGTCTAAGTATTCCAATACTTACAACAAAACAAGTTAGAAACCCGATGCTAACCCAAAAGCACGGTGTACAAAACACACCGGCGCATAGTCTAACTAAAACTACCACTCCAGCTCCAACACGAGCTCACTATGGCCTAGAGCTGCCAACACCATCCTCTCGACCTACATCGTCATCTGGGGTGGGATGAGCCCGCAAATGAAAGAAAGGGTCACCACAAAATAAAAGTATATATATATATATATATATAACCGGTGCGAAAGATTGTACACATAACAATAATTCCACAAACACAAGTGAAAGCAATTCCCTCCAATGGGCTTATATATATAATGCACAACAAGCCTAATGCAGACTCCTACAATGGGTGTGGTACTGCCAGAGCTACCACATGCAAATGAATTCCGGAATTACTAATCATAACCAATAAAACCGCAAAGGGTTTAAGGTGGATCCACTCACGCAATCACACCCCGTGGTCCACTCACGCAACCACTTATTGTACTCAACAAGATCCCGTAGGATTTTGGGTGGGTCCACTCACGCAACCAACACCCCGTAGTCCACTCACGCAACTACGCACAATGAATGCATGAGCATACGATTCCCCTTATATGCTAATGCAACACATACATATCGTACACGCATATGTAATCACACCACGACAACACATACATATACATCTAGTCATATGTATTTAATCACCTGCTCATACACATAGTTCACCAAACATATGTAAGACAACAAATCATGTATTTACCACGATCTCATATCGAGAATACATCACAACAACATGCCAAGCACACCACAATTGCATACACAGCAAAACAAAGCATGTTTACCAAAACCGTTTGAAAAGACGGAAATAAAGTGGAGCCCTTACCTCGGCAAGCACTCACAACAAGCAACGTTCACACAACACTACGTGCTCCCTAAAACAAGCAACGGACAATCAATACATCGTTTCCAAACCCAATGTAATGAAACTACATCAAAACCCCAAAAACTCTAAAGGTTTCTAAGGAAAATCCACTCTTTCGGATACCATACCAAAAACTACCGTATTGATCAACCACCATGAGTTATTTGTACTATTTTTAGGACCCAAAACAATAGGCCAAAGTCTTAAATAATTTGAAATGCAAAATGGCCGTTTTCTTGCGTTACAAGCTACGTACTTTCCGAGTACCCGAAAAACCCGTTTCCAATCCCAACCACTTCCATAAATTAATAAAAAGGGATTAGAAAGCTAAAAACCAAGTTTAGAAATCAGAATCCAAAATTTTAGGTCTCATAGCTCGCCCCAGCGAGTTGGCAGCGAGTGAAGGCAGTGAAGACAGGTCTCACTCGCTGTGGAGCACGCCCTGGCGTGTTCATGACCTGTGACACTCGCCCCAGCGAGTTAACACTCGCTCAGCGAGTTGCACCTGTCATGACAGCAAAAGACAGCAACTCCCTCCACCTTTTTCCAAACCAAGCCTAGTTTGATTCTATTAGTTCCCAACACTTTTTCAAGGCGCAAAAGCAAACCATTTTCATAAGCAAGCAATTCATTTCCGAAAGCATGTTGGTTGCTTCGAGTGCAAGTTATTTGATTTTCATTTCCAAAATCAAAACCAAATCCAAGCACAAGTTTTATTACGGGCCTTAACCGTCCGGTAATCATTTTCAAACATGTTTTCAAGGTAAAAAGTAACATCACATGTCACAAGAGTTTTAAACCACTTTGACCCCAAAAACACTGCTCAAAACACTTAGGAATATTTTCATAAACTCCAAAATATTTTTCATCGGATTTTCTAAAACAAAACCATACAACACATTTCCCTTTTGCCCAAAGGCTCAAAAACAACCTTGTTTTCCAAAACCAAACAACATAAGCTCATGTAATTGATCAATACACTAAACTTTTAAATCCCTAATTTTTCTCATGAGATTCTCACAAACTCATGGAAAATTGAAATAACAAAGCCTACACATGCTTCTCTAAACCTCAAGAACAACTTTCATGGAACAAAAACCATTCACAACCAATTCTTATGAAATTTCTCCCAAGAACATAATCATAAAAATCCTAACTCCCTAAGAATCTTAGCCAAACAAGGATAGGGAATAGGTTTAGTTACCTTAGGAAGAAGAATCTCACAACTCCAAGCTTTCATCCAAGCTTCTAATCAAGTGATATGGTGAAGGAATGCAAAACTTCACAAGTTGGGAAGGTGGAAAAGAAAGCCACGGCCAAGAGAGAAAGAATAAGTGAACTTGTCATAATTTCTAAGTGTAACACCCCGTTTTCATAACGCAAAAAGGGCATTATTTTTTATTTTATTTTTTATATTTTTTTTTTTTAACAGACACTCAGAGTGCGCAAAACATTTTTAATTGAGCCGACATTAAATATTACAAACGAACCATATATATATCACACCATATATATGTTGTATTCGAAAATGCTAAGTGTAAACCTGAATAATTACAATCCATAAGTCTGTGTGCTTACAAGCACTAACTAACCAAAAGAAGTTAGAATGTCCTATGCTAAACAAAAGCACAGTGCACAAACACACCGGCGCATAGTCTAACTAAAACTACCACTCCAGCTCCAACACGAGCTCACGGAGGCTCTGAGCAACCACCGCCCTCAAGGCCTACTGATCCATCTGGGGTGGGATGAGCCCGCAAATGAAAGAAAGGGTCACCACAAAATAAAAGTATATATATATATAACCGGTACGAAAGATTGTACACATAACAAATATTTCCACAAAGCACAAGAGAAAGCTCTTAAAACATTCAACAATTTCCTCCAACGGGCTTATATATATAATGCACAACAAGCCTAATGCAGACTTCTACAATGGGTGTGGTACTACCAGAGCTACCACATGCAAATGAATTCCGGAATTACTAATCATAACCAATAAAACCGCAAAGGGTTAAGGTGGATCCACTCACGCAATCACACCCCGTGGTCCACTCACGCAACCACTTATTGTACTCAACAAGATCCCGTAGGATTTTGGGTGGGTCCACTCACGCAACCAACACCCCGTAGTCCACTCACGCAACTACGCACAATGAATGCATGAGCATACGATTCCCCTTATATGCTAATGCAACACATACATATCGTACACGCATATGTAATCACACCACGACAACACATACATATACATCTAGTCATATGTATTTAATCACCTGCTCATACACATAGTTCACCAAACATATGTAAGACAACAAATCATGTATTTACCACGATCTCATATCGAGAATACATCACAACAACATGCCAAGCACACCACAATTGCATACACAGCAAAACAAAACATGTTTACCAAAACCGTTTGAAAAGACGGAAATAAAGTGGAGCCCTTACCTCGGCAAGCACTCACAACAAGCAACGTTCACACAACACTACGTGCTCCCTAAAACAAGCAACGGACAATCAATACATCGTTTCCAAACCCAATGTAATGAAACTACATCAAAACCCCAAAAACTCTAAAGGTTTCTAAGGAAAATTCACTCTTTCGGATGCCATACCAAAAACTATCGTATTGATCAACCACCATTAGTTATTTGTACTATTTTTAGGACCCAAAACAATAGTCAAAAGTCTTAAATAAATTGAAATGCGAAATGGCCGTTTTCTTGCGTTACAAGCTACGTACTTTCCGAGTACCCGAAAAACCCGTTTCCAATCCCAACCACTTCCATAAATTAATAAAAAGGGATTAGAAAGTTAAAAACCAAGTTTAGAGATCATAATCCAAAATTTCAACTCCCAGAGCTCGCCCTGGCGAGTTGGTGGCGAGTGAAGGCAGGGAGTACTGGTCTTACTCGCTCTGGAGCTCGCCCTGGCGAGTTGTCATGACCTGTGACACTCGCCCTGGCGAGTAATCACTCGCCCAGCGAGTTGCACCTGTCATGACAGCAAAAGACAGCAACTCACACCTCCTTTTTCCACCCCAAGCCTAGTTTGATCCTATTAGTTCCCAACACTTTTTCAAGGCATAAAAGTAAACCATTTTCATAAGCAAGCAACACATTTCCGAAAGCATGTTGGTTGCTTCGAGTGCAAGTTATTTGATTTTCATTTCCAAAATCAAACCAAACCCAAGCACAAGTTTTATTACGGGCCTTAACCGTCCGGTAATCATTTTCAAACATGTTTTCAAAGTACAAAGCGACACCACATGTCACAATAGTTTTAAACCATTTTGACCCCAAAAACACTACCCAAAAACACTTAGGAAATATTTTCATAAACCTCAAAATATTTTTCATCGGATTTTCCAAAACAAAACCATACAACGCATTTCCCTTTCGCCCAAAGGTTCAAAGACAACTTTTCTTTTCAAAACCTTACAACATAACCTCATGTAATTGATCAATACATAAACCAACCAAAACCCTAACTTTTCTCATGAGATTTTTCACCAACTCATGGAAAACAAACAACAAAGCCTAAACATGCTTCTCTAGACCTCATGAACAACATTCATGAAACACAAACTAGCAAGAACAACATTTCTCACTAAACCCTCTTAAGAACATAAACCCAAAAATCTCACAACTCTAAAAATCTACCAACCTAGGAGATGAGAAGAGAGGGTTACCTTTAGAAAGTGATTCTCTACAACTTTCCTCAAAGCTCCAAAGCTTGAAATGAAGTGAAATGGTGAGGAATGGAAAATTTGTGAAGGTTGGAAATGAAAGTAATGGAGTCTACGTGAAAGAGAGAAAGAATGAGATGATTTGGTGATGTTTTCCTAAGTGACCAAGTGACCAAACCTCCTTACTATGCCATAGCTCTTGCTCACTCATGGCCATTGGATCAAAAGACAAAATGCCAAGACAAAACCCTAGCCATTGGATCAAACCAAACCAAATCCACTTGAGATAAAACTCAATACCTCAAAGAAATACTCACACGTTCAGCTCTCGCACGCCGCGACGAACGAAACTCACCAAAACAGAAAACCTACGGAAAGAACGTCTAACGTTTTTCCATTCCAAAACTTATCGCCGAATCTTTTTCCGCGACTGTAATTTTCTTCCATACCTTAGAAAATTATTATCAGAATATATCCTAACTCGCGCAGATATATAAAACTTCCGTCCGAAACCTCACTCAAAACAGACGAAATAAGATTTTACAACGACGGGTAAAATCCTACTCGTTTTTCCAAAAACAAGAATAATCCAAAACTTATTATTCTGAAACCACAAATAACTTCTTATACAAGAAACAGGATCACAAGACAAAAGTCTGTACAATTGCAGTGCACGAGCACAAAACGAACTCGATTACAGCAAAACCTAACAATTACACGATGTTTCGTCACACGAACCCATCGAAACCCTAATAATTCCTTAGACCAACTATACAATGAAATCTTGGGTCTTACAATACTACCCCCCTAAAAGAAGTTTCGTCCTCGAAACTTAGACATCGTCAAACAAACTGGGGTATAGTTCTTTCATCTTACTCTCGAGCTCCCAGGTGGTATCTCCCGTAGCTTCATTCCATATTACCTTCACCAAAGGTATCTCTTTCGTTCTCAGACGCTTCATCTTTCTATCCGCAATCTTGATCGGCGGGACTTCAAATGACAAGTTATCCCTCAGCTGGATGTCATCTGGTGTGATCACATGTGATGGATCCGGTGTATACTTCCGCAATTGCGACACATGGAACACGTCATGAATCAAAGATAGTACCGGTGGCAACGCGATCCGATATGCTACCTTCCCAATCCGCTCCGTAATCTGATAAGGCCCTATAAACCTCGGAGTCAACTTTTTCGCTTTCAAAGCCCTTCCAACACCAGTTGTTGGGGTAACACGGAGAAATACATGATCTCCCTCCTCGAACTCTAAAGGCCTCCGACGCCTATCCGCATAACTCTTTTGTCGATCTTGAGCAACCTTCATCATTGCCCTTATCTTTCGGACCTTGTCCGTCGTCTGTTGTACCATTTCCGGTCCTACTATCATACTCTCCCCATCTTGGTACCAACACAAAGGAGTCTGACATCTCCTCCCATACAAAGCCTCGTATGGTGCCATTCCAATACTCGCGTGGAAACTGTTGTTGTATGTGAATTCTATCAAAGGTAATACATCATCCCAACTTCCACGATCATCCAACACACATGCTCTCAACAAATCTTCCAACGATTGATTTGTTCTCTCAGTCTGCCCATCTGTCTGAGGATGGTAGGCGGAACTCAATCTCAGTTTCGTCCCCAACGCCTCATGCAAAGTCCTCCAAAAGTGTGAAGTAAACTTTGGGTCTCGATCTGACACTATACTCGACGGAATCCCATGTAACCTCACAATCTCAGCAATGTAAATATCGGTCAACTTTGCTGCTGTATCCGTAATCCTTACCGGTAGAAAATGAGCGGACTTTGTCAAACGATCCACTATCACCCAAATGGAATCATGCTTCCTCCTGGTCTTAGGTAACCCAGTGATGAAATCCATAGAAATGCTATCCCACTTCCACTCGGGGATATCTAACGACTGCAGCATCCCTGCTGGTCTCTGATGTTCAATCTTCGCCTTCTGACAAGTCAAACACGACGCCACAAACTCGGCCACATCCCTCTTCATACCCGGCCACCAGAAATCCTGCCTCAGGTCCTGATACATCTTTGTCGCTCCGGGATGTATACTAAGCTTACTCTTGTGTGCCTCCCCTAGAATGGTGTTTCTCAAGTCCATCGCATCGGGCACACACACCCTACCATTACATCTCAGAATGTTGTCCGGTCCCACCTTGAAATCTCGGTTGGTTCCTCGAACAATCAAAGCCCTTTTCTCCATGAAAAACTTGTCATCTTGACAATTTGCAATGTCCTCCAACAAACCGCTCGAGATGGTAATCATACCCAGTCTCATATTCCCTAAAGCAAACTCTACTTCTAGGTGTAAATCACGAAACTCTCTCAACAACTCTTGTTGACTAGCCATTTGTGCCGAACACGCTGACGCACTCTTTCTACTCAAAGCATCGGCTACTACATTAGCCTTCCCCGGATGGTATTCTAAGGTAAAGTCAAAGTCCTTCAAAGTTTCCATCCATCTCCTCTGCCTCATATTTAGCTCTTTCTGATCAAACAGATACTTAAGACTTTTATGGTCACTAAACACGACAAAAGTGCAACCATAAAGATGATGTCTCCAAATCTTCAATGCAAAAACCACGGCCGCAAGCTCCAAATCGTGCGTCGGATAATTCTACTCATGCACTTTCAACTGTCTTGACGCATAAGCCACTGCTCTCTTGTGTTGCATCAACACACAACCCAAACCCTGATGAGACGCATCACAATAAACCTCATACGGTTCATCTGACTGAGGTAACACCAACACCGGTGAAGTCGTCAACCGCTCCTTCAACAAATTAAAACTAAGTTCACACTGCTCAGTCCACGCAAACGGTTGATCTTTTCGCGTAAGTTGCGTCATTGGTGCCACAATCTTAGCGAATCCTTCTATGAACCTCCGGTAATAACCGGCCAAACCAACAAAACTCCTCACGTCCGTCACCGTCTGCGGTTGTTTCCATGCAAGTACTGTGTCAATCTTGGCTGGATCCACGGCAATTCCCTCTTTTGATATAACATGGCCAAGGAAATTCAGCTCTTCCAACCAAAAGTCACACTTTGACGGATTTGCATACAGCTTACATTCCCGCAAAACTTGCAATACTAGACGAAGATGCTCTACATGTTCCTCCTCACTCTTCGAATACACTAGAATGTCATCAATGAACACCACCAGAAACTTGTCCAAAAATGAATTGAATATTCGATTCATGTAGGCCATAAAGATAGCAGGTGCATTCGTCACTCCAAACGGCATCACTAAGAACTCATAATGCCCATACCGCGTCCTAAACGCCGTTTTCTGAATATCCTCATCTCGTACCCTTATCTGGTGATAACCAGATTTCAAGTCAATCTTGGAAAACACTGAGGCTCCCCTCAACTGATCCATCAAATCATCGATTCGTGGCAATGGATATCGGTTCTTGATAGTCACCTTATTAAGCTTCCGATAATCCACACACAGACGAGATTTCCCATCCTTCTTTTTAACCAGTAAGACCGGTGCTCCCCAAGGCGACACACTAGGCCTTATGAAACCCTTCTCTAACAAGTCCTCAATCTGACTTTTCAACTCCACCAGCTCAGCTGGAGCCATCCGATAAGCTGATTCTGAAATCGGACCGGTACCCGGTTGCAAGTCAATAAAGAATTCCACCTCTCTACACGGAGGAAAAGCTGGAATCTCTGATGGAAACATATCTTGGAAATCCTGAACCACACGAATTTCCTCAATTCGGATCTCCGACATCACTCCTAAGCTAGCAAGTGAAACTATCTCCGGCTCTCCATTACACATAACCACCGAAAGTCGATTTGCAGACAAGTACCTTCGCACACCTGGCTCGGGAAAGAAAACCAATTTCCGAGCACAATCCAGAATAACATAGTGATAAGACAACCAATCCATCCCGAGGATGATCTCGAGAGATAAAAGCGGTAGACAAACCAAATTGACCAGAAAATCCCTATTCTGAATTACTACCGAACAATGCAAGCATGCAGTATTTACTACCAAATCCTTAGCAGGAGTCAAAACATTCAAATCAAATGGAAGAACAGAAACATTCAAACTCAACCGATTTGCACAAGCCATAGAAATGAATGAGTGGGTTGCCCCCGTGTCAATCAAAGCAGTTAAAGAATTACCTGTAATGTGACAGCTCTCGTGAATGGCATTGCTAGCCTGCCCACTCACTTCTGTGCCCATACAGTAAGCACGTGCCTTTGCCGCAGGTCTGGTACCTTGTGAGCCTTGTGCCACATTAGCCGACGGCCCGGCCTTCGGGGCTTTGCAATCTCTAGCAAAGTGTCCCGGCTTCTTGCAATTAAAACAAACATGTCCCTGATTCCGGCATTCATTCGCATAGTGGCCCACTTCACCACACTTAAAACAGCCCTGCTTCCCGGTATTCTGACTGTCCTGATTCACCGATCGACCCTGTCCCTTGTCATACGGTGGACGGTCATATGGCTTACTGCCTTGTTTTCCACGGTTCTGACTTTGATTCGGATCACCAGAACGACTTGGTCCCCCAGCACTAAAACCACCCTGACGGTTCACCCTTTTGTTTCTCATATCTTCAACCTCTTGGCACTTTTCAACCAAGACTTGAAATTGCCGAATACCCAACGGCACAACCGCATCCTGCAGTTCGTACCTCAGCCCATCTTGGAAGCGACGACACATATAGACCTCATCTATCCCATCCCTAAAGAAGAGGAAGAAACGGGATAATGATTCAAACTTCTTGGAATATGCCTCCACATTCATACTCCCCTGACGTAGTCTCAGAAACTCCTCACCATACCTTTCCCTTGCGGTCTCAGGGAAATACTTAGCCAGGAACCTCCTCTTGAAGTTCTCCCAGTTAATCTCCTCATATGCATTTTCCATAATCAGACGGGTGTTCCTCCACCAAAATTCGGAACCCCCAAGCAGCTGATAGGTAGCTAGAACTACCTTCTCCCCCTCCGGACAATGAATTGCCCCAAATATCCTCTCCATAGCATGGAGCCATAAATCCGCCGTTTCTCGACCTCCCTCCCCATTAAACTTTGGAGGGGCCTGCTGATTAAAACTTGCGAGAACCCTAGACCCAGCGGCCAGGATCTCCCTGTCGCGCTTTTCAAGGTCTCTCTGCGCCTTAGCATGAGTTTGCGCAGTCACCGCTGCTGCCATTGTATTCATGGCATAAGCCATCTGATGGATGTCCACCTCATCATCATCTCTAGCAGGTGCCCTTCTTGGAGGCATCGTTTCCTGCACATACCAATTCTCTTCGATTAGATCCTTATCCAAACATTTCTGAATTCCAACAGAAAACCTCACTCAAAGGATTACTAACCCATAACCGACACCGAACAACCACTAGAACTAACTCAACACTAGTTACGTTCTAACCGACTCTGACCTAACGACTCAAGTATACACTTTCCCTTTGAAGATTTAAACCCGGGCTCTGATACCACAAATGTAACACCCCGTTTTCATAACGCAAAAAGGGCATTATTTTTTATTTTTTTTTTATATTTTTTTTTTAACAGACACTCAGAGTGCGCAAAACATTTTTAATTGAGCCGACATTAAATATTACAAACGAACCATATATATATCACACCATATATATGTTGTATTCGAAAATGCTAAGTGTAAACCTGAATAATTACAATCCATAAGTCTGTGTGCTTACAAGCACTAACTAACCAAAAGAAGTTAGAATGTCCTATGCTAAACAAAAGCACAGTGCACAAACACACCGGCGCATAGTCTAACTAAAACTACCACTCCAGCTCCAACACGAGCTCACGGAGGCTCTGAGCAACCACCGCCCTCAAGGCCTACTGATCCATCTGGGGTGGGATGAGCCCGCAAATGAAAGAAAGGGTCACCACAAAATAAAAGTATATATATATATAACCGGTACGAAAGATTGTACACATAACAAATATTTCCACGAAGCACAAGAGAAAGCTCTTAAAACATTCAACAATTTCCTCCAACGGGCTTATATATATAATGCACAACAAGCCTAATGCAGACTTCTACAATGGGTGTGGTACTACCAGAGCTACCACATGCAAATGAATTCCGGAATTACTAATCATAACCAATAAAACCGCAAAGGGTTAAGGTGGATCCACTCACGCAATCACACCCCGTGGTCCACTCACGCAACCACTTATTGTACTCAACAAGATCCCGTAGGATTTTTGGTGGGTCCACTCACGCAACCAACACCCCGTAGTCCACTCACGCAACTACGCACAATGAATGCATGAGCATACGATTCCCCTTATATGCTAATGCAACACATACATATCGTACACGCATATGTAATCACACCACGACAACACATACATATACATCTAGTCATATGTATTTAATCACCTGCTCATACACATAGTTCACCAAACATATGTAAGACAACAAATCATGTATTTACCACGATCTCATATCGAGAATACATCACAACAACATGCCAAGCACACCACAATTGCATACACAGCAAAACAAAACATGTTTACCAAAACCGTTTGAAAAGACGGAAATAAAGTGGAGCCCTTACCTCGGCAAGCACTCACAACAAGCAACGTTCACACAACACTACGTGCTCCCTAAAACAAGCAACGGACAATCAATACATCGTTTCCAAACCCAATGTAATGAAACTACATCAAAACCCCAAAAACTCTAAAGGTTTCTAAGGAAAATTCACTCTTTCGGATGCCATACCAAAAACTATCGTATTGATCAACCACCATTAGTTATTTGTACTATTTTTAGGACCCAAAACAATAGTCAAAAGTCTTAAATAAATTGAAATGCGAAATGGCCGTTTTCTTGCGTTACAAGCTACGTACTTTCCGAGTACCCGAAAAACCCGTTTCCAATCCCAACCACTTCCATAAATTAATAAAAAGGGATTAGAAAGTTAAAAACCAAGTTTAGAGATCATAATCCAAAATTTCAACTCCCAGAGCTCGCCCTGGCGAGTTGGTGGCGAGTGAAGGCAGGGAGTACTGGTCTTACTCGCTCTGGAGCTCGCCCTGGCGAGTTGTCATGACCTGTGACACTCGCCCTGGCGAGTAATCACTCGCCCAGCGAGTTGCACCTGTCATGACAGCAAAAGACAGCAACTCACACCTCCTTTTTCCACCCCAAGCCTAGTTTGATCCTATTAGTTCCCAACACTTTTTCAAGGCATAAAAGTAAACCATTTTCATAAGCAAGCAACACATTTCTGAAAGCATGTTGGTTGCTTCGAGTGCAAGTTATTTGATTTTCATTTCCAAAATCAAACCAAACCCAAGCACAAGTTTTATTACGGGCCTTAACCGTCCGGTAATCATTTTCAAACATGTTTTCAAAGTACAAAGCGACACCACATGTCACAATAGTTTTAAACCATTTTGACCCCAAAAACACTACCCAAAAACACTTAGGAAATATTTTCATAAACCTCAAAATATTTTTCATCGGATTTTCCAAAACAAAACCATACAACGCATTTCCCTTTCGCCCAAAGGTTCAAAGACAACTTTTCTTTTCAAAACCTTACAACATAACCTCATGTAATTGATCAATACATAAACCAACCAAAACCCTAACTTTTCTCATGAGATTTTTCACCAACTCATGGAAAACAAACAACAAAGCCTAACCATGCTTCTCTAGACCTCATGAACAACATTCATGAAACACAAACTAGCAAGAACAACATTTCTCACTAAACCCTCTTAAGAACATAAACCCAAAAATCTCACAATTCTAAAAATCTACCAACCTAGGAGATGAGAAGAGAGGGTTACCTTTAGAAAGTGATTCTCTACAACTTTCCTCAAAGCTCCAAAGCTTGAAATGGAGTGAAATGGTGAGGAATGGAAAATTTGTGAAGGTTGGAAATGAAAGTAATGGAGTCTACGTGAAAGAGAGAAAGAATGAGATGATTTGGTGATGTTTTCCTAAGTGACCAAGTGACCAAACCTCCTTACTATGCCATAGCTCTTGCTCACTCATGGCCATTGGATCAAAAGACAAAATGCCAAGACAAAACCCTAGCCATTGGATCAAACCAAACCAAATCCACTTGAGATAAAACTCAATACCTCAAAGAAATACTCACACGTTCAGCTCTCGCACGCCGCGACGAACGAAACTCACCAAAACAGAAAACCTACGGAAAGAACGTCTAACGTTTTTCCATTCCAAAACTTATCGCCGAATCTTTTTCCGCGACTGTAATTTTCTTCCATACCTTAGAAAATTATTATCAGAATATATCCTAACTCGCGCAGATATATAAAACTTCCGTCCGAAACCTCACTCAAAACAGACGAAATAAGATTTTACAACGACGGGTAAAATCCTACTCGTTTTTCCAAAAACAAGAATAATCCAAAACTTATTATTCTGAAACCACAAATAACTTCTTATACAAGAAACAGGATCACAAGACAAAAGTCTGTACAATTGCAGTGCACGAGCACAAAACGAACTCGATTACAGCAAAACCTAACAATTACACGATGTTTCGTCACACGAACCCATCGAAACCCTAATAATTCCTTAGACCAACTATACAATGAAATCTTGGGTCTTACACTAAGTCCATCACTTATAAAAGTCTTGCTAGATTTAGGCCATTGGATCAAAAGACAAAATGCCAAGACGAAACCCTAGCCATTGGATCGACCCAAACCAAATCCACTTGAGATAATACTCAACACCTCTTAGAAACACTCTCACGTTCAGCTCTCGCGCGCCGCGACGAACAAAACTCACCAAAACATAAAACCTACGGAAAGAACGTCTATCGTTTTTCCATTCCAAAACTTATCGCCGAATCTTTTTCCGCGACTGTAATTTTCTTCCATACCTTAGAAAATTAATCTCAGAATATATCCTAACTCGCGCAGATATATGAAACTTCCATCCGAAACCTCACTTAAAACAGACGCAGTAAGATTTTCCATCCGCGGGTAAAATCCTACTCGTTTTTCCAAAAACAAGAATAATCCAAAACTCGTTATTCTAAGACCACAGAAATCTCCTCATACTTAAAAGAGGATCACGACCCGAAAGTCTGTGCCTTTCCAGCGCACGAGCACAAAACAAGCTCCGTTTCAGCAAAAATCTCATTAATGCGACGATACTCACAAAACCGCTTCACCAAAAACCCTAAACTCGTAGCCGACACTAGAGTTCCTTAGAAAAACTGTACAGTGAAATCTTGGGTCTTACAATATTGCCATAATTATTTTTAGGAAGTATTATATTTTTTCGTCAAACATATGAATTTTTTCAGTTGGAATATTTTGACAAATATTAACAAGTGTGCTAAGACCGCATACTAAAGTGTAAAAAAATATCTAGACCCAAAAAAAAAAAGTGTAAAAAAATATAAAAGTTTAGTAAAGAATTTCAAATAAAATTATAAAAATAGATAAATATCATTTTCAAAGCAAAATTGTGAATTACAATATGGAAAATTGTTATTTTTAAGCCTGTATATTCTTATAATTATTTCTTAACAAAACCCTTTCTTACCGATCACATAAGATTTATATACATATGTCCATAAAAAAAAGACGTATTGAGATATATCATTGAAAAAATCATATTAAGATTTCAATATACATATTGTAAAGAAAAAAAGATTTAGATACACATCAATATGAATGAAATCAATGAATATTTAAAAATAAAATGAGTATTTGCCTTTCATGGCATTTTCGAAAGAAATAAAACCATCACATTTAATGATATTGCCATAATTATTTTTAGGAAGTATTATATTTTTTCGTCAAACATATGAATTTTTTCAGTTGGAATATTTTGACAAATATTAACAAGTGTGCTAAGACTGCACACTAAAGTGTAAAAAAATATAAAAGTTTAGAAAAGAATTTCAAATAAAATTATAAAAATAAATAAATATCATTTTCAAAGCAAAATTGTGCATTACAAGATGGAAAATTGTTATTTTTAAGCTTGTATATTCTTATAATTATTTCTTAACAAAACCTTTTCTTACTGATCACATAAGATTTATATACATATGTCCATAAAAAAAAGACGTATTGAGATATATCATTGAAAAAATCATATTAAGATTTCAATATACATATTGTAAAGAAAAAAAGATTTAGATACACATCAATATGAATGAAATCAATGAATATTTAAAAATAAAATGAGTATTTGCCTTTCATGGCATTTTCGAAAGAAATAAAACCATCACATTTAATGATATTGCCATAATTATTTTTAGGAAGTATTATATTTTTTCGCCAAACATATGAATTTTTTCAATTGGAATATTTTGACAAATATTAACAAGTGTGCTAAGACTGCACACTAAAGTGTAAAAAAATATAAAAGTTTAGAAAAGAATTTCAAATAAAATTATAAAAATAAATAAATATCATTTTCAAAGCAAAATTGTGCATTACAAGATGGAAAATTGTTATTTTTAAGCTTGTATATTCTTATAATTATTTCTTAACAAAACCTTTTCTTACTGATCACATAAGATTTATATACATATGTCCATAAAAAAAAGACGTATTGAGATATATCATTGAAAAAATCATATTAAGATTTCAATATACATATTGTAAAAAAAAAAAAAAAAGATTTAGATACACATCAATATGAATGAAATCAATGAATATTTAAAAATAAAATGAGTATTTGCCTTTCATGGCATTTTCGAAAGAAATAAAACCATCACATTTAATGATATTGCCATAATTATTTTTAGGAAGTATTATATTTTTTCGTCAAACATATGAATTTTTTCAATTGGAATATTTTGACAAATATTAACAAGTGTGCTAAGACCGCATACTAAAGTGTAAAAAAATATAAAAGTTTAGAAAAGAATTTCAAATAAAATTATAAAAATAAATAAATATCATTTTCAACGCAAAATTGTGCATTACAATATGGAAAATTGTTATTTTTAAGCCTGTATATTCTTATAATTATTTCTTAACAAAACCCTTCTTACTGATCACATAAGATTTATATACATATGTCCATAAAAAAAAGACGTATTGAGATATATCATTGAAAAAATCATATTAAGATTTTAATATACATATTGTAAAAAAAAATAAAAGATTTAGATACACATCAATATGAATGAAATCAATATGAATATTTAAAAATAAAAATTATACAAAAATATTAGTATATATATTATAAAACATTCTTTTACCAATTTTTTAAAAAAAATTTAGGAAGAATTAAAAAAACTAAATTTAAAAATTCAAAATAAAAGTAACTGAAATCTTGACCTAGAAATCTAATTTTCAGGTAATTGTTTGTGATTGAACTTTTTATAATATTCTAAACATTGTAAAAAAATTATTTTGAAATAAATGTTATCTTAATAACAAGGGCTTAGATTATGCGCAGGAAAATTTTCTAGGTATGAAATCATACTATTTTATTTTTATGGTGACAAAAAACAAAAGTTGATAATTTTATAGATATGATGATAAATATGTTTATATAAATCCTTATACACAGGGATCCATATTTTCAAGTAAACTATTGTAAATTTTAATAATAAATAATATTTTAACATATTTTATTTAAAAAGAGAAATATTTTTTAAGTATAGTAATTAAACTTTAGACACGGGAATAAACTTTTTATAAGTGAAAATATATGAGAAAATTAATTTTCCTTTCTCTATGTTGGGTTTCAAAATTGAGTTCCTTATACTATGTTATTAATGTCGTGATTTTATGAGGACAAGAACCATTTTACTTCCTTTCAAGAACCATTTTACTTATTTCATTATTTTCATATTGCATTAACATTTAGAGTAGTGCTAAATATTATAGACGGGTCAATTCAAGAATTGCAAGAAACATTACATGTCATCTTTTTAATTAAGGAAAATGGTTTTGTTTCTATGTTTGGCGGAAATCATGGGGTATGTGTGTATCAAAATAAGCAGTCTTCTATTTCTTGCTTTGACTGCTTGGTAAGTTTTTTCATTTCCCTAACATTTAATTCATATAAGGAATCAAATGAGACAATAGAAATCAGATCTTCTATAATCATGCATGTGTAAGTCAACTATTTGTATTAATGCCATAATTTTGATTTACGTTTTCCTTTAATAATTTCTATATAATTGGTAGCTAATGACCCAAATAGATATAGATAGATGAGTTATTCATGAGTTATATGTATTGGTGTAAGACCCAAGATTTTACTGTGCGGTTTTCCCAAGGAACTTTAGCGTCGGCTAAGTTTTAGGGTTTTTAGTAGAAGCGGTTTTGTGAGTATCGTCGCATTAATGAGATTTTTGCTGAAACGGAGCCTGTTTTGTGCTCGTGCGCTGGAAGGGCACAGACTTTCGGGTCGTGATCCTCTTTTAAGTATGAGGAGATTTCTGTGGATTTAGAATAACAAGTTTTGGATTATTCTTGTTTTTGGAAAAACGAGTAAGATTTTACCCGCTGTTGTGAAATTTTACTGGTTCTGAATTCAGTAGGATTTCGGTTGGAAGTTTTATATATCTGCGCGAGTTAGGTTATGTTCTGAGATTAATTTTCCAAGGTGTGGAAGAAAATTACAGTCGCGGAAAAAGATTCGGCGATAAGTTTTGGGAATGTTTAACGATAGACGTTCTATCCGTAGGTTTTCTGTGTTTGTGAGTTTCGTTCGTCGCGATGCGCGAGAACTGAACGTGCGTTTGTTGTAAGATGTTGTGGAAAATATCTTGTGAGGATAAGCTTAGAATTGATCCAATGGCTAGGATTAAGTCTTAGAAACTTTACACTATTTGATCCAATGGCCCTCATGTAGCAAGACCATGACTTAAGGGGAGACTTTTGATCATTCAGTGGACTTAAGAAAAATCACAAAACTCTCATCATTCCTCTCTTTGGCCGTGAGCTTCATTTTCCATTTCCTTCCATGAGAAGATTTTCAATTCTTCACCAAAAGCTTGGATTTTTGGCTTGTTGGATCATAGAGATTGAAAGGAATTCATCTCCACTTGAGGTAGTAAACCTTCTCCTTTCTTTGTTGGTTTAAAACATCTTATGTTAGGGTTTTATGTTTATGATTCTTGAGAGAAATTTGTGAGAGGTTGCTCATAAATTGTTCTTGTTTCATGAAAGTTGTTCATGAGGTTTAGAGAAGCATGTGTAGGCTTTGTTATTTCAATTTTCCATGAGTTTGTGAGAATCTCATGAGAAAAGTTAGGGTTTTGAAAGTTTAGTGTATTGATCAATAACATGTGGTTAAGTTGTAAGGTTTTGAAAAGAAAAGTTGTCCTTGAACCTTTGGGCAAAAGGGAAATGCGTTGTATGGTTTTGTTTTAGAAAATCCGATGAAAAATATTTTGGAGTTTATGAAAATATTTACTAAGTGTTTTGTGTGGTATTTTGGGGTCCAAGTGGTTTAAAACTCTTGTGACATGTGGTGTTGTTTTTCGCCTAGAAAACATGTTTGAAAATGATTTCAAGTCGGTTAAGCCCCGTAGTAAAACTTGTGCTTGGGTTTGGTTTTGATTTTGGAAATGAAAATCAAATAACTTGCACTCGAAGCAACCAACATGCTTTCGGAGATGTGTTGCTTGCTTATAAAAATGGTTTGCTTTTGTGCCTTGAAAAGATGTTGGGAACTAATAGAATCAAACTAGGTTTGGTTGGGGAAAAAGGTGGTGTGAGTTGCTGTCTTTTGCTGTCATGACAGGTGCAACTCGTCGGGCGAGTGTTAACTCGCCAGGGCGAGTGTCACAGGTCATGACAACACGCCAGGGCGAGCTCCAGAGTGTAACAACCCGTTTTTCAAAGGCCAGAAAAGGCACTATATTTTTTTTTTGTACACAATCAGAGTTACGCATAAAAGATTTTAAATGAGCCGGCATTCAAATATACAAAAGAACTCATTACCATAAGGTGCTTCGACAAGCAAAGTGTATTCCTGAAAAATTACAATCCAAGTCTAAGTATTCAAAAACTTACAACCAACAAGTTAGAAACCTATGCCTAAAACCAAAAAGCACGGTGCACAACCCACACCGGCGCATAGTCTAACTAAGCTAAAGCTCCAACCGCTCACTGGGGCCTGGAACAGCCACCGTCGTCACCACGACCTAACCCCTCATCTGGGTGGGATGAGCCCGCAAATGAAAGAAAGGGTCACCACAAAATAAAAGTATATATATATATAACCGGTGCGAAAGATTGTACACATAACAAATATTTCCACAAACACAAGAGAAAGCTCTTAAACTCAAGGATAATTCCCACCAACGGGCTTATATAAATAAATCACCAAGCCTAATGCAGACTTCTACAATGGGTGTGACGACCGATCTATGGTTAGCCACATGCATGATTTAATTCCGGAATTCAACCTCTCTATAGAAGGCGTAGGTCTCTGGTGGGATAACACCTCCTACTATTGGTGGGATAACACCAGGTAGAGTCACACAAGACAATACCAAAACAATCACGGTGGGATAACACCGGGTGAGTCACACAAGACAACCACCAACTCAATAAAATCCAGTAGGATTTGGCGAAGTCGCACAGACAATCGCCCGGTACGAAGGCAAGTCACACAAGACATACACCTAGGCACGTAACTATGAAATGCAAGGCATATATTCTCTTCGGCATATACGGGATAGTCACACAAGACAAAATCCTCGCGTAGTCCTATCTGACGCACGCATTCATATATGTTCATGCAAACAATCACATAGCCTAAAGCCTATGTACAAAGCATCTCAACATACATACATTTTCTCAATCATATGTAATTTGCACACATTTTTATAAACACGTTCTCATCAACGAGAATACATAATTACAAACATGCCAAAGCACACAGCAATTGCATACACAGCAAAACAAAGCATGTCGTAACCATTTCGAAAGACGGAAATAAAGTGGAGCCCTTACCTCGGCAAGCACTCACAACAAGCAACGTTCACACAACACTACGTGCTCCCTAAAACAAGCAACGGACAATCAATACATCGTTTCCAAACCCAATGTAATGAAACTACATCAAAACCCCAAAACTCTAAAGGTTTCTAAGGAAAATTCACTCTTTCGGATAACATACCAAAAACTATAGTATTGATCAACCACCATGAGTTATTTGTACTATTTTTAGGACCCAAAACAATAGGCCAAAGTCTTAAATAATTTGAAATGCAAAATGGCCGTTTTCTTGCGTTATAAGCTACGTACTTTCCGAGTACCCGAAAAACTCGTTTCCAATCCCAACCACTTCCATAAATTAATAAAAAGGGATTAGAAAGATAAAAACCAAGTTTATAAATCAGAATCCAAAATTTCGACTCCCAGAGCTCGCCCTGGCGAGTTGGTGGCGAGTGAAGGCAGGGAGTACTGGTCTTACTCGCTCTGGAGCTCGCCCTGGCGTGTTGTCATGACCTGTGACACTCGCCCTGGCGAGTGATCACTCGCCCAGCGAGTTTCAACTGTCATGACAGCAAAAGACAGCAACTCACACCACCTTTTTCCACCCAAGCCTAGTTTGATTCTATTAGTTCCCAACACTTTTTCAAGGCACAAAAGCAAACCATTTTCATAAGCAAGCAATTCGTTTCCGAAAGCTCGTTGGTTGCTTCGAGTGCAAGTTATTTGATTTTCATTTCCAAAATCAAAACCAAACCCAAGCACAAGTTTTATTACGGGCCTCAACCGTCGGGTAATCATTTTCAAACATGTTTTCAAGGTAAAAAGTAACACCACATGTCACAAGAGTTTTAAACCACTTTGACCCCAAAAACACTACTCCAAACACTTAGGAATATTCTCATAAACCACAAAATATTTTTCATCGGATTTTCTAAAACAAAACCATACAACGCATTTCCCTTTTGCCCAAAGGTTCAAAGACAACTTTTCTTTTCAAAACCTTACAACATAACCACATGTTATTGATCAATACATAACCAACTCAAAACCCTAACTTTTCTCATGAGATTTTCACCAACTCATGGAAAATAAAAACAACAAAGCCTAGCATGCTTACTAAACTCTCATGAACAACTTTCATGAAACAAGAACTGGCAAGAACAACCTTACTCACCAAACCCTCTTAAGAACATAAACCCAAAAACCTCACAACTCTAAAAATCTACCAACCTAGGAGATGAGAAGAGAGGGTTACCTTAAGCAAGTGATTCTCTACAACTTTCCACTAAGCTTCCAAGCTTGAAATGGAGTGAAATGGTGAGGAATGGAAAATTTAGTGAAGGTTAGGGTTAAGAAATGGAGTTCCACGTGAAAGAGAGAAAGAAATGAGAGTCTTGTGATAAAATCCTAAGTCCACCAAGTGACCAAACCTCCTTACTAATAAAAGCTCTTGATAGCCAAACCACCATTGGATCAAAGTCAAAAGTCCAAGCTTAAACCCTAGCCATTGGATCACTTTACTTTATGAGAAAGTCACAAGATTTAATCAACTCATCCATAACAAGTCTCGTACTCAGCTCTCGCGCGACGCGACGAACGAAAACCACAAAAACATAAAACCTACGGAAAGAACGTCTAACGTTTAACATTTCCAAAACTTGTCGCCGAATCTTTTTCCGCGACTGTAATTTTCTTCCACACCTTGGAAAATTATTCTCAGAACATATCCTAACTCGCGCAGATATATAACACTCCCAACCGAAATCCTACTGAATTCAGAACCATTAAAATTTCACAACAGCGGGTAAAATCTTACTCGTTTTTCCAAAAACAAGAATAATCCAAAACTCGTTATTCTAAAACCACAAATCACTTCTTATACAAGAAACAGGATCACAAGACAAAAGTCTGTACAATTACAGTGCACGAGCACAAAACAGACTCAATTACAGCAAAACTTAATAGGTCACACGATGTTTCATCACACGAACACATCGAAACCCTAATATTCCTTAAACCAACTATACAATGAAATCTTGGGTCCTACACAGAGCGAGCTAGACCTGTCCTCACTGCCTTCACTCGCCACCAACTCGCCAGGGCGAGCTCTGGGAGTTGAAATTTTGGATTCTGATCTCTAAACTTGGTTTTTAACTTTCTAATCCCTTTTTATTAATTTATGGAAGTGGCGGGGATTGGAAACGAGTTTTTCGGGTACTCAGAAAGTGCGTAACTTGTAACGCAAGAAAACGGCCATTTTGCATTTCAAATTATTTAAGACTTTTGACAATTGTTTTGGGTCCTAAAAATAGTACAGATAACTCATGGTGGTTGGTCAATACGGTAGTTTTTGGTATGGTATCCGAAAGAGGGATTTTTCCTTAGGAACCTTTAGGTTTTTGGGGTTTTTGGTTTAGTTTCAATACTATTGGTTGGAGAACAATGTATTGATAGTACGCTGCTTGTTTTAGGAAGCGCGTTGTGTTGTTTGGACGAGTTTTGGTAGACGGAAGCTTGCCGAGGTAAGGGCATCACTTTATTTCTGTCTTTTCACTGAGTTATAACATGTTTGTTGGTTATTTTCGGTGATGCGTGTTTGGCATGTATGTGTTATGTATTCTCGTGATGAGAAAGTGTTTATAATACGTGCGTTGTTTTACATATGATTGGAGATGTATGTATGAACATGTGGGTGAATACATATGATTGGAAATGTATGTATGTTTGTTGTGGTTTGTTACATATGATTGGATATGAATGTATGTTGTTGGGATGGTTTACATATGCTAGGGAGGTATGTATTTGTTGCATTAGTATACATGGGGAATCGTATGCTCATGCATTGTTAGTGCGTAGTGGCGGGAGTGGACTACGAGGTGTGGTTGCGGGAGTGGACCCACCTGATTCTTATAGGGTTGTGTTGAGTTCAATACATGGTTGCGGGAGTGGATCCACCTTAATCCTTTGTGATTTTGTTGAGTCGATACATGGTTGCGGGAGTGGACCATGGGGTGTGATTGCGGGAGTGGATCCACCTTAACCTTGTGATTTCGTTGGTGTTTGAGTAGGGGTTGGACCTACAGTTCCGGAACTCATGCATTGTGGTAGCTAGGGTTAGTACCACGCATTGTAGAGGTTGCATTATAGGCTATGTGTGCATTGCTTATATAAACCCTTTGGTGGGAATTGCTTTGGTGGTTAAGAGCTTTCTCTTGTGTTTGTGGAATTATTGTTATGTGTACAATCTTTCGCACCGGTTATATATATACATACTATATATTTTGTGGTGACCCTTTCTTTCATTTGCGGGCTCATCCCACCCAGATGTTGGGCTAGGTCGTGGTGACGGCGGTGGCTGTTCCGGGCCCCAGTGAGATGTTGGAGCTTTAGCTCAGTTAGACTATGCGCCGGTGTGGGTTGTACACCGTGCTTTTTGGGTTTAGGCATAGGAATCTAACTTGTTCTGTTGTAAGTATTTGAATACTTAGACTTGGATTGTAATTATTCAGGAATACACTTTGCTTGTCGAAGCACCTTATGGTAATGAGTTCTTTTGTATATTTGAATGCCGGCTCATTTAAAATCTTTTATGCGTAACTCTGATGTGTACAAAAAAAAAAGTAATGCCTTTTCTGGCCTTTGAAAAACGGGTTGTTACAATTGGTATCAGAGCACAGCTTTAAATCTTCAAAGGGAAAGTGTATACTTGAGTCGTTAGTCCAGAGTCGGTTAGAACTTAGCTAGAGTAGTGTCAATTCTAGTGTCAGTTCTAGTGTTTGTTCTGTGTCGGGTTATGAGTTAGTAATCCGTGGAGTGAGATATTCTGTTAGGATTCAGAATTGTTTGATTAAGGATCTAATCAAAAGGAATTGGTGATGCGCAGAGAGTTTCAGTGTTTCTTTTTGGAAGGTAGCCGTCACCACTTTGTGTGAGCCTAGTGGAATAGGCTATGTCGCGGAGGCAAAAGAAGTGACTTTGGAAATTTTTGTTTGTGGGCACGAAGATCTTTGAGGAACTCGAGGTTGTGAACCTCTGTTGTGAGGTTAATTTTTGAGTGGTGAACTCGTTGAGAGTGGCGGTTGAAGCACGGTTGTGCCAGTGTGTTGGTGAGAGTATTTGTGTGACTTCACCCGGTGTTAGCGTCTGTGTGGCTACACCTAATCCTGAGGGATTTTGTTGTGTTGGTGATGGTAATAATTAGTTGAGTTGTTACTCTTACCTTTAGTTTCGAGGACGAAACTTCTTTTTGGAGGGTAGTAATGTAAGACCCAAGATTTTACTGTGCGGTTTTCCTAAGGAACTTTAGCGTCGGCTAAGTTTTAGGGTTTTTAGTAGAAGCGGTTTTGTGAGTATCGTCGCATTAATGAGATTTTTGCTGAAACGGAGCCTGTTTTGTGCTCGTGCGCTGGAAGGGCACAGACTTTCGGGTCGTGATCCTCTTTTAAGTATGAGGAGATTTCTGTGGATTTAGAATAACGAGTTTTGGATTATTCTTGTTTTTGGAAAAACGAGTAAGATTTTACCCGCTGTTGTGAAATTTTACTGGTTCTGAATTCAGTAGGATTTCGGTTGGAAGTTTTATATATCTGCGCGAGTTAGGTTATGTTCTGAGATTAATTTTCCAAGGTGTGGAAGAAAATTACAGTCGCGGAAAAAGATTCGGCGATAAGTTTTGGAAATGTTTAACGATAGACGTTCTATCCGTAGGTTTTCTGTTTTTGTGAGTTTCGTTCGTCGCGATGCGCGAGAACTGAACGTGCGTTTGTTGTAAGATGTTGTGGAAAATATCTTGTGAGGATAAGCTTAGAATTGATCCAATGGCTAGGATTAAGTCTTAGAAACTTTACACTATTTGATCCAATGGCCCTCATGTAGCAAGACCATGACTTAAGGGGAGACTTTTGATCATTTAGTGGACTTAAGAAAAATCACAAAACTCTCATCATTCCTCTCTTTGGCCGTGAGCTTCATTTTCCATTTTCTTCCATGAGAAGATTTTCAATTCTTCACCAAAAGCTTGGATTTTTGGCTTGTTGGATCATAGAGATTGAAAGGAATTCATCTCCACTTGAGGTAGTAAACCTTCTCATTTCTTTGTTGGTTTAAAACATCTTATGTTAGGGTTTTATGTTTATGATTCTTGAGAGAAATTTGTGAGAGGTTGCTCATAAATTGTTCTTGTTTCATGAAAGTTGTTCATGAGGTTTAGAGAAGCATGTGTAGGCTTTGTTATTTCAATTTTCCATGAGTTTGTGAGAATCTCATGAGAAAAGTTAGGGTTTTGAAAGTTTAGTGTATTGATCAATAACATGTGGTTAAGTTGTAAGGTTTTGAAAAGAAAAGTTGTCCTTGAACCTTTGGGCAAAAGGGAAATGCGTTGTATGGTTTTGTTTTAGAAAATCCGATGAAAAATATTTTGGAGTTTATGAAAATATTTACTAAGTGTTTTGTGTGGTATTTTGGGGTCCAAGTGGTTTAAAACTCTTGTGACATGTGGTGTTGTTTTTCGCCTAGAAAACATGTTTGAAAATGATTTCAAGTCGGTTAAGGCCCGTAGTAAAATTTGTGCTTGGGTTTGGTTTTGATTTTGGAAATGAAAATCAAATAACTTGCACTCGAAGCAACCAACATGCTTTCGGAGATGTGTTGCTTGCTTATGAAAATGGTTTGCTTTTGTGCCTTGAAAAGATGTTGGGAACTAATAGAATCAAACTAGGTTTGGTTGGGGAAAAAGGTGGTGTGAGTTGCTGTCTTTTGCTGTCATGACAGGTGCAACTCGCCGGGTGAGTGTTAACTCGCCAGGGCGAGTGTCACAGGTCATGACAACACGCCAGGGCGAGCTCCAGAGCGAGCTAGACCTGTCCTCACTGCCTTCACTCGCCACCAACTCGCCAGGGCGAGCTCTGGGAGTTGAAATTTTGGATTCTGATTTCTAAACTTGGTTTTTAACTTTCTAATCCCTTTTTATTAATTTATGGAAGTGGCGGGGATTGGAAACGAGTTTTTCGGGTACTCAGAAAGTGCGTAACTTGTAACGCAAGAAAACGGCCATTTTGCATTTCAAATTATTTAAGACTTTTGACAATTGTTTTGGGTCCTAAAAATAGTACAGATAACTCATGGTGGTTGGTCAATACGGTAGTTTTTGGTATGGTATCCGAAAGAGGGATTTTTCCTTAGGAACCTTTAGGTTTTTGGGGTTTTTGGTTTAGTTTCAATACTATTGGTTGGAGAACAATGTATTGATAGTACGCTGCTTGTTTTAGGAAGCGCGTTGTGTTGTTTGGACGAGTTTTGGTAGACGGAAGCTTGCCGAGGTAAGGGCATCACTTTATTTCTGTCTTTTCACTGAGTTATAACATGTTTGTTGGTTATTTTCGGTGATGCGTGTTTGGCATGTATGTGTTATGTATTCTCGTGATGAGAAAGTGTTTATAATACGTGCGTTGTTTTACATATGATTGGAGATGTATGTATGAACATGTGGGTGAATACATATGATTGGAAATGTATGTATGTTTGTTGTGGTTTGTTACATATGATTGGATATGTATGTATGTTGTTGGGATGGTTTACATATGCTAGGGAGGTATGTATTTGTTGCATTAGTATACATGGGGAATCGTATGCTCATGCATTGTTAGTGCGTAGTGGCGGGAGTGGACTACGAGGTGTGGTTGCGGGAGTGGACCCACCTGATTCTTATAGGGTTGTGTTGAGTTCAATACATGGTTGCGGGAGTGGACCATGGGGTGTGATTGCGGGAGTGGATCCACCTTAATCCTTTGTGATTTTGTTGAGTCGATACATGGTTGGGGTGTGATTGCGGGAGTGGATCCACCTTAACCTTGTGATTTCGTTGGTGTTTGAGTAGAGGTTGGACCTACAGTTCCGGAACTCATGCATTGTGGTAGCTAGGGTTAGTACCACGCATTGTAGAGGTTGCATTATAGGCTATGTGTGCATTGCTTATATAAACCCGTTGGTGGGAATTGCTTTGGTGGTTAAGAGCTTTCTCTTGTGTTTGTGGAATTATTGTTATGTGTACAATCTTTCGCACCGGTTATATATATACATACTATATATTTTGTGGTGACCCTTTCTTTCATTTGCGGGCTCATCCCACCCAGATGTTGGGCTAGGTCGTGGTGAAGACGGTGGCTGTTCCGGGCCCCAGTGAGATGTTGGAGCTTTAGCTCAGTTAGACTATGCGCCGGTGTGGGTTGTACACCGTGCTTTTTGGGTTTAAGCATAAGATTCTAACTTGTTCTGTTGTAAGTATTTGAATACTTAGACTTGGATTGTAATTATTCAGGAATACACTTTGCTTGTCGAAGCACCTTATGGTAATGAGTTCTTTTGTATATTTGAATGCCGGCTCATTTAAAATCTTTTATGCGTAACTCTGATGTGTACAAAAAAAAAAGTAATGCCTTTTCTGGCCTTTGAAAAACGGGTTGTTACAATTGGCGTGATAATCACTTTCTTTTCATCCAAATAAAAAGTAATAAAATTAAAAAAAAAATCATTGTAATTGTAAATTTGTTCAAATTTTGCTGACTTATTTTACTTTTGTTGTTTGCAGTACTTTACCCCAGTTTTCATTGCAAAATCGAAGGTTTCACTATTATTTTCATGTGTATGAGTTTCTTTCCTTCACATTTTAGTTTTCTTTAATTTTATTTATTTTTAAAGTTTTTGAATATGTCATGTCCGTCATTTTTTTTAATGATAAATATAAAGTTGTTTTCAGTATTGTTGTAATTTAATGTTCTAATACATGCGGGGATGGACCCCGTTCCCCCTGCCACATATTAGTCAATCAACGCATGATCTTTATTGGCCAATTTATCTGCACAACAGTTACCTTCCTTGAAGATATGAGAATATTTAATATTGAGACCTATGGAAAGACAATTGCTCCAATGATTTTTCAAATCCCACAACACAATGTTATGATTGGCAAAAGCCTCCAAAGCGGATTTTTGAATCGCCTCTCTAACCAAACATTACACCAACCTTTGCTAGTTGCTGCCTCCAATGCCATGATCATTGCCATAACTTCCGTATGAAGCACAGACCCATGCTCTAACCGAGCTGCATATCTGCCTAAATGAAAGAATCTATATTTCTACTCATTAATACGAAGCTATTTTTTTTGTTATTTTTAGGTGACTTATATTTCTATTTATATATTAATACGGATGTCTATTTTTTATTGCAATTTTTGCGGGGACGTATTTTGTACTCATGTACTAATATGTTGGCTATCGTTTTTTTTTTAGTTTTTACGGAATCTATATTTTACTTATACAATGATTATTTTTTATTTAAATGAGAATATATATTTTTGTTCATACATTAATACGAGATCTATTTTATGTTTGTAATTTATATTGTAGTTTATATTTCTACTCATGTTAATACAAAGACCTATTTTCTTTTTTCTACGAGATTTACATTTCTACTCATAAATTTCGATTGTTGCTTCTTCCTCAGTGTACGTTACAGGTGGTAAAGCCTAAGAATAGGCGAGATCGTAGGTCTGGGAATCGAAAGTCCTTACAACAACATCATATCTTGGAATGCTTAGCTGCATGGAGAGAAACAGACGGTCTCAACAAGTTAGTTGATCGTGTGTTGGGTAGCTATGGACAAGGGGGCCACAACTATGGGAAAGATAATATTGAGGAGGAAACCCAAAAAATGAGTATTAACATCAAGCAATGTCTTCGTAAGGTGGCAGATGGGCACTTCACAGCGGCTGTGAAGGTGTTGGGGTCATCTGGAGTAGCCCCATACAATGAAGACACCATGAAAATTTTGGGAGATAAACATCCGCACATGCCACCTCCCTCTATGCCGACTACCTATTTTTCTGAAGCTCCTCTTGTGGTTGATGTTGACACTGTTTTCAGATGTATTAAATCTTTCCCTAAAGGAACATCGTGTGGTAGGGATGGTTTGCGAGCCCAACACTTATTAGACGCATTGTGTGGAGAAGGTTCTGCGGTTGCAAGAGATCTTTTAGATGCTATCACTCTAGTGGTTAACTTGTGGCTTGGAGGAAGATGTCCCAAGAGTTTAGCAGAATTTGTTGCTTCCGCACCTTTGACACCGTTGTTAAAGCCGGATGGTGGGATACGCCCTATTGCTGTAGGCACTATCTGGAGGCGGCTGGTATCCAAGGTTGCCATGAAAGGAGTTGGTAAAGATATGGCTAAATATCTTAATGACTTTCAGTTTGGGGTTGGGATATCAGGTGGTGCAGAGGCCATTTTGCATAGTGTCAATAGGGTGTTAAGCGAGCGACATGCAGATGGTTCTTTGGCTATGCTCACAGTAGATTTTGCGAATGCATTCAACATGGTAGACAGGTCGGCACTTCTGCACGAGGTAAGAGTGAGATGTCCATCTATTTCTTTGTGGGTTGAATTTCTCTATGGTCAGGAAGCGAGGTTATACCTTGGGGATGGACATATTATGTCATCCACCGGGGTACAACAAGGTGATCCGTTGGGACCGCTCCTTTTTGCTCTTGTGTTACACCCTCTTATTCATATGATCAGAGATAATTGCAAGCTTCTTCTTCATGCTTGGTATCTTGATGATGGGACTGTTGTTGGAGATTCAAGGGAAGTGGCTAAAGCACTTGATATCATCCGAGAGAGAGGCCCAGGTTTGGGTCTTGATTTAAATATTCGTAAGACAGAGATCTTTTGGCCTTCATGTGATGGGAATAAACTTCGTGAGGGGTTGTTTCCTTCGGATATTGGGAGACCGGCGTTAGGGGTGAAATTACTCGGAGGGGCTGTTAGTCGAGATAAATGTTTTATCGAGGGTGTGGCCATGAAGAGAGCTATCAGGGCTGTTGAATTGATGCATCTTCTCCCTCGGTTAAGGGACCCACAGAGTGAGCTTCTTTTACTTCGATCATGCATGGGTATTGCAAAACTTTTTTTTGGTCTAAGGACGTGTCAACCGGTTTACATGAAAGATGCAGCTTTTTTGTTTGATAAAGAGTTGCGTGGGGCGGTTGAAGACATTGTGGTTGGCGGAGGTCCTTTCTTTGGGGATCTTCAATGGAGAATAACTTCCTTACCTATTAAGGCTGGGGGGTTAGGGTTGTACTCAGCAGTAGAGGCGGCCTCATATGCTTTTGTGGCTTCCAGAGCTCAGTCTTGGGTGTTGCAAGATCATATATTGAGAGATAGTGGAGTTTGTGGTATGGACGTTGATTTTGACAATGCTTTGGATGGTCTCCGTGAAATGATTCCAACTTTGGACTTTAGCAATTTCACTAGCAAGGACACCGTCCCCCCTAAAGCCCAACATGTTTTGGCGAGTGCCCTGTTTAGTAAAATTGCTAAGGACATGGAGGTTAACTTTCAATTGACTACCAGACAGAAAGCAGTTTTTGGATGTTTGCAAGCAACTCATGCCCAGGATTTTCTTCTAGCTATCCCAATCGAGGGATTAGGTCAACATATGTCTCCGGTAGAATATCGCACTATCCTCAAATACCGCCTGATGATTCCTCTATTTCCTACTGATGAGGTTTGCCCTGTTTGTCGCAAAGCGTGTCTTGATAGATTTGGGGAGCATGCAGTTCATTGTCGAGAGCTTCCAGGCTTCAAATACAGACATGACTTTGTCCGTGATGTCCTTTTTGATGTTTTTAAGCGGGCAGGAATATCTGTGAAGAAAGAGGCACCTGTGAACTTCTTGACAGACCCACTGGAGGGGAGATCTACACTGAGGCCAGCCGATATTTTGGTGTACGGGTGGGTAGGAGGAAAACATGCATGTGTGGACTTGACTGGGGTATCCCCACTTGTGGGATTGACCACTGGAGATTTTACTGTAGGACACGCGGCCCTCAAAGCTGCTTCTAGCAAAGTGGCAAAACATGAGAAAGCGTGTTCTAACAATCAACATGCATTTATACCATTTGCTTTCGACACGTTTGGTTTTCTAGCACCAGATGCTGTGAATATTTTGAAAAGGGTTCAAAGAGTTATGCATAGCAATGTGGTGTCTCCTAGATCTCTAGACGTAGTATTTAAGAGGATTGGTTTTGCCATTCAAAAAGGGTTAGCGGCGCAGCTTGTTGCCCGTTTACCTTCCATTCTAGTGTAATTATCCTACATATATATAATACAAAACTCATAAATGAATACAGATGCCTATTTTTTATTAAAAATATCTATGGGACATATATTTCTACTCACATATTAATACGAAGGACTTTTTTTGTAATTTCTACGATAATTTATATTTCTATTAATATATATTAATATGAAGACCCATCTTTTACTCATATTAATATGAGGACTATTTTTTTTTAATTACAACATAAACTTATATTTCTTTTCATATATTAATACGTGATATATTTTATTTTTGTAATTTATACTGTAGTTTATATTTCTACTCATATATTAATACGAAAGCCTATTTTCTTTTTTTTTTATTTTTACGTGGCCTATATTTAAAATCATAGATCAATACGGGGGCATATTTTGTATTGTAATTTCTCTGGGAAAATATATTTCTACTTATGCATTAATACATATGACTCTTTTTTTGTTATAATTTCTATTAAGATCTATATTATTACTCATATATTAATACAAAGACCTATTTATTTTGTAATTTTTACGGAATCTATATTTTTAGTCATATATTAATAGGGAGACTATTTTTTTTTGAATTTCAACGGGCCGGAACCTATATTTCTGCTTAAATATTAATTAATACGGGAATCAATTTTGTTTTGTTATTTATATTGTATTCTATATTTCTATTGATATATTAATATACTGACATTTTTCTTTGTATTTCATATCCACCTCAAAGTCTTTTTACGAAACCTCAAAATCTCTTCCATATATCCTATCGAGAAATTATTTTCCATCAACTTTATAATTCTTTTAGTTAAGAATAATAGAAAACAACACATTTTAATTTGATAAAAAAAAAAAGAACTATAGGAATATTCCCTAAGAAAATCTATGACACTATACATAAATTTTACAGTTAGTTACTTAAAAAAAAAATTATAGTTAGTTTTTTATCACAAAATGTTATTTTAATTATTAAATTACATAAGATTATAAATATTTACGTAGTTGTTACTAATTATCTTCTGTAAGACCCAAGATTCCACTGTACAGTTTTTCTAAGGAACTCTAGTGTCGGCTACGAGTTTTAGGGTTTTTGGTGAGGCGGTTTTGTGAATATCGTCACATTAATGAAATTTTTGCTGAAACGGAGCTTGTTTTGTGCTCGTGCGCTGGAAAGGCACAGACTTTCGGGTCGTGATCCTCTTTTAAGTATGAGGAGATTTCTGTGGTCTTAGAATAACGAGTTTTGGATTATTCTTGTTTTTGGAAAAACGAGTAGGATTTTACCCGTCGTTGGAAAATCTTACTGCGTCTGTTTTAAGTGAGGTTTCGGATGGAAGTTTCATATATCTGCGCGAGTTAGGATATATTCTGAGATTAATTTTCTAAGGTATGGAAGAAAATTACAGTCGCGGAAAAAGATTCGGCGATAAGTTTTGGAATGGAAAAACGATAGACGTTCTTTCCGTAGGTTTTACGTTTTTGTGATTTACGTTCGTCGCGATGCGCGAGAACTGAGCGTGCGTTTTGTTGTAAGAGGTTGTGAGAAATATCTTGGGAGGATAGACTCGGATTGATCCAAGGGCTAGGATTTTGTCTTGAAGCTTTATCCTATTTGATCCAATGGTTCTCATGAAACATGACCATGACCTTTAGGGTGACTTAAGGAGACTTTTGGACTTAGCAAAATCACATTTCATTCACTTCTTCTCTTCTCCTTGCCGTGGCTTCTTTCTCTTCCAACCTTGAGGAACAAAATTCAATCCTTCACCATTTGTCTTGATCTTAAGCTTGTTGGAAAGCTTGGAGTTGTGAGATTCTTCTTCCTAAGGTAACTAGAACTTCTTTCATCTCTTAGTTGGCTAAACTCTTAGAGATTCATTAGATTTTATGATTATGTTCTTGGGAGAAATTTCGTAAGAATTGGTTGTGAAGGGTTTTTGTTCCATGAAAGTTGTTCATGAGGGTTTAGTAAGCATGTGTAGGCTTTGTTATTTCAATTTTCCATGAGTTTGTGAGAATCTCATGAGAAAAGTTAGGGTTTTGAAAGTTTAGAGTATTGATCAATTACATGAGGTTATGTTGTAAGGTTTTGAAAAGAAAAGTTGTCTTTGAACCTTTGGGCGGAAGGGAAATGCGTTGTATGGTTTTGTTTTGGAAAATCCGATGAAAAATATTTTGAGGTTTATGAAAATATTTCCTAAGTGTTTTGGGTAGTGTTTTGGGGTCAAAATGGTTTAAAACTATTGTGACATGTGGTGTCGCTTTGTACTTTGAAAACATGTTTGAAAATGATTACCGGACGGTTAAGGCCCGTAATAAAACTTGTGCTTGGGTTTGGTTTTGATTTTGGAAATGAAAATCAAATAACTTGCACTCGAAGCAACCAACATGCTTTCGGAAATGTGTTGCTTGCTTATAAAAATGGTTTGCTTTTATGCCTTGAAAAAGTGTTGGGAACTAATAGAATCAAACTAGGCTTGGGGTGGAAAAGGTGGTGTGAGTTGCTGTCTTGTGCTGTCATGACAGGTGCAACTCGCTGAGCGAGTGGTTACTCGCCAGGGCGAGTGTCACAGGTCCTGACAACACGCCAGGGCAAGCTCCAGAGCGAGTAAGGCCAGTACTCTCTGCCTTCACTCGCCACCAACTCGCCAGGGCGAGCTCTGGGAGTTGAGATTTTGGATTCTGATTTCTAAACTGGGTTTTTAGCTTTCTAATCCCTTTTTATTAATTTATGGAAGTGGTTGGGATTGGAAACGAGTTTTTCGGGTACTCGGAAAGTACGTAGCTTGTAACGCAAGAAAACGGCCATTTTGCATTTCAAATTATTTAAGACTTTTGACTATTGTTTTGGGTCCTAAAAATAGTACAGATAACTCATGGTGGTTGATCAATACGGTAGTTTTTGGTATGGTATCCGAAAGAGGGATTTTCCTTAGGAACCTTTAGGTTTTTGGGGTTTTGGTGTAGTTTCAATACGATTGGTTAGAGAACAATGTATTGATTGTTGCGCTGCTTGTTTTAGGAAGCGCGTTGTGTTGTTTCGAGCGTGTGTTGTTGACGGAAGCTTGCCGAGGTAAGGGCTCCACTTTATTTCCGTCTTTAAAACGGTTACGACATGCTTTGTTTTGCTGTGTATGCAATTGTTGTGTGCTTTGGCATGTTTGTATTATGTATTCTCGTGATGAGAAAGTGTTTACAATGCTTGCGTTGTTTTACATATGATTGGAGATGTATGTATGAACATGTGGGTGAATACATATGACTGGAAATGTTTGTATGTTTGTTGTGGTTTGTTACATATGATTGGATATGTATGTATGTTGTTGGGATGGTTACATATGCTAGGGAGGTATGTATTTGTTGCATTAGTATACATGGGGAATCGTATGCTCATGCATCGTTAGTGCGTAGTGGCGGGAGTGGACTACGAGGTATGGTTGCAGGAGTGGACCCACCTGATTCTTATAGGGTTTTATTGAGTTCAACACATGGTTGCGGGAGTGGACCATGGGGTGTGATTGCGGGAGTGGATCCACCTAAATCTTGTGTGATTTAGTTGAGTTCGATACATGGTTGCGGGAGTGGACCATGGGGTGTGATTGCGGGAGTGGATCCACCTTAATCCTTTGTGTTTTTGTTGAGTTTGATACATGGTTGCGGGAGTGGACCATGGGGTGTGATTGCGGGAGTGGATCCACCTTAACTTTGTGTTTTTGTTGAGTTTGATCCATGGTTGCGGGAGTGGACCATGGGGTGTGATTGCGGGAGTGGATCCACCTTAACCTTGTGTTTTTGTTGAGTTTGATACATGGTTGCGGGAGTGGACCATGGGGTGTGATTGCGGGAGTGGATCCACCTTAACATTGTGATTTCGTAGTGATCGGGAGAGCTACGAGATTGTCGTTGAGTTCGATACATGGTTGCGGGAGTGGACCATGGGGTATGATTGCGGGAGTGGATCCACCTTAACCTTGTGATTTCGTTGGTGTTTTAGTAGGGGATGGACCTACGTTTCCGGAACTCATGCATTGTGGTAGCTAGGGTTAGTACCACGCATTGTAGAGGTTGCATTATAGGCTATGTGTGCATTGCTTATATGAACCCGTTGGTGGGAATTGCTTTGTTGGTTAAGAGCTTTCTCTTGTGTTTTGTGGAATTATTGTTATGTGTACAATCTTTCGCACCGGTTATATATATACATACTATATATTTTGTGGTGACCCTTTCTTTCATTTGCGGGCTCATCCCACCCAGATGATGGGTTAGGTCGTGGTGACGACGGTGGCAGTTCTAGGCTATAGTGAGCACGTGGTGAAGCTTAGTATAGTTAGACTATGCGCCGGTGTGTTTTGTGCACCGTGCTTTTTGGTTAGCATAGGGTTGTCTAACTTGTTTTGTTATAAGTATTTGAATACTTAGACTTGGATTGTAATTATTCAGGAATACACTTTGCTTGTCGAAGCACCTTATGGTAATGAGTTCTTTTGTATATTTGAATGCCGGCTCATTGGAAAATATTCTATGCGCACTCTGAGTGTTAGTTGAAAAAGAAAAAAAAAATTTATAGTGTCTTTTTGGCCTTTGAAAAACGGGCTGTTACATCTTCCATTAGCAATTAAAATTTTAAATTTTCAGTTTAAAGTAAAATATATTAAATATATTATTTATAAGTCAATAAATCTACAAGCGAATTTCTACCTGTGGTTGGCACGGGTCTGGATACTAGTAATTATAAAATAGTAACCATGATATTCAAATAATTGAGATAGCAAATTGACTTGTTAACTAGTTAATACTCCTATAAATTAAGGTTAATGAGGAGGTGGGGGTTTTCTTTTATTTAGTCACTATATGTCTAACCATATTTATAAGACTCTCTATTTTTAATTAGTTTGTATATCTTTTGAATTTCAATTCAATACTATTTTTAGTTGATAAAAGAAAAAAAATGTATCCGTATTTTTAAATTATCAAAATTTTTTTAGATAATATCTCGGAAAAATCCGGGATGTTACAATATTAATTACTTCTCTCACGCTAACCACTATATTAAAACATAACACCATCATTGTATACTACTCTAACAGAAAAAACAAGGTTACAATATAAACACAATTTACATTATAAGATGCTATGCATCATTCTCAAAGAAAATCACAAAATTAAATTCAATATTAATTAATTTTTTTCTTAAACATATCTCCCTATTTTATTCAACTCAACTAATCAATTAAAATAATTGAATTAAATCAATAATTAGAATTAATAAAATCATGGTCCTTCTTAAAGTCTCAGGTTCGATTCTCTCTGGTACCAATTTAGATGAGCTAATTTAGCTTCTTAAACAAAAAAGAATAAATAAAATCATGGTTTCTAATTAATTGAAAATAGAGGGTCTTACAAAACACCCAGGAAATCTAAAGTATCGACTAGATGAATGTGTTTGGTGCAAGTACTCTTGTCTAAGGCAGAAAATCCAGAGTGCGAGACCTTTGGTGGAAGTCCTCTCCTTGAGGCAAGGAAATCCAAAATATTGCTTGTTTAGGTTGTATGGTACTTTGGTGGACGTCTTCTGGTATGAGGCAGGAAACCGGATATGCATATTTCTTAGTGATTATAGTGTGGTTAATTATAATGAATTAATTCCTGAAGGTGGAAAAACAGAAGAAGGGGGGGTTGAATTGTGTTTTTAGAATTAAAACTTTTTTGAAATAAAATCAAGTTTGCAGCGGATAAATACACAAAATAAAAGAGGATGCTGAGAGAGAGAAAGAAAGACACAGAATTTATCCTGGTTCCCCTCACAAATCGAGAGTACTCCAGTCCCCTTGTTACTAACAAGAGATTTTCACTATAATCTACTAAAGATTACAAATTGCTCAAGCACACTTGCAAGAGACTTCTCAGGTGCTCAAGTTTCACTAAACAAGAGACTTCTCAAATGCTCAAGTTAAACTTAACAAGAGACTTCTCAAACAAACTTAAGAATAAGAATGAATGTTAAGGAACACTTGATATACTATCAGAGGTGTTTACAATATACAACTCAAATTGTTCTAAGACTTAGAATGACAGATTTAAATTATGATGTCAGAATGCTTCTTAGTCTTTGAACGTAGTAATAGAACAGTCGTTAGAACAGTAGTCATTTCTTCCATTTGAGTCTTCTATTTATACTTGGAGGAAGATGATGACCGTTGCAGAGAGAGATGCCAGCTGGAATTTACTCGTACAATTGATAGCTGTATATTGCCTTCTTTGGTAAGGAATTCCAATTCCACTACCTAGCTATTCAATTTATCACTCATCCATTTTGAGTAATAATAGTACGATAGTACAATCCTCAAATGCGCTCCACTTATGGATAAGGTTAACGTTGTACCAACGAATATTCCTTCCTGTGGATGTGACAGAGCCTTGAAGTAGATAGTTCTTCAATCATTGATTCTGATTCTGTCAGTTCTTGAGTGATGTAAATTCTTTTTGCTTCTGATGCTCTTGTCATAGCTTCTTAAGATCTTCAGCTTCTGAACTCTATCAGAGTCTAGCTTTTGGTCCTCAGAAGTGCTATCTTCAGCACACAAAAATTAAGCTTCTGACGAACAGCGATACTCTTTCTGAGCTTGTTTTGACTGGCTTCTCTGCTACTATTCATAGTGCTTCTGAATGAATTTTAACTTGTAGTTCTGCACACTTGAATAACCATTAGTAATTCCAATTGTAATTTTAATACTTTGTTATCATCAAAACCACTTAAAACATTAGAGGTTCATGTCAGACCCACTTTGTTCCAACAATCTCCCCCTTTTTGATGATGACAAACCAAAGCATTAAAATTCAATTGTTGTTGATTTAATTTAATTATGATGACTTCAGGTTTCAAAGGTTTGCAATCTCCCCCTGAGTCTGATAATCCATAAGGGTAGGTTTGTAAGCTCCCCCTAAGTTTTATCCATAATTAATTAAAACAGTTTAAGAGTCGATTTATTAACTTAAATAAATTTTCATATTTAACTCTCAGAAGCATAGTTTTGTAAGCTTTGCTTCTTAGAGTTTGATAATACTCAGAAGCGGTTTGCAAGCTCTTCTGACATTGTCTATGAATTTTATTTTAGGTTCTTAAATTTTCTCCCCTTTCAATAATCGTTCAGAATGAGAAAGAATCATAAGAGATAAATATTGATTCATAATGCATTTAACATTACAGTTTCAGATTGAGCAGTATATGAATGAATCAACATTAATTTTAACGCTACTCTTACTCCCCCTTTTGGCATCAGTCAAAAAGACACAGAAAACCAAGCAGTCAAATGCGTCATAACAAGGCAGTCAAGTCAAGAAGTGATGACAACTGAATTCATTTAATGAATTGTGTTGAAAACCTTCTTGATAAGAGAGCTTGATGACACTATAAAAAGGGATGATTCCTCTCATTTTACTCATTCAGAGTAATCAAGTAACATCAAAAGAAAACATATAATGGAAAAGCAGGTTACCAAGGATGCTTAGGCTCAAAAGGAAAGAGCAAGAGGGGAGCAGAGCCCTGGCGCTGCGAAGAAAACAGGCTTCGCTACGAAAGGAACAAGCAAGAACTGATTTTGACAGAGTCAGAGGAGGAGGAATTGGGCTCTGATCTGGAAGAATTTTTATGGACATACAATGATGATACTCCATACGAAGAGTACGAGGCTGCTGTTCAGAAGAACACTGAAGAACTAGTGCAAAAGGCCACTGCCAACTTGCTTGCTTACATTAAGGAGAAACATAAGAAGCTAGATGCAGAGTCTTCTGAAGTTAAGCCTAGCTCTAAGTAGAGTCTTATCATTCTATGTAATAGAAATTCTTCAATAATATTAATAAAGGAGTTTATGCTATTAATTCCCTTTGTTTTAAGCAAGTTTCTTATGTATATATACCTCATTCCTATTGTCAGAAAACCAGTTACCAGACACGCCTCATACGGTATTGTTGCCCCGCTTATAAACAGGCTATAATACTAAGAAGCTATTTCATGAGTAAACAGGAATACTGATGTGGGGGAACCTTAGGTTTTCAAAATCCTATATAAGTTTAAAAACAAGATGTTCTCCAACATCTTACACTAGGTTCAGAATCCACAAGAGTATCAGACATTATCAGAGTATATGATTTTTATTTTGTAAAACAAAGTAAAATAAACACACCAGCACAAGCACATATATGAGGATAATAAGAAGCTTAATTAACTTAAAAGAAAATTAGCCAAAAGATTTACATAAACATGATTACAAATAAGTGCACAGACATAAGGGTTAAGGTTTGGGTTGCTGTTGAGTAAGTTTCAGAAGAAGTTCCATCATTGCATCTATCTTCTTGTTAGTAGCTTCACCAGATCTGTTCATGTCTTCTCTTATATCGGCCCTGAATTCATCCATTTCATTTCTTAGTTCCTCTCTTAAGTCATGCTTGATTACATCCAGAGCTTCTTGCATAACAGAGGGTATAGCAGATGAAGAAGAGCCTTGGACAAGTACTGGTGGAGATCTAGGAGGAGATGAAGCAACAATGGGAGCTTTACCTTTATCAGAATCTGGTTCACTAAGGTTCTGATCATTCATATCAATATCTTCTGCAGCTCCTTGATTCTCAATAATCTTATTAGTCTCAATGACAGCAATGTGAACAGCTCTATCAACCAATAACTTGAAGGCTTCTTGTTCAGCAAGCCTCTGACGTTCCATTTCAGCAGTTATCCTAGCCTGCTCATCATCCAGAGATCTTGTGATACTTTCATTCACAGCAGCTAAAAATGCTAACCTCTGACATTCTTCTTCATGGTTGAAAGATGTGAGCCTTGGAGCGTTTAGCTTCTCAACAATCTCAAACAGTTCCTGTACAGTGTTTGCTCCTTTACCCTTAATCTTATCCTTCAGATGAGTACTGAGAATCCTTAAAGATTTACCAAATAAGTACTCTAATTCCCTGACATCAGCATCTATATCAGAAGGGAAGATAAGAGCTTCTTCCTCTCTTTGTTTGAACCTCTTAAGTCTAATACCTATAGCATTATTTAGCAACTCAAGGTTTGGTTCAGAGTCAGAATTGAAAAAGGGTAAGGATGGGTCAAAGGGAATGGTTGGTTCAGGTTTCTTTCTTTTGAGTTCAATGATTTTGATTTTGCTGAGATTTGGAGGTATGATATCATCATCAAGATTGATGGAATCCTTGAATATTTGATGTTCAGCTTTAGTTAGGTGATGGTAAAGCTCAAGAACCTCTTCTAAAACTAGAGGTTTGTTGAGTGGGTCAGAGACAGGTTGTGATGATTGATGTTGTTGTTCAGTCATGATTTTATTGGGTGATTGATGAGGGGATTCTTGTTGTTCTTCAGAATGAGCAATTGGCTCATTCTGAACAGGGGTGAATGTAGGTGGATTCACTCGTGAGATGTGATCAAGTGAGGGAGGGGGTGTGTGAATAACCTGTGTGTTTTGTGTTTTATGGACGGGTGAATCATTTGTGAGATTCATGGATGGAAATTGACGTGGTGAATTTGGATTTAAGTTGGTAAATGCAACACCACACATGTGTTGTTCAAGATGTTCTATGACAGAATCTTGATTTGTGGATTGATTGAGGATGGTGGTGTCTACATTGATAGTAGGTTCTTCATCAGAAGAGAGATGAATGGGCTTTATGGTGGTTTTCTTTGTGGTTTTCTTGAAAGAGGTTCTCTTTGGTGTAAGAGTTTTCTTTTGTTTTGGGTTGGATTCTCTGATGAGTGTAGCAATTAACTCATCCGAGGCAGCGCTGGTATCTGATGAAGATGATGATGATGGTTTGACAGATGGTAAAACTACACTAAGAGGTACAATGTAGTCTATGGGTTGAGTTTGATTGTTAGATGAAGGAGGTTGAGAAATAGATGGTTTAGCAATAGAGGGTTGAGGTTCAGAACCAATAACCTGAGCTACAGGAATGCTAGAAGTATTAGATTCAGAGATCTTACCTTTTGGTTTAGAAGCTCTGGTCTTTAATCTCTTTGCAGGTTTAGCAGGGTTCTGATCTTCCTCAGAAGCTGAAGGCCTATCATGCCTTTTCTTTGTCCGCTTTTCCTTCTGAACAGCTTCAGTCATCATATTTTCAGCACCTTCCTCAATCTCATCAGCACTAGCATGTCCTTGATCATCAGAGCCTTCATCGATCATTTCTTGCTCAGTAGTTCTTGGCTTTCTTCTGTTCCTTGTAATATCTCTTGGTCCCTTGAAGATATCCCAATTAGGAACACTTACAACCATTTTCCTGGGCACACTAACCCCAGTATCTCTTCTTACTGATTCAAGAAAGTTCTTGATGACCTCCTCATTATCATGTTCTGATATGGTGGGAAACCCATCACACCAGAAGTACTTTTCGTACACTTGCTGTAGAGGTGTTTTCACTTGAATGATTTCTTCCTTGGTTTTTCTCTTCATGTTGACCAGAACTGATGCATCATACTTAGAGGTTTGGAAAACTCTAAGTTTTTCTTTGGCACTCACAATATCTGTGAGTTTGGTTTGCCTTATCAGTTCTGAAATTAACCTAGGGTGATGAATGACTGATGGTATTTTAGTTCTACCCTCATTGATGGTAAAGCACATGTGATCAAAAAGAATCTTAGCCAAATTAACTTTCACCCTCTTGTATAAGAACCAGATGAGATGTTTGTGTGGAATGGAGATGGTATCCAATCCACCTTTTCTGGTGAAGATGGTAGACAAACACATTCTGAAAGCAAATTCAAATGTGTGCTTCATGTGCATTACTTTTCCAAAATCCTTTTGTGTGCATCCAGATTTAAAGAGGTCCTGATGAATTGAATCCAAATGCTTGCTTTTCTTATCATACACTTCTATATCTTCTCCTTTGTTGTCTAAACCTAGAATCTTAGCAATGTGTGCCTGAGTTATCACAACATTGATTCCTAAAATATTTGACCTAATTTCCCTTTCTCTATAAGGTTTAAGACCAAGTTCCTTTCTTGTTTTCCCTCGTAATTCCTTGTTCTTCTCAACCATATCCTTGTATTCTTTATCAGCACTTGCTCTATCGTACACTTTAGCCTTCTGCCAGAAATACTTCACTATGTCGTAGTATACGAAGCCATTAAGCATCTCAAAATAATTTTGCCATTGTTGGTTGTAGAACAAGTATTGAATGTCAATCCCATTCGCTTTCAAACTTTCAAAATCCACGAACTTCTCAGTGAAGAAATCATAAGCATCTGGTCCAGCGTCAGTTTGATGATGTTCGTAGACTAGGTTATCTTTTGAATTAAGATCGATGATGGGTGGTAACGTAGGGTTAAAGGGTTCTTGAACGATTTCGTTTGAAGAACGAGCAGCCATAGTTGCAGAGAATTAAGAAGATGAAGATTGGGAATTTCTGTAAGGTCAAGGGTTGTGTAGGTAGTGATTTTGTGTAAAAAATTGTGCAAGTGAGTGAAGTGACTTATGAATAGTAACTAGCACACATACACAGAGAAAATAAACATTGGGAGGGAGCGCGAGCAGTTTTAAAAATTAAATAATATACTTAACTGCCATAATCATCATTAACTGTTCTCTGCCCGTCAGGATCTAGACACGTGTTGTAAAAGTTTAATCATAGCTGACGCGTGTATAGACAACTATTGTACACTTACTCGTACTGAACGTTTCATTTCTAAAAGGTTCAGAGCCTTACTCATTTGTATCTGACACCTCATCAGAACCTGTTACTCTTCAGAGCCTAAATTATTCAGAGCTTCCCAAGGGATACTCTAAATTATAAGAGGTTCTGATAGAGCTTCAGATGCTAATTCTATTCTACTTCTCAGAGCTAATTTTCTTCAGAGATATAGTGCATGTTCAAATTCTTTTTGATAAAATCAAATCTTTCAATAGCTAAAGGTTTAGTAAATATGTCAGCCCATTGATGTTCAGTATCAATGAATTGAATATCTATTGTACCTTTCTGAACATGATCCCTTATAAAATGGTGTTTTATTTCAATATGTTTAGCTCTAGAGTGTAGAATAGGGTTCTTAGACAAATGAATAGCAGCAGTATTGTCACAATATAGTGGAATACTACTTTCAGCTATGTTATAATCTTCCAACTGATACTTCATCCAGAGAAGCTGTGTGCAGCATTTAGCAGCTGAGATGTATTCTGCTTCTGCTGTAGACAAAGCAATAGTTGTTTGTCTCTTACTGGCCCAAGATATGAGATTCTCACCAATGAATTGGCAATTTCCACTAGTGGATTTCCTCTCAATCTTATCACCAGCATAGTCAACATCACAGAATCCAACTAGCTTACTATCTAGGGATTTTTTATAAAGAAGTCCTAGATTAGTAGTTCCTTTCAGATATCTAAAGATCCTCTTAACAGCAGTTAAGTGAGGTTCTCTAGGATCTGACTGGAATCTAGCACACAGGCATACACTATATAGAATATCAGGTCTAGATGCTGTAAGGTAGAGTAAAGAACCAATCATACCTCGATACAGCTTCTGATCTACTTTGCTTCCTATCTCTTCCTTGCTTAAGCTGCTGGTAGGATGCATGGGTGTAGACATTATCTTGCAGTCATCAAGGTTGAACTTCTTCAGAAGCTCTTTTGTATACTTGCTTTGATGAATGTAAGTGCCATCTTTTCCTTGATTAATTTGGATTCCAAGGAAGAACTTCAATTCACCCATCATACTCATCTCGAATTCATCCTGCATCAGCTTTGAAAAACTCTTGCACAAGGAAGCATTAGTAGAACCAAAAATAATATCATCAACGTATATTTGAATGATTAAGATATCTTTCTTAGATGTCTTTCTGAATAATGTATTGTCAATTTGACCATTTTGAAAACCATTTTCTAAAAGGAAATTACTCAGTCTTTCATACCAAGCTCTTGGAGCTTGTTTGAGACCATAGAGTGATTTCTTAAGTTTATAAACATAATTAGGATTTTTCAAATCCTCAAAACCTGGGGGTTGTTTGACATATACTTCTTCAGAAATAACACCATTAAGAAAGGCGCTCTTAACATCCATTTGGTACAATGTGATTCCATTGTTAACAGCATATGAAAGAAGTAACCTGATTGCTTCCAGTCTTGCTACTGGAGCAAATGTTTCAGTGAAGTCTATACCTTCTTGCTGACTGTAGCCTTGTGCTACCAGTCTAGCTTTATTTCTTACCACTTCACCTTGTTCATTCATTTTGTTTCTAAATACCCACTTGGTTCCAATGATGTTCTTATGTGCTGGTCTTGGCACTAAGTCCCATACATCATTTCTTTGAAACTGATTGAGCTCATCTTGCATAGCTACAATCCATCCATCGTCAGTAAGTGCTTCATCAACATTCTTTGGTTCTATCATTGAGATTAGTCCCAGAAGTGAATCAAGTTGTTGATAGTCTGATCTTGTCGTTCTTGGACTTTCTTTGTTTCCAAGAATTAAATCTTCTGGATGTGATGATCTATATTTGAACTTCCTTCTTGGAGCTTCATCAACATCAGCACTTGGTTGAGTGTCTTCTTCTGAAGTGTCATCATGTTCTTGTGATGCTTCTAATTGAGATGCTTCTTCAGCATCTTCTTCCAATACAGCTTCTGAAGCTTCAACAGCTTCTGATGTTTTTTCAGGTTCTGAATCGATGTATTGGTATGGAACACCTGCATAACTATTATCTTGCTCTGACATTTTACTGTCAGGCTCTTTATCATCAAATCTAACATGTATAGATTCTTCCACTGTGTTAGTTTCAGAATTATACACTTTGTATGCCTTTGAGCGTTCAGAGTAACCTATAAAGATTCCCTTACAAGCTTTGGCATCAAATTTTCTTTTGTAGGCCTTGTTGTTTAGAATGTAACATGTACATCCAAACTGATGAAAGTAAGAGATGTTGGGCTTTCTTCCTTTGAAGAGTTCATATGTTGTTAGATTCAATAGAGGTCTTATATAGATCCTATTTTGAATATAACAAGCTGTGTTTACAGCTTCTGCCCAGAAGTGCTTAGCAAGTTTTGTCTCATGCATCATGGTTCTTGCCATTTCTTGTAAAGACCTGTTCTTTCTCTCTACAACACCATTTTGTTGTGGTGTTCTAGGAGCAGAGAACTCATGGACAATGCCATGATCTTCACAAAAAGTTGCAAATGGTTCGTTTTCAAATTCACCACCATGATCACTTCTAACCTTTAAGATTTTGAGACCTTTCTCATTTTGCACTTGAGTGCAGAAGATGCTGAACATATCATATGCATCATCTTTCACTCTTAGAAACTTTACCCAAGTCCATCTACTGTAATCATCAACAATGACTAATCCATATTTCTTCCCATTGATTGAGGCAGTACTTACTGGACCAAACAAATCAATGTGAAGTAGTTCTAAGGGTCTTGAGGTAGAGACAATGTTTTTAGGTTTAAAAGAAGTTTTTGAAATTTTGCCAATCTGACAAGGACCACACAGAGCATCTGAATGATATTTAAGATTTGGCAGGCCTTTAACCAACTTTAGTTTGCTAAGCTGATCCCGCTGTCGCACACGGGTCAAAAACGAGTTTTAAAAATGTAGTTTAGGAAAAGCGACACTCGAGTATCGTCTCACAAGGACTCACGATTAGTTTAGCAATATTAGGATCAGTAGAAAAAAAGGGGTTCAGTTTTGAGTTCGAAATGCAAAAAGAAATTAAAATAAGTGATTATCAAATAAACTTAAAACGATTAATCTACTGTTTCGTTCTCCAACTTATCATTCGGTCACATAATTCCCAAGTTCCTAAACGAATTCCATTCCCTTTCGATTATAGTAACAACAGCAAGCGTGATTGAAACTAATATATGATATATGTTCCCAAATCCGGATTAAGCAAACAGATTACGCAAACACGAATTAAGCAAACGCGGTTACGATTAACAGAACATACACCAATCGAAATAAATCAATCCTAATCTATAAAATATGCAATTGAATTAAGCAAACAATAGCAACTGATTAAAGCAATCAGAATTATAGATAGAATTGAAAAGGAATTGAAATTGCTTGGAAATTATAATAACCTCAAAGTTAACGGAGAAACGGTTACAGCAGATTAATCCTTGAGAAATTAGCTCTCCATAGGAATTGTGAGTGTTTTTTTTCTTTCTAATTTCGTGAATACTGCAGAGAGAGAGTCCTCTCATATGTTCTGATTTTGAGTTTAAGTAAAGAGTAAAAATTAAATCCAAAGGTCATAAGCCAAAATTAAGTTTCCACTAAGTAGAATTAAGTCTGCCACTTTCCACGAATTATTAAGGACTGATGCATTCCGAAACAGCTCTTCCACTCAACATTAAACTTGTAGCTCTGTCTCTTAGCTTTCCAACGCATATTCCCGCGCCTCAATCCGATACCCGGAGCTCAAGTTATGATCTGCACAGCGAACATGTATTAAATAGCTACTAGTGCTGAAAATTAAATACGAAAATAAAATAAATGCAAAAATAAACTTAAATCTAAAAACACAATAAAATAGTAAAAATAATAAAACAAACTAGAGAAATGCCTAAGTACAATAGTAGAAGAATGTGCATCAAAATGCACTGATCAAATTCCCCCACACTTGAACTTTTGCACTCCTGAGCAAAATCAAGATTAAAGACTTCAAAACGATGGTAGAAAAAGAGAACAAGACACAATGCAAAGTCACAAGCAATCAACACATTCCAAGATTCAAGGAGTATAACAATTATGAACAACATCTTAAAACATGTGCAATGAACAAGGTGGCTTTTAGACTAAAAAGTGCTTCAAAAATGATAGAACCTCACGGAATATTTGTATAAAGTGCACTCAATCACTCAAACACTCAAAAATGGAGTGCCAGGGACAGTGTTTACGCTCAAAGCACATCATCAAAGTTAGCACTGCCATAGGCTTGACAAGCCTCTACCGTCCCCAAAGATGGAGGACATCCACACAAAGAAGCACATGCACGCAAAGATCAAAAGGTCTTTATTCGGGTTGTAACGGGGCCAAGGCAAAGGTGGGATAAACCTAAGGAACTAGGCTATAAAATCAAGAGGATAAAGAAGCATGAAAATCATTTGGATACTAGACAGTTTAGCTCAACAAGTCATAGATCTCAACAAGATATTGCAATTAAATCTGAGACATTGAATCCCACAAAATCAGTTCTTCACATCAAAATTGCCCATAGTACAACTTTTGACAACACTTTTTCTCTTCTTTTCTTTTTTTTGAATATTTTTCTTCTTTTTTGATTTTTTTTTCTTCTTTGCTATTTATTTTTTTTTCTTTTTTCTCTTTTTTTTTTCTTTCTTTCTTGCCAAACAAACTGAGCATCACAACATGGTATAACATAAGCAAAATGATTCCCTTCCCCATATCAGATCAACATTAAAAACATAATGAGACCCCCTACATGTATCCAAAATTACAATCCAAGCTCTTTCAACCTCTTGATTTGGGACATACCATTGTTTTTCACTTTCAGGCTTGTAATGAGTTTATAAACAAAGAATGGGAAGAATAGGCTCAAAGGGGCTTAACAAAGGGATGAAATATCAAGGTAGGCTTATTTGGCTAAAAGTAGCTTATAAAAGAAACAAATGCCTAGATCATTTCATATACATGCATGTGAACAAGTGCTTCAAGAGTCAAGTCAAGTTCTAGAAGTAACTAACAGTATGAGTGAAACCACACAAGAAACAAGGAATTGTTGGAGGCTCAAAATCTCACAAAGTTTCATGTTCTATCACAAGTGATGCACAATCTAGTATCAAGTTACCTTATCACACTACAAAAGCAAAAATGTTATCCATATCATGACATACCACTCTAGGCCTGGAACAATGAAACTACTCATGACAGTTGCATGCATGCCAAAAACTTATTTTTTTTTTATTTTTTTTTTTCATTTTTCATTATTATTTTTTTTTTTTTTGTATTTTTTTTTTATTTTGAAAGAAAAACTAAATTAAAAACAACTAAATATAAAATGTTCCCCCCACACTTAAATCAGACATTGTCCGCAATGTAAAACAAATAAGTATACAGTGAGAAAAAGGAAGGAACACACCCGAGGGTTTAAGGTGTAGCTGCTGGTGGGTAGGACGGCTTCTCCAAAGAGAGCTCTTCAACAGTTTCTTCTTCAGGCATCGAGCTTTCATGGAACAGCTTCAGTCGCTGTCCGTTTACTTTGAACACCTTGTTAGTACCTGCACTTTTAATTTCTACGGCACCATGAGGAAAGACATTAGTAACAACAAAGGGGCCAATCCATTTGGATCGAAGTTTCCCAGCCATCACTTTTAGGCGGGAGTTAAACAATAAAACCTGTTGGCCCACAGAGAATTCCTTTCTAGAAATCATTTTATCATGAAAGTGCTTAGTTTTCTCTTTATAAATTCTAGAGCTTTCATAGGCTTCTAGCCTAATCTCTTCAAGCTGCTGTAATTGGAGTTTTCTTTCCATACCTGCCTTCTGCATTTCCATGTTACAACTTTTGACCGCCCAATAAGCACGGTGTTCAATTTCAACAGGGAGGTGACATGCCTTACCAAACACAAGTCTATAGGGAGACATCCCAATTGGTGTCTTGAAAGCTGTTCTTTGAGCCCAAAGTGCGTCTTCTAGACGGCGGCTCCAATCCTTCCTATTTGGCTGCACCATTTTCTCTAAAATTTGCTTAATCTCTCTATTTGAGATCTCAGCTTGTCCATTAGTTTGGGGATGATATGCAGTAGAAACTTTGTGCACAACTCCATACTTTCGGAGTAAACCTTCCATAGTGCGGTTACAGAAATGTGTGCCTTGGTCACTTATGATAGCTCGAGGTATTCCAAACCTGCAAAAAATATTGGACCTGACAAAATCTGCAACAACTCTAGAATCATTAGTCCTAGTGGGGATAGCTTCCACCCACTTTGAAACATAATCAACAGCAAGTAAAATGTAGAGAAAACCAAATGATACAGGAAAAGGACCCATAAAGTCAATTCCCCACACATCAAATACCTCACAGAAAAGCATAGGTTGCTGAGGCATTTCACTCTTACGAGTGATGGCTGTACCTGCGAACTGGCACTCTTTACAAGTGCGGTAAGTCTCATAAGCATCCTTGAAAATAGTGGGCCAATAGAAACCTGAGTCTAGGATTTTTCTTGCAGTCCTTTGAGGACCAAAGTGTCCCCCTACCTGAGAAGCATGCGAATGATGCAAAATAGATTCAATCTCATAGTCGGGGACACATCTCCTAATTACCTGATCACTACCAAATTTCCAAAGATATGGATCATCCCAAACATAATATTTTGCATCACTCTTGAGTTTGTGAATTTGTGTCCTAGATGCACCTGTAGGAAAAACACCAGCAACAAGATAATTAACAATATCAGCAAACCAAGGAGTCACCCCATGTAATAGTAAAAGCTGCTCGTCAGGAAAGTTATCTTGAATGGGGGAAGGATCTTCATCGCGCTCTATTCTGCTTAAGTGATCAGCGACTAAATTCTCAGCTCCACTTCTGTCTTTGATCTCGACGTTAAACTCTTGGAGCAACAACATCCACCGAATCAGTCTCGGCTTTGCTTCTGGCTTCTTTAACAAATACTTTAAAGCTGCATGGTCAGTAAAAACAATAACCTTGGAACCTAGCAAATATGATCTGAATTTATCAAGAGCAAAAACAATAGCTAGAAGTTCCTTTTCAGTAGTGGTATAATTAGACTGTGCAGAATCTAAAGTTCTAGAAGCATAATAAATAACATGGGCAGCCTTGTCAACTCTTTGTGCAAGGACCGCCCCAACAGCATAGTTTGAAGCATCACACATAATTTCAAAAGGAAGGGTCCAATCAGGGGGCTGGATGATGGGGGCGGAAGTTAATGCCTTCTTCAAGAAGTCAAACGCTTTTTTGCACTTTTCACCAAAATCAAAAGCAACATCATTTTTTAACAAATTTGACAACGGAAGAGCTATCTTGCTGAAGTCCTTTATGAAGCGCCTGTAAAAACCTGCATGACCAAGAAAAGAACGAATCTCGCGAATGCAAGATGGGTAAGGCAGTGTAGAAATCACATCAATCTTAGCAGGGTCAACAGAAATCCCTTTTTCAGAAATTATGTGACCCAAAACAATTCCCTGCTCAACCATAAAATGACATTTCTCATAATTTAAAACAAGGTTGGTTTCAATGCATCTTTCTAAAACCCTATTCAAACTATTCAAACATGCATCAAAAGAAGAACCATAAACAGTGAAATCATCCATAAACACTTCCATGCAATTTTCAATAAATTCAGAAAAAATACTAATCATGCAACGCTGGAACGTGCCAGGAGCATTGCATAGACCAAATGGCATTCTCCTGTAAGCAAATGTGCCGAATGGACATGTGAAAGTGGTTTTGTCCTGATCTTCAGGTGCAATATGAATCTGAAAGTAACCTGAAAAACCATCAAGAAAGCAATAATGTGATTTACCAGCTAGCCGTTCAAGCATTTGATCAATGAACGGCAAAGGAAAGTGATCCTTTCTAGTAGCCTGGTTCAACCTCCTATAATCAATACAAACTCTCCAGCTATTCTGAACTCTAGTGGGAACAAGTTCATTCTTTTCATTTTTTACCATTGTGAGACCAGATTTCTTAGGTACAACCTGCACTGGGCTTACCCATTTACTGTCAGAGATAGGATATATGATACCTGCTTGCAATCATTTGCTTCATGAGATCCTCCAATGATGGTCCGGAGGCAGCAACTGGTGGTGGCGTGTTTTGTTGCGCTGTTGGGTTCCCATACCGCAAAAGTGGATGATTTGCCCAACTGGGATGATACTTGTTTGTGGAAAGATCAGGAATGTTGTACCTGTTCTGATTGTTGCCTCGGTTATAAAGGGCTGCTGCATAAGCTGGGGGCAACTCAGTCACTGACTCATCTTGAAGAATTGGACAAGTATCGGTTGGATGTTCAGTAGAAGTACAAATACCACACAACTTAGATGTTTGAACTTTACTCACTGCCAACTGTTTCACCAAAGAAGTAAGTTCATCAATCCTGGTCTCTAGAGCCTTATTGAAAGAGGAAGCCTGAATCTCATTCCCACCTTTTGTTTGGGACACAGAATTATTTCTGGTTGTGAATTGTTGAGAGTTGAGTGACATATTTTCAATCAAGGCCTTTGCAGCAGCTGGAGTTTTATCAACAAGTGCTCCACCGCTGGCAGCATCCAAAATGTTTCTATCCATTGGTAGCAATCCCTCATAGAAATACTGAATAAGCAACTGTTCAGTAATCTGGTGTTGAGGGCAGCTGGAGATCAATTGTTTGAACCTTTCCCAATATTCAGTCAATGATTCATTTCCCTGTCTAATGCCGCAGATTTCTTTTCTGATTGATGCAGCTCTGGAGGCGGGAAAATATCTCTCTAGAAAGACTTTCTTCAAATCATTCCAAGTTGCGACAGAATTCGGCTCAAGATAGTATAACCAATCTTTGGCAGCACCCTGGAGCGAAAATGGAAAGGCTCTGAGCTTGATATGATCTTCTGTTATTCCTTCAGGCCTCAATGGTGTGGAACAAACAACCTGAAATTCTTTCAAATGCTTATGCGGATCCTCACCTGCAAGACCACTAAACTTTGGCAACAAGTGTATCAAACCAGATTTCAATTCAAATGGAGTAGCAACATCAGCATATTCGATACATAAACCATTGTAATTCACATCAGGAGCAGCAAGCTGCCTTAGTGTTCTTTGTTCAGCCATGTTATTAAAAACAACTTCAGAATCACAATCAAATAAATTGCACAAAGAAATAGGATCGATAACAGGTGGTGAACTAGTGCTAGCCTGATTTGCTCTACGGCGTGCGTGCAAAGTTCTCTCTATCTCAGGATCAAAAGCAAAAAGACTATGATGACCAGACCTAGTAGCCAGAATTGAGAAAACGCCAACAATGTCCCTATTAGACAGAAACAAAGTGGAAGAAGGAATACGATTAAACTAAATTCAGAAAAACACAAAAACACGAAATTTAATCTAATTAAGTCAAATAAAATTTTTGAGAATTTTTTTGGAATTTTCTGAAACTATGAAAACAGTAAATAATTCATAAAAAATAGAGAAACGATGATTTTGAGGTTTTGAGGCTGCTGTCACCTATTTTGTCACAAAATAGGGGATTTGGAAATGTGATTTTTTTCTGATGAAATAAGACAGTAAGCACTCAATTCAGAGACAATGTTTCAGAAAACTGATTTTCTACGAAAATTGATTATTAGAGCGCGTAAAGGCCAAAGAACACAGTAAAGCAAGGCCAGAACGCAAGAGCACGGAAACTGAGTCTAATATTGGCTAAAATAAATTGAGAGTCCCCGGCAACGGCGCCAATTTGATCCCGCTGTCGCACACGGGTCAAAAACGAGTTTTAAAAATGTAGTTTAGGAAAAGCGACACTCGAGTATCGTCTCACAAGGACTCACGATTAGTTTAGCAATATTAGGATCAGTAGAAAAAAAGGGGTTCAGTTTTGAGTTCGAAATGCAAAAAGAAATTAAAATAAGTGATTATCAAATAAACTTAAAACGATTAATCTACTGTTTCGTTCTCCAACTTATCATTCGGTCACATAATTCCCAAGTTCCTAAACGAATTCCATTCCCTTTCGATTATAGTAACAACAGCAAGCGTGATTGAAACTAATATATGATATATGTTCCCAAATCCGGATTAAGCAAACAGATTACGCAAACACGAATTAAGCAAACGCGGTTACGATTAACAGAACATACACCAATCGAAATAAATCAATCCTAATCTATAAAATATGCAATTGAATTAAGCAAACAATAGCAACTGATTAAAGCAATCAGAATTATAGATAGAATTGAAAAGGAATTGAAATTGCTTGGAAATTATAATAACCTCAAAGTTAACGGAGAAACGGTTACAGCAGATTAATCCTTGAGAAATTAGCTCTCCATAGGAATTGTGAGTGTTTTTTTTCTTTCTAATTTCGTGAATACTGCAGAGAGAGAGTCCTCTCATATGTTCTGATTTTGAGTTTAAGTAAAGAGTAAAAATTAAATCCAAAGGTCATAAGCCAAAATTAAGTTTCCACTAAGTAGAATTAAGTCTGCCACTTTCCACGAATTATTAAGGACTGATGCATTCCGAAACAGCTCTTCCACTCAACATTAAACTTGTAGCTCTGTCTCTTAGCTTTCCAACGCATATTCCCGCGCCTCAATCCGATACCCGGAGCTCAACTTATGATCTGCACAGCGAACATGTATTAAATAGCTACTAGTGCTGAAAATTAAATACGAAAATAAAATAAATGCAAAAATAAACTTAAATCTAAAAACACAATAAAATAGTAAAAATAATAAAACAAACTAGAGAAATGCCTAAGTACAATAGTAGAAGAATGTGCATCAAAATGCACTGATCATAAGCTTAGAGATTAATCTCCAGTTAGCATGACCTAAGCGTTGGTGCCAGACCCACTTTTCATCATTCAGAGATAGAAGACAAACTATCTTCTGCTCAGTGAGTTCTGACAGATTCACCTTATAAACATTACCTCTTCTTAATCCTCTAAACAATATGGACTTGTCAGAATCATTGATTACTGTACATGACTCTTTATCAAATTTAACAATGAATCCGCTATCACAGAATTGACTAATGCTAAGCAGATTATGTTTGAGGCCATCAACTAACCAAACATCTTTAATTGAAAGAGAAGAGTTACCAACTATACCTGTACCAATGATCTTCCCTTTTTGGTTTCCTCCAAACCCCACAGTACCTCCCTCTTTCAGAGTCAGGGTTTGGAACATATGCCTTTCTCCCGTCATATGTCGTGAGCAGCCACTGTCCAGGTACCAGCATTGCTGCTTTGGCCTTCTTGGTGTGCAAACCTGAAGCAAACATTATTTGAGATTTTGGTACCCATATCTTTATGGGTCCTTTTGTGTTAGTCTTTACAGGTCTAGGTGGTCTTTGTTTGAAGGACCTATCAGAGCTTCTAGAGTTAACCACCCTTGTTGAAAAGTTTTTGGGTTTAGTATAGCTCTTGAGCTTTGTTCTTGAATGTGTCAGAGCTTCTTTAGATTTAACATTAGCTTGAGGCTTAACAATCTTAGGTTCTGAGGTTTTATCCTTCAGAGTCTTTGACTTTTGAGCCTCTGGCTTTGATGTTCTATTAGAGGCTGACTCATTTAGAACTTCTGATTGACTCTTCACAAAGACAACCTTAGGTTTTAATTTATCTATATTATAGGACTTTGAAGATAATGGATTATCTTTAAAACGTGAGAATCCAAGACCTTCTCCTCTATTTCTACTTACATGATAAATCAAAGAGGCTATTTTACTTCTTTTCATTCCATTGATAAGGAATTCCTGAAGAGCAAATTCATGTTCTGGAGGAACCTTATCATCAAGAACTTAATGAGTTTCCATAAATTCATTTCTTGATTTTAGAGACTCATTTTGTTCAATTATTTCATTTGCCTTTTCGGTCAGGTTGTTATAGGCCTTTTTAAGGACCTTACACTCACCTGCCTTTTTGGTTAAAAGTTTTAAGGCATCTTTTAAGGAATCTATTAATTCAGAACGAGAAAGTTTAGCAAGTACCTCATCTTCATCTTCTGAATCTGAGTCAGCTTCGTGCTCAGAGTTCTCTTGGTCAGAAGCGGTTGCCATCAAGGCTAGGTTTGCTTCTTCTTCCCCATCAGAATCTGATTCCTGATCCAAATCATCCCAAGTGGCAAGGAACCCCTTCTTGAGCTTACTTTTGTATCTTTCTTTGTTAGAGGTTCTCTTAGATGTTTTACTCAGGTTCTCTGGGCAGTCAGCAATGAAGTGTCCTGGTTTGTTGCACTTAAAGCATTTGTTTTGTTCTTCCTTTTTATCCTTAGAAGCACAAACCTTCTTGGAAGATCCTCCAAACTTACCAGCATACTTCTTGCTTCTCTTAGCCCATTGCGATACTCTTGCAGCCATCAGAACCATTTCTTCTTCTTCATCAGAGTCCATCTCGTGACCTTCTTCAGAAGCTTCTTCATCAGATACTATAACCTTCGCCTTCAGAGCCTTAGAGGAACTCTTGGTGCTCAGGGCTATCCCTTTTAGCTTCTTAGTCGATTCATCAGTCATAAGTTCCATCTCATGACTCTTTAGAGAACTAACCAAGCTTTCAAGAGACACAGTATCTAAATCCTTAGATTCCTGAAACGCTGTCACTTTTGGTCTCCACTTTGGCGGCAAGCTTCTGAGTACTTTCCTTACATGATCAGCCTCAGTATAGCTCTTATCTAAAACTTGAAGTCCCGAAACAAGAATTTGAAACCTAGAGAACATTGTCTCAATGTCCTCTCCGTCCTTCATTTTAAATAATTCATACTGATGTACTAACAAGTTGGCCTTAGCCTCCTTAACTTGTTTATTTCCTTCATACTTGGATTTAAGAGAATCCCAGATAGACTTAGCCGTTCTCTTATCTCCAATTTTCAAGTACTCATCATGAGAGATGGCATTTGTCATCATCCCTTTTACACTGTGATGCTTCTTATATTCCAGCTTTTGAGTAGGTGTAAAAGCCTTTCTGTCTTTAGAGCTAACAACACCTTCTAAGTCCATATTTTCAAAGTTCACTCCATCTTCTACCAAGTCCCACAGATCACAATCAATCGCCATGATGTGACTGTACATCTTGGTTTTCCAGAATGGATAACCAGTCTCAGTTCCATTGAAAAAGGGAATTTTGTCAGAAGACCTTCTGTCTTTAGAATTAGAATCATAGTCAAACGGAACTTCATTGAGATTCTTCTCAGCAGACATGTTTTTCCTCCCTGAATCTTAACTGTTTCACTGATAGGTGAGAGTTAGGCAACAGCCCAGCTCCTGATACCAATTGAAGGTGGAAAAACACAAGAAGGGGGGGTTGAATTGTGTTTTTAGAATTAAAACTTTTTCGAAATAAAATCAAGTTTGCAGCGGATAAATACACAAAATAAAAGAGGATGCTGAGAGAGAGAAAGAAAGACACAGAATTTATCCTGGTTCCCCTCACAAATCGAGAGTACTCCAGTCCCCTTGTTACTAACAAGAGATTTTCACTATAATCTACTAAAGATTACAAATTGCTCAAGCACACTTGCAAGAGACTTCTCAGGTGCTCAAGTTTCACTAAACAAGAGACTTCTCAAATGCTCAAGTTAAACTTAACAAGAGACTTCTCAAACAAACTTAAGAATAAGAATGAATGTTAAGGAACACTTGATATACTATCAGAGGTGTTTACAAAATACAACTCAAATTGTTCTAAGACTTAGAATGACAGATTTAAATTATGATGTCAGAATGCTTCTTAGTCTTTGAACGTAGTAATAGAACAGTCGTTAGAACAGTAGTCATTTCTTCCATTTGAGTCTTCTATTTATACTTGGAGGAAGATGATGACCGTTGCAGAGAGAGAGATGCCAGCTGGAATTTACTCGTACAATTGATAGCTGTATATTGCCTTCTTTGGTAAGGAATTCCAATTCCACTACCTAGCTATTCAATTTATCACTCATCCATTTTGAGTAATAATAGTACGATAGTACAATCCTCAAATGCGCTCCACTTATGGATAAGATTAACGTTGTACCAACGAATATTCCTTCCTGTGGATGTGACAGAGCCTTGAAGTAGATAGTTCTTCAATCATTGATTCTGATTCTGTCAGTTCTTGAGTGATGTAAATTCTTTTTGCTTCTGATGCTCTTGTCATAGCTTCTTAAGATCTTTAGCTTCTGAACTCTATCAGAGTCTAGCTTTTGGTCCTCAGAAGTGCTATCTTCAGCACACAAAAATTAAGCTTCTGACGAACAGCGATACTCTTTCTGAGCTTGTTTTGACTGGCTTCTCTGCTACTATTCATAGTGCTTCTGAATGAATTTTAACTTGTAGTTCTGCACACTTGAATAACCATTAGTAATTCCAATTGTAATTTTAATACTTTGTTATCATCAAAACCACTTAAAACATTAGAGGTTCATGTCAGACCCACTTTGTTCCAACAATTCCTTCATAGAAGACAAATGCACTCTGAAAATGATGGATTGGATTTGTCTACCAAGTTGGTGGTGGTCTGGTATCTATTATATGAAATAAGCGATGATGATTTCAAAGCCACTCTCTTGTCACGTGGCGTACTCACAGTAACTATGCTCTCTCCTTCATTTGACAATTAATGTCATTATTTTATTTGATCCTTATTAAAAATTCAGCTATTATTACTCCCTTATTCTGGGTACAAAATCAAACAAAAAATTATTGAAACTCAAAAATATTAATAAATAATAATATACCACTAATATCCTTTCAAAATTAATATACGCCTTCTATAACAAAAAAAAAATAAAATTAAATTGAGTCCTTTTTTTTGGTATTCAAATCCTTTTTTGGTAACAAAAAAAAGTTGGGTCCTTTTATAAGTATATAATCGAGTTCATCCGAATTTAATATTTTACAATTTTTTTGTTGTGATTTGTTTATTTTTTCAATTGTTTTTGACAGTATTTTTACACACTTTTTTCGGCAATTAACCTTTTGTTTTTGACAACTTTTTTATCTTGCTATTAAAAAACAAATTTTATTTAAATAATAATAATAATACAAGTCAATAATATAATCATTACATCTTTATCAAAAAATATAATCATTAAAGCAAAACATATTCTTTTATTCCTTTACTATTAGAAATAGAAATTATCATAAAATCTGATCACATAAATACCATTAATTGCAAATATTTTTTCCATTATGAATTGAATACATATTTTTTATTATATATATTGCTTTTACATTAATCATTCTTGTAAGACCCAAGATTTCACTGTACAGTTTTTCTAAGGAACTCTAGTGTCGGCTACGAGTTTAGGGTTTTTGGTGAAGCGGTTTTGTGAGTATCGTCGCATTAATGAGATTTTTGCTGAAACGGAGCTTGTTTTGTGCTCGTGCGCTGGAAAGGCACAGACTTTCGGGTCGTGATCCTCTTTTAAGTATGAGGAGATTTCTGTGGTCTTAGAATAACGAGTTTTGGATTATTCTTGTTTTTGGAAAAACGAGTAGGATTTTACCCGCGGATGGAAAATCTTACTGCGTCTGTTTTAAGTGAGGTTTCAGATGGAAGTTTCATATATCTGCGCGAGTTAGGATATATTCTGAGATTAATTTTCTAAGGTATGGAAGAAAATTACAGTCGCGGAAAAAGATTCGGCGATAAGTTTTGGAATGGAAAAACGATAGACGTTCTTTCCGTAGGTTTTATGTTTTGGTGAGTTTTGTTCGTCGCGGCGCGCGAGAGCTGAACGTGAGAGTGTTTCTAAGAGGTGTTGAGTATTATCTCAAGTGGATTTGGTTTGGGTCGATCCAATGGCTAGGGTTTCGTCTTGGCATTTTGTCTTTTGATCCAATGGCCTAAATCTAGCAAGACTTTTATAAGTGATGGACTTAGAAATTATGACAAGTTCACTTATTCTTTCTCTCTTGGCCGTGGCTTTCTTTTCCACCTTCCCAACTTGTGAAGTTTTGCATTCCTTCACCATATCACTTGATTAGAAGCTTGGTTGAAAGCTTGGAGTTGTGAGATTCTTCTTCCTAAGGTAACTAAACCTATTCCCTATCCTTGTTTGGCTAAGATTCTTAGGGAGTTAGGATTTTTATGATTATGTTCTTGGGAGAAATTTCATAAGAATTGGTTGTGAATGGTTTTTGTTCCATGAAAGTTGTTCTTGAGGTTTAGAGAAGCATGTGTAGGCTTTGTTATTTCAATTTTCCATGAGTTTGTGAGAATCTCATGAGAAAAGTTAGGGTTTTGAAAGTTTAGTGTATTGATCAATTACATGAGCTTATGTTGTTTGGTTTTGGAAAACAAGGTTGTTTTTGAGCCTTTGGTTTTGATTTTGGAAATGAAAATCAAATAACTTGCACTCGAAGCAACCAACATGCTTTCGGAAATGAATTGCTTGCTTATGAAAATGGTTTGCTTTTGCGCCTTGAAAAAGTGTTGGGAACTAATAGAATCAAACTAGGCTTGGTTTGGAAAAAGGTGGAGGGAGTTGCTGTCTTTTGCTGTCATGACAGGTGCAACTCGCTGAGCGAGTGTTAACTCGCTGGGGCGAGTGTCACAGGTCATGAACACGCCAGGGCGTGCTCCACAGCGAGTGAGACCTGTCTTCACTGCCTTCACTCGCTGCCAACTCGCTGGGGCGAGCTATGAGACCTAAAATTTTGGATTCTGATTTCTAAACTTGGTTTTTAGCTTTCTAATCCCTTTTTATTAATTTATGGAAGTGGTTGGGATTGGAAACGGGTTTTTCGGGTACTCGGAAAGTACGTAGCTTGTAACGCAAGAAAACGGCCATTTTGCATTTCAAATTATTTAAGACTTTGGCCTATTGTTTTGGGTCCTAAAAATAGTACAAATAACTCATGGTGGTTGATCAATACGGTAGTTTTTGGTATGGTATCCGAAAGAGTGGATTTTCCTTAGAAACCTTTAGAGTTTTTGGGGTTTTGATGTAGTTTCATTACATTGGGTTTGGAAACGATGTATTGATTGTCCGTTGCTTGTTTTAGGGAGCACGTAGTGTTGTGTGAACGTTGCTTGTTGTGAGTGCTTGCCGAGGTAAGGGCTCCACTTTATTTCCGTCTTTTCAAACGGTTTTGGTAAACATGCTTTGTTTTGCTGTGTATGCAATTGTGGTGTGCTTGGCATGTTGTTGTGATGTATTCTCGATATGAGATCGTGGTAAATACATGATTTGTTGTCTTACATATGTTTGGTGAACTATGTGTATGAGCAGGTGATTAAATACATATGACTAGATGTATATGTATGTGTTGTCGTGGTGTGATTACATATGCGTGTACGATATGTATGTGTTGCATTAGCATATAAGGGGAATCGTATGCTCATGCATTCATTGTGCGTAGTTGCGTGAGTGGACTACGGGGTGTTGGTTGCGTGAGTGGACCCACCCAAAATCCTACGGGATCTTGTTGAGTACAATAAGTGGTTGCGTGAGTGGACCACGGGGTGTGATTGCGTGAGTGGATCCACCTTAAACCCTTTGCGGTTTTATTGGTTATGATTAGTAATTCCGGAATTCATTTGCATGTGGTAGCTCTGGCAGTACCACACCCATTGTAGGAGTCTGCATTAGGCTTGTTGTGCATTATATATATAAGCCCATTGGAGGGAATTGCTTTCACTTGTGTTTGTGGAATTATTGTTATGTGTACAATCTTTCGCACCGGTTATATATATATATACTTTTATTTTGTGGTGACCCTTTCTTTCATTTGCGGGCTCATCCCACCCCAGATGACGATGTAGGTCGAGAGGATGGTGTTGGCAGCTCTAGGCCATAGTGAGCTCGTGTTGGAGCTGGAGTGGTAGTTTTAGTTAGACTATGCGCCGGTGTGTTTTGTACACCGTGCTTTTGGGTTAGCATCGGGTTTCTAACTTGTTTTGTTGTAAGTATTGGAATACTTAGACTTGGATTGTAATTATTCAGGAATACACTTTGCTTGTCGAAGCACCTTATGGTAATGAGTTCTTTGTATATTTGAATGCCGGCTCATTGAAAAATATTCTATGCGCACTCTGAGTGTTAGTTGAAAAAAAGAAAAAAAAAAATTATAGTGCCTTTTTGGCCTTTGAAAAACGGGCTGTTACAATTCTTCACACTATTTTTGTAACAACCCGTTTTTCAAAGGCCCGAAAAGGTATTACTTTTTTTTTTGTACACATCAGAGTTACGAATAAAAGATTTCAAATGAGCCGGCATTCAAATATACAAAAGAACTCATTACCATAAGGTGCTTCGACAAGCAAAGTGTATTCCTGAATAATTACAATCCAAGTCTAAGTATTCAAATACTTATAACAAAACAAGTTAGAATTCTATGCCTAACCCAAAAAGCACGGTGCACAACCCACACCGGCGCATAGTTTAACTAAGTCAAAGCTCCAACATCTCAATGGGGCCTGGAACAGCCACCGTCGTCACCACGACCTAACCCATCATCTGGGTGGGATGAGCCCGCAAATGAAAGAAAGGGTCACCACAAAATAAAAGTATGTATATATATAACCGGTGCGAAAGATTGTACACATAACAATAATTCCACGAACACAAGAGAAAGCTCTTAACCACCAAAGCAATTCCCACCAACGGGTTTATATATATAATGCACACCAAGCCTAATGCAGACTTCTACAATGCGTGGTACTAACCCTAGCTACCACAATGCATGAGTTCCGGAACTGTAGGTCCAACCGCTACTCAAACACCAACGAAATCGCAAGGTTAAGGTGGATTCACTCCCGCAATCACACCCCATGGTCCACTCCCGCAACCATGTATCGACTCAACAAAATCACAAAGGATTAAGGTGGATCCACTCCCGCAATCACACCCCATGGTCCACTCCCGCAACCATGTATTGAACTCAACACAACCCTATAAGAATCAGGTGGGTCCACTCCCGCAACCACACCTCGTAGTCCACTCCCGCTACTACGCACTAACAATGCATGAGCATACGATTCCCCATGAATACTAATGCAACAAATACATACCTCCCTAGCATATGTAAACCATCCCAACAACATACATGCATATCCAATCATATGTAACAAACCACAACAAACATACATACATTTCCAATCATATGTATTCACCCACATGTTCATACATACATCTCCAATCATATGTAAAACAACGCACGTATTATAAACACTTTCTCATCACGAGAATACATAACACATACATGCCAAATACACAGTAAATCCAAACATGTCGTAACCATTTAAAGACAGAAATAAAGTGGAGCCCTTACCTCTGCAAGCTTCCACAATTAAAACTCGCTCAACTCCACAATTCTACAATTCGCGCTTCCTAAAATATAAGCAGCGTACAATCAATAAAATACTCCCAACGTATCCTATCGAAACGAAACTCATTCTCTAAGTTCTAGAGAGGCTTAAGGTACTTTCTAACACTCTCGGATAGTGATTTCGAGTCCTCCCCATAGTGATTAAAAATTCCCAAAGTTAATTGCACTATTTCTCGCCACGCGAAAATATTTTCGTTTCAAAACAAACTAAGAAACACTTTGATTCCTAACTCCAAGGCAATCAATTTTCACATACTAAAACAATTTGAAAACAACCCAAAAACTCTTTGAAAATTTTCACAAAAATAAAAGTTTACTTGCGCCACAAGTTACAAGTTTTTCCTTTCAAATAAAATGGCCATAACTCGCTCATTCTTTATCCAATCGAGACGAGCCATACGCCGAAATCTTCGTCTCGAAAAGACGGATCAAATTGTTAACTTTCTAGGACACAAAACAATTTTAAAGGGACGAAAATACCCCTGTCCATTTCGGCCAGAATCGAAAAACAAAGGTAGTTCAAACATTTTTCATTGCACAACCATGGCATTGATCACTTAGTTCCCAAAATCATTTATTTGAACAACAAATACTTTTCAAAACACAAACTAAAATTCATAAAAGTTTTCTCTTGAACTCTCAAGAACAAATTTCTTGTTTTTTAAAACAAAACTATTTTTCACACATCCATTTCTCTAAAAGTCTTGAAACAATTCATTAAACACAAAAGCTAATACAATTTTCCATGTTCTTGATCAATTAGAATTTTTCTCCAAAACCCTAATCCAATTTCTTCATGAGATTCTCATCAAACTCATGGAATACAAACCATCTAGTTCTAAACAAACTAGTTAAACACTCATGAGCAACTCTCATGGAACAAAAATCATTTATGAACATTTTCTAACAAAAATTCCTCAAGAACATAAACTAAAAATCCAACAAACTCCATGAGTTTGACCAACTAAGAGGAAAGGAGAAGTCTAGTTACCTTAGAGAAGATACTACTTGTAATTCCTATGGTTCCAACAAGCTTGAAATGGATCAATTTGGTGAAGGATTGAAATTTTGTGATGGAGGAGAATGAAGGGGAATGGTTCACGGCCAAAGAGAGAAAGAAGAGAAGTGTTTTGTGATTTTCTCAAGTCCACAAAGCAACAAACCTCCTTACTATTTAAAAGGGTCTTGGTCACCTATCCACCCTTGGATCAAAGTCAAAAGTCCAAGCTTAAACCCTAGCCATTGGATCAATTCTAAGCTTATCCTTCCAAGATATTTTTTAAGCTTCCTCACATCTCAGCTCTCGCGTTCGCTCGTAAACGAGTCGCACCTCGCTAACGGACGGAAATCACAAAAATATAAAATCTATCAAATAAACGTCCGTCGTAAACCGTTTCCAAATATTATCGCTAAATCTTTTTCCCCGACTGTAATTTTCTTTCACACCCTCGAAAATTATTCTGACAATATATTCTAACTCACGCCGATATAAAAAACTCCCATCTAAAATCCTACTGAATTCAGAACCAGTAAAATTTCACAACAGCGGGTAAAATTTTACTCGTTTTTCCAAAGACGAGAATAACCCAAAAACTCGGATTTCTGACTTCACAGAAATCCCCTCATACATAAAAGAGGATCACGACCCGAAAGTATGTGCCTTTCCAGCGCACGAGCACAAAACAGGCTCCATTTCAGCAAAAATCCTATAATCGCGACAATACTCATGAAAACGCTTCACCAAAAACCCTAAAACTCGTAGCCATTACTAGAGTTCCTTAGAAAAACTGTACAGTGGAATCTTGGGTCTTACATTACTACCCTCCAAAAAGAAGTTTCGTCCTCGAAACTAAAAATAAGAGTAACAACTCAACGACTCATTACTAACACCAACACAAAAAAATCCCACAGGATTAGGTGCAGCCACACAGATGCTAACACCGGGTGAAGTCACACAGATACTCTCACCAACACACTGGCACAACCGTGCACCAACCGCAACTCTCAACGAGTTCACCACTCAAAAATTAACCTCACAACAGAGGTTCACAACCTCTAGTTCCCAAAGATCCTCGTGCCCACAAACAAAAATTTCCAAAGTCACCTCTTTCGCCTCCGCGGCATAGCCCACTCTATTAGTTTCACACGAAGTTGTGAGTGGCTACCCTCCAAAAAGAAACACTGAAGTTCTCTGTGCACCACCAAAGCTAGCAAAACTAGTCAATTCCAATCAACGCGATTCCGTCTACTATCAACAATAAATTAAGGACGGCCAGTCCCTCAATTTGTCAATAGATAGTCGACAATCATGATGGTGGTTTAGACCCTCTTTACCCAACTTAAGTGATACTTCATTCCACTTGTGCTCAAGGTCCTCCGAGGCACAATGGTCCAACACTTCCTTCGAGGTTTTCCCACACGTTTCCCTCGATCTCTTACGAATACAAGATTAAAGTCGTAAGACACAACGCTCAACACATGTCGCATAAGCTCTCATGCTTCCACTCTTGAAGTATCCGTGGAGTATCATCCAATAGTAGTACAGTGCCACCACGACAATTACCACCAAAACTATTTCATTCCAAACAAGTTGTCTTCTCTTCTAGAAGATTTTCCATCTTACCACTATCCATCAGTCCGCGACTCAGTGAATACGCCGAACCGTCTACTCACATACGAATCTCTTTCCACACACGACTTACGTAAAACAATCCCAACCTCCAGTTGGTGATTACACTCCTCATGGTCTTGACACTTGCCAAACTATACCATCTACTTCTCTTGGACTCCTTTTATCCAATCCCCAATTCCCCAGAATCGGCTTCTTATGCGTTCATATTACTCCTAAACGACACTTAGATAAATCTCGCGTGCTTTAAACAAAACGCTTATCCTCGTCGACTACCATCGTCGGCGCACATCCTCTTCACATCGTATTTCCATTCTAATCCTGAACTCTCCTGACTTCCTTTTTCTCTTACAATAACATCCTCTCTCACTCAAAAGAGTTGGTCACCCTGACCATTCCTAAACACTCCGAACATCACCACTCTCGTCGAGGTACCTACCTTCAAAATAACACTCAGGGAATTCCTCACAGTACTATTGTCTAACCAACCTTGTTGACAACATCCGAATCCCTTATACTTACTCACTACCGATTTCCATCATACCACGTCTCTCTTCATTGTAACCACTACAATGAACCAAAGCTCTACAAGCTTCCATCAACTTGCCATTAGACAATCTCTTATCCTTCTTATTTCCAAATTAGGTGTGAGACAAATCCCTTCGCCAATCTTCAATTGACATAAGCCACATCTTCATGGGCTTCTCTCTAAATCCTCATTTTTTTCTAGACCCAGAAACAGATCCACAAACCATTTCATCTCCATCACTCTTTCTCCTCTTTGAAGATGAATCATCAAGTGAAAGACAACCAAACAATGGAACATTTTCTCTACGAGTTCGGCTAGAAACACCACTAGCCACACTTATTGTTAACACATTCTTTCCATGACTAACCTCCCTTTACGACTAACTCATCGATGTCATAACCTCTACAAAACTCCAATCAAGCCTGTATCATCAATCTACTACTTTGCAACTTTCTAGTTCAACAACTGTCTAGAGTTGGTTCCCAAACCACCATGACCAATAACTTGTTAAATCAAAACAACATCTTTAATTCGCCGCACACAATCCAAATACTCTCTCATTCCACATAATTTTGAATCACCACAAGCATACCCTTCTCCGTTCGACCAATCTCAAATCTTCATAACCATCTAAAGCTATAGTATTCTCCAATACGAATAAACCACTTCACACATACGTTCGATACGCAAATCAAACTCTTGAATCTCAACATCAAGAACTGAAATTACATACTACACCATCTTAATTCCTCCATTACATCTAAACATTCAACAAAATGTCCCTCCAATTCACTCTCATTGTCTTAGTACTCTTACTAACGAACTCTTTTCTACTCATACACGACATTTCTAGAAAATCTCCAACAATTATCGTCCATAACTTGAATTATTTAAAACATGCCTACCTCAACTCATATGGTATCATAAATTCAAGGTACTACTTAGTCCTTCAACCCTCTTGGTCGATCAAATTCATTAACTTAAATGTACATCCGCACATGATCTCTACTCAATTTTGACTAATCTCGTCAACCTACTCAGAAATGTTTGACCAATCCTCAAGAATTACTCAATATGATCACTTTCACGTAAGAATTACCTGCCGGTAACTAACAATTCTAGCTTATACTGCTACAATTCTCTTGGTATTTCCATACTACACACACCTAGTATCACCTATCTGTGATATGCAACTCACTTTTCATGGTTGAACTCCTCGTTCTTTACCTTAATATCTCTCAATATACACACTTATCCAACAATCATTTACCTAACATTGTATCTCACATCGGTATCTGTACTTACTATCCCTCGAACTACGGATAGATTGTCACTTATCGACGTGATAATTGGTCTCCTACCTTCAATCATCACGAGATTAATCCATAATAATCTCAGTTTCGCATCTAATATACCTCAAACACTTAACTTAAACCCTTAAGGTATTCCACCATTGGTATAATCCTCATCTAACAACACTAGGTCCGCTGACCCTTGGCGCGCGACGCACTTTAACTCCAATACGAATAGCCTAAATGATTATCCAAACATCGTACTTAAATCCAACTGACATCTCTGCCTGGTCCACAATTCCACAGTGGCCGCATCCCCTTGGCAACCGACAGACTTCATCAAGTCCCGCCCTAACTCACCCGACGAACATCCAATACCTTCTTCAAAAGGTCGTCCCAATCTGATCCTTACTTAAAATCCTTTATCAATTGACGTTCACTCGTCCATAACCAGCACCTCTGAGTGGCAACATCTAACGCCACTTCCCATCCATTATATTACTTTCAAGAATCACTTGTAGTTCTTGTTCGCTCAAGTCCGTCATCTTCGGACTGCCGCATCTAAGGAATTTAGAGACACTTGTCGACTAAATTCGACCAAGGCTTGGGGGTTTCACAATTCCACTTACTGAAGCCTCACTCCCTGCATTACCTCAGTAAGACACAAACCAGTGTCTAGGCATATCCCATGCTAAACACAAAATAACCTACCACATAACCCATAACACAACAAAAACAACCGCTAGAACTAACACAACTCTAGCTATGTTCTAACCGACTCTGGACTAACGACTCAAGTGCACACTTTCCCTTTGAAGATTTAAAGCCGTGCTCTGATACCAATTGTAACAACCCATTTTTCAAAGGCCCGAAAAGGCATTACTTTTTTTTTTTGTACACATCAGAGTTACGCATAAAAGATTTCAAATGAGCCGGCATTCAAATATACAAAAGAACTCATTACCATAAGGTGCTTCGACAAGCAAAGTGTATTCCTGAATAATTGCAATCCAAGTCCAAGTATTCAAATACTTACAACAAAACAAGTTAGAATTCTATGCCTAACCCAAAAAGCACGGTGCACAACCCACACCGGCGCATAGTCTAACTAAGCCAAAGCTCCAACATCTCAATGGGGCCTGGAACAGCCACCGTCGTCACCACGACCTAACCCATCATCTGGGTGGGATGAGCCCGCAAATGAAAGAAAGGGTCACCACAAAATAAAAGTATGTATATATATAACCGGTGCGAAAGATTGTACACATAACAATAATTCCACGAACACAAGAGAAAGCTCTTAACCACCAAAGCAATTCCCACCAACGGGTTTATATATATAATGCACACCAAGCCTAATGCAGACTTCTACAATGCGTGGTACTAACCCTAGCTACCACAATGCATGAGTTCCGGAACTGTAGGTCCAACCGCTACTCAAACACCAACGAAATCACAAGGTTAAGGTGGATCCACTCCCGCAATCACACCCCATGGTCCACTCCCGCAACCATGTATCGACTCAACAAAATCACAAAGGATTAAGGTGGATCCACTCCCGCAATCACACCCCATGGTCCACTCCCGCAACCATGTATTGAACTCAACACAACCCTATAAGAATCAGGTGGGTCCACTCCCGCAACCACACCTCGTAGTCCACTCCCGCCACTACGCACTAACAATGCATGAGCATATGATTCCCCATGTATACTAATGCAACAAATACATACCTCCCTAGCATATGTAAACCATCCCAACAACATACATGCATATCCAATCATATGTAAAAAACCACAACAAACATACATACATTTCCAATCATATGTATTCACCCACATGTTCAAACATACATCTCCAATCATATGTAAAACAACGCACATATTATAAACACTTTCTCATCACGAGAATACATAACACATACATGCCAAACACACAGTAAATCCAAACATGTCGTAACCATTTAAAGACAGAAATAAAGTGGAGCCCTTACCTCTGCAAGCTTCCACAATTAAAACTCGCTCAACTCCACAATTCTACAATTCGCGCTTCCTAAAATATAAGCAGCGTACAATAAATAAAATACTCCCAACGTATCCTATCGAAACGAAACTCATTCTCTAAGTTCTAGAGAGGCTTAAGGTACTTTCTAACACTCTCGGATAGTGATTTCGAGTCCTCCCCATAGTGATTAAAAATTCTCAAAGTTAATTGCACTATTTCTCGCCACGCGAAAATACTTTCGTTTCAAAACAAACTAAGAAACACTTTGATTCCTAACTCCAAGGCAATCAATTTTCACATACTAAAACCATTTGAAAACAACCCAAAAACTCTTTGAAAATTTTCACAAAAATAAAAGTTTACTTGCGCTACAAGTTACAAGTTTTTCCTTTCAAATAAAATGGCCATAACTCGCTCATTCTTTATCCAATCGAGACGAGCCATACGCCGAAATCTTCGTCTCGAAAAGACGGATCAAATTGTTAACTTTCTAGGACACAAAACAATTTTAAAGGGACGAAAATACCCCTGTCCATTTCGGCCAGAATCGAAAAACAAAGGTAGTTCAAACATTTTTCATTGCACAACCATGGCATTGATCACTTAGTTCCCAAAATCATTTATTTGAACAACAAATACTTTTCAAAACACAAACTAAAATTCATAAAAGTTTTCTCTTGAACTCTCAAGAACAAATTTCTTGTTTTTTAAAACAAAACTATTTTTCACACATCCATTTCTCTAAAAGTCTTGAAACAATTCATTAAACACAAAAGCTAATACAATTTTCCATGTTCTTGATCAATTAGAATTTTTCTCCAAAACCCTAATCCAATTTCTTCATGAGATTCTCATCAAACTCATGGAATACAAACCATCTAGTTCTAAACAAACTAGTTAAACACTCATGAGCAACTCTCATGGAACAAAAATCATTTATGAACATTTTCTAACAAAAATTCCTCAAGAACATAAACTAAAAATCCAACAAACTCCATGAGTTTGACCAACTAAGAGGAAAGGAGAAGTCTAGTTACCTTAGAGAAGATACTACTTGCAATTCCTATGGTTCCAACAAGCTTGAAATGGATCAATTTGGTGAAGGATTGAAATTTTGTGATGGAGGAGAATGAAGGGGAATGGTTCACGGCCAAAGAGAGAAAGAAGAGAAGTGTTTTGTGATTTTCTCAAGTCCACAAAGCAACAAACCTCCTTACTATTTAAAAGGGTCTTGGTCACCTATCCACCCTTGGATCAAAGTCAAAAGTCCAAGCTTAAACCCTAGCCATTGGATCAATTCTAAGCTTATCCTTCCAAGATATTTTCTAAGCTTCCTCACATCTCAGCTCTCGCGTTCGCTCGTAAACGAGTCGCACCTCGCTAACGGATGGAAATCACAAAAATATAAAATCTATCAAATAAACGTCCGTCGTAAACCGTTTCCAAATATTATCGCTAAATCTTTTTCCCCGACTGTAATTTTCTTTCACACCCTCAAAAATTATTCTGACAATATATCCTAACTCACGCCGATATAAAAAACTCCCATCTAAAATCCTACTGAATTCAGAACCAGTAAAATTTCACAACAGCGGATAAAATCTTACTCGTTTTTCCAAAGACGAGAATAACCCAAAAACTCGGATTTCTGGCTTCACAGAAATCCCCTCATACATAAAAGAGGATCACGACCCGAAAGTCTGTGCCTTTCCAGCGCACGAGCACAAAACAGGCTCCATTTCAGCAAAAATCCTATAATCGCGACAATACTCATGAAAACGCTTCACCAAAAACCCTAAAACTCGTAGCCATTACTAGAGTTCCTTAGAAAAACTGTACAGTGGAATCTTGGGTCTTACAATTTTGTTCATTCATCAAATTCGAAATTCATCAAAAACTTTTATATTTTGTGTTCATCAATCTAAGTTTTAACAAAGAGACTAATCAATGATTGATTTTTTTCTTCGATTTATTCACTCTTTGTATAACTAATATTTGTTGCCTATGCATTTCTTCAACTTTTTCTTCTTTATGCTATTATTCTATTATCGTATAATGATGCCATCTCCTATTTTTTCAGGATTGTGGTTGCAAAGGAGGCTACAAAGAGATGATTTGAAAACATCTTTTCAATCTTAAAAATACTTTAAGATGTCTGACGAACTCGAAAACAACAAGTATTGATGATTAGTTTTGTAAAGGAAAACTTTTGTTGTAGTTTTTTTTATTCTTTATGTAAATGTTAGTTGCAAAAGTAGTTATAAGAAGATGAACTCTCAAGTGTCTCTATAATATATTGTTTAATGTATTTTAAATATCTCTCTCTCTCTATATATATATTATTTGAGACCTCTTTTTCAAATGAAAATGTACACATGGCCTTCCCATCAGGGATGGCAATGGGTAGGGTAGTATAGTCCCCATCCCCATACCCGTGATTTGAAAAAATGCCCGTACCCATCCCCACACCCGCGTGGGTGACACTCTTTGTCCCCGTCCCCATACCCTATGGGTACTTAAGTACCCATACCCGTACCCGTTACCCGCATTTTTGCTAAAAATAAATTGATCAATTATAAAATATCATATATTTTAATATATAATTAATTTTTTTTTAAAGATTTTAATGTTGACTCATGAAAATTATGAACAAAATTATTAGTAATATCATGTTAAAGTTCATTTATCTATATATTGACATATTTGGATGCTGTTATAAATAAACATTTTCATTAAAAATGTGTAATAGTTAAATGAATATATGTAAATCAATTTTAAAAAATATAACATTATATATTAATATTATTATATAATAATATAATTAAAATAAATAAATATATATTATGCGGGTATATGGGGTGGGTACTAAGGTACCCGTACCCGCACCCATACCCGTTCAATTTTGTGGGTAATTACCCATACCCATACCCGTACCCAAAATGCGGATTTTTACCCTACCCGTTGTGGGTATTTTTTATGGGTACCCACTGGGTATGGGTAAATTGCCATCCCTACTTCCCATATTGATTCTCCTCTCATATGTTTTATCATTTAATGTTTCTGCTTAAAAAAACCACAATTGCATCAAAAGAAAAAAGTGATATTATTTGTCAAAAATTGACCATCATTCCACTTTAATGCTATTTATGTAATTATTCTATTGACAGAAAATCAAATGAGTAAAAAATGTGTAGTTAATATATAAAGGTTGACTTAGCCGTGCACTTTAAAAAAAATTATATTTTTGTCAAGGATTTAATTTATATACACTGTCAGTGTAAAGAGTTTTTACACTGACAGTGAATCATAACCATTCGATGTTCACAAACATTTGACTTGATTGAAAACTACCTATAAAGTAGTGGGCATGAATGGTTATGATGTGTTGATGGTGTAATATATTTTACACTGTTAGTGCACCACAATTAAACTCTTTTGTCAAACAACAAAAAGTTATTATAATATGTATATAATATTTAGTATTATTTTTCGTGCATAACCTAAGAAAATCAATTTTTTCTTTTTTAAATAAATCAAAATATATGTAAACTACTTTTCTAACAATAAATAAACTAATTTTCGTATAAATATATATATAAATTAAAATTATTTAAAATAATGACATCTCATTAATATATATTCCAATTGAAATGTAAAAAAATAAAATCTCATGAATATACATATAACATAAAATAATTTTTAGCTTTAGTAACAAAATTATATGAAAAAATGTTTTCATGTTATTAAAAGAAATAGTATATGAACACGAAGTATTGATACATAGATGCCAATGAGAATAAGGAATATGCTTAACTATTATAGGAATATATTAGATGCTAAAAAATGCCAATGAAATGCATTTGAATATTAATATCATGGATATATCAATCATATTTAATTTAAATAAAATCATTCCTTTTATATATTTATGCTTATGTTTATGAGGTAATATGATTTGCTATATATATACTATGCATCATAATACTATTGTTTTATGCATTGTTTCGGCATGAATTAGAATTCAACTTAAATTTATTCGAATTCATGTTTATTAATTATGCAAATTGTTATTTAACTACTTTTTGTTTTTTGAGTGGTTAAAAATTTCTTTATTTTGTGAAATGTTCAAATATTAATTATGAGTTATAATTTTTATTTTACAAGTTTGAAAAGATTGAAGTTATTTCTTACAGAATTATCTACGGAGAAATATTGTCTAACGATATAGTCCTACCACATTTTCTTGGTTAAGAATTAAATATTAATTTTACTTTCATAGAGATTTTGTTCACATTATGGTACACGCTGTGACGAATGAGTTTTTTTTTAATTCAATTATTATTTAGTTGTTTAAAAAAAGGTATGGTGTTTTTCTCTTTATCTTTTACTATTCTCTCTTTTTTTTTAGTTTTTGAATGTAAATTATCGTAAAAAAATCTAAGGCAGAGGATTTATAAGTCTTTTCAATCTCAAAAAACACTTTGTGGCATGTCTCTTACAGTGTCACAGAGTCGACAATGACAATTATAGAGTGATGATTTGTGTAATTGGAGTTGCAGATTTTTTATATAGATATTAACTGGAGAATGGTTACAAAAATAATCATTTAATATGTATACATCTTTTGTATAATATGTGTAGATCCACATTTATTTTTTTAATTTGGTTGCATGGACACATAATGCGTGTTCTCCTCCAATCAAGTGATCAATTGAAATTTTTTCAAGTGATCAATTGAATTTTTTTTATATGAACGAGTCAAAAATTGAATTCCTAACCATCTACAAATGGAGCAAAACTCTTATCACTTTGACCAATTTATTGCTGGTGTTTTTTCTACTAATTAATCCCCATGAATCAAACGTTAAACCAAATAGTTAAGCAACCAAAGTATCTATCAATTTCTTTTTAATGGCGTGTATCTGTCAATTGTGTCAAGTGTTGTTGGTAATCTTTGTTTTGTGTAAACCGAGTATCCTCTGCATGCATTAATCGCTATATTTTTTTTTTGGTTAAGCAAACTAATGCCTATAGTTATGTTTACGGTGACAATTAAGTGTTCTCTTTACAAATATTATATGTGAATTTAATTCTTCCGTTTGTTTCCTCTGGTATTTATAACATTAAATAACTTGCAAATATATGTACCAAAAAAAAACTTACAAATATAGAAAAATAATAGAATACTCTGTAAAAAAAACAAAGAATAGAGTATGTATTACATTTTTTAGGTAAGGAAAAAAACTTATTACTTTTATTATGCGAGTTTCATTGTCGACTTCTACATAAACTAGGACATATTGACACACATTATTGGGGAGAAAATTATTAGAACTACAATATATTTTATAAAGTGGTAAATTTGAGGTCTTTATCCCAAAACAAATATTTTTGGACTTTTTTTTTGTGAAGTAGAAAATTTGTGTTTATATATTTGGTCTTTACCTGTAAAACAACTATTTTTAGATTATTCTTTTAAAAATTTATACGGGAACCTTATATACTCATATATTACTATTAATATGAGAGCTTATTTTTGTGTGTAATTTGTAACAGCCCGTTTTTCTCAAAGGCCAAAACGGCACTATTAATTTTTTTTTTCTTTTTCAACTAACACTCAGAGTGCGCATATAATATTTTTCAATGAGCCGGCATTCAAATATACAAAAGACTCATTACCATAGGTGCTTCGACAAGCAAAGTGTATTCCTGAATAATTACAATCCAAGTCTAAGTATCAAGTACTTACAACAAAACAAGTTAGACAACCCTATGCTAACCAAAAGCACGGTGCACAAAACACACCGGCGCATAGTCTATCTATACTAAGCTTCACCAAATGCTTACTATAGCCTAGAACTGCCACCGTCGTCATCACGACCTAACCCATCACCTGGGTGGGATGAGCCCGCAAATGAAAGAAAGGGTCACCACAAAATATATAGTATATATATATAGATAACCGGTGCGAAAGATTGTACACATAACAATAATTCCACAAAACACAAGAGAAAGCTCTTAACCAACAAAGCAATTCCCACCAACGGGTTCATATAAGCAATGCACACATAGCCTATAATGCAACCTCTACAATGCGTGGTACTAACCCTAGCTACCACAATGCATGAGCTCCAGAACTGTAGGTCCAACCCCTACTAAATCACCAATGAAATCACAAGGTTAGGGTGGATCCGCTCCCGCAATCACACCCCATGGTCCACTCCCGCAACCATGTATCAAACTCAACAAGGTCACAAAGGTTAAGGTGGATCCACTCCCGCAATCACACCCCATGGTCCACTCCCGCAACCATGTATCAAACTCAACAAGGTCACAAAGGTTAAGGTGGATCCACTCCCGCAATCACACCCCATGGTCCACTCCCGCAACCATGTATCGAACTCAACTAAATCACACAAGATTTAGGTGGATCCACTCCCGCAATCACACCCCATGGTCCACTCCCGCAACCATGTGTTGAACTCAATAAAACCCTATAAGAATCAGGTGGGTCCACTCCTGCAACCACACCTCGTAGTCCACTCCCGCAACTACACTTCGTAGTCCACTCCCGCAACTACGCACTAACAATGCATGAGCGTACGATTCCCCATGTATACTAATGCAACAAATACATACCTCCCTAGCATATGTAAACCATCCCAACAACATACATACATATCCAATCATATGTAACAAACCACAACAAACATACATACATTTCCAATCATATGTATTTACCCACATGTTCATACATACATCTCCAATCATATGTAAAACAACGCACGTATTGTAAACACTTTCTCATCACGAGAATACATAACACATACATGCTAAACACACAAACACGCATCACCGAAAATAACCTACAAACATGTTATAACTCAGTGAAAAGACAGAAATAAAGTGGAGCCCTTACCTCGGCAAGCTTCCGTCAACAACACACGCTCAAACAACACAACGCGCTTCCTAAAACAAGCAGCGCAACAATCAATACTTTGTTCTCTAACCAAAAGTATTGAAACTACACCCATACCCCAAAAACCTAAAGGTTTCTAAGGAAAATCCCTCTTTCGGGTACCATACCAAAAACTACCGTATTGATCGACCACCATGAGTTATCTGTACTATTTTTAGGACCCAAAACAATAATCAAAAGTCTTACATAATTTGAAATGCAAAATGGTCGTTTTCTTGCGTTACAAGCTACGTACTTTCCGAGTACCCGAAAAACTCGTTTCCAATCCCAACCACTTCCATAAATTAATAAAAAGGGATTAGAAAGCTAAAAACCCAGTTTAGAAATCAGAATCCAAAATCTCAACTCCCAGAGCTCGCCCTGGCGAGTTGGTGGCGAGTGAAGGCAGAGAGTAATGGTCTTACTCGCTCTGGAGCTCGCCCTGGCGTGTTGTCAGGACCTGTGACACTCGCCCTGGCGAGTAACCACTCGCCCGGCGAGTTGCACCTGTCATGACAGCACAAGACAGCAACTCACACCACCTTTTTCCACCCAAACCTAGTTTGATTCTATTAGTTCCCAACATCTTTTCAAGGCACAAAAGCAAACCATTTACATAAGCAAGCAATTCATTTTCCGAAAGCTTGTTGGTTGCTTCGAGTGCAAGTTATTTGATTTTCATTTCCAAAATCAAAACCAAATCCAAGCACAAGTTTTATTACGGGCCTTAACCGTCCGGTAATCATTTTCAAACATGTTTTCAAAGTAAAAAGTAACACCACATGTCACAATAGGTTTAAACCATTTTGACCCCAAAACACTACTCAAAAACACTTAGGAAAATATTTTCATAAACCTCAAAATATTTTTCATCGGATTTTCCAAAACAAAACCATACAACGCATTTCCCTTTTGCTCAAAGGTTCAAAGACAACTTTTCTTTTCAAAACCTTACAACATAACCTCATGTAATTGATCAATACATAAACAACTCAAAACCCTAACTTTTCTCATGAGATTTCCACCAACTCATGGAAAATTGAACTAACAAAGCCTACACATGCTTACTAAACCCTCATGAACAACTTTCATGGAACAAAAATCATTCACAACCAATTCTTATGAAATTCCTCCCAAGAACATAATCATAAAATCTCATGAATCTCTAAGAGTTTAGCCAACTAAGGGATGAAAGAAGTTCTAGTTACCTTAGGAAGAAGAATCTCACAACTCCAAGCTTTTCAACCAAGCTTCTAATCAAGTGATATGGTGAAGGAATGCAAAACTTCACAAGTTGGGAAGGTGGAAAAGAAGTCACGGCTAAAGAGAAGAAGAGTGAAGAAGTTTTGTGATTTATCTTATGACAACAAGTGACTAAAAGTCTCCCTTAAGACTTAGTCTTGTTCCATAATAGCCTTTGGATCAAATAGGATAAAGCTTCAAGACACAACCCTAGCCCTTGGATCAATCCGAGTCTATCTTCCCAAGATATTTCCCATAACCTCATAAAACGAAACGCACGCTCAGTTCTCGCGCGTCGCGACGAACGTAAAACACAAAAACAGAAAACCTACGGAAAGAACGTCTAACGTTTTTCCATTCCAAAACTTATCGCCGAATCTTTTTCCGCGACTGTAATTTTCTTCCATACCTTAGAAAATTAATCTCAGGACATATCCTAACTCGCGCAGATATATAAAACTTCCATCCGAAACCTCACTTAAAACAGACGCAGTAAGATTTTCCATCCGCGGGTGAAAATCCTACTCGTTTTTCCAAAAACAAGAATAATTCAAAACTCGTTATTCTAAGACCACAGAAATCTCCTCATACTTAAAAGAGGATCACGACCCGAAAGTCTGTGCCTTTCCAGCGCACGAGCACAAAACAGGCTCCGTTTCAGCAAAAATCTCATTAATGTGACGATATTCACAAAACCGCCTCACCAAAAACCCTAAAACTCGTAGCCGACACTAGAGTTCCTTGGAAAACTGTACAGTGAAATCTTGGGTCTTACATTACTACCCTCCAAAAAGAAGTTTCGTCCTCGAAACTAAAGATAAGAGTAACAACTCAACTAGTTATTACCATCACCTTCACAACAAAAATCCCTCGGATTAGGTGTAGCCACACAGATGCTAACACCGGGTGAAGTCACACAGATACTCTCACCAACACACTGGCACTACCGGGCGCCAACCGCAACTCTCAACGAGTTCACCACTCAAAATTTTACCGCACAACCAAAGTTTTCAACCTCGAGTTCCTCAAAAGTCCAAAGGTTCACACAAAATTTTTCCAAAGTCACCTCTTTCGCCTCTGCGACATAGCCCACTCCATTAGTTCCATATGAAGTTGTGAGTGGCTACCCTCCAAAAAGAAACACCGAAACTTTCTGCGCATCACCAAAACCGGCCAAACTAGTCATTTCCAGTCAACACGACTTACATAAAACAATCCCAACCTCCAGTTGGTGATTACACTCCTCATAGTCTTGACACTTGCCAAACTATACCATCTACTTCTCTTGGACTCCCTTATATCCAAAACCCCAATTCCCCAGAATCGGTTCATTACACGTTCAAATTACTTCCGAAAAGACACCTCGACTAATCTCGCGTGCCTTAAACAAAACGTTTATTCCCATCGACCGCCATCGTCGGCGCACATCCTCTTTTACTCAAAAGGGTTGGTCACCCTGACCATTCTTAATCATCCCGACATCATCACTCTCGCCGAGATACCTACCTTCAAGAATAAATCTTAAGGTACCCCCTCACATCACGATTGCCCCACCTTCCGTGGTGACAACATTCAAATTCCTTCACTTACTCCAAACCAACTCTCCTCATTGTAACCACTACAATGAACCAAAGCCCTAATAGCTTCCAACAACTTTGTCATTAGACAATTCTTATCCTTCTTATTTCAACATACAACACACGCACCGTCATGACATCCATTCAGGTGGTGCTTTTGAATCCGTACTATACCCGCACAACCATGATTTTCCAACTAGGTGTGAGGCAATTCCTTCCGCCAATCCTCCATTGACATAAGCCACATCATTATGTGCTTTTCTCTTACTCATTCTCAGCGACTCTTTCCAACGAAATCTCGCTCAACGGTTACTAACCCATAACCCGATACAGAACAAACACTAGAACTAACTCAACACTAGTTACGTTCTAACTGACTCTGGACTAACGACTCAAGTATACACTTTCCCTTTGAAGATTTAAAGCCGTGCTCTGATACCAATTGTAACAGCCCGTTTTTCTCAAAGGCCAAAACGGCACTATTAATTTTTTTTTTCTTTTTCAACTAACACTCAGAGTGCGCATATAATATTTTTCAATGAGCCGGCATTCAAATATACAAAAGACTCATTACCATAGGTGCTTCGACAAGCAAAGTGTATTCCTGAATAATTACAATCCAAGTCTAAGTATCAAGTACTTACAACAAAACAAGTTAGACAACCCTATGCTAACCAAAAGCACGGTGCACAAAACACACCGGCGCATAGTCTATCTATACTAAGCTTCACCAAATGCTTACTATAGCCTAGAACTGCCACCGTCGTCATCACGACCTAACCCATCACCTGGGTGGGATGAGCCCGCAAATGAAAGAAAGGGTCACCACAAAATATATAGTATATATATATAGATAACCGGTGCGAAAGATTGTACACATAACAATAATTCCACAAAACACAAGAGAAAGCTCTTAACCAACAAAGCAATTCCCACCAACGGGTTCATATAAGCAATGCACACATAGCCTATAATGCAACCTCTACAATGCGTGGTACTAACCCTAGCTACCACAATGCATGAGCTCCAGAACTGTAGGTCCAACCCCTACTAAATCACCAATGAAATCACAAGGTTAGGGTGGATCCGCTCCCGCAATCACACCCCATGGTCCACTCCCGCAACCATGTATCAAACTCAACAAGGTCACAAAGGTTAAGGTGGATCCACTCCCGCAATCACACCCCATGGTCCACTCCCGCAACCATGTATCAAACTCAACAAGGTCACAAAGGTTAAGGTGGATCCACTCCCGCAATCACACCCCATGGTCCACTCCCGCAACCATGTATCGAACTCAACTAAATCACACAAGATTTAGGTGGATCCACTCCCGCAATCACACCCCATGGTCCACTCCCGCAACCATGTGTTGAACTCAATAAAACCCTATAAGAATCAGGTGGGTCCACTCCTGCAACCACACCTCGTAGTCCACTCCCGCAACTACACTTCGTAGTCCACTCCCGCAACTACGCACTAACAATGCATGAGCGTACGATTCCCCATGTATACTAATGCAACAAATACATACCTCCCTAGCATATGTAAACCATCCCAACAACATACATACATATCCAATCATATGTAACAAACCACAACAAACATACATACATTTCCAATCATATGTATTTACCCACATGTTCATACATACATCTCCAATCATATGTAAAACAACGCACGTATTGTAAACACTTTCTCATCACGAGAATACATAACACATACATGCTAAACACACAAACACGCATCACCGAAAATAACCTACAAACATGTTATAACTCAGTGAAAAGACAGAAATAAAGTGGAGCCCTTACCTCGGCAAGCTTCCGTCAACAACACACGCTCAAACAACACAACGCGCTTCCTAAAACAAGCAGCGCAACAATCAATACTTTGTTCTCTAACCAAAAGTATTGAAACTACACCCATACCCCAAAAACCTAAAGGTTTCTAAGGAAAATCCCTCTTTCGGGTACCATACCAAAAACTACCGTATTGATCGACCACCATGAGTTATCTGTACTATTTTTAGGACCCAAAACAATAATCAAAAGTCTTACATAATTTGAAATGCAAAATGGTCGTTTTCTTGCGTTACAAGCTACGTACTTTCCGAGTACCCGAAAAACTCGTTTCCAATCCCAACCACTTCCATAAATTAATAAAAAGGGATTAGAAAGCTAAAAACCCAGTTTAGAAATCAGAATCCAAAATCTCAACTCCCAGAGCTCGCCCTGGCGAGTTGGTGGCGAGTGAAGGCAGAGAGTACTGGTCTTACTCGCTCTGGAGCTCGCCCTGGCGTGTTGTCAGGACCTGTGACACTCGCCCTGGCGAGTAACCACTCGCCCGGCGAGTTGCACCTGTCATGACAGCACAAGACAGCAACTCACACCACCTTTTTCCACCCAAACCTAGTTTGATTCTATTAGTTCCCAACATCTTTTCAAGGCACAAAAGCAAACCATTTACATAAGCAAGCAATTCATTTTCCGAAAGCTTGTTGGTTGCTTCGAGTGCAAGTTATTTGATTTTCATTTCCAAAATCAAAACCAAATCCAAGCACAAGTTTTATTACGGGCCTTAACCGTCCGGTAATCATTTTCAAACATGTTTTCAAAGTAAAAAGTAACACCACATGTCACAATAGGTTTAAACCATTTTGACCCCAAAACACTACTCAAAAACACTTAGGAAAATATTTTCATAAACCTCAAAATATTTTTCATCGGATTTTCCAAAACAAAACCATACAACGCATTTCCCTTTTGCTCAAAGGTTCAAAGACAACTTTTCTTTTCAAAACCTTACAACATAACCTCATGTAATTGATCAATACATAAACAACTCAAAACCCTAACTTTTCTCATGAGATTTCCACCAACTCATGGAAAATTGAACTAACAAAGCCTACACATGCTTACTAAACCCTCATGAACAACTTTCATGGAACAAAAATCATTCACAACCAATTCTTATGAAATTCCTCCCAAGAACATAATCATAAAATCTCATGAATCTCTAAGAGTTTAGCCAACTAAGGGATGAAAGAAGTTCTAGTTACCTTAGGAAGAAGAATCTCACAACTCCAAGCTTTTCAACCAAGCTTCTAATCAAGTGATATGGTGAAGGAATGCAAAACTTCACAAGTTGGGAAGGTGGAAAAGAAGTCACGGCTAAAGAGAAGAAGAGTGAAGAAGTTTTGTGATTTATCTTATGACAACAAGTGACTAAAAGTCTCCCTTAAGACTTAGTCTTGTTCCATAATAGCCTTTGGATCAAATAGGATAAAGCTTCAAGACACAACCCTAGCCCTTGGATCAATCCGAGTCTATCTTCCCAAGATATTTCCCATAACCTCATAAAACGAAACGCACGCTCAGTTCTCGCGCGTCGCGACGAACGTAAAACACAAAAACAGAAAACCTACGGAAAGAACGTCTAACGTTTTTCCATTCCAAAACTTATCGCCGAATCTTTTTCCGCGACTGTAATTTTCTTCCATACCTTAGAAAATTAATCTCAGGACATATCCTAACTCGCGCAGATATATAAAACTTCCATCCGAAACCTCACTTAAAACAGACGCAGTAAGATTTTCCATCCGCGGGTGAAAATCCTACTCGTTTTTCCAAAAACAAGAATAATTCAAAACTCGTTATTCTAAGACCACAGAAATCTCCTCATACTTAAAAGAGGATCACGACCCGAAAGTCTGTGCCTTTCCAGCGCACGAGCACAAAACAGGCTCCGTTTCAGCAAAAATCTCATTAATGTGACGATATTCACAAAACCGCCTCACCAAAAACCCTAAAACTCGTAGCCGACACTAGAGTTCCTTGGAAAACTGTACAGTGAAATCTTGGGTCTTACATAATTTATACGAGGACTATACTTATATTCATATTAATAAGAGACCCTAATTTATTTTTTAATTTATACAAGATATATATTTGTACTCATATATTAATACAGAGACTTATAGTTATACGGGCCCCATATTTTTAGTCATATATTAACACAAAGCCTTTTTTATGTTATTTTATTATAATTTATATAAGACCTATATTTATAGTCATATATGAATATGAGGTCTTCTTTATACTCATATTAACACTAGAGCCATATTTATACTCATATATTAATACAAGGTCTAATTTTTTTGTAATTTTTACGTGAATCTATAAAGGGGTCTATATTTTAATAATTTATATGAGACCTATATTATATTCATATTAATATGGGGCCAATTTTATTTTATAATTTTACGGGGCCTATATTTATACTCATATATTAATTTGAGAAATTTCTTTATAATTTATATGAGGATTATATTTATACTCATATTTTAATACTGGTTTCTTTTTTGTTTGTAATTGCTACACGGATATATATATTTATACCCATACGTTAAATATGGGTCTTTTTTTTTGTAATTTATACGAGGCCAACATTTATACTCACATATAATATATGACCTATTTCTTTGTATTGGTTTGTGACATATAATATGGGACCTGTTCAACTTCACTGACCATACTTATATGTCCAAAACGTGAATATATACTAATTTCTGTAAATTAAACTTTTTTCTAATTTTTTTCATAGGTTTTTTATACCCCGTGCTTGGCATGAGCTCATACACTAGTATATTATATCGTGTCATCTTCCCTTCCCTTCTCCTAATTGTTTTACTTGATTTATTCATGGTTTAACTTCAGTTAAATCTTTTGATAAAAACTTAATTTTTTAATTTATTTTAAGAAAGTAAATATATTAAAATTGGTCAACACAATTCAACCCTTTTTCTTTGCCTTTTCATGCATGTACCTTCAATTGTATCTACGGGGTTAGCGATACAAAAAATATTAATCTTATTTTATGGTTTACCCTTTTCTATCATGAAAGAATATAAGATAATGAAACATTGTTAAAAAAATAAGAAAAAAGAAATATGCAATCACAATGTAAAATATATAATTTTACACTGTCAATCAATAACCATCATGTTTTTTGCCACTTCACCTCACTTTCTTAATATGACATTACAAAACAAATTATAATTTTTATTGAATGATCGTGTAAAATTATTTTACAAGTCAGTGCATCTTCATTAAAAAAAATTAAGAATGAATTATCTTTATTTTGTAAATTTTTATATGACCTTCTTACTAATAGTGCTAACAGAGCAAATAACACATTGTTGTACTTAAAAGACATAAAATAGTTATAAAAAAAATTATGAAGTCTTTTTACATAACTCTATAGTACTAAAAACTATTTATTAATTGTTTTAAGGAGAACATCAGCTTTATAAATCAAAAAGTGATAAAATAAATTTTATTGATACATTTCAAAGGGTGGAAAATATGGCTGCAATTTTCAAATTTGTTTATGTTATGTTAATCATTCTTTTCCCATTTCTTGTTTCAACGCAATTTAATTGTAAGCCCTTTTTATATCCTTTTCAAATTTCCTTCTTTACTAGACAATATTTTATTTCATTTGAATGATATTCTTTTTTCTCTTTTTACATTATAGCTAAAATGGCATGCGTTCGTGACCGTGATTGTGTAAGTGGACCTTGGTGCCCACGACCTAATAAAATGAGGTGTAAAAAAGGTTATTGTATATGTATAAAAAATATACAGTACTTGTAAATGCACTCCTAGCATATTCCATAAGTTGTTATTTAGTTATCGTGATCACGACCAATAATTTTTTCATTTAGCTTTTATAATTTCACAAACCTTGTTAGTTTTGTACTTTAAAATTATGCAAGTGAAATGAAATAAAATAGGGGAATCTTTATATTACAAGGTTTGTTTTTAAAAAAAATATATTAGGCAGAGGGTAAATAGAAACTCGCATATTTTACATGGGGTAAATGACTATTTACCCATATAATATATTTGGGCACACATACACAAATGAAAAAAAAAAGTTAAATAGTTTAGTCGCATCACTTTATATTAATTGATCATTTTATCTTTTAACTCTTTGAATTTATGTGAATGTGTTTAACATCTATTATTTAGTATTGTGCATAACCAAATATTTCTCCTATCTTCATTGCAAAATATGACCATGGTCTCCATTTAAGCATATCAAATTATCTTTCTTACCCTAACGCCTATCAAAATATCTTTAATAGTTAAATCAAAAATTAATTTTTATGGTAGTTCTGAGCCTTTAATTTTATATTTATATCATAATATCAATACATTTTTGTGTTTTTTCTCACATTTCAATTGATACTTCTCCTACTTTTTTTTTTAACAATCATGTATGCTTTGTTCCTGTTAAAGAATACGGAAAACTAAAAGTTACTATAAAATTAAAATAATTTACTTTGTGCAAGTCTTAACTTAGTTTTCCTTGTACTATAGACTAATATGTGTTTAATATGTTTTTCGAGTTTAAAATAAAACATGTATAACTATAAGTTAAAATAATTAAGTAAGATAATCATTTATTATTCTACTTTTGCATTTATCAATTGAATATAATGTGATATAAAATGAAGATATACTAGTACTAGTGTGTGTACCCGTGTAAAATGTGTGGAAAAGTATTTTAAAATTAAATAAAAACAATAGTTTAATACTTGGTATCTTAAATTATCTCAAATTTATATTTTTCTAATGAAAAATATGATGTCAGGTTTTGAAATTGTATACTACAAATGTGAAACAAGAACAGGTAAATATAAAATGATTTTAATGTTTCATGTTATATATAAAATAAATGTCAATAATCTATAAAAATAAATTTCAATAATCATGACAAAAAATATGGGCTAATAATAAGAAATAAGATAAATTGGATTATTATTTTAAGAGTTTTTTCTTTTGTGATGTGAGATATAGATTAGAGGTCAGTTAGCAAATACATAATTAAAATCAGTGCAATTATAATATTATATTATTTTAAAAAGGCATATCTAACGATAATGTCTTTTTTATATAAGAATGATAGGAATTATTATTATTATCCTTTTGATCAAAATTCAAAGGTTAAAATTAAAATTATATACATGTGTTTCACACTAGTTAATTATTTCTCCTAAACCTTTTCATCTTGTTCCAAGTTTTTTTAATGGTAATCTTGTTCCAAGAATTTTATTCCTTGCTTCTTCCCTACTATGAAGGACAACACCATTAACAACACTTATTCTCATCGTCATATTCATAAACAACAGCTTCCTAACCCTTGTTAATGACCGTCATCATTTCATCTCTTCCTATCCCTTGTTTTCAACAACTTCCTTTTTGTCATTTCTCGACAGTCCCATAATAGTAGAGTTTAATGTTGGTGTGGTGTTAATGTTGTTGTCTAAACTGATAAGGATGTGAGAGTGCATTTTTATGAAGAGCAGCCAACACACAAACCCATTTAAGAACCCTATACCTCATGAGAACAAACACAATAAAAAAACATGCTTTTTCGACTCTGATTCATCAACCCAAATATGCAATTTTGAGTCTACGCATTTAGAACGTCTCTCCTGAAAATATTATCTCTTGTTGAATTTCTATTGACAATATAAAATTATATTAGGTTTGGACTGGACTAAGGCCCAAAAACGAATAGCATAGGCCCAATAGCAAGATGGCCCAATTATCCAACCCATGAAATTCAAAAGAATGACTTGGCGGGAAAGCAATGTAAGGGCGATACGGCATACAGGTGACGCCCTCGCCCTAACTGCAACTGTTGAACAAAAGGAGCTCGACATACGTGGGGAGAAATAACCACCCCTCACCACCACGATCACCACCGAAAGTAAAGAATAAACCGCCCATCACCACCGCGTGGAAACGAAGAAGGAGGAGGAAATCACCACGATCATGGGGTATCCATGATCGTGGTCCTTGATAACTGCTATCTGTAAAAATCTATAAATATGAGCTTAGGCTTCATTGTAAAGGGTTCACAATTTTTAATAGACAAGGAATTATTCATTTCTTACTTACGGTCCATTAATTTATCACCCCCTTTATTTGTTCACTAGAACATTTTGGCGCCCACCGTGGGGCCGCGGTAAAACGATTCCCAGCCTACCAATTCTGATCAAATTCCGATCAAAAGAAACCTCTTCACATGGATGAAGGGGCGGAAAACCATGGCAATCCTATGACCTTGACCGACGCTGTGAATGAAATCAGAAGGCTTCAGGCAAAGGTCACAGCCATAGACAACGAAAAAGTCAACAAAGAAGACTTCCATGATGAGGATGAGATCAACGATTCTCAACCCCTATCACAAACCTTATGGGACGCCAGAGTCCCTGAGAATTTCAAGACCCCACACCTTCCAACGTTCGACGGAAAAACATACCCATCCGAACACCTGATGGCAGTGGGAACCAAACCGCCATCATCGGCGCGGCTGATCACCTGAAGTGCAAGCTACTCTCAGGAACTTTTAAGGAAGCAACATTAAGATGGTACATGAATCTCCCAAAAAGCTCCATAGAAAGTTGGTTAGATTTTCAGCACAAGTTTATTCAACAATTCTCTGGTTCGAAGCACATCAAAGTAACCACCACTAGTCTCTTCGCCACTCGCCAAAGCCACACCGAAACTTTGCGTGAATATTTGAGAAGATTCTGTGAGGCAACCATCAAAGTGTCCAACCCCAACCAGGAAATGTTCATGTCAGCATTCCACAACGGTTTGAAAGACAGCCATTTCAATGAGTCCCTAGTGCAAAAGCCAGCAACCTCGATGCAGGAAATTATCAAAAGGGCAGAGTGTTACATAAAAGGCGAGGAGAGTAACGCTGAGAAAAGATCCATAGATGCCAGAGAAAGGGAACCAATACACAAAGGGAACAGAGCCCCAGATTTTTACCCACCACGACGACGCCAAAGGGCCCGGGCTGTTACACCAACCAGATTATAGAGGACATGAGGCCCAAAGGAAACCTTATCATCAACAAATAAGGCGTGACGTAGAAAGGTTCCTTCGGAAAGAATACACGCCCTTAAACCGGGCCATGGTCTATATTCTCGACGAAATCTTGGAGACAGGACTCACTCGGTTGCCCCTTTACAGAGGAAAGGATCACACCTTAGGAGGAAATATGAACGCATGGTGCGCGTATCATAGGTGCAAGGGCCACGATACGGAGAAATGCTTCAGATTGAGAGATCTCATTGTGGAATTAATCAAAAGTGGACACCTGAGGAAATTCTTGGACGACGCAGCCAGCGGTAAAGTTGTGGTCCCAAAAACTCAAAGGGATCCACAAAGAGACCAAAGACAAGGCTCGGGAGAAGAGAAAGTGAGGATAACAGTCAATACTATAGCAGGAGGATTCGCAGGAGGAGGCGAGGCAAGTAACGCCCGAAAGCGCTACGTGAGACGAGCGGAATTTGAAGCGAAATTCGTGGGACATACTTCCATCTCAGCCACACCAGATCTCTCTTTCACAAAGGAAGACAAAAGAGAAGTCATGCCACATGATGATGACCCGTTGGTGATCCAAGTTCAGATCTTCAACTGTGATGTTAAGATAGTGCTAATAGACTTTGGCAGTTCAGCGGACATCATGTATTGGGAAGCGTTCAAAGCCATGCAATTGTCCAATGAACATTTAATGCCTTACAATGACACTTTGGTGGGCTTTGCAAGCGAACAAGTGGAGGTTATGGGATATACCACACTACTCACAACTTTTTGTGATAATGATAACGCCAAAACCATAAAGGTACGATACTTGGTTGTGAAAACCCCCTTTACCTCCTACAACATCATCATTGGAAGACCAGCCTTCAATGCCTTAGAGGCTGCAATGTCAACGCTGTATCTATCCATAAAATACCCATTAGATGACGGAAGAGTAGGAACAATCAAGGGAGACCAAGCATTGGCGAGACGTTGCTATGAGTCAAGCCTGAAAATAAGACATCGAGCCCATACTACCTCAGAGCCGACTCGCCCTGGCAATCAAAAGGGTGGAGTTAACATGATCAGCCCCCTGGATCTTGATCCAAGGGAGGAATTTCAGGATAGAAGAGTAAGTCCCATAGAGGAGCTTGAGCAGGTGCAAATTGGGAAAGAAGCACATCAAACTACCAACATTGGTACTTCATTACACCCCGAAGAAAGAGAAAAAATCCTAGCAACGCTAAAGAAAAACATAGATTTGTTTGCATGGCATCCCTCAGACATGCCAGGAATAGACAAGTCAATAATCACCCACAAACTCTCTATCTCCCCAGAGACAAAACCAGTCTCGCAAAAGAAAAGGAAGGTTGGCGAGGAAAGAAGAGCAGCGATTGTGGAAGAAGTGACAAAGTTAAAGGAAGCAGGATTCATCGAGGAGATTAAGTACCCGTCTTGGCTGGCAAATGTAGTAATGGTAAAGAAGGCGAATGGGAAGTGGAGGATGTGCGTAGACTTTACGGACTTGAACAAAGCATGCCCAAAGGATCCATATCCTTTGCCCAATATCGACAAGTTGATAGATGGAGCATCAGGATACAAAATGCCCAGCTTCATGGACGCATATTCAGGATACAACCAGATCAAAATGAATCCTAAAGACGCTCCCCACACTGCATTCATGACCAATACGTGCAACTATTTTTACAATGTCATGCCCTTTGGTCTAAAAAATGCAGGAGCCACATACCAAAGGTTGATGGATAGAGTATTTTCAGAGCAGATAGGAAAGAACTTAGAAGTTTACATTGACGACATGGTAGTAAAGACCACAGAGACTGGCGAGCATGACCAAGACCTGAGCGACATCCTCGCCTCTGTAAGGAAATACAATATGAGGCTGAATCCTACCAAATGTTCATTCGGGGTACAATCAGGCAAATTTTTAGGGTTAATGTTAACCAACAGAGGGATATAAGCCAACCCAGACAAATGTCAAGCAATTATTGATATGAGAAGCCCAACTTCAGTCTAGGAAGTGCAGCAACTAACAGGAAGAATAGCGGCTCTATCAAGATTCCTATCGTGTGCAGGAGAAAAAGCCTTTCATTTCTTCTCCACACTTAGAAATAGCGAAAGGTTCGTGTGGAGCACCCAATGTGAGGAAGCCTTTCAAAACTTGAAAACTTTTATGGCCTCGCCCCCGATCTTGAATCGCCCAGAGAAAGGTAACACCCTCTATCTATACCTCGCCGTCTCAGATAAAGCCCCAAGTTTTGCACTAGTACAAGAGATCAAAGGAGAGAAAAAACCTATCTACTTCGTCAGCAGAACATTCAAAGGAGCGGAGGCCAAGTATCAGAAAATTGAAAAGCTCTCTCTAGCAGTAATAGTAACGGCGAGGAAGTTAAGACAATATTTCCAAAGCCACAAAATCGTGGTAAAAACTGACTACCCCATCAAAAACATTCTGAGGAAGCCAGACTTAGCAGGAAGAATGGTAGCCTGGTCAGTAGAGCTATCAGAACTTGACATAACCTTCTCCCCAAGAGGCGCGATCAAATCGCAAATATTAGCAGATTTTCTGTTGGAGTTGACAACACCCCCGGAGTAAAGCAAAGAACAACCTTGGACGCTCTCAGTGGATGGAGCCTCCAACGTAAGAGGAAGTGGAGCAGGAGTAGTGTTATAAGGCCCGGATGCAGTCCTAATCGAACAGTCATTAAGGTTCGCCTTCAAGGCGAGTAACAACCAAGCAGAATATGAAGCTCTGCTCGCTGGTACGAAGTTAGCAAAAGAAATGGACATAGCAGATCTCAAAGCCAATAGTGACTCTCAACTAGTAACAAATCAAGTTTCAGGGGAATTTCAAGCAAAAGACCCCCAACTGATCAAATATCTAGAAAGGGTACGTGTCATGTCAAGTCTTTTCAATTCTTTCGAGTTAGTTTATGTACCCAGGGAACAGAATGCAAGAGCAGACCTACTCTAAAAACTAGCAAGCACCAAAAAGCCAGGCAGCAACAGAACTTTCATTCAAGAGACAATAGCAAATCCCAGCATAACAGAAGAACCTGTCATGATGATCATCGAGTCAGAAGATTGGCGATTGTTGGAACAAAAGAGGTTCTGACATGATCCAATTAAGTTTTGATGATAACAAAAGTATTAATATACAATAGGGTATACTAACTATTTAATTCAAGTGTGCAGATATTCAAGTTAATTTTTATATTCATTTAAAGCACATTGGAAGCTCTGATATGGCAAAGCAAACTCTGATCAGAACTTGAAGACATCAGAAGATGCATATTCGGTTCATCAGAAGATGCAAATTTTTGTTCATCAGAAGATGCATATCAGACTCTGATAAAGAGCAGTGAGATCCGTTTTTGTCAGAAGAACATTCTCTGCATCAGTGATTATACTCTGACATTCCAAAAGCTGATGGAATCAATCTTATCCACAGAAAAGTGACGTTAGTACTATTGTACGAACTCTTTACCTGATTTGGATAAATCTTTCCACCCAAGATTGATCGCATACAAGGTTACCTGATTTGGATATCAAAGGTACTATCCTACAGCTGGCGCAATCTCACCGCACTAATTCAAATCAAACACGCTCCACCTTCATCTATAAATTGGAGCGAGTTTGAAGCTTTGGGACACGATACTTGAACAATTTGAAAAGAGCTGTTACTCTGCTAAATTCATCCTAAAGCGCAAAACTGCAAATACAACTTGAACTCATATTCAAAATCCAAGACTCCAGTTTCAGCTTCTGTTAATTCATTAGTTGAACCTTAGAATTTTGTATTAAGATTCTAAGTTAAGTCTTGTATCAAAAGTTGTATTTAATTTGTAACTGAACATTGATCTTTATATCAATTGTTCAGACTCTGTTTTTCTAAACTTGTGTATTGAAGTCTCTTGCCTGCGTGCTTGAGCATTAGGAAGTCTCTTGTTTGTATACTTGAGCATTGGAAGTCTCTTGCTTGTGTGCTTGAGCAATTGTAATCTTTGGTGATTATAGTGAACCCTCTTGGAAGTACAAGAGGACTGGACTACTCTCGGATTGTGAGAGGAACCAGTATAAAAATCTCTGTCTCTTTCTCTCTCTCTTTCATTCTACCTTCTTGGTTGCTTGCGATTGTGTTTTGTTTTTATATCCGCTGCAAACTCTGATAAGTTCTCTGTAACTTAGAAGAAATTTTTAAATTACCCAAAACACAATTCAACCCCCCCTTCTTGTGTTTTTCACACCTTCAATTGGCATCAAGAGCCTGGTTCTGTTTTTAATCACCTAACAGTGAGACAGTTTTCTGTTGAAAAACACTATGACTGAAACTCCAAGTGGTAGCTTGAAAGCAGTTCCTCATGACTATGATGTTGAAGATAAGTCAAGCAACAAAGCACCAAAGTTCAAAGGAGATGCATCTACCTTTTCCTGGTGGAAAGATAGAATCTACAGTCATCTTATTGGTTTAGATGATGAGCTTTGGGACTTGGTTGAAGAAGGGGTAACTTTCCAAGGGCTAGATGAAAAGGGAAGGCTATCTGTTGAAGAAAGAAAGAAGTTCACTCCTACAAACAAGAAACTTTACAAGAAGCATCACAAGGTTAAGGATCTTCTCATTGGATGTATAACTCATGATGAGTATCTCAAGATTACAGACAAATCCACTGCCAAGAGCATCTATGACTCCTTGTGTTCCACATATGAAGGGAACAAACAGGTTCAAGAAGCAAAGGCTACTCTTTTGATCCAACAGTATGAACTCTTTATAATGAAGGATGATGAGAATATTGAATCAATGTATTCTAGATTCAAAATTCTTGTGGCTGGTCTCCAAGTTCTAAAAAGAAGTTATACAACCTCTGATCATGTAAGGAAGATTCTGAGAAGCTTACCTTCAAGGTGGAGGCCTAAGGTAACAGCTATTCAAGAAGCTAAAGATTTGGACAAACTTGGCTTGGAAGAATTGATAAGTTCACTCATGAGTCATGAGATGGAACTATCTTCTGATGAGCCTCAGAAGAAGCTAAAATCTGTGGCCTTGCCATCTATTTCAGTTTCATCTAAGGCTCTGAAAGCCAAAGTTGTAGAATCTGAAGCAGAGGAATCTTCCATAGATAATCAAGAGGAAGGATCAGATGATGACTTCTTTGCACTCTTATCCAAAAACTTTCAAAAGTGGTCACTAAGGAAGGGCAGAAATTTTCAAGGCAGAGGATCTGGATCAAGGTACAATACCAGCAAAGAGAAGAAGGATGACACAAAGAATTGTTTTAATTGTCACAAGCCTGGGCACTTCATGGCTGATTGTCCTGAACTCAACACCAAGGGTAAAGGAAGAAAGAGTACGATCAAGAACAAAGCCAAGAAGAGTCTGATGGCAACATGGGAAGATATAAATGAATTATCTGAGGACGAAGACTCTGAGGAAGCAAACCTAGCGCTTATGGCCATTGGTGAATTAGACAATGAAGATGATTCAGAGTCTGATACTGACGACATTGATGAGGTAATATCTAAAATGTCTAATACTCAAATGACCAAAGCTTTGAAAGATGTTATGGTGAAGTACATGGAAAAATTGAGTGAGTTAGATTTTTGCAAACAAAAAATGAAACTTCTCAATGAAAATCTCACCCAGACTCAAGCAAATTATCAAAAATCTCTTAAAACAATTAAAGTGCTTGAGACTGGATGCAGAACATGTCACAAACCTTATGACGAGTATGAAATCTCTCTACAAGAGTTTGTGCACCATAACATAGATAAGACTAGGGTAACTTCTATAATTCATGGTGGACTCAGCAACTATTATAAAAGGCAAGGACTTGGTTCTCTTACATGTCCTGATGTAGGAAAATCAAGTAAACCTGTCGTGTTGAGCAAGTCACCATCAGAATCTTATTCAAACTTCACTAAGGGTACATCAGAACCTCTGACTGTGTCTGGTACTCTTGCGAGCTTGGAACCACAAGATAAGGTACCAGAAGATAACTCATCTTCTGAACCTAAGTCTTCTAAAACTAAGGTTCCCCTCACATCAGTACCCATGTCTACTCAAGTTAAAGCTGTCAAAGTACCAAAGCCTGTTAATAAGCGGGGCACTAGTACTTCTAAGGCAAACTTGGTAACTGGTTCTCTGACACACTCAAGAGGAAAGTCTCAGAGACAACATAAGCCTAAACAATTTTCTAAAGGCTCAGTTGACTCCAGATCTTCTGATTATTCTAACAAGAAGGATAAGATTCTCAAAACTAACCAAAAAGGACCCATCAGAGTATGGGTACCAAAATCTGAAATAGTGTATGCTGCAGGTATGCACCCAAAGAAGAAAAGAAAGCTCATGGTATCTGGACTCTGGCTGCTCACGTCACATGACAGGAGACAAGCTCTTATTCCACACCCTGAATCAGCAAGAGGGAGGAACAGTAGGGTTTGGTGGCAACCAGAAGGGAAGGATCATTGGTATAGGTACAGCTGGTAATTCTTCTTTGTCAATTTCTAATGTTTGGTTAGTAGATGGACTACATCATAACTTACTTAGCATAAGTCAATTGTGTGATAGTAATTATGATGTTGTGTTTAATAAGGATTCATGTACTGTAATTAGAAACTCTGATCAATCCATTGTTTTCAAGGGAAATAGAAAAGGCAATGTGTACAAAGTCAATTTTTCTGATTTAAAGGAACAACAAGTGCTTTGTCTTTTGACACTGAGTGATGAAAAATGGATCTGGCATAAAAGATTGGGTCATGCTAACTGGAGATTAATTTCTAAGCTTAGCAAGGACAATCTTGTCAGAGGTCTTCCAAAAATAAAATATCACTCAGACTCACTTTGTGGTTCTTGTCAAAAAGGAAAAATTGTCAAAAGTTCTTTTAAGAATAAGAACATTGTCTCTACTACTAGACCTTTGGAACTCTTACACATTGATCTTTTTGGACCAGTTAGCACTGCCTCAATCAATGGTAAGAAATATGGATTAGTCATTGTGGATGATTATAGTAGATGGACTTGGGTAAAATTCCTGAGAAATAAAGATGATACATATGAAGAGTTTAGCATCTTCTGTACCCAAATTCAAAATGAAAAAGATTCCAAAATTTTGAAAGTAAGAAGTGATCATGGTGGTGAATTTGAAAATGAACCTTTTGAAAAATTTTGTGAAGAACATGGAATTCTCCATGAATTCTCTTCCCCTAGAACTCCACAACAAAATGGAGTTGTAGAGAGAAAGAATAGATCTTTACAAGAAATGGCACGCACCATGATGCATAAAAATAATTTAGCAAAATTCTTTTGGGCAGAAGCTGTTAACACTGCTTGTTATATTCAGAATAGAATCTATATTAGACCTATTTTGAACAAAACAACATATGAACTCTTTAAAGGAAGAAAACCAAATATTTCTTATTTTCATCAATTTGGTTGTATATGTTACATTCTGAATAACAAAGTCCATCTTAAGAAATTTGACTCTAAAGCCTGTAAGGGTATCTTCATTGGATACTCTGAACGCTCTAAGTCATACAGGGTGTATAATTCTGAAACTAATATAGTGGAAGAATCAATGCACGTAAAGTTTGATGACAAAGAGCCTGATGATAAAAAGTCAGAGCCTGTTAAAGATTTGTCAGGATCTGATGAGTCAGAAGATGAAGCTCCAGAGTATGATAACAACATAGAATCTAAAGAAGACTCTGAAGCTCAAGAAGATGCACCTTCTGATGTTGCTCAAGAACATCAAACTATTGATGATAACTCTGAAGAATCTGATATTCCAAGGAACACATTCAAATATAAATCATCACATCCTGAAGAGCTCATCTTAGGAAACAAGAATAGTCCAAGAAAAACAAGGTCAAACTTCAGAGTTGAAGAATCATTATTTGGATTAGTTTCCTTAATTGAACCCAAGACAACAAGTGAAGCTCTGTCAGATGATGCTTGGATAGTCGCAATGGAAGAAGAGTTAAATCAATTTAAGAGAAATGATGTATGGGATCTGGTACCCAAACCCAAGCATAAGAACATTATTGGAACAAAATGGGTATACAGAAACAAATTGAATGAACAAGGTGAAGTCACAAGGAACAAAGCAAGACTTGTTGCACAAGGATACAGTCAACAAGAAGGAATTGATTTCACTGAAACATATGCTCCAGTAGCAAGACTGGAAGCAATCAGGTTACTTTTATCTTATGCAGTCAATCATGATATTACATTGTATCAAATGGATGTGAAAAGTGCATTTCTAAATGGTGTCATTTCTGAAGAAGTGTATGTCAAACAACCTCCTGGCTTTGAGGATTTAACAAACCCAGACCATGTGTTTAGACTAAAGAAATCACTCTATGGACTCAAACAAGCTCCCAGAGCTTGGTATGAGAGACTGAGTACTTTCTTGGTTGACAATGGTTTTGTTAAAGGACAGGTTGATAATACACTCTTCAAAAAGACCCTTAAGAAAGACATTTTGATCGTTCAAATATATGTTGACGATATCATTTTTGGATCAACTAATGCCACTCTATGCAAGAACTTTTCTAAGATGATGCAGGATGAGTTTGAAATGAGCATGATGGGAGAATTGAAGTTCTTTCTTGGTATTCAAATAAATCAAACAGAGAAAGGAACCTTCATTCATCAGTCCAAATATATAAAAGATCTTCTGAAAAAGTTCAACCTAGAAGATTGCAAACCTATGAATACTCCTATGCATCCTACATCAAGTCTAGGCATAGAAGAATCTGAAGGCAAAGTTGATCAGAAACTGTATAGAGGTATGATTGGATCTCTTCTTTATCTAACTGCCTCAAGACCTGACATTTTATTCAGTGTCTGTTTGTGTGCAAGATTTCAATCAGATCCTAGAGAATCTCATCTCACTGCTGTGAAGAGAATCTTTAGGTATTTGAAATCAACTTGTAATATTGGATTACTGTATCAGAAATCCAATGACTACAAGCTGATTGGATTCTGTGACGCTGACTATGCTGGTGATAGAATTGAAAGAAAATCCACCAGTGGTAATTGCCAGTTTATTGGTGAGAATTTAATTTCATGGGCTAGTAAAAGGCAAACCACTATAGCCATGTCAACAGCAGAAGCTGAATATATATCAGCAGCTAAATGTTGTACACAACTACTCTGGATGAAATATCAATTGGAAGATTATCAAATAAGCAGTAACAATATTCCTTTATATTGTGACAATACTGCAGCTATTCACCTTTCTAAAAACCCTATTTTACATTCAAGAGCTAAGCACATTGAGATTAAACATCATTTCATCAGAGACTATGTTCAAAAAGGTGTAATTGATCTCAAGTTCATTGAAACTGAAAATCAATGGGCTGATATCTTTACAAAACCTTTAGCTGTTGAACGTTTTGATTTTATCAAAAAGAATCTGAACATGATGGAAATCTCTGATTAACTTAGACTCTGATGAAAAAAATTGAGTTTGTGAGAATCTAATAGTAATCAGAAGATGAAGTCATCAGAACCTTCTGTATCAGAAGTTGTGATGAGAATATCTTCTGACATACTATCAGAATCTGATTAGAAGGTAAATGGTTCTAGCGCGTAAGTAAAAATCTTTTGTAAAAACCCTTTCGTTTTCTCAAACTTACGTGTCAGTTATTTAACAATCTTCTAATACACATGTCTTGTTGCAAGAGGGTAAAGAAGTTGGTTAATGATGATTAGCATTTCTAATTTCCAATTATGGTAAAATACTCTACTGCCCCTGTGTATGTGTACTTGTTTTTGCGCGTAAGTTTCTATTTAAACACACTAACTGTTCACATTCACACTCTTGCACTCTCACAACCTACACTTTCATTCTTCTAAACCACAGAGATATTTTCTTTCTTCCTCTTTAGAAACCCTAATTTCATATCTCATCCATGGCATCCTCATCAACTTTCTTGAATAGAACATGTATGATCTTACCAAATGAATCCAACCCGACTGAATTTGCAAAAGATCAACGACCGTACAAATATGACGAAATCAATGTGGCTATTGAGAATCCCGTTGATTTAGAAAGCATAAGGGTAAACGGTTTCGCTGAAGTGGTAAACCTCTTCAAAAAGCAAGGTTTGGAATATTACTTTGATCTTCTCAATGGACCAACCTATACTGAATTGGTAAAGGAATTTTGGATGAAAGCTTCAGTCATTACAAGAGATGTTTATGATAAGAAAGTCAGGGAAATGATGGAAAAACACCCTGAATGGAAAGAAAGAACCCCAGAAGAAATGGGTTTGAGATCCTTTTACTCAACAGAGATTGAATCCTTCGTGGCTGGATTCAGAATCTCAATCAGACTCTGCCACATTCTTGAGGCTCTGAAGCTCAAGCGTGATGGTGTGATCATCAAGCAGTCTGATGTAGTAGGTCCTGAAGTGGAGGAATATCTGTTCAAACCTAAGACCGATCCTAAGGATAAGTTTGAATGGACAGACAATTGTAAGATAATCTACAGGATCCTGATTGATAGTGTTCTGCCCAAGTTAGGAGGCACTGATCAAATATCAAGTGTTCAGAAGCTGTTCACCTACAATGTTGCTAAAGGGAACATAGTTGATATTGGGAGGCTGATTTTTGATAACTTGTGCAATTCTATTATCTCTAGCAAAGCTATTGTTAGACACTCAAGACTACTGAGCCACATGTTTGCACAGTGTGGTTTGTTGGATGCTGTTACTCCATATCTTCCTGGATTACGTACCTTTCTGCTTGGTTCCAAGATTGTGAACAGTACTTCACTAAGGTATTTAAGGCTGGTGAAGAATAATGAGATAATTCATCCAACACATCCTCTGTTACTCAGAAACTCTGAGAAAGGCATTGGTGAAAGTTGGCTTGTGCATGTCAGAGATAGTGAAGCAAAGAGAGTAATAGAAGCACATGCAGATTTCATGAAAAAGATGGGTGCTGATATAGGTGATGGAGAACCTACAAGACTTACAGTTCGTCAATCAAGGCTTTTGGAACAGCCTCTTAAGCTAGCACCAGTTAAGAGAAAGGCTGCCAAAAGTCCTGCTGGAAGAAAAGCTGCTAAGGCTCCAAAGACCTCAGCTCCCAGAACATCAAGGAAACCAAAGGTCAAGAAGTTGTTGTTGGATCTAACAGAAGAAGAAAAGGAAGAAGCTAAGATACAGGAGGCTCTGGCAAAGGTTGCAGAGCTTAGTAAGAAAGAAGAGGCTCTCAAGGATAGTTATGATTGTGGTATAGAAGCATCTGCTTTTGATAATATGCACAAGAAGCTGCCACAAAGGAATAATCCTCATAATACACTAGAGCAACAGACTCTGTATGGTCCAGCATTTGGTAAGTATTCTAATTTTATTGGAGGCAGCTCAGCATTTAGGGATTATTTTAGAAGGCTTCAATTTCCTTCTAAAACCAGTGTTAAACATGCTTTTGATAAGATTTTAAAAGGAGTTAATTCTGAGAAAGTCAATGACATTTCTGAGAATCAACCACCATCAGAGCAGTTTAACCTCATCCTATCCTACCCATCAGAATCTCAAATTAATAGTATATACTATGCTGCAGAACACGCTTCAACAAGCTCTGCACAAGTGATGTTAGATGAAGATTCTGATAAGACACCTTCACCACCTCCTCAAATAACCATTACTCACAAAGAAATTCCTACCAAAACAACACCAAAACAAACTGAACCACAAAATGACCCCCAACCTAGCTTTGAGAAAGTTCAACCTGAGAACACTCAAGAGAAAACAACAACACATCCACCAGAACATGAACCAGAAAATCAACCCCAACCAGGAAATACTGAACCAGAGACTACCCAATCAGAACCTGAACAACAAAAATCATCAGAACCTGATCACGGTCAAGCATCAGAAACTCATCATGCTGATGAACATGGCCATGAGAAATCTCCACAACATGTGGCTATGGATAACTCATTTGAGTTACCAACACCAATCAAGGCATATGTTCAACAGATAAATGAGTCTATGAATCTTGAAGTCCTACAACGAACTCCTCCTAACCAATCAGAACATCTCCAACACCTTCTGCAGGATCTATCTATGGACTGCATATTTTTCCCACCTCACCTACCCTCAAGAATCCTCAATGAACCCCTTGACCAAACACAAGATGGTATCTCTAATTTGCTGCAAGCTGTTGACAAGAATCTTAGGAGAATGTCAAGTGCAATTCCAACAAGGTCTATTAATTCAGCTCATATTGACAAAGAGTGTGACCTTATGGAAGAGCATCTTGTGCTTATGATTCGTGCTGCTAGGAAGGCTTATACCACTGATTTGGAATTAAGGAATGAGATTGCTAGGAAGGAAGAGAGGCGTGAAAAGGAGAGATTGGAAGTTGAGGAAAGGGAGAGAAAAAGGTTGGAAGATGAGCGTATAGAAAGGGAAAGGCAAGCTGCTGAGCAAGCTAGGCTAGCAGAGGAAGCTAGAAGAGCTGCTGAACAAGCAAGGCTTGAGCAACTGGCTAGAAATGCACCAGAGTATGCACAGCATGTATTGGAAAATCAGGAAAATTTCCAGAGACAGCTTGATGAGCATTCCTCCATGTTGGCTGCTATTATGACTACTCTTCAGAGCATCAATGCAAGATTACCTCAGCAACCTGATCAACCTTAACCCCTAGGATTCTAAGCACATGTTCTGATTATTTGTTTAATGCTTTATCATGTTCTGATATCTGTTTTTGTAACTTGCTGAATATTATTCTCTTATTAAGTATTCAGTTCCTTATTCAATTATCTTCTGTGTTCATTATTTATTCATATGTTTATATTAATGTGTTGTCTATGTTTTTTTTGCTTTCATAAATGTTTTTGAGACAAAAATCAACACAAAGATTTCAAAGCTAAATAATGAGTTTATTCAATTGAAAATTGTTGATTACATAAGTTTCTATCCAACTTTTCACTTGGATCCTACATAAAACAGCTAGTCCTAAATCTAGCTTATTTGAATCTAAGGGAAATGGAAGAGTTCACGACATTCTCTTCACTTCCTTATTGGGAAATCAATGAAAAGTGATCTCATTGATTATGAAGAGAAGTATTCTTCCTTGGGAGGAACGTATGTACTCAAGAATTCCTTCCAATCAGAATCCCATTCAGATTCTGACCCAGATAAGGATTCTTTTTGTTTAGCCTTGGATCTCGTTTGATATTTGACTCTGACAGGAGCAGAAGTTGATGCCCTCATCTTCTGAAGTTTCTTCTTAGACTCTGAGTCATGATGAATCTTCACTTTCTTCTTCTTCTCCTGCACTCTCTTACTTTTGATCACTTTTCTATCCTTCTCCATTGTTGATTTTTCACAATGAAATGGAAGTGTTGAGTGAAATGACAAAGTTCATGGTCCTTATATAGTAGTTTCAAAATGGACAAGTTCTTGGTTCTTACGACAAGCCATTTAATTGGAGTAGTTGTAACCACCTTGACTGCATTGAAACTCTACTTTTGACCATTTTTTTCAAAATTGTCATTTATTTCTTGTCAGTTTTATCTTTTTGTTTAATGACAAAAGGGGGAGTAAGAGCTGTTATTAATTTATGAGATGCTAAACTGAAACCAAATTCCAAATTTTTATTTTTTGCGTTATTATCTATATACAATATGATTTTGAGGAAAATATCAATTGAAATTTGAACTTCTGATACATGGTACGTATAAAAGAAAATTGCACTTTTCTTTCATAGGTATCAGACTTAGGGGGAGAGCTTGCAAACCTAGCCTCTGAAAGTCTAGTGTATTAGTTTAAGTTCAAAATTCAAATGAATATTTTTAAACTGATTTAATTAATCATTGCTGAACTTAGGGGGAGCTTGCAAAACTCATCAACCTAAGAGATGCTTGATAAATTTTATCAACAACCATTGTAAATTAATACTTGGTTTGTCATCAATCAAAAAGGGGGAGATTGTTGGAACAAAAGAGGTTCTGACATGATCCAATTAAGTTTTGATGATAACAAAAGTATTAATATACAATAGGGTATACTAACTATTTAATTCAAGTGTGCAGATATTCAAGTTAATTTTTATATTCATTTAAAGCACATTGGAAGCTCTGATATGGCAAAGCAAACTCTGATCAGAACTTGAAGACATCAGAAGATGCATATTCGGTTCATCAGAAGATGCAAATTTTTGTTCATCAGAAGATGCATATCAGACTCTGATAAAGAGCAGTGAGAGCCGTTTTTGTCAGAAGAACATTCTCTGCATCAGTGATTATACTCTGACATTCCAAAAGCTGATGGAATCAATCTTATCCACAGAAAAGTGACGTTAGTACTATTGTACGAACTCTTTACCTGATTTGGATAAATCTTTCCACCCAAGATTGATCGCATACAAGGTTACCTGATTTGGATATCAAAGGTACTATCCTACAGCTGGCGCAATCTCACCGCACTAATTCAAATCAAACACGCTCCACCTTCATCTATAAATTGGAGCGAGTTTGAAGCTTTGGGACACGATACTTGAACAATTTGAAAAAAGCTGTTACTCTGCTAAATTCATCCTAAAGCGCAAAACTGCAAATACAACTTGAACTCATATTCAAAATCCAAGACTCCAGTTTCAGCTTCTGTTAATTCATTAGTTGAACCTTAGAATTTTGTATTAAGATTCTAAGTTAAGTCTTGTATCAAAAGTTGTATTTAATTTGTAACTGAACATTGATCTTTATATCAATTGTTCAGACTCTGTTTTTCTAAACTTGTGTATTGAAGTCTCTTGCCTGCGTGCTTGAGCATTAGGAAGTCTCTTGTTTGTATACTTGAGCATTGGAAGTCTCTTGCTTGTGTGCTTGAGCAATTGTAATCTTTGGTGATTATAGTGAACTCTCTTGGAAGTACAAGAGGACTGGACTACTCTCGGATTGTGAGAGGAACCAGTATAAAAATCTCTGTCTCTTTCTCTCTCTCTTTCATTCTACCTTCTTGGTTGCTTGCGATTGTGTTTTGTTTTTATATCCGCTGCAAACTCTGATAATTTTTAAATTACCCAAAACACAATTCAACCCCCCCTTCTTGTGTTTTTCACACCTTCAGCGAGCACCGATCATAAGATATCTACAAAAAGATGAACTCCCAACAGCAAGAAAAGAGGCTTATAAGGTGAAAAGGATGTCAGCATGGTACTCAATGTTGGGGGACAAGCTCTACAAAAGGGGTTTTTCAGGACCTCTCATGCTCTGTGTAAGCCAAGAAGAGGCGAAAGGGATACTAGAAGAGATTCATAAAGGCTCATGCGGAAGTCATATTGGGGCGAGGGCCCTAGCAGGGAAGATACTCAGAGCTGGCTTCAATTGGCCAGAAGTACACAGGGACGCCACCAGATATGTTCAAACATGCGATAAATGTCAAAGATTCGCAAACTTACACTATGCCCCAAGAGAACCATTGAAGTCGGTCCTATCACCTTGGCCATTCTTCATGTGGGGTACAGATATTCTGGGACCCTTCCCCGCCTCGACGGGATAAGCAAAGTGGATCATAGTTGTGATCGATTACTTCACCAAATGGATAGAGGCAGAAGCGCTCTCAAACATATCAGCAGACCAAGTCAAGAAGTTTTACTGGAGAAAAATCATTTGCAGGTTTGGACTACCTAAGTACATTGTTTCAGACAATGGGACTCAATTTGCAAGCGAAAAAGTAGTTCAATTCTGCAAGGATAAAGGAATCCAGAATACTTTCATATCGGTTGAACACCCCACAAGCCAACGGACAAGCAGAATCAGCCAACAAGGTAATTCTTAGAGCGATCATGAGAAGAATAACAAGCATAGGCGAGGGCTGGGCGGCACATCTTCTGCCAATTTTATGGTCATATCACACCACGCCCCAATCGTCAACAGGCGAAGCACCTTTCACAATGGTATATGGAACTGATGCAATGATCCCTGCGGAAATAAATCCTCCAAGCTGGCGTAGGGACACCCTCACGCTTCAAGAAAATTCAGAAGCATTGCAAGAGAACTTAGATTTGGTACAAGAACTAAGAGACAACACCCACTTTAGGGAATTCGTCTCAAAGAAGAGAGCAGCAAGGAGATACAACACCCGAGTCATAGCAAGGAGATTCAAGGAAGGAGACCTAGTCCTCAAAAGACCTATGGGAAAAGATAAAGGAGGAAAGTTAGCAGCAAACTGGAAAGGACCATTCAGAATCAACGAAGCCTTTGAAGGAGGGGCATACAGATTGGAGACAATGGAAGGAGAAGATCTGCATAGAACATGGAATGTGGCCAACCTCAGGTTCTATTACAGTTAAACTGCCACAAGAAGCAGGAGAGGCGACGCCCAGGCGTTTTTATATATTACTGCATGTTATGATCAAATGTACTGAATTTTTCATTCCAAATTAATAAACAGCGGTGGGACACTCTTTTCTCCTATGAAAATAGGAGTTTTTATCGAGGCTCACCGTTCTAAATTTTGGGTTTGTGAAGAACTGCCACATATGCATGTGACATGACAAAAAAAAAGGAAAAAAAAAATGAGGTTGAAACACCATGGCGTTACCCGTGAATCTTACGAGTAGGGAACGTCTAAAAAAGAAACGGCGCTATCCTTAAATCTTACGAGTCGGATATGACGGAAACGAGTTGAAACACCATGGCGTTACCCGTGAATCTTACGAGTAGGGAACGTCTAAAAAAGAAACGGTGCTATCCGTAAATCTTACGAGTCGAATACGACGGAAATGAGTTGAAATACTCTGCCTCCTCGCCTGTGTGCTTGTGATTGACAGAAATAGTAAAAACGGGTTGAAATACCAAGGCGTTATCTGTAAATCTTACGAGTCGGAAACGTCCAGAAAAGTAAAAATGGGTTGAAATACCAAGGCGTTATCTGTAAATCTTACGAGTCGAAAACGTCCAAAAAAGTAAAAATGGGTTGAAATACCAAGGCGTTATCTGTAAATCTTACGAGTCGGAAACGTCTAAAAAATTAAAAATGGGTTGAAATACCAAGGTGTTATCTGTAAATCTTACGAGTAAGAAACGTCCAAAAAAGAAAAGGCGAAACAAAAGCACACGGCGCCACGCCACGAACGTAAAACGCCGAGAACAAACAAACGCCATGGAAAGCGATTAAAGGTAATTCCACGCATTGATTTATTCGTTAATAGATTTTTATCTAAAGTAGACAGGTTAACAAGAAATCACAAGATATATAAGGCGACTCGCCCCGGAATGGTAAAGTTAAACACAAATTCATGCAGAATCAAAGATTTCATTCATTGAAGTGGGAATACAAATTCAAAGAAAACTACATCAAGCTCAAATACAAATTCAAAGAAAACTACATTAAAGTCCTAGAACTATCCTAGATCCTACAGTTCCTGGCATTATATTTCCACTTCTGTCTGACTCAGCCAAGGAATTCTGATGATCAATCGTATTCGTCGGGGAAGCAGCCCCTCATTTGGAATTCTTCGCCTTTAAAGAATAGGACGATTTCTTGGGCGAATCCACAGTGACACGGGATCCTTCTTCTTCTCCAGAGCCCGATTCATAAGGGAATGACTCTTCAGGAACATAAGTTTTCAAGAACTCCACATAATCCTCGTCAGTTTTGTCAGAATCGGAAGATTCTTGAGGATTATAGGTCTTCAAAAACTCAGCGTAATCTTCATCAGTTTCAATAGAACTTGAGGAATCCAATGAGTTCGGGATATCCTCCGCCTTAACCCTTTTGGGACCAGAAGTACGCTGGGGCCTAGAGGTAGATGCCCCAAGTTTCTTCTTTCCCTTCTGGGATTTCGACCTCTCAACGGCACTCATCTTGATATTCTTTCTATCCATCTTTGATATGTAAGTGAAAGGAAAGGGAACGAATTTTTAAGAGAATGGAAAGAAGATATGAGGAACAAAGAAAGAATGAAGAACTATTTATAGGCAAATGTGGTCAAAAAACCTAATACAGATAACCACAAGAAGCATTAAAAGCGCGAAACAGTTACACGCATCGCAAGAAAATATTTGATCAGTTACCAGGCAGTTGCAGAAAATTAGGGTGACTCATCACACACGAAGTTTGACCAGTCAAAGTTGTCCGTTTCATAGGAATTCACGTTAACCAAGTCGACGCTCAGTCTCGCCCGTCTCGCCCATTCAACAGTACCACAAGAGAAAAACGCGAATAGAAAAAGAGATGAAATAGAAATACCAACATGAAATCAAGACGAAATAGAAACCATAAATGCAGAGAAAATGTTCATACGATACAAACGGCCTCAGAAGGGCACAAAAGATTGTCATTACATGAATTATCAAACCCACGCAGGGGCGATCATCAAAATATTATAGCAAAAAAAAAAAGACATTATAGAAAGAAGCAAAGAGGAGAGAAGCTATTCGTTGGCCGAAGGTTCTTCAACGTTGATCGACACCAGCTTGTCACCATCAATCTTCAACATGGCATCGGCTTTGCCTAGGAGGTCTCGATCAATATCGGGAAAAAGAACTTTCACCTGGTCCAAGGCATAGGTGAAGCCCTCATCATACTGCGCTCCTATGGTCTCCTCCATCTCATCCTTCTCAGACGCCCAGGTCTCCTTCTCTCGCCTCAGAGTAGCCAGTTCAGTTAAGGCCGCCTCATGGTCCTTAGCCAGGGTGGCAATGCGCGCATCTTTAGCGATAAGACTCTGCTGAGTAGCCTCCAACGTCTTCGCCAAAGACTCATGGCTCTTCTTGACCTTCACCAACTCCTCGTCGTGAGCCTTAACCAACTTGGCAATCTCTGCCTCACATTTTTCCTTCAGGGCCTTCATCTCGCCCTCAAACTTCTCCTTGGTGGCCTTCAAATCCTCCTCAAGAGTCGCTATGTTCTTGTCAACCAGGACCTCCTTCTCCCTGGCAGTAGCAATTTCAGCCCTTTGGCGAGCTGCCAAAGCATAATTGAGGAGGAGTCCTCTGAGCTCATGGCCAAGAGCCATTTTCAGCAACTCGTCAGTAGAGGTGGCGTTGAAACGAGAAGAATTCCCAGCCAGGTTCATCATCCTCTCCAAGAATAGCTCCAGATTGAACATGGGATCCCAAGGCGAACTCCCTCCAGACTGAATGGCCACAACAGTGACATCCTCCCCGACAATAGGCGAGACCTCGTCCACAACGTTGTCACTCTCCCGCACTTCCTTCTCCAACACCGAAGCCTCAGCGTCCTTCCTGGCCTTCTTCAAAGCCCTAGACTTCTTCTTCGTAGGTGACTTAACCTGCGTCTCCCCTGCGTCAATAGCCTTACCAGCAGTAAGGTCCCCAACACTGGACGCCCTAACAAGGATACTGATACGGGCGTCGCTCGTTTTCCTCTTTTTCTTCTCGCCCTCACCAACTTCCAACTAGCTAAGAGCATCCACCTTGTTATCAGGATGGGCCTTTTTCGCCCTAGCTTTCTCCACGAACTTCATCCTCTGCTCATTAGTAAGTGTCGACATTTCTTCTACAACAAAAAGAGAAAAGATCAGTCAAAAGATACAAGTAAAAACGAGCATATAAGAGACGAATCAGGTAAAATGGCGAGAAGAATCACAAATAACTTACTGAGGTAACGCTCAAGAACAGCAGGAGCGCCCTCCGCATCAAGGAGATCCCTAGGGCTCATCTGGCTAAGGGATTCCAGATTAACCATAATATCCCTCTCAAACTCGCTCAATCTCTCATAGATGGCGCCCTTGATCAACCTAGGGTTGGCGGTCCAATAGAAGGGGAAGAGGGGCTCGTCGTCATCGGAGTGCATCACGTTATGACCTCTGTCCCTACCACGGACACACACAAAGGTATCTTTATAATTCTTATAGTTAGAACTATACAAGTCAAACAAACCCCTATTTGGCTGGCCACTCAGGGAGACAACCGAGTTGGGAAATACCGCCTTGATTTGGTAGAAAGAAAAGAAAACAGCAACAGAAGGTGATGCGATATCAAGGCCGAAGCAAACTAACTCAAACGCCTTAATGAAAGACCAACTATTTGGACTAAGTTGGGTAGGAGCAACATTAAGGACCCTAAGCATGGATAATTGAAATTCGGTGAAGGGGAAGTATAAATGGAAATCCTTGATGAAGTGGGTATACATGTAAAAGAAGGCATGCTCAGAAGTATGCACGGCCGTCACATACTCGCCCGCTTCTACCGGCTCTAATATAACTTCATCTTCGTCAAACTCCCCAGAGACGTCGTGTTTTTCCCTAAACTTCGCTACACTCTCAGCACTTTGGTATATAGAAGAAACTTCCATTGTTGTAACTTCCGATCATACAGCAACAATGGCAAACGACTCTTCTCTTTGTTTTCCTGTGAAAGACGAAGGGGAAATGATTACACAATCACTACTACTTCCACTACCACTACTTCCATTATCATCACCACTAGTGCTATCAAAATCACTAGAATCAACAGAAACGGTTACAAGAAGTGCGGGCGGTTTTTGCTGAAGAAACGAAGAAAGTGAAGGGAGAGAAGGGAATTTCGCTAAGAGTTTTGATCAAAGTGAAGAAACAAGATGAAGAGAGACAATGTATATATATAGGAGAACGAATTAACGGTAAGAAAATTTTCGAAGAGTTGAAACGTTTTGAGAAAGCAAAGTATTACGGTCCTGACGCGTGTCCCAGGGCGAGGGGTTATGTCGACCATACGTATGATCACGCCTAAAGGCGAGATAAATAATAGATACATAGTTTTTGTCGAAAATAAAACTTCATTAATTACTAAATGAAAGTACAAGCTTGGGAGAAAACGAGAAAATATTGAATGCAAAGGAATCAAATACAAGTACAGCAACATAAAGCAAACATCCTAAGTACTAGAAAGGAAACTACTTAGCAACAGTGTACGCCGCCGTAACAGCGCGGGCCTGCAAGTCTTCGATCTCGCCCTTGTACCTCTTGGCAACATCAAGGTCAAAGCTGATCTTGTCCTGATCATCGTGCAACCTGTCAGCCTTCTCTCTAAGACGAGCCAAGGAAGAACGAGTCCTGATAAGCCGGGCGACATCATATTGAATGTCCATCTGAAGATTCCTCTTCACCAAAGGACGACGCTCCTTCTCCAGGGCTTCAATACGGTTTTGCACAGCCTCTTCAGCGGACATGTTAAGATATAATGACTCCTCTTGCAAGTCAATATTATCTTTGGTAGCAACAATCTTTTGTTCTAAAGCGTCCTCAAACTCAGTATAACAGTCAAACACCGTCGTAGTAGTTTCAATAAAGGCAGCATCTTTCTCCAACCTCTTAGAAAGTTCCAAGGCTAACTCCAAGAAAGCTTTCTCATCGTCCGTCAGGCGCCATTTGTAATCGTTCAGTTCGTCAACAAAGGTCTTGAATTCTTCCACATTATCCAACAATTCTTCGATATCTTCCTCGAGTCAGCACTTCACTCGCCTAATAGCAGGCATAACAGGACATTACAACGCAGGGATGGTGGTATCCATACTCTGAACTGCAAAAATTGGGAAACAGAGAAAATGTGAATGAAAATAAGCACGGTATGAGAAGTTATTTATAGAGAACCGGCGATGCACATGAAGAGAGTAGTGGGCGGTTATTCCCCACGATCTCCACGATCATCACGGCTACAGTCATCACCACTCCGCCTCTTTGAGCCTCGTGCTTGGGGGGCTGTGGACTGGACTAAGGCCCAAAAACGAATAGCATAGGCCCAATAGCAAGATGGCCCAATTATCCAACCCTTGAAATTCAAAAGAATGACTTGGCGGGAAAGCAATGTAAGGGCGATACGGCATATAGGTGACGCCCTCGCCCTAACTGCAACTGTTGAACAAAAGGAGCTCGGCATACGTGGGGAGAAATAACCACCGCTCACCACCACGATCACCACCGAAAGTAAAGAATAAACCGCCCATCACCACCGCGTGGAAACGAAGAAGGAGGAGGAAATCACCACGATCATGGGATATCCATGATCGTGGTCCTTGATAACTGCTATCTGTAAAAATCTATAAATAGGAGCTTAGGCTTCATTGTAAAGGGTTCATAATTTTTAATAGACAAGGAATTATTCATTTCTTACTTACGGTCCATTAATTTATCACCCCCTTTATTTGTTCACTAGAACAAGGTTACACAAAGTTTTATCACAACAACTTTCATCGCATTATCATTTAGGTTCCAGGTTCGAAGAGAATCAATAACTAATTATATTGAACCCAATTTTAATCCCTATTGATAAAAAGTTTAGATGAAATAAAAAAAATGATATTTAATCAATTTTATCAACTAAAACAAATACAAAAAATGAAACGTAAATTAAATTTCTAAGATTGATTCATATAGCTTCCAAATAAAAAAGATAAAAAATATTTCCAAAAATATAAGTGAAAAAGTAAAAATTAAACCCAATTGTTAACAAACCCAGAAAATCTATTTTTTAAGATAAAGTGATATTGGTGCGTAGAAGATGAAGATGTAGAAAATCTGGGTATACAAAGATCATGTGAAAAATTCAAAAATGTAGATAAACTTTTTTTATTACGGTATAAAATTACAATAATTATAAATTTTATTTAGTTATTAAATTTTTTAACAAAAAATTAATTTCAAAGAAAGAAACAGGAGATAAATTAGTGATAGAGAGGAGAGAGCATTATTAGAAGAGCAATCAAGCATGGAAAGTGTATAGTATTATTGTGGGTGAAAGATCAATCCAAAGGTTAATAATCATTGTGCATCATGGACCATTTAGTCAACTTGTCCATATTAGAAATTGTCTTAGGGGTATATAAACATCGTTACTGTACTTTTAGGGTTTGGACCCCAAAATTTGAAATTCGAATAGCAGCAGCAACCAAGACACATAAACCACAAAACATACATACACTTCATTCATTCATTCCACACTCAAATTTCATTTTCATTTCGTTACACTCCATAGAGATAAAGAATCAAAAACCCTCATCCTCATTTTTCACTTTAAAATATGGCCAAAAAGAAAGAGACAAAGTCCCAATCCAAAAAATCCCTCGACCACAAAACCATAACCCCAGCACCCACCACCATTGATGACCCTTCTGTTCAGATTCAGAATCTCAAAAACCTCAACAGCGTTCTTCTCCAAGAAACCACTAACCACAGAAACCGCATTCAAGCTCTTCTTCATTCTAACCACGCCGCCATGGAAATCTCTGATAAAAATCTCGCCTTGGAGGTTGAAAACTCTGTTTTCTTCGTTTTCGCTAAGACCCAGATAACCGAATTAGGGTTTCTCTTTGATAAGGCCATCGAAGAGAAAAATGAGATCAACTATGAGGTTGCGACTCAAAAGGAGAAAATGGACAACTTAGCGTTACTCTTGGAGAACGAGAAGAGTAATGTTGAGAAGTTGCAGTTGGATGCACAGAATCTGTTTGATGAAAAGACTGAGAAAGAAAGAAGGGTTCAAGAACTTGAAAAGGATAGGGATTTGGCTGTGAAGAAGTCTTATGAGTCTGTGAAGGTGATTGATGAGTTGAAGGAGAAGATTGATATGGTAGTGAAGGAGAAAGATGAGGCTGATATTGTAAACAGTACTCAGGGGACCAAGATTTTGAATCTTGAAATTGAGCTGCAGCATGTTAACAATCTTTTGGAGAATTTGCAGAAAGAAGAGGCGGTGATGCGCGCTAAGGTTCGTGAAATGGAAGGATATATTGGGTTGGCTGTGGAGAAGGAAAATGAAATGATGGTGGAAAACAGCAAATTGGTTGCAGAGAAAAAGGAGATGGAGAAGAGTATTGAGAGTTTAATTGAGGCGAGAGATGGTGTTTGTAGAAATCTTGATATGGTTCAGAGAGAGTTGGAGAATAGGCAACGTGAGGTTGATGAAGTGAATAGAGCAAGAGATGAGATTGAGAAGGTTAAAGTTAGCTGCGAGAATGAAATTGTTGAGTTGCAAGGTGAAGTGAGTCGACTGAGGGGTGTTGTTGATGAATTGAAATTGTCCTGCGGAGAATTTGAAGAGAAAAACAATGGATTGCTCTCTCAAGTTAATGATTATAGGAATGCTGTTGGGGAAGTGGAGCTTGAGAGGGATAACATCAGAAAGGAATATGATGAGGAGAAAAACAAAGTGGAGAGTTTGCAGTCACAAGTAGTGGAAATGGAGGGGAAAATTGAGCAATTACTTGCTCAAGTTCAATCATATAAGAATGCTGCTGAAGAAGTGGAGATTGAGAGGGATAACATTAAAAAGGGATATGATGAGGAGAAAAACTTAGTGGAGGACCTGGAATCACATGTTGCTGAATTGAAGCTTAAGAATGATATCATCATGAAGAAATTCAGTGAGGAGAAGAATAAGGTGGAGAATTTGGAGTTGGAAGTTGCAGGACTGAAGGAAAAAATTGAGAATGCTGCAGCTGAGTTGATCAAGATGAGAAGTGAGAAAGAGAAGGTGAATGAGACAAACAAGGAGCTGCAAAGCGGTCTAGATGTTTTGGTTACCGAACAAAATGCTATACGTCGTAGCCTTATCGCAATCAAACAAGAGCGGGATGATTTGAGAGCTAAGTTTGAGTCATCTTGCGTCAACTCAAATCAGGCCTTTGAATTGTTGAAGTGTACTGCTGCACATCTGTCTAAGGAAAGTGCGGAAGTGACTCCTCGCGGCGAGAAGAAGCATGAGGAAGAAATTCAGTCTTTTGCTGAAGAATTGGAGGCAATAAAAAATGCATTCAAAGTTAAGAATGAGATGGTGGATGATATGAAGAAACAAGTTGTATCACTGCAGAAATCTGTGTCTGATGCACATAAAGGTAAGAACGTGTGGACTGGGATATCCTCTGCTACTGCTATTGTGGCTGCTGCATTGACTGCTTATATTGCTAAAGGACGCTGAAATGTTGTCCTTTTATCTTCTATGATGAGTTTTTGTAATAGGATCAAGATATACCTTGGTTTAGCTAAATATCTTTGATCTTTCTTAATGAATAACTTTTGTTTAAATATCTTGCTTGATCTTTACTTGGTCTATATTGACATTTGACAGAAAAAAAAACTACTGGAAATGTGTTGGCTAACAATAATAAAATGAACTATATGCTGTTTGGTCTTAACTTGTGTTCCATGTCTACATTTTGATAGGAAATAGAACTGTTTAATACATTTTGGTATTCTGTGAATTTGAATAAAAATATCAGAAACAAATGGGTGGCTAATCTATGCTGGATTATTCTTGTACTGATATGCAGTAGGCCTTATTGCTGCAGGTGCCCATTTCTATAATGCATCATACTTTAAGGTTTGGTGCTGATATCATACATGGCATTTTAGCTTAGTTTTTTAGTTTGTTGTATTAGATGATGGTTCAATTGAAGGCCTTAGACATACGTATTGGTGACTGTCTTGTAACCTATCTCGGATTGGAATTGTGTTTTTTGCACATCTTGTGGACAACTCTCTATTTAATATAGTTTGCTTTCCAAAAAAAAAAAAATTATAGGATCTTCTGCTTTCATAACTTCTAAATTATTACTAGATTCCTAATTCTAATTAAATATTATTTTTTGTCCGACTTTAAAGAGAACTTTTCAAACAAATAGAGCCAAAGTTGGGGGTATGTCTAATATGTATGTTACAGGAATTAAGTAGTATAGAAGGAAGTTCAGCTATTACATTTAGAAATCTCAAATGGAGTTTTCAATACCTTCTTGGTATCAGTATGGTGGCAATCCAAATTTTTTTGAATCACAAATTCAAGGTACAATGGCTGCATAGTACAATACTAGTGATTTTAATCAAATACTACTTCATTAGAAAAGTTTGGAATGAACCAGTTCAACTCCAAGGGACCTCAATGATTCGTTCTATTACATCCTCTCCTCATTCTAATTTTCTCAGGTTGCTCCAACTGCTTCTGTTGATGCTATGTCAGAAGTCACACTTTGATGTTGTCAACTTTGTTGTAAAGTTGACTATTTTGCATAGGAAAATGATCCCTAGAGGTCAATTGCTGCTTTATAAGCACTTAGAAATTTGCAGGTTTGATCATGAGATTGTTGCAGGGACCCTTAATTGCAGTTCCATATGTATCATGCTTGCAATAACAGTTTGTGACAATGGAGGAAGTGTTATTGTCATTAAGATTTTGCTCAAATGGAGGGATTTACTATCTAAGCATGACACTTCAAATTTGCTGCTAATATTGATCTTGTTGTGGCTATTGTACAACAAGCATGTCCCATCTATAAATTTCAAAAACAGCGACCAAAATAGTATTGAAGTGTTGTACCAAAAACAAAAATAGTATTGACATGTGTCTAAGTGTCTTATATTAATGGTAATTACACTGACATGGTATGTTAAGTATTATGACTTTGATCCTTTACAGTTGCAATATTATGGTACTGTAGTTGTAAAATTCTCACATCAAATTCCTTCATATAAGATGAGTGGTGATGAAAGGGAAGGTGTTCCAAGTGGTTGTTTTGAACTCGATCCTGCTGCCCTGCCGGACGTATTTGAAGCTGAGAAAGATTCAAGGGAAAAGATATGAATAATGGCATGTTAGACAAGTGAGGGGTAAGAACACCAGTATTAAAAAGTGGAGGAAAAACTGAATTCCTCAAGTTTTGTTGATTAAATCCATTCCTTAAAGTTGCTACCTTTTCTTCCTACACACCTTGTGTAATCCAGGATTTATCCTAGTCTTAATGATTTTCTACAACTAGCTCCTTATCTTGTATTGTGGTTTGGTCTTCCTTAATTTTGTGTTTATGTACTATAATTTTTCGATTTACTGTCGTATGGAAGATTGCCTCTAACACAAGTTAGTTTCCCCGGTTCCCCGTGATTAAGGGATATCAACTACTAGTATTGGTGTGAAATTGTTTTTTACTGACATTCAATCACTGACAACTTTGCCGTTCAAAAATAAATAAATAATTTGCAACTTTTATTTTATAAATAAAAGACAAATGCATACTGCTAATTCTTTTTTATGTTGGCGATTGTTGGTACATATCCCTTAATATATGAGATGAGAGGATCTCCTCCCTCCTCAATATATTGGATAATACAAAACATATAGGCCCCAAAATGGCATTTGCAATATACTAGTGTTCAAATATTAGTGACTTGGGACAAGTAGACTGTTATTCTGTTTCGGTTTAGGGTTCTGTTCTGGTCTGATATGTGCATCTTATTGCTTACTCCCTTCTACCCTAAGACTATGATGCAAAAATGCCATTGCCATTTGCCATAAGTTCTCAAAAGCGAATTTGAAGTATTTGACCTCTTGGTAATCTGTAATATTATATTTAAATTAAATGGAAAAGCTTCCCATTTTTGCTGACATGAAAGAAAGTAATCTACATCTGCAGTGCCAAAAGGAAAAAGAAGAAAAAAAAGTTGGATAAGTGTTATATAAGTTTCTGTTGGTATTCAATGTTATCTGGTGTTGCATCGCAAATTCTTACCGGAAACTACTCCAAAACTCGTCAGTCATAAAAGATGCCATTCATTCAATTGCTCAAGTTTTAATCCAGTCTACTTATTGTTATAGAAATTTTATTCTTTATATGCTGGCGTAGTAGCCGCGTAGTGCAACGAACAGCTGATTGTAACCTTGAATGAAATTCAAGAATGTGATTTAAGATTGGATTAATTGACTTTGTGCAAAAGTTAGTGAATTATGTTCAAAGTGTTGTGCTTGATTAGAGTTGTTTTAAACAAATGAGGATGTAAGCTCTTAGTTAAAACTACCATCAGAACCTGATCAAGCAGAAATCAAAGGAAGATTGAAGTCCAATTCATGTTTGCAACCAAATAAAAGAAGAGAAAAAAATATTATTTATATTGAAAGATATTATTACTGTTTGATAAAGCATTGGGATATTGATTGATTCACTTAATTCGTTAGAAAATAGAAATGAGTGTGCCATTTAGTAGGGCGTCTACTATCGTGTGCGTTTGTTTAAATTTAAAAAAATATTTATTTTTTTAAAAAAAATTTAGAGTTTTTTTTAGGAGATTTTGAAGAAAATCTAAAGCTACTTTATTTTTGTTTCCAACCATAAATAAAAATCTATTTGCTAAAATAGGAAGTTCCTACATTTAGTGATGAACAAAAGTTTTGTAATTAAATAAAAATAAAGAGAATGGATGGAAAAAGGTAGGAATTAAAATCCAAAGAAACGATAATTAATTTAAGAGCTCTTCATTTGCACAACCTTGAGCTGTGTCAATTAACTTCAATCACGTCATCAAATTGTATACCATTTTACTCTTTGACTCAAGCCGAACTGGATCTTCTCTTCAACAGAAAAATTATAGGGAATTCTGCAAGCTTTCCAACTCATTAAAGATCACCTCCATCGGACATATAGAACTCCATATATTGCTGAAACAAGACAGAGATACTTTTACCTACAAAAATAACATATCCAACCAAAATTAATTGGTTCTGTTAGAAATAAACTACTAAAGATAAAACATAGAGATAGAGAGAATGAGAGGTTTGTATTCAACTCTTCACTTGTATATATTACATCATAACAAGGGTCCTATTTATATGACACAAAGAAAGAAGTGAAAAGCCAAATGTAATAAAGCTCCACTACTTAGTGGGAGTTATAGGGAATGGAATGGATATGGACATCCACTATTATTATTATTCATAACACTCCCCCTTGGATGTCCATCGAGGATGTGCATCGTTAAAACCTTACTAGAAAAAAATCCTGTGGAAAAAAATTCTAGTGAAGGAAAAAGAGTACAATCCTTTTACATAATATATTTATGGCTTAATTACTAATTTGGTCCCTTATCTTTAATTTAGTTCTCAATTTGGTCCCTTATATTTTAAACGTCTCAATTTGGTCCCTTATTTTTTCTGAAGTTCTCAATTTGGTCCCTCCCGTCAAATTTTTCACTATTACCATTAAATTTGGACACGTGTCATATGTCCAAGTGTGCCACGTGTCCAAAATTTTTAAAGACAAGGGACCAAATTGAGAACTGCAGAAAAGATAAGGGACCAAATTGAGGCCTGTAGAAAAGATAAGGGGCCAAATTGAGATTTTTAAAAGATAAGGGACCAAATTGAGACATTTAAAAGATAAGGGACCAAATTGAGAACTAAATTAAAGATAAGGGACCAAATGAGTAATTAAACCTATATTTATTTCTCCCCCTCAACTATACAACCATCTCTAAGACGAGGAAGACCAATCTTTTGTACAGTTCTCCAAAAGTTATACTTGGGAGTGACTTTGTGAAAAAGTCTGCTAGATTATCACACGAACCAAATTTGCTGAATGTTTATATCACCATTCTTCATAATGATTGTTGCATTAATTCTTCCGATAGATAAACCACAATTTCCTTGTGTGTTTAAACTTGCAATCCTTAATAAAGAGCATTCTCCGCTTCCTTGATTACGTTGTTTCTCCAAGATACAAAATGTATGTTTCACTTTGCTCTGACACCTGTATTTACAAATATTGACAAAAACAAAATACCACGATACATATAATTAACAAAATAAATTAATGTCCTCGTTTGAACTAGACATTGTACTTCAGGACCAATTCAAGTTGTTCATCATTTTCTTGAGGACATGATCTATATTAACATCAAGTGACATCACAATCATTCTAGTATGCAATCTACTGGATTTGTCCATATCAAATTATTTTAATACATTTGCTATATAAGTTTCTTGATGCACAAAATTTCATTTAAATAACAAATTTGCAAATTCAAACAAACCTTTGGCATGCGACAATGTAATTTCAAATCTTTCTATAATCAACATAAATTTATTTCCAATGGACATGTGATGTCATTTCTTCAATGTATTATAAAAATGTCTTCCAGAGAGTTTCATAGAATCCTCAATTCAAGTGAGTCATACAAATGTATTGTAACATATATTTCTTGAATTCACTTCAGGTGAGTATGTCTCATCAAAATAAATTGTAGACATTTACCATCAATTTTTGGTGAACATATCAAACTCTATAAGTAAATATTTTATCAATATAATTCTCTTTCGCGTAAGAAAATCATTTATATCTAATTAACTTCACATTTTCAAGTGTGCGGACTACAAGTCCAAACAATTCAATAATATAAATAGAGTTTGATTTCACTGGAATTGTCTATTTCCATCTGCAGATATTTTCTTTATCTATAATCGTTAATAGACTTTGATTCATGATCCTCGTTATCATTTATCACATATAGCGCGCGTTATAGAAAAACATCGTCAACATTGACTTTTTTTTTTTCATAACTTATCGAGATCTCTTTAATTTCATAAATTTCAGGTACCTGATCAGGTTCTTCTGGAACTTAAAAATCAATCATATCAGACAACTCTTCAAGAGTTTCTAAATCCTCATTTGGTATCTTTCCTTTTAGCTCATTTTCTTGTTTGAGGATTTTTATATTTGGAACCAATTAGTCTACCACGCTTCATGCGCGGTTGAGACTCATTTGCAATATTCTATTATCCGACAAGGATTTCTATTTTCTTTGGAGCATTAGTAGCTGCTATTTTAATTTCTTTTGCAAACGAGTTATATTTTGAGGATCAAGATGAGACGATAATATTTATTTCAAATAATTCATTTGAACTTCAGGTTCATATTTTTCAGCTGCTTTTTCTCTCCCCCTAATATTGGGAAAACTAATTCATCACTTGATAATCAGCCTTTTGGGCTGTAAACAAGTTTCCAATTTTTAACTCAATATACTTTATAATAGATGAAGATTCATATCAAATATATTTTCCCAATATTCTTTAATAATTCATCTTAGTGCATTATATTGGAGCAATTAGAACATACCAACACATCCAAAAATGCTTATATGAAAAATATTACGTTATAAACATAAACTTAACTGAATTGCAAATTAAGGGAGAACTTCCATATAATAACTTATTGGCTTGATGCGAAGCAAAAACTCAATATAAATTATCTCATGTTCCCAAAATAGAATTTTGAAGTTATAATTTCATAAGTACAAATCACACATTTAACTTTAGACGTCTAAAGAGTGGATCTTCAGGTCCATATTTTTAATGAGCATATGCTACAAGATATTCAAATCAATTTTGATCGACCAATTTCACAAACTTCTGGTTGTGAGTTGACTGAACATTTAGTTGATGCATCAATTAAAGTCGTATAATATCTAAATGGTAATGGGTGATTTGATTTACAAATATCACCTACTCTCAAAATTTGTGAGAGACTCACTTTTTCAAATTTTCAACTTCCTTTGGGAACAAGCAATACGCAAATTATTGAATTGAAGAAACTTCTGGCTCTTCAATACATATACAATAGTATAATAATTATTCTTCGCATCATAATAGATCCGGGATAACCGAACCGGTCTTACCAAATACTAACTTAATATTATTTGTAAACCTCTGGTTTATAATAGTTTATGCTTCATTTGCACTAATATATATAAGTGTAGTACAATCTAGAGGAAAAGTATGATAACTTTGTTCCTCCATGTTACATTAGCTCTTCAGGAGCATTCGATAATTTTGTAGCTCTTCAGGAACTATATCACAAATGAAAAAAAAAAAGTATTGTTTGAATAATCATTGAGGGATTGTTTACTACACTCAATAAAGAATATTTGAAACATGATTTATAAACTTCAAGTTTACGATAATATAAATCATACACTTTTTTTTTTAGGTCAGTAATCGGACAACACAAATTGTCAATAAGAATTATTTTTGAAGTTTCATCTTCAAAGTTTATATTATATGTAAGATCTAAAATCAAATAAATTTATTTTTATAAGAGAATATGCATATCTTCCATGTAATATTTATGAAATAGAAATCTTGTGGAATAAAAAAGAATACAATCATAATCAAATATATATTTTCATAGTATAAGAAAACAAAGCATATAATAGAAGTTTAAATATTACCTCATAAAAAAAAAATTCTTTGATCAAATAATGAAATAAAATAAATTTTTATCAAAACTAATTTCACATCTCATCTACCATATCAACAATAAATCAATTATCATAACCAAAACATTGATTATACAAAATAAATAGTATGAATCGTTCACTTCTGGGAACGATTCAAATAATCACTCTATGTTTAATTATAAATATGACTAATCTTTAATTTTGCTACTTCACTATGCAATATATTTTAACAATAAAATAAAATCTCTAATCAATCCTTTAGGGATTAACCCATTTGAATTCTTTTGGAATTCACATACAATAATGTTGAGTTCTTCAGGAACTATCATTTTGAATTCTTCAGGAATTCTCAAAGAATAATATGAGTTCTTCAAAAGTTATGTTTTTGAATTCTTCTGAAATTCATAACATTGAATTTTCTAAGTTCTTCGAGAACTATACTTTTGAATACTGACAAGCTGCTATAGGCATTTCTAATGATAAAAAAAAATATAGTTCTTCATAGCATAACATTTAGACTTCTACCTATATGGAATTGTACTGCTAGCTTTTCTTATTTAATTTTACTCCACAATTCACTTGCAAGATGGGCAAGGATTCAATAGTTTTGTACTGTAACTGTGCCTATATGTAGATCATGCCTAAGCTAAACAAGTTACCAAGAAACTCAAGGATTAAGTGCAAATTAATTCCCAAACAGAGACATATTCAATCATATTATATGTCCCACAATAAGATATATTTAAACAAATTCATCTAGTCACAATCCCAAATATCAAATAGTTCAAAGATTTCACAAAATAAATTCATCTAGTCGATAGACATACCTTATTTTCTATTTATGCTTTTTATCAAACATATGTAAGTGACCAAAAATTAACAATACTTGCTTTATAGGTGTTTGACCATCATGTAAAAATGCCTATATTCTGTTTCGATATATTCAGCACGTATCTAATACATGAATGCTCATGTTTAGCAGCACTAATGTTTTACTCATAACAGTAGTTTTTATATATTAATATTCCGGCGGATAAAAAAACAGAGCACAAAAATACTTGCATCATTCTTTAATATTTATCCATGTGCATACTTGATAATGAAACAAATTGAACAATTGCACATTTATATCAATATAAATTATACTCACAAATTTTCAACTTTAGAAAGAATATCTCAATTTTGTACATTTAATTCAATTAGCAATGAATTCTCACAAAAATTTACACTTATACACACACACACTTGCAACGCATCCTTATTTGAACAAAAACATGTATACAGAAATATCTAGTAGTAACCAACATTAAACTCTATAATTATTAAATTAAGTAACAGTTTCTCAACAAATTTTGATCCACAACAATATTTTCCAAAGGGAACAAAATAACATGTCTTGATAAATGATTTTAATCACAAGCTAAACATAGTATTCATCGGAAAAGAAAAATAAAGATTATCATTTTTAATTATACTACATCATAATCACTATATTTCTAAACAAATTCAATGCAAGGTTCAAGCAATCGTAAGCTTTTGAAATTCAGCAAAATTTTATTAAAGAAAAGGGGGGTAGGGAGTTAAAAGAAAACCTAACAATAGGGTACCAAAAACAGAGGCTGCTGCCGAGAGAACCGAAACTTAAGCAATCGTAAGCTAATGATCATGGATCAGAACAAGACAAACAACACACTTGATAATAATGATCATAAGGTAGAAAATATAAAACTTCAAAGACTGAAATTCAATATATCATGGAAGTAAAATTTAGAATCAATAACTTATGTCACAAATAAGCATAAAATCTAAGAACAAGCATGAACCAAGTAATATAAAGAACAAACATGAACCAATATTACCTCTACAAGCAAACATACAACTTTATAAGTTGCCAAGTAATATCAAGAACAAGATTGGACCAATATTACCTCAAATTGTGTTGTTAGAGCTTCGTGCTGATAACGTGTTAGAAATAAACTACTAAACATAAAACATAGAGATAGAGAGAATGAGAGGTTTGTATTCAACTCTTCACTTGTGTATATTACATCATAACAAGGGTCCTATTTATAGGACACAAAGAAAGAAGTGAAAAGCCAAATGTAATAAAACTCCACTACTTAGTGGGAGTTATAGGGAATGGAATGGATATGGACATCCACTATTATTATTATTCATAACAGGTGCTTTTTATTCCATGACTAAAATAATTCTTCTTATTAAGGAATAGAATTTTAGGATCACATCACTTAGAGTAGCTCTAGCCATTTAACTTCAAGTGAGTCCGCCAGCATGGCTTGTGAAAAGGCAACCATTTTTTGTCTTTATGTGGAAGTATGGTGCGCCAGCTGTCGGTACGTTGCATCCTGAAGCAACCGAACTTTGGTTGTGCTTCAAATAAAATAATAATATTTGCTACCTTTTAGTTTTTTTGAGAGCAAGTGATGACAGGAATTTCTACGTCATTTTTAGTATTATTATTAGTAGTAAAATGACTAAGACAGACCCAAATACGAAGGAAAACCTACAAAAGCAAGAAAAAGCATCAAGACAGAGTCCAAGATGCAAAAAGACAAGAAAAAACCCAAAAAGTGAAGAAAATCAGCATTCCATCGCAGCACGATGGCTCCCATCGTGCCACGATGGGATCGTGCCACGATGGGAGCTGCTTGTTCGCCAAGAAATCAGAAGCAATAAATCTGAAGAAAATCTTCCATCGCAGTACGATGTGTGCTATCGCAGCACGATGGAGTAACTTGGCGCCCAAGCTGATGAAATGCACATGATCAGTTATAAAAATAAACTGAATCTTCACATCGCAGCACGATGGCCTCATCGTACTGCGATGACCTTGCTGAGGCCCATTACGAAAACTATAAATAGAGCCTCCCTTTCATTGTTAAAATCATTCAGAAATAGTAGAACACTCTCTACTATAAGGAGAGGTTCAGAGGAGCTCTATTGGGCATAGTTTTCTCCCCTTACGGGAAAACTAACTCAGCAAGGTATGATTTCTTTAGGCTTTTGTATTTAGGTTATAATTTATTGTAATTTAAATATGCAGCCTTTATTATTTATGCCTTAGGTTGTGGTAGAGAAGATGAACTCCCCTATGAATATTTGGAGTCAGTGATTGAGTCTATGATATAATAAATGATATTTAGTAATTATGTTTGTTATTTACTTTCGCGCACTTTAATAACGTATTCTCGTAATCTTGCCGGATAAGCGGGAGCGCCCATAGAATTAATATCAGGTTTCGAATTGGTATAGTCCGGAACTTGTAGTAAATAATGCTAGGTGTATAGAGACGGTAACATCCTGAACTAGTCGTGATCTGAGCGGTTAGAGGAGGAATCATGCACTAGGTGTGATCTGAGCACTTAGAAGATGAACAACCCGATACTAGGACCTAGAGGTTAATTGGTGAAGGTTATAATGCGTGTTAATAAACAACTCACTTAGTAATTAAGGTATGTGACACATCGAGGTTAGGCTCTCGTAGGTACCTTAGTTGTTAACGTAGGGAAACTTTAATAGACATAGTGTAATAGTAAGGTATTACTACAACAAGGATAATTCACCGCCGAACATAATCTAAGTAACTATGTTATACACCGGTCATGCCAAATATGAAGAAGGGAGAGAATCCAACCACCATACCTAGCCTCTATATTTCTTGAATCTATATTTATACATTCTGTTATTTATATTTCTGCAAAGCATTACGCTTATTTTATAAAAACCTTTTCAAAAACCAAAGCGAATGCAAACTATCACAAACTTAAATAATGCTAGTAAAGCTACGGCACGATCCCTGTGGATACGAACTCATTCTAGACACCTAGAGTGTGAATTATTACTCGACGACAGACTGGTGCACTTGCCAGACCGTAGTCAAGTTTTTGGCGCCGTTGCCGGGATTGTGTTTACAAAGTATTACTAGATTTATTTAAGTTCGTCAAAATTTTTTTTTTTCAAAAATACAAAAAAAATCAAAAAAATCTTGTTGATGATTGTGGATTTTGATCTGTGAAAGTTCTGGCTAAGGATAAGTCTTGGTATTTAAGCGATCCGTTGTGATCCACCTCACTTACCTGAGAATTTTCATAGTGACAAAGACACATGAGACAAACCAAAAATAGTTCCACAGAAAAATATTTATCCAGTGCTACTGAGGTATTTGCTTAGAGTGCATGCAGACAGGTACTCAAGAGCTAAGGATTACAAATGCTGACAACAGCAAAATCAAAGACAACATTCTCACAGGAAAACTCTTAAAATGATGAGAGATGGAGCAAATTGAAAAAAGAGAAGCTGCAACAAAAAGTCAATGGTCAGGAGGATCATTTGACTAAAGCTTCCACAGGAAGCAAGAGAAGAAAAGGGCTGTTACAGGAATGGTTCGGAGATACGGGAACCATTGAAAAGATGATGAGAGAAGAGAGAGGCCATCAGGGATAAACAACTGCGGTCAGGTGAATCAATCTGCAAAATCATCTCAGAAGAACAGATTCTTCCTCGGGAGAAAAAGCGCAAAACAGAAAGACATGCACATGTACAAGTTTGGGGTGAAATCACCATGCTCTATGAAACTGCACCCGGAAAATAAGTCGTCAACAAGGATAGTTGATGGAATGGTGAAACAGACCTGATCCGACCTAAGATTGCAAGGATTTAATGAAGATGGTCAGTGCTTCAAGCTGGAACAAAGGAGCACAGAAGAGAGACATGCGAACCTATCCTCTGTAATGGAGGAAATGCCTCAGGTTAATGAGAGGCTAAACAAGCGCTGCTTGGGAGGCAACCCAAGGATAAGTATTTAAGTATTTAATTTCAGTATTTTATTTTCAGTATTTTGTTTTTCAAATAAACTATTGTACTTTTGAATTCCTGTATGTCATTTTCATCTATTAACCCTTATTCAAACTTACAAAAAAATTAAATAACTGTTTGCTGTTTATTATCTAGTGCATGATACACTGTTATAGGTAAGATTGCGGCGAAGTAAGTTATAAATTCTGATGAGCCGAATTTCACGCCTTCACACAGAAACCAAAGGTGATTGCTCCGAAGTGCAAAGTTCGGGAGACAGAGAGACGAGTGATGAAGCTGGTGTCGGTGGGACAAGTGTTCAACTTTCAGATACCTAAGCCATGTGAGGATTTGAGCCAAATATTTCCAAACGGTATTACCACTTTCTTTCGAATTACTATGAGAGTACCGTGCACTTGTTTATTTTCTAGAACTTGCTCTAATTCTCTGCTGACTAGTTGATTTGATATTATATGCATTGAGGCAATTATTTGTTATAACCCAGAGCCTTTTCAAGCCACCCTTTATATTGTTATATCCTTTGCTAGCCAAATTTGAGCCGTAAAAAAATAATATCCCTTTTGTTTCGGTGACAAACCACGATACAAGCCTATAGACCAGAAAAACAATGATTTACCCTCTTTGGAGTTAGGTAATAGTTCTCAGTCTTGGCAACAAAATAAGTTTGGGGTTGCTCATGGAACTAGCAACGTCTAAGTTTGGGGTGGTATACGGAGAACTATCACTACAAAAAAAAAAATGAAAAAGAGACGGGAAAACATCAAAAAATTTCCTAAAAAAAAATATATAGTCTCTTCAAAAAAAAATGAAAAAGCCAAAAGGCAAAAGAAAGAGGCAAAGGGCAAAAGGAAAAAGCCAAAAGGCAAAAGAAAGAGCCAAAGGACAAAAACAGTGATAGAAAAGAACCACACAAAGACACATCCGGTTCTTATTTTCCGATACCAACACAAAAAGGCACCCTAAGGAACAAAGGTTGGGTACACAAAAAGGAACAACAAAGTAGAACTTAACTCCAATGTATAGCCTACTATTCCCAAAAATATCCTACATTGACCTAAGCCACGTTATAACCCTGAAAAAAGACCTCCAATAATGCATGTATATTAAATTTTGACTGGTTGCTTAGAATTCTTGCAAGCCTATGGTAAAATGGCAGGTTGTGTGATGATTGAGAGCTAACCCTTTCAATTATGAGCGAAAAACACAAATGTGAGAGAGAGAAAAAGTTGAACATGGACTCTTGCAGACATTTGTCCGATTTGCAACCATTAACGTCTCCAGAGCCTAGCAGGACTGAGCATGATCGCTGCGGTAAGAAATCAGCGGTACCATTGCTGAAATATTAAGCAAGGTTGTGAAATTCCTATCATCTTTATTTATCTCTTATTTCTCTAACGATCTTGACTGACAGCATGTTACTTGAGGACAAGCAACAGCTTAAGTTTGGGGTTATGATGACAGGAATTTCTACGTCATTTTTAGTATTATTATTAGTAGTAAAATGACCAAGACAGGCCCAAATACGAAGGAAAACCTACAAAAGCAAGAAAAAGCATCAAGACAGAGTCCAAGATGCAAAAAGACAAGAAAAAGCCCAAAAAGTGAAGAAAATCAGCATTCCATCGCAGCACGATGGCTCCCATCGTGCCACGATGGGAGCTGCTTGTTCGCCAAGAAATCAGAAGCAATAAATCTGAAGAAAATCTTCCATCGCAGTACGATGTGTGCTATCGCAGCACGATGGAGTAACTTGGCGCCCAAGCTGATGAAATGCACATGATCAGTTATAAAAATAAACTGAATCTTCACATCGCAGCACGATGGCCTCATCGTACTGCGATGACCTTGCTGAGGCCCATTACGAAAACTATAAATAGAGCCTCCCATTCATTGTTAAAATCATTCAGAAATAGTAAAACACTCTCTACTATAAGGAGAGGTTCAGAGGAGCTCTATTGGGCATAGTTTTCTCCCCTTACGGGAAAACTAACTCAGCAAGGTATGATTTCTTTAGGCTTTTGTATTTAGGTTATAATTTATTGTAATTTAAATATGTAGCCTTTATTATTTATGCCTTAGGTTGTGGTGGAGAAGATGAACTCCCCTATGAATATTTGGAGTCTGTGATTGAGTCTAAGATATAATAAATGATATTTAGTAATTATGTTTGTTATTTACTTTCGCGCACTTTAATAACGTATTCTCGTAATCTTGCCGGATATGCGGGAGCGCCCATAGAATTAATATCAGGTTTTGACTTGGTATAGTCCGGAACTCGTAGTAAATAATGCTAGGTGTATAGAGACGGTAACATCCTGAACTAGTCGTGATCTGAGCGGTTAGAGGAGGAATCATGCACTAGGTGTGATCTGAGCACTTAGAAGATGAACAGACCGATACTAGGACCTAGAGGTTATAATGCGTGTTTATAAACAACTCACTTAGTAATTAAGGTATGTGACACATCGAGGTTACGCTCTCGTAGGTACCTTAGTTGTTAACGTAGGGAAACTTTAATAGACATAGTGTAATAGTAAGGTATTACTACAACAAGGATAATTCACCGCCGAACATAATCTAAGTAACTATGTTATACACCGGTCATGCCAAATATGAAGAAGGGAGGGAATCCAACCACCATACCTAGCCTCTATATTTCTTGAATCTATATTTATACATTCTGTTATTTATATTTCTGCAAAGCATTACGCTTATTTTATAAAAACCTTTTCAAAAACCAAAGCGAATGCAAACTATCACAAACTTAAATAACGCTAGTAAAGCTGCGGCACGATCCCTGTGGATACGAACTCATTCTAGACACCTAGAGTGTGAATTATTACTCGACGACAGACTGGTGCACTTGTCAGACCGTAGTCAGCAAGCTTTCTACAATTTTTTTGTTTGGATATAAAGCCTTCAAATAAAATTGTGGGACCCAATGTGAGTTTTTTAGAATTGTACTATTGGAGTAGAAAATGAGTAAGTTGCTTCAAAGTGATTTGGTTTTGATGGTCCCACAAAATACTTTTGTGTGTGCCCAAATGACAAGTGTTGGGCTTGTGCCCAAGTAAGAGTTTCTCTAGAAATAGCTTTTCATTTTGGGGTTATAAATGATTTTTTTTTAAAAAAATGATTTTTAAAAAGATCTATGACGAATACTATCAAAATTATAAAATGGATTTTTTAAAAATATTTTTTTTTTCTTAAAAAAATCTAAAACAAACGCACCCATTATGTCAGGTGCTCTGCAAAGCTATTATCTACTATCTACTATACAACATAAGAAATGTTTATGCCGCACAAATGTCTTAACTGCCCTTACAAAATTTATCTCTGTTTCAAATAAATACTTGAGGAGAAAAAAATTATTTATCTGAATTTGAATTTACTACATATGACAAACTTTTCACAGCTGCTAAGCAGCCAAATATGTACTTTTTAAAGATTTCATTGTCCAAAATCTCAATAATCAATGTACTTATCTTACAAATCACACTCCTCAATGACAATTTTCTACAAGAAGAACAAATGTGACAGAATGTGATGGATCTGGTACTGAGCAAGAAATTTAAATTTTTTTTCCCTCTTCTCTTCAAATTTTACAATATATAAACTCATAACACTCATATCATTTTTATATTTTCAAATTTCATTCTCATCTTTCACTTTACTGTAATTTTTTTTCATTCCTTTATGTTGTCTATTTTACTAATGAATGAATATCTTTTTACTCTCAGGATAGTTCTTATCTATTCAAGCAAGAAAAGATAACAAGGTAAGCAAATGATGATAAAATAAATAGTTATCAATGATTTTTTTTCTTCTTTTATTCTTTTAATGTTATGAACGCGGCAGTTTTTTCAATGGATATTTGACAAAACCTTTGATTATGTTTTTCTTAGATCTTCATGAAGACAAAGAAATAATGACAAACACAATGGAGAAATACTACAAATCTTTCTTTTTTGTATTCAAGTTAAAATTATAGAAACAACAAATTTAAATTCACATTATTATTACTTTTACAAGTAAAAACAAAACAGAGAGGACATGAGACATTGCTGCATCAAACAACTTTCAAAAATATTTTGGTGGTTGTTTCCCAAATAAAATATATGCATTTTTCTTTCAGAACTACAAGGATAAACAAGCATAAATAAAAAAAAGAATACATATAGGTCTACAAAATAAAAATCATTTGTTCTATTCTTTGTTCTTCATCACCTTTATTTGAAAAAGGTTTGAATGTTTTTGTCTAGAAAAAGAAAGATGAGAATAAATAGAATAAACAGAGTTAAAAAGTTTTTATCTTTGAACAAATTGCGGTGCATTGACGATTTCCGGCACGGTGCGGCGACGGTGAAGCAGCGGTTTCCGGCACTGTGTTCGCCGGAAAATTGCTTAGATCGTGTGTTTTTGTCTGCAAATTCAATGAAAAATAAAGTGACCGGTTTAGTATCTTGTAATAAGGTGACTCGAAAATAACAGAGAAGGTGGTTCACAATTTATTATTTCTATGATCTAAAAATAAAATAGTAGGTTTATAAACAAAAAAGAGAAAAGTTAATGGTAGTGATTTTGTGAAAAAGGAAAAAAGAAGACCACATGGTGTCTGAGCATGCACAACATGGAAGATGGTGGTGCTAAGAGGGAGGAGGTTTGAACTTCTCTACTTCTAATATGATAGAAAGATGGAGGAGAAGATAAATAATTTGTATGTTTTCTACTAAAAGTCGTCGGAAGAAGGTTGGGTGTAATCGGTGTTGGTGGTTGCCGGTGGAGAAAAAAAAAAGTAGATGAAGCGGTGTATCTGTTGGAGGTTCACGTGTTGTGTTGTGGGTAAAGAAAGAAAAATGACAAATTCATGAAGCAGCCGGCGGCTAGGGTTAAAGTTGGGTTTATATAAAGGTTAGGGTTACAATTTACAACTGGGGGATATCAATCCAGGAAAGAAAAACCACTACTCCAAATTAATACTTAGTCTTACAATGCACATCAAAACCCATTGATATGTATGCTTTTTCTTAATCCTAGTGTTTTTCTACCCAAGAGCGCACTCCCCTAGAAATGAGTTACTGCCCACTTCCTTCTAATCACTAGTCCAAAGTGATCGTAACTTTTCTTTGTCGTTTACAAACAATATGTTGAATTCCTCATTCAACAAAAGCTACATAGTAATTAAATACTTAGAATCGAAGCTTCAATCACCAGCACATCCTTGCACATTGGGTACAAGGTCTTTGACTCACAATCTTCAGTTATTGCAGTGCTTTAAACTTTAGTCTTGAGTCTCTATTTATAGATGTGTAAATCTATAGGAGTTTAGTTATTAAAACAAATTCTGAAGGTGGAAAAACACAAGAAGGGGGGGGGGGGGGGGGGGGTTGAATTGTATTTTAAAAGTTAAAACTTTTTCTCAATTAAAACTAAGTTTGCAGCGGATAAAGTTAAGAGGCAGAGAGAGAGAAAGAAAGACACAGAAATTTATACTGGTTCCTCTCACAAAACGAGAGTACGTCCAGTCCCCTTGCACTTCCAAGGGCTTCTAACTAAATCTTATAAGATTACAAGATGCTCAAGCACAATAGCAAGAGACTTCTCTAATGCTCAAGTTACAACTAACAAGAGACTTCTCAAATGCTCAAGTTACAACTAACAAGAGATTTCTCAAATGCTCAAGTTACAATTAACAAGAGACTTCTCAAACACACTTAAAAATAAGAATGAATGTTAATGAACACTTGATATACTATCAGAGGTGTTTACAGAATACAACACAGTTTTGCCTTAAGACTAAGAATGGCAGATAGAAAACGTAATGTCAGAATGTTTCAGAGTCTTAAACGCAGTAATAGAACAGTAGTCATTTCTTCCATTTGAGTCTTCTATTTATACTTGAATGGAGAGTGATGACCGTTGCAGAGAGATAAGGTGTCAGCTGGAATTTGCTCGTACAATTGATAGCTGTACATTGCCTTCTTTGGTAAGGAAATCCAATTCCACTACCTTGCAATTTGAAATATCACTCAACCATTTTGAGTAATAATAGTACAGTCGTACAACACTCAAATGCGCTCCACTTATGGATAAGGTTAACGTTGTACCAACGAATATTCCTTCCTGTGGATATGACAGAGTCCTAAAGAAGATTGTTCTTCAATCATTGGTTCTGATTCTGTCAGTTCTTGAGTGACGCAAATTCCTTTTGCTTCAGAGTCTGTAGTGTAGCTTCTTAAGGTCTTCAGCTTCTGAGCTTCTCAGAGTCTGGCTTTTATCTTCAGAGCCACTAACTTCAGATCTTGAATTTTAAGCTTCTGATGATCAGCAATAAGCTTTCAGAGCTTCTTAGCTTGGCTTCTCTGCTTTTGTTCGTAGTGCTTCTGAATGAATTTTAACTTATAATTCTGCACACTAGAACAATCATTAGTAATGCCAATTGCAATTTTAATACTTTGTTATCATCAAAACCAATTTAAAAACTTTGAGGTTTATGTCAGACCCACTTTGTTCCAACAATCTCCCCCTTTTTGATGATGACAAACTGAAGCATTAAAATTCAATTGTTGTTGATTTAATTATTTATGTTGACTTCAGGTTTCAGAGGTTTGCAATCTCCCCCTGAGTCTGATAATCTATAGGGTTAGGTTTGTAAGCTCCCCCTAAGTCTTATCCATAATTAATTAAAACAGTTTAAGAGTTAATTTATTAATTTGAAATAAATTTTCATATTTGACTCTCAGAGGCAGAGGTTTGTAAGCTCTTCCTTCAGAGTCTGATAATATTTAGAGAAAGTTTGCAAGCTTCTCTCATTTTATCTACGAAAATGTATTTCAAATCTAAAATTTTCTCCCCTTTCAATAAAGTTCAGAATGAATCATATAACGACAGTTCAGAAGGGATATGAATTGATATGAGTATAACAGTTTCAGTTCTTTAGCAGTTAAAAAATCAATTAACATTAATTTTAACGCTGTTCTTACTCCCCCTTTTGTCATTAATCAAAAAGTAACGAAAAACAAAAAAAATAAGTCAAAAATAACGCATTCCTCAAGACAGTCAAGTCAATGGGTGGTTACAACTATGCTCAATTGAATGAACTTTGCTGATTACCAAGTAGACATGAGAGTTTGAAAGCATTATAAAAGAAGATGATTCTTCTCATTTTATTCACAACGAATAATCAAAGAATATATTTTTAAGCATACAATTGAACATCAAGCAATGAAGAAAGCTTCAGGATCAAAGAAGGATATCAAGAAGGAAGCAACATCTGCACGCTCAAGAAGAAACAAGCAGCCAAAAGAAACAATCAAGCAAGTGATTGAGATATCAGATTCTGATGAAATAGATTCTGATTATGCAGAGTTCCTTAAAACATATGATCCTGGGGAAGAGTACTCAGACCCTGAGATCCACAGAGCCATTCTTGACTCTCTTTCTGATGCAAGCTCTGCTGAGAAGCCAGAAGTGCCCAAGAAAGAAGAGTCAGAGGCTGAATCTGATGTAGAGTCTAAGTAGTTTTCTCACTATCCATGTAATAAGACTTTGCATCAATTAATAAAATAAAAAAACAATTCTTGCTTTTTAAATTGTTTATTTTGCTTGCATATTTCTTATATTCAACTTAAAACGTCAGAACACCAGTTACCAGACACGCCTCATTCGGTATTGGTGCCCCGTTTATAAACAGGCTATAATACTAAGAAGTTATTTCATGAGTAAACAGGAATACTGATGTGGTGGAACCTTAGGTTTTCAAAATCCTATATAAGTTTAAAAACAAGATGTTCTCCAACACCTTACTCTAGGTTCAGAATCCACAAGAGTATCAGACATAATAAGTGAATATATTTTTAATTTTGAAAAACAAAAGTAAAATTAACACACATTCAGATACGCAAACACACAAATAAGGATAATATGAAGTTTAATTAAACAAGGAGAAATTATCCAAAACAAATTACATAAAAACATGAATACAATCAAGTGCTTAAACATAAGGGTTAAGGTTTCTTCATCTGGCTAGCCAGACTCTTCAAGAAATCCATCATCTCATCGAGCTTCTTGTTGGTAGCTGCAGTAGATGCATTCATATCAGTTCTCATATCAGCTCGTAGTTCATCCATTTCATTCTTCATATCCTCCTTTATTTCCGATAATTCATTCTTCACTTCAGATTTCATCTCATCTAATGCTATTTGTACTGCAGGAGGTATAGCACAAGATGGAGATCCAGAGTCTCTGAATGTTCTAACTGGTGAGCTTGGAGGGGTAGTGTCAACCACATGCATTATGGTGTCCTCACCTTGATGTGGACCTATTTCTTGGGCTTCCCATAGCTTCTGAGTCTCCACTTCAGCTATTCTAGTGGCTCTTTCTACCAGCATTCTGAGAGCCTCTTGCTCAGCTAATCTCTTTGTTTCAGATTCAGCAGCTATCCTAGCCTGCTCAGCATCATAAACTCTTCTACTATATTCAGCTTCCTCTTCTGCTAATCTCTTAGCTGCTTCAAGTGATATTCTTATGCTTTTATTCACAGCAGCTAGCAATTCTAACCTTTGACGCTCTTCTTCATGATTAAAGAATGTAAGTCTCAGAGCATGAGATCGTTCAGCAGCATTCATTATGTGAGACAGAGCCTTCATTCCTCTTCCTTGAATTTTGCTCTTTACATAACCTCCCAAGAGCCTCAAAGACTGTCTGAACTCATTTTCCAATTCTCTGACCTTGGCATCAATATGTGAAGGAAAAATCAGAACTTCTTCCTCCATTCCTTTGAATTTCTTAAGACTAATACTTATAGCATTATCTAACAGCTCAAGGTTTGGTTCAGAATTGGGATTAAAGAAGGGTTGATTTCTGTTGAAGGGAATGGTGGGTTCAGGTCTTTTTCTCTTGAGAGGGATGATTTTGATTTTTCTAATTTCATCAAAAGGGTTCTTGGAGGTTGTTATTATATCATCATCAACATTTATTTCTGCTTTTAGCAGATCCTCCAGAATGGGTAGAGGAAAATCAGTGGGTAGGTTTAGTTCATCTATGGTCAGAGGTTTATAGTTTGGACCATATGAGAGGGGTGATGAAGGGAGTGTATTGTCAAGGTTTTCAGAAAGTGTGGGTGATGTAGAAATGTAATGCTCTTGATTATTAGTGGTAATGTCATCACATTGGTCAGAGGGTGGAGGAGTGTGTGGTTTAAGTTGTGATGTTTCATCATTATGAGGGGGTGGTATCTTAGGTTCAGAAGTGATGGTTGTGTTTGGATTTTCTTGTTCAGGAGCAACAACGTGTGGGGGTGGTGTTTGAACAGTGATAGTTGGTGGTTCTTGAACTACTGGTTTAGGAGTTTCAGCAGTCACATTCAAGAACTTGTTAATGGGATGGTTTGGTGAATTGAGATTTGAATGTGTGAAGGCATCACCAGAAAGATGTGGTGTGAGATGATCTAAGAAGGAAATGTCTTCAGCAACAACTTGCTTGGGTGCAGAGATTTTGGTTTTGGGTTTTGATTCTGGTGCCCTCTTAATGACTTCTGAAATTGTTTCACTGCTAGAGTCAGAGAGGGTACCTTCAGATGATGATGATGATGATGAATCAGATGATATTAGGGTAGGTATAATCATTCTGATTGGTTTGGTAAAATCTATTGAAGTGCTATGAGGGAGTTGGTTTTGAGTTTGAGCTTCAGAATTACTATAAGTATTAGGCTCAGAAACATTACCTTTGGAGATCCTAGCAGCTTTCATAGAGGCTACCGTCTTCTGCCTCTTGATAGGGATCTTAGCAGATAGAGGAACATTGTCATCATCTCCAGAGGATGATGGTCTTTCATTTCTTTTCTTTTTCCTCGTCTCCTTTTCAGCAGCTTTACCCTCAGCAATCTTAACTACCTGCTCCTCAGAGACCCTAGTATCATCAGCAGCTGTAGCATCAGCAGCGTTGTCAATCACCTTATCCACACTGTTGTTCTCAGAATGCTCATCTTGTCCTTCACTTGCATTCTGAGATCCTTCCTCTAGAATTGCTTGTTCAACTACCATGGGCTTCTTTCTTGACCTTGTAACTTCCTTAGGTCCTTTGAATATATCCCAGTCTGGTACTCCAACTACCATGCTTCTGTCCACTTTTACTCCAGTTTCTTTTCTTACCATTTTCAAGAAGTTCTTGATCACCTCTTTCATTATCATGTTCTGAAATGGTTGGGAAACCATCACACCAGAAATATGTTTCATAGATCGTCTTGAGTTGATTTTCTGGCTTTTTCATATCCTCTTTCTTTATCAGCTTCATGTTGACCAAAATAGTTGCATCATATTTTGCAGTCTGAAAGACTCTTAGACTTTCCGTTGTCCTAAGAATCTCAATCAGCTTGGTCTGACGAATGATCTCTGAAATTAATCTTGGATGATGAATAACAGCTGTTGCTTTATGACGGCTCTCAGTGATGGTTGGGCATAGATGTTCAAACAGAAGTTCTGCCAAATTAATCTTGACTTTCTTATGCATGAACCAGATAAAGTGCCTGTGAGGCAAGGAAATCGTATCTTTTCCTCCTTCTCTTGTGATGATTGAAGCAAGAAAGACCTTGAAAGCAAAGTTGAATTCTTTCTTCATAAACTTTGCCTTTCCAAATTCAGCTTCAGTAATACCAGGAGGGAAAAGATCATTCTTGATAGCTTCTATGTTCTTGCTTTTTACCTTGTACAGATTCACATTTTCACCCTCATTGTCCAAACCTAGAACCTTGGCTATATGTTCTTGAGTGATCAAGACATTGATACCCATTATGTTGGACCTGATCTCTTTTCCTTTGTAGGGTCTTAAACCCAGTTGAACTCTTGACTTCCCTTTCAGAGTTTTATCCTTAGCAACCATCTCTTTGACTTCTTCGTCAGCGCTAAACTTATCAAAGATTGTTGCTTTGTTCCAGAAGTACTTGACAATATCATAGTAAACAAACCCATTCAGCATGTCAAAGTAGTTACCCCACTGTTGATCACGGAACAGGCTCTGAACGTCAATGCCATTAATCCTTAGGCTTTCAAAGTCGACAAACTTCTCCGTAAGGAATTCCATGGCTTCCGTACCACAGTCGGTTGTATTGTCAGGAACAACAAGCGTTGCCTGAGAAGTAAGGTCGATAACTGGTGGTAGTACTGGGTTGAAAGGACGTTGAACAATGGTGCGAGAAAGTTGAGCAGCCATGATCGCAGTAGATTTTGTGAAGAAGAGAGAATTTAGGATTTCTGAGTTTAGGGTTAGTTTAGGAAGTGATTTTGTGTAAAAGTTGTGCTTTGTGAGTGAAGTGACAATATATAGCAACTAGTACACATACACAAAGAAAACAAACCAAAAGGAGGGAGCGCGAACATTTTAAAATTAAATTTTAAATTGAAATAACTGTAAATTCATCATTAACTGTTCTCAATCCAATCAGAAACTAGACACGTGCAAGAGAGAAGATAACAAACTGACACGCGTAAGGACAACTGTTTTACACTTACTAGTACAAAACGTTTCACTTTCGCTTATTTCAGTGCCTGACTCATTCGTATCTTACTCCTCATCAGAACCTGTTATTCTTCAGAACGTCCTTCACTCAGAGTTTCTTATTAGAGGCTCTGAGCGTTATAGACTCTGAAGAAGTTTCAGACCCTGATTCTATTTTACATCTCAGAGCTAGTTTTCTTCAGAGATAAAATGCATGTTCAAATTCTTTTTAATAAAATCAAATCGTTCAATAGCTAAAGGTTTAGTAAATATATCAGCCCATTGATGATCAGTATCAATGAATTGAATATTTATTGTACCTTTTTGAACATGGTCTCTTATAAAATGATGTTTAATTTCAATATGCTTAGCTCTGGAATGTAAAATTGGATTTTTAGATAGATGAATAGCAGCAGTATTATCACAATAGAGTGGAATACTACTTTCAGTTATGTTATAATCCTCTAATTGATATTTCATCCAGAGAAGCTCTGTGCAGCATTTAGCAGCTGAGATGTATTCTGCTTCTGCTGTAGACAAAGCAATAGTTGTTTGTCTCTTGCTGGCCCAAGATATGAGATTCTCACCGATAAATTGGCAATTTCCACTAGTGGATTTTCTCTCAATCTTGTCTCCAGCATAGTCAGCATCACAGAATCCAACTAGCTTACTATCTAGGGATTTTTCATAAAGGAGTCCTAGATTAGTAGTTCCTTTCAGATATCTAAAGATCCTCTTAACAGCAGTTAAGTGAGGTTTTCTAGGATCTGACTGGAATCTTGCACACAAGCATACACTATATAAAATATCAGGTCTAGAAGCTGTTAGATAGAGTAAAGAACCAATCATACCTCTATACAGCTTCTGATCTACTTTGCTTCCAATTTCTTCCTTGCTTAAGCTGCTTGTAGGATGCATGGGTGTTGATTTGGATTCCAAGAAAAAAATTTAGCTCACCCATCATGCTCATTTTAAATTCATCCTGCATAAGCTTGGAGAAATTCTTGCATAGAGAAGCATTAGTTGAACCAAAGATTATATCATCCACATATATTTGAATAATTAAGATGTCTTTCTTAGTTGTCTTTCTGAATAGTGTATTGTCAATCTGACCTTTTTGAAAACCATTTTCTAAAAGGAAATTACTCAGTCTTTCATACCAAGCTCTTGGAGCTTGTTTGAGACCCTAGATTGATTTCTTAAGTTTAAAAACATGTTCAGGATTTTTTAGATCCTCAAAACCTGGTGGTTGTTTGACATACACTTCTTCAGTGATAACACCATTTAGAAAGGCACTCTTAACATCCATTTGATATAATGTGATTCCATTATTAACAGCATAAGATAGTAATAACCTGATTGCTTCCAGTCTTGCAACTGGAGCAAATGTTTCAGTGAAGTCAATGCCTTCTTGCTGACTGTAGCCTTGTGCTACAAGTCTAGCTTTGTTTCTAACAACTTCACCTTGTTCATTTAGTTTATTTCTGATTACCCACTTGGTTTCAATGATGTTCTTGTGTGTTCGTCTTGGTACTAAGTCCCATACATCATTTCTTTGGAATTGATTAAGTTCATCTAGCATTGCCACTATCCATCCATCATCAGTTAAGGCTTCATCAACATTCTTGGGTTCAATCATAGATATAAGTCCCATCAGAGAATCACTTTGTTGATAAGCTGATCTTGTTTTTCTTGGACTTTCTTTGTTTCCAAGAATAAGTTCTTCTGGATGTGACGATTTGTATTTTGTAGTTCTTCTGAGATTGGCTGCATCATAAGGCTAAAACAACTTGGTCAGAGTGACTTAACTGAAGCACCAATGCTAAAGTAATTAAGTCTAAACCACTTGTGCATATTGAAGATGTGCAGATGCAACATGTTGAACAAGATGTCCTAGACATCTTGTCACTGGGTTCAGAGCATGTTAAAGCAACATGTCGAACAAGATGTCCCAAGACATGTGGGTAGGACATCTGAACCCAGTTCAGCTTAAAAGATAATGCTTATCCATTAAGCACGCGTGTTTGTTTAAATTTGAATAAAGCGCGAATCTTTAAGGTACAAGCTGAGATTAGGATTAATGATAAAGTTTGTTATTAATCCTATGTGTTAGATACGATCGGAATCGTATTTAATTTGTGGATAAAGATTAATTTCTTTATCTTTTGGAGTTTGTTTTTAAACAAGTTTGTTTTAAAACTAACTCTTAATTGTAGTGCATCTGAAAGACTAAAGATAATCTGAAGACTTGCACGCCTATAAATAGAACTCAACATAGAGCTTAAAACTCAACCCACAAGAACTGAAGATTGTGAGTTCAAAGCTTTGTGCCTACTGTGCAAAGCATTAGTGGCTCTTAGTATCGTTGTTTGATACTTTGCAGCTTTGTGGCTCTTAGTATTGGTTTTGATACTTTGTAGCTTTGCTTGTTGAATGTTGGCATTCAACTAAGTCTTTAAACTTTGGAGTTTAAAGTTGTCGTCACTTGGGATTAGTGATTAGAGGGAGTTGGGTAGGTTCTCATATTCAGGGTGAGTTAGCCCTTGAGTAGAAGATTGCTAGGATTAAGAAAAGGCATACATGCCAATAGGGTTTTTGGTGTGGTTGTAAGACTAAGTATTAATTCGGATTAGTAGTGTTCACTTCCTAGATTGGTATCCCCTAGAGTAGGGCTGGTTTGCGCCGAACTGGGTTAACAATTACTGGTGTTCTTTATTGCTTTTATTTACTTCAGTACTGCAATAATATCTGTGATCCTCATAACAATTGTCAAACCAGTTGCCTGAGACATCTGGACTACAGACACATTGTCCTAGACATTGTGTACGACATCTGTCCTGCCTAGGAACAGAACTTCAATTGGCATCAGAGCAGGCACCCTAACCTGCTGGGTGAGCTCCAGGGAGATATATTTTGTTCAAGATGGACAAGAGAGGATCAATCAACAGACCACCAGTCTTGGATGGATCAAATTATGATTATTGAAAAGCAAGAATGGTTGCCTTTCTCAAATCCATGGATCAAAAAGCATGGAGGGCAATTATCACTGGGTGGAATCATCCAATAATCACAGCAGCAGATGGCTCTACAAGTCTAAAAGGAGTAGCAGAATGGAGTCCAGAAGAAGAAACTGAGGCCAGTGGCAACTCTAAAGCACTCAATGCCATATTCAATGGTGTTGATGAAAACATGTTCAAGTTAATCAACACTTGTACTGAAGCCAAACAAGCCTGGGAAATTCTTCAAACAGCACATGAAGGAACCTCTAAAGTTCGAATGTCAAAGCTGCAACTTCTCGCCACAAAATTTGAGAACTTAAGAATGGAGGATGAAGAAACTATATCTGAGTTCAACACTAGAATACGAGATATAGCAAACTCAACCTTTGCTCTAGGTGAGAAGATACCTGAAGAAAAGCTAGCCAGAAAAATCCTTAGATCACTGCCTAAGAGATTTAACATGAAGGTGACTGCAATCGAAGAATCTCAAGACTTGAGCACAATGAAAGTTGATGAACTTATTGGCTCATTACAAACTTTTGAGATGTCTCTGGATGATAAACCAGAAAAGAAGATGAAGAACCTGGCTTTTAAATCTGAGGAAAGTCAAACTGATGATGAGCTATCGGAAGCATTAGCTTACCTTACAAAGAATTTCAATAAATCTTTGAGTCAGCTACAAGCCAGGTATAAGCCAAATGTCCCAGACAAAAGGTCCAACGTCAAGTCACAGGGCAAGAGCAAGGAGGAGAATACTTCTGAGCAAAACAAAGAAGTAAGATGTTTTGAATGTGAAGGATTTGGACACATCAGATCAGAATGTCCAAACTTTCTTAGGAAACAGAAAAAGGGAATGGCAGCCACTTTATCTGGTTCTGAGGAAGAAAAGGAAGAAGAACCAACAAATAAAGCCTTTGCTGGAACATTTGAAACTAGCAGCAGCATCAGTAATGAAGATCTCCTACAAGAAGAATTGGATGAGAGATACAACAATCTCACCATTAAATGGGAACAATCTTGTGAACTTATAAGAAGACAAGATAAGGAGATGGAGAAACTAGCTCATGAAAAGCAAGCATTAGAGGCTTCTACAGTTGACTTAAAAGAACAAGTCACACTGCTTGCACAAGAAAAGGAGGCACTAGAAGTATCAACAGATGGCTTAAGAGAACAAGTCACCTTGCTTTCACAAGAAAAGGAGGCATCAACAGCTGAATTGAGAAAACAAGTCACATTGCTTTCACAAGAAAAGGAGGCATTAGAAGCATCAACAGCTGTGTTGAAAGAACAAGTCACCTTGTCAAATTCAAAACTCACTAAGATGACAAAATCTGTGAGCATGCTAAACAAGGGAACTGACATGCTTGAAGAAGTCCTTGAGCTTGGTAGAAACCCAAGTGACAAGAAGGAATTAGGGTACGACAACTACAGCAACGCTCCTAATAAGAAAATTCCCCCAAAGATTAACTCTCAGGACCAGATGTCAAACCACATGTCACAACATCCTTCTCAGCACAAGCATAAGAAGACAGAATCCAAACCTCAACAACCTGCTAGACAAAAGAAACAGGTGAAAAAGACTCATCATCTGACTCAACACAAGCAGAAAAGGTTTGAACAGAGGACTCAGCCTCCAGCTCAACAGAAGAAGCACATGCCAGACCACATGTCCCAACATCATGTTCAACATGTGACCCCTCAATACAAAGAATACAAGGGACCACTAAAAAGATGTAAACACTGTGGAAAAAGTGGGCATTTAATCTCAGAATGCTTCTATCTCCATGGCTACCCTCAGAAGCCTAAGTCACCAAGTCAGAACAAAAGGAAGACCCTACCACTAAGGATGAAATACAATGAAGTTCTGACTAAAGTATGGAAGCCAACGCCACCCCAACAGGCTCATACTTCTCCAAGAATATCTCCATCTAAAAATTGGTATTTTGACAGTGGGTGTTCAAAACACATGACTGGAGATAAAAGATACCTTAGAGAACTAAAGTCTCACTTAAAAGGAAGTGTTACTTTTGGTGATGGAGTCAAAGGTAGAGTCACAGGCCTTGGAAAACTAGCTGGTCCAAACACTCCATGCCTAGATGATGTTCTACTAGTAGAAGGTCTCACTGCAAACTTGATTAGCATTAGTCAACTATGTGAACAAGGACTAAAAGTGCACTTCAACAACCATGAGTGCACCATTGCTAATGATCAAGAGGTAGTGATGAAAGGGACAAAGTCAAGTGATAAGTGCTATACTTGGACACCTCAAGATAATGGTCCAGAAAAAGCTTGCTTGTCTGCCAAGGAAGAACTTGACAAGATGTCCCACCAGATGTTCCAACATCTGTACAATGGACAAGGAGCTGAACAGATTTTGGTTGGGAGTGTTAGAGTGCCCTTGGGTATTCACACGCTCAAAAACGTATCATAAGCATTATAGAGGTAACGTGCAGAGTAAATAAACATTAAACATCTGCACGTAAAAAGAGGTAGCCTTAAGTTCTCAATCAATCTATAAAAGGCTACTAGAACCTCATATGTGACACAACCAAACGTCTCAACATCTTGTCTAACATCCTTCTCAAAAGTCAGAAACTCATTCTTCTCAAGAACCCCCTTCAACAATGTCTCAGCAATCATCTAAGAGCAACAACCCAGATGATTCAAAGACGCAAACCGAAGAGGCATCATCTCAAATGCCTAGGGTTTCAGATTTTCGCGTTGATCAACAAGGAATTATCACAAACGATGTACCAATCAGCATGATTCCTCCAACAGAAGGCAAAATGAAGAAGGAAAAGTCCAAGGGTTCAAAGAAGAAGAAGAATCCTAAAAGGACGAAAGCTCATGCAACGGGGAATGACAAAATTCAGGAACAGGAGCCTTTAAAAACTGAATGTCAACCTTCTGAGAGTCAAGAATCACCAAAGAAACCAGAAGGGTCACATGTCAAAACATCCGGTGAAGCACTCACAACAACATCACCTGATGAACATCGTGACAAGACTACTGAGTCAAGCTCTCCTTCAACCAAAGAAGTTCCTCCGTCAGAAACTACCACCAACATCTTCTCAGAATCTCATAAAGAAGATCCTAACTTGGATCAACCTATGCCTTCAGAAGAGGATCCAACACCTGATGTCGAACCACATGTTCCAACATCTGGTCACGATCAAGGTCCTGAACAAGAAGTTCAAGATCAAGTAATGGAAGAAGAAGAAGATGAAGATGAGGTTCCCCTGTCCAAGATTCTTCAAAGAATAAAGAAAGATAATCAGCCTCAACAGGTCCTTGAAGAAGAAAACTCAGACGAAAGTGAAGGAGTACGTATTAGCATTCCAGTCAAAGGAAAAGCTAAGACGTATAGGTCTAAGCAAGTGGAGACGTCCATCACTGAGAAGAAAGGGACGAGAAAAGCTGAGAAGAAAGCTACTGGAGAAAAGACTTCAAAGAAGAAGAAACAGGTCGTTGCTGTAAGTGACTCTGACACTGATGGTGAACCAGATGTCCTAGACATCACTACCGCTGGGAGAAAGAGAATTGGAGGAAGAAGAATTCCTGCAAACATACCACCAGCACCAATGGACAGAGTTTCATTCCATTCTGAAGAAAGTGCTCAAAAGTGGAGGTTTGTCTACCAGAGAAGAATTGCTCAAGAAAGAGAGCTTAATCAAGAAGCTCTAGAATGCAAAGAAATCATCGAGCTCTTAGAAGCTGCTGAGCTGATGAAGACTGTGAAGAACTTGGGCAACTGCTGTGAGATGCTGGTAAAAGAATTCATTGTGAACATCACCAGTGCTTGCAGTGAAGGGAGTGAAGAGTTCAGAAAGGTTCGAGTCAGAGGTAAAGATGTGAAGTTTTCTCCAACCACCATCAATGAGTATCTAGGGAGAAATCCAACCATTAAGGGTGATGAAGCTGACTTAGTCAATGAGGTGACTAAGGAGATTACAGGAGGTTAAGTGAAAGAATGACCTAAGAAAGGATTATTATCTACAGGATGTCTTAGTGTCAAGTATGCCATCCTCAACAGAATTGGAGCTGCAAACTGGGCACCTACCAATCATGGTTCTGGAATCACTCCAATGCTGGCAAAGATGATCTTCCTCATAGGAACAAAGAAGAAGCTCAACTTTGGTGACCACGCCTTCAATCAAACCATGAAGCATGCTGAAACATATGCAGTAAAGCTGCCCATTGCATTCCCTTGCCTAATAACTGGAATGATTTTAAGGCAGTATCCAAACATCTTGTACCCTGATGAAGCTCCAACCAAGAAACCTCAACTTCTGAGTTTTGACTACAAACTCTTTGTTAGTACACATGTCCCAGACATTGTGTCTCCAAAGATGAAGGAAGCTGCTGAAGCATCAGGCTCTATGCCTAAAGCAAACAAGGAGGATGTACTTGCTGAACTAATGCAAATATCCAAGACCTTGGAACAAACCATCAGGACCAGCACAGCAAGGAAGACCCATGTGGACAATCTGATCAGGTCCATCATGGAGGAAGGTGAAGGTGAAGAAGAAGGTGGAGCTGCTCAAGCTGAAGCAGAGCAACAAGAAGAAGAAGATTGAAGAACAGACTCTGAACAATGGAAAATAAGTACTTCTATATTTTTCCTTATCTGTTCATCTTCTTGTAATTGTGGCCTACCAAATGTCCTAGACATTGGAGGCTTTGACATCCGGCACTGTGTATGCACTTTTGTAAGCTGTTCAGTTCTTTTAAATCAATGAATATTTCCTTTCAACCTTTGACAAATTATGGTAAAAAGGGGGAGAAATAATTGATGCTAAGAACAGCTCTTTGGCAAATAGAATAATTCTCTTGCTTACGGATGTATATGGCAAGCTTTAAAAAAAAAAATTAAAAACTAAAAGCTATGCTTAATAAGTGTGTCCAGAAGCATAAATTAAATGCTCAATTTGAACCTCTAAAAGGTCTAGCAAGTCTTGATCACTCTGATTAAGTACTTTCCGCTGCAACTCAAGATTTTGGTTCACTAAGTCACTAGGTATCTCATCTCTAGACTTAGAAAATTTTGTAATGGATCATATGAAGACAAGACTAAGACTGTCTCATACTAGAATAGGTTCATCACACATTCAAGATTAAAAGAAGTCTTGAATATTGAAGACACACAAGATTCTGAAGATCAAAGACATTGAAGACCTAAAAGATCTCAGAACAGAAGATTGCATCAACAGAGATCTATTTGAAGATTGAAGAATTTGAAGATTGAAGACTGAAGAGTGCACACTCAACAAAGTGGTTTGTGGTTGTTTTAGCCATAATTTGCCAAAGGGGGAGATTGTAGTTCTTCTGAGATTGGCTGCATCATAAGGCTAAAACAACTTGGTCAGAGTGACTTAACTGAAGCACCAATGCTAAAGTAATTAAGTCTAAACCACTTATGCATATTGAAGATGTGCAGATGCAACATGTTGAACAAGATGTCCTAGACATCTTGTCACTGGGTTCAGAGCATGTTAAAGCAACATGTCGAATAAGATGTCCCAAGACATGTGGGTAGGACATCTGAACCCAGTTCAGCTTAAAAGATAATGCTTATCCATTAAGCACGCGTGTTTGTTTAAATTTGAATAAAGCGCGAATCTTTAAGGTACAAGCTGAGATTAGGATTAATGATAAAGTTTGTTATTAATCCTATGTGTTAGATACGATCGGAATCGTATTTAATTTGTGGATAAAGATTAATTTCTTTATCTTTTGGAGTTTGTTTTTAAACAAGTTTGTTTTAAAACTAACTCTTAATTGTAGTGCATCTGAAAGACTAAAGATAATCTGAAGACTTGCACGCCTATAAATAGAACTCAACATAGAGCTTAAAACTCAACCCACAAGAACTGAAGATTGTGAGTTCAAAGCTTTGTGCCTACTGTGCAAAGCATTAGTGGCTCTTAGTATCGTTGTTTGATACTTTGCAGCTTTGTGGCTCTTAGTATTGGTTTTGATACTTTGTAGCTTTGCTTGTTGAATGTTGGCATTCAACTAAGTTTTTAACTTTGGAGTTTAAAGTTGTCGTCACTTGGGATTAGTGATTAGAGGGAGTTGGGTAGGTTCTCATATTCAGGGGGAGTTAGCCGTTGAGTAGAAGATTGCTAGGATTAAGAAAAGGCATACATGCCAATAGGGTTTTTGGTGTGGTTGTAAGACTAAGTATTAATTCGGATTAGTAGTGTTCACTTCCTGGATTGGTATCCCCCAGAGTAGGGCTGGTTTGCGCTGAACTGGGTTAACAATTACTGGTGTTCTTTATTGCTTTTATTTACTTCAGTACTGCAATAATATCTGTGATCCTCTTAACCAATTATCGAACCAGTTGTCTGAGACATCTGGACTACAGACACATTGTCCTAGACATTGTGTACGACATTTGTCCTGCCTAGGAACATAACTTCATATTTGAACTTCCTTTTTGGGGCTTCAGCATTTCCTTGCATTTCATCTTCTGAGATATCATCATGTTCTTCAGATGCTTCTATGGGAGACGCTTCTTCAGGAATTACTTCCATTTCAGCTTCTGAAGTTTCATTTGCCTCTGATGTTTTCTCAACTCCTGAATAGTTGTATTGATATGGAACTTCTGCATAACTATCATCTTGCTCTGACATTTTATTGTCAGGCTCTTTGTCATCAAATCTTACATGTATAGATTCTTCCACTGTGTTAGTTTCAGAATTATACACTCTGTATGCCTTTGAGCGTTCAGAGTAACCTATAAAGATTCCCTTACAAGCTTTGGCATCAAATTTCTTTTTATAGACCTTATTGTTTAAGATGTAACAAGTACAACCAAACTGATGAAAGTAAGAGATGTTGGGTTTTCTTCCTTTAAAGAGTTCATATGTTGTCTTATTCAACATAGGTCTAATATAGATCCTATTTTGAATATAACATGCTGTATTCACAGCTTCTGCTCATAAGTACTTAGCAAGTTTAGTCTCATGCATCATGGTTCTTGCCATCTCTTGTAAAGACCTGTTCTTTCTCTCTACAACACCATTTTGTTGTGGTGTTCTAGGAGCAGAGAACTCATGGATGATTCCATGGTCTTCACAGAAAGTTGCAAATGATTCGTTTTCAAACTCACTACCATGATCACTTCTGATTTTCAGAATCTTAAGACTTTTCTCACTCTGTACTTGTGTGCAGAAGATGTTAAACACATCATATGCATCATCTTTTACACGTAAGAATTTAACCCATGTCCATCTACTGTAATCATCAACAATGACAAGTCCATATTTCTTCCCATTGATTGAGGCTGTACTTACAGGACCAAACAAATCAATGTGAAGCAATTCAAGAGGTCTTGAAGTAGAAACAATGTTTTTCGGTTTAAAGGAGGTTTTAGATATTTTCCCAATCTGACAAGGACCACATAGAGCATTTGAGTGATAGTTGAGATTGGGTAGGCCTTTAACCAAACTTAGTTTGCTGAGTTTAGAGATTAATCTCCAGTTAGCATGTCCTAAGCGTTGGTGACAAACCCATTTCTCATCACTCAGAGACAGTAGACACACTATCTTTTGCTCTGTGAGTTCTGACAGATTTACCTTATAAATATTGTCTTTCCTTAAGCCTCTGAACACTACAGACTTATCAGAATCTCTAGTTACAGTACATGCATCTTTATCAAACATCACCACAAATCCACTGTCACAAAATTGACTAATGCTCAGTAGATTGTGTTTAAGGCCATCAACTAGCCAAACATTATTGATAGATAAAGAAGAATTACCAACTGTACCTGTCCCAATGATCTTCCCTTTTTGCTTTCCTCCAAACCCCACAGTGCCTCCCTCTTTCAGAGTTGGGGTTTGGAACATATGCCTTTCTCCTGTCATATGTCGTGAGCAACCACTGTCCAGGTACCAGGACTGCTGCTTTGGCTTTCTTAGAGTGCAGATCTGAAGCAAGTACAATCTCAGACTTTGGTACCCATACTTTTATGGGTCCTTTGGAGTTAGTCTTAATTGCCTTAGGTGATATTTGTTTAAAAGATCTTTCAGAAGTTCTAGAGTTATCAGGTCTTTTTGAAAATGTTTTGGGCTTTGGATAACTCTTAGACTTAGCTCTAGTGTGTATCAGAGCTTCTTTTGATTTGTCATTAGTCTGAGGTTTGGAAGTCTTTGGTTCTGGGGTTTTAACATTCAGAACCTCTGACTTCTTTACTTCTGACTTAGATGTTTCTTCAGAGTCTGATACACTTTTGACTTCTGATTGACTTTTAACAAAGATAGCCTTAGGTTTAGTTTTATCAATGTTAGAGGGTTTATGGATTATCTTTAAAACGTGAGAATCCAAGACCTTCACCTCTATTTCTACTCACATGATAAATTAAAGAAGCTATCTTACTTCTTTGCATGCCATTGATAAGGAGTTCTTGCAGAGCAAATTCATGCTCTGGAGGAACCTTATCATTATAAACATAATGAGTTTCAAGAAATGTGTTTCTACTTTTAAGAGACTCATTTTCTTCAACTATTATGTTTGCCTTTTCAGTTAGGTTGTTATAGGCCTTTTTAAGGACCTTACATTCACCTGCCTTTTTTGTAACAAGTTTTAAGGCATCTTTTAAAGAATCTATTAATTCAGATCTAGAGAGGTGAGCAAGTACCTCATCTTCATCTTCTGAGTCTGAATCTGCTTCATGCTCAGAGCTTTCTTGATCAGAGGTAGTTGCCATCAAAGCTAGATTGACTTCTTCGTCTCCATCAGAGTCTGAGTCTTGATCTAGATCATCCCATGTTGCAAGGAACCCCTTTTTGAGTTTACTCTTGTACTTTTCTTTGCTAGAGGTTCTCTTGGAGGATCTACTCAGATTCTCTGGGCAATCAGCAATGAAATGTCCAGGCTTGTTGCATTTGAAACACTTGCTCTGTTCTTCCTTTTTATCTTTGGTAGCACCAACCCTCTTGGAAGAACCTCCAAACTTGCCTGCATATTTCTTGCTTCTCTTAGCCCACTGAGATACCTTTGCAGCCATCAACACCATTTCTTCTTCATCTTCAGATCCTATCTCATGACCTTCTTCAGAGGCTTCGTCTTCAGATGCTATGACCTTAGCTTTCAGAGCCTTTGATGAGCTCTTAGAGCTTAAGGCTATCCTTTTCATCTTCTTGGTTGATTCATCAGTCATTAATTCCATTTCATGACTTTTCAATGAACTAACTAAGCTTTCAAGGGATACAGTATCCAAATCCTTAGACTCTTGAAAAGCAGTCACCTTGGGTCTCCATTTTGGTGGTAAGCTTCTGAGTACCTTTCTCACATGATCAGCTTCAGTGTAACTTTTGTCTAATATTTGAAGTCCAGAGACTAGAATTTGAAACCTTGAAAACATAGTCTCAATGTCCTATCCATCCTTCATCTTAAACAGCTCATACTGATGCACCAACAAGTTAGCTTTTGCCTCCTTAACTTGTTTGTTACCCTCATACTTGGATTTTAAAGAATCCCAAATTGACTTTGCAGTTCTTTTATCTCCAATTTTAAGGTACTCATCATGTGAGATTGCGTTTGTCATCATTCCTTTTACGGAGTGATGCTTCTTGTACTCTAACTTCTGAGTAGGTGTGAAGGATTTCTTATTCTGAGAACTAACTACTCCTTCTAAGTCCATATTTTCAAAATTAACTCCATCTTCTACCAAGTCCCATAAATCACAATCAATACCCATGATGTGACTATACATCTTGGTCTTCCAGAAGGGGTAGGCAGTCTCAGTTCCATTGAAGAAAGGATCCTTATCGGATGACTTCCTTTCATGTGAGTTTGAGTCATAGTTGAAAGGAATCTCATTGTTGTTCTTCTCAGCAGACATGTTTTTCCTCTTGGATCTTTACTGTTTCACTGTAAGGTGAGTTAGGCAACAGACCTAGCTCCTGATACCAATTGAAGGTGGAAAAACACAAGAAGGGGGGGGGGGTTGAATTGTGTTTTAAAAGTTAAAACTTTTTCTCAATTAAAACTAAGTTTGCAGCGGATTAAGTTAAGAGGCAGAGAGATAGAAAGAAAGACACAGAAATTTATACTGGTTCCTCTCACAAAACGAGAGTACGTCCAGTCCCCTTGCACTTCCAAGGGCTTCTAACTAAATCTTATAAGATTACAAGATGCTCAAGCACAATAGCAAGAGACTTCTCTAATGCTCAAGTTACAACTAACAAGAGACTTCTCAAATGCTCAAGTTACAACTAACAAGAGACTTCTCAAATGCTCAAGTTACAACTAACAAGAGACTTCTCAAATGCTCAAGTTACAATTAACAAGAGACTTCTCAAACACACTTAAAAATAAGAATGAATGTTAATGAACACTTGATATACTATCAGAGGTGTTTACAGAATACAACACAGTTTTGCCTTAAGACTAAGAATGACAGATAGAAAACGTAATGTCAGAATGTTTCAGAGTCTTAAACGCAGTAATAGAACAGTAGTCATTTCTTCCATTTGAGTCTTCTATTTATACTTGAATGGAGAGTGATGACCGTTGCAGAGAGATAAGGTGCCAGCTGGAATTTGCTCGTACAATTGATAGCTGTACATTGCCTTCTTTGGTAAGGAAATCCAATTCCACTACCTTGCAATTTGAAATATCGCTCAACCATTTTGAGTAATAATAGTACAGTCGTACAACACTCAAATGCGCTCCACTTATGGATAAGGTTAACGTTGTACCAACGAATATTCCTTCCTGTGGATATGACAGAGTCCTAAAGAAGATTGTTCTTCAATCATTGGTTCTGATTCTGTCAGTTCTTAAGTGACGCAAAATCCTTTTGCTTCAGAGTCTGTAGTGTAGCTTCTTAAGGTCTTCAGCTTCTGAGCTTCTCAGAGTCTGGCTTTTATCTTCAGAGCCACTAACTTCAGATCTTGAATTTTAAGCTTCTGATGTTCAGCGATAAGCTTTCAGAGCTTCTTAGCTTGGCTTCTCTGCTTTTGTTCGTAGTGCTTCTGAATGAATTTTAACTTATAATTCTGCACACTAGAACAATCATTAGTAATGCCAATTGCAATTTTAATACTTTGTTATCATCAAAACCAATTTAAAAACTTTGAGGTTTATGTCAGACCCACTTTGTTCCAACAAATTCTGTTTTAAAAACAAACTCCACAAGATAAAGATTCAATTTTAACTTTATCCACTTTAATTAAGATACAAATCATATCTAACACATAGGTTTAATAACAAACTTTGTTATCTAACATTTGATTAGCTGGCAATCACAAATTCGTGCTCTGCAACGATCTTGAAAGATATGCGCGCTAATGGATATGTTTAAATATTTTATCCAGCTGTTCTGGGGTAAGATGTCCTACAGACATCTTGTTTCAACATGTTGCTTGAACATGTTCTTTACCCAGTGACAAGATGTCTGACACATCTTGTTCAACATGTTGCATCTGCACATCTTGATTGCACAAGTTGTTTTAACCTTATAATTTAGCCAATCTCACAAGAACAACAAAGCCTCTTCCACGATCCACTGCTCTATCTGCTATTAGGTTTGTATAGGTTAGGGTAATCTTCATCTCATCAGTTTTGCAGGAATGAGTTAGACCCAACTCTCAATTCTAAGAAATATAATTATATAAATTTACATCTTTTTTTAATATTTTTTATATAAAAAAAAAATTAAAAATAGTTACTATACACTAGAAACCAAGAGTAATCAATACGATAATCATTTTATTTTCTTGTTTCACAATTCAAGTAACCCTAAAGAGTGTGTCATACCCTAATTTTACCCCATGTCATTCTCACATTTTATTTACATTTTTACCCTTGGCCAACGACTTGCATTTTTTTAGAAAAAAGTCAACAAAATCTAATGTCGTTCAATTTTCTCTCTGTATGAACATCCACTGAGAAATATAATGTTAGATTCATGATCAGTGCGAGAAAACGAACAAAATCATATACTTATTCTTAAAAATCGAGGTCCGTTTGGACCTCCGGCAGTGTCACCACCGTGATGGAAATTCTCACGTCGAGAGGTTGAAGATGAAGTCAACTTTTAACTTCTCTCCTCAATGACACGTGGCGTGATCTTGTGCTTTAGATTTTATAAATCCTGGCCACCAGATGGATCTGAATGCCCAGGTTTAAAATTCTTACCGTGTACCCTGTCTGCATGCCACACTGAAACATTTTTATTTGACTTTTATTTTTTTTGGTTGACTGGGTTTTGTTGGGTCGGACTGCTATTTGCACCACCTCTGCTTTACTTTCTGCACCCCCCTCAATTTAATTTTAATTAATTTTTCAGCTTATTTCAAAAGCACTTATTTGGCCAGTAGCTTATTTAAGTTTATTGGACCATTTTTGTTTTTCTAAAATTTTATTATGTTAGTTTTGAGCTTTATTTTTATTTTTAGCTTATTTCTTAAGTCATTTTGAGTTAATTACTTATTTTAGCTTATTTTAAAAGCACTTATTTGAACAGTAGCTTATTTAAGCTTATTGATCAAATTTGTTTTGCTTAAATAATATTGTTTAGGACTCAGATTTGTCTTTTATTATTTTTAGCTTATTTCCGTAAGCCATTTTGTGAATTATTTGCTTTTCTAGCTTATTTTCATAAGTGCTTAAGTGGGACAATCAATTTTATTTAAGTGCTTTGACCACTTTTTCTTGCACAAACAGATTTTTTATCCTTTGATTAGCTTATAATGATCTATTTTATTTGCTTTCACTTGATTATTCATATTTATGCTTAATTAATTCATTGTTCGCTACATTAATTCTTGTATTTTTAGTTACTTGTTGCATCATCCATAATTATTCATTCTTGTTTTAGTCATGCATATTTAATTATGTCATATTGATTCATGCATTTTTATTCAAGCACTTGCATTCATGCATATTTAATTTAATTGTCGCTTTACTATTATGTCAATTGTTATTGTTATTATAATTTTGCGCATTCTCTTCTTATCTCGTTTTTCCTTTTGGACTTTATTTTTCATAAAAAATTAATAAAGATTTTCATAAAGCAAAAGATTGAAAAATGGGGGAATCTGGCGTTTGCTTCTTTCCTTCCCGAATTAACTTAATCGTTGGTCGTTTGACTTGTGTTCATGAGTTAATTCTCATTCTAAAAATCAAGCGTTAAAAATAACCAACACTCGTCTTTTCTTTTAGACATTATTTTCTTAATCAAATTAATAAAAGTTTTCATAACAACTAAAGGATGAAAAAGAGAGAATCTGGCGTTTGCTTCTTTCTTTCCCGAATTAACTTGGTCGCCGGTCGTTTGACTAGTTCTCGTGAGTTAGTTCTCATTCTAAATCAAAGCAAGCATTAAAATCAATCCAACGCACTTAAATCATTTTTCAGTCAAACATAGATATACGCTTTATCCATTCCTTTGAAACATACGAGTTTAAGCCTCTCTTTGGAGCATACAAGTACACATACGAGCTTAGTTCTCATGCTAATACCTTCCCCTCGCATAACCAACTCTCGAACCCGCCGTGGTTCTTTAACCATGTTAATAAAAGGTTTTCGTGATATTTTTTTTTCCCCTTCTTGGGATAAATAAACGTTAATGGCGACTTCGTTGTATGAAATTTTCCAGCTGCTACAGAGTGTACCAAGTACATATACATTGTACACACTGTGTACTCCTTTTTTTTTTGTTATTGATGCAAAATGTGTTTTTATTTTTTATTTTAAAAAAGAAATAATGATTTAAAATATATTTTTGTTTTTATAAGAAAGAAATAACAAATTATTAATGTCATGCGTTTGATAGAAAAATATAGAAATTTTGTTAATTTTCGATATTCGTTGATCTCTGTGTGTACCACGGGATCTGTAGCAATTGGGAGGAGAAGAATATTCCTCCATGCCTCGTTGACATCTCTAACTACAAGGGAAGGAGAAATAACATCTTCACTACAATTTTAAGACATTTAATATAAGAGTCATTCTCTCATACATATTTAATATTTTGTTAATTTATAGTTGATGTGAAATTAATCATTGATACTTCAAATTCAACAAAACCAACCTAGCAATTCACAAAAAAATTTCCTTCCACCACAACAATTATACCTTCACCCCTACAATTAACTATTTTTTTCAATTTTACCCTTTTATTATTTGTTTTCACCCCTACAAAATTTTCAAACTGGAATACTTAAAAAAAAAAAAAGAGATTTGATAACAATTCATTATTATATTGCAAAATCGCTTCATTCATTCATTGTCTTCATTTTTCACACACACACACACATACCCCGACAATCCTCAACTCAAGCTAAGACTGAATGAATCCTTTTGTATTGTGTACTTGATTCATTCAAATCTGCTGCTACTTTTACGAATAGTTTCACAAGTATGACCTTACTGTTGAGGATTGTTGTGGTATTTCTCTACGTGTTTGCACCATACTGTTATTGATTTCCGCATTTTTCAGCTTTGGGTTAAATGCCATTCTCCTTTTGATAAGAAGATAGTGGCACACTTTAGCATAATCTACTATTAATTTGGAAAGTACTCATGTAAAACAAATTATGTTGTTGATTTAGGCTCCAAAGAAAAAGGATAAGGAAACAAATGTTCATGTCGCTGTTTTGAGTGGCGGAGCCAAAAAATTTATAAAGTTCGGACAAAATTTTAGTTTTAAACAAAAATTTTAGTTTTACACTAAAATTCTCAATTTTACCTAAAATTATTTCCTAAATTCACAATTTTGTTCAAAATAACCCCTAAAATATCAAATTTTTTATCGAAGTCCGGACAAGTGCCCGGACTTGCTGGGCTATAGAGCCGCCCCTGGCTGTGTTAGTTTATGGAGCAATGGCACCTATGGATGTCCAGAAAGCTGTAGAGAATGATCGGTTATATTAAATATTTTGGTTTGAAATTTTGACTATTAGAAAAAAAATTATGTTCCAGAAAAATTTTGTAGGGGTACATTCAAATGATCAAAAGAGTAAAATTGGAAAGAAAAAAAAAAGTAATGTTTATAGGAGTGAAAGTATAATTATTGGGGTTGAAGAAATTTTTTTCGCAATTCACGATCCTATTCCTGAATTGTCTCTAAGACAATTTTTGCTACTGGCATGCATGGCAGTATGGCACATGCTCAACAATCTCACGACTCGTGGGTCACGAGTAGCCCAAATTAATCATATCATATATAATTAAATTTAAAGGCCCGTGTTGAATTGTATCTTCTTGAGGAACATGTCATTTAAAAGACATAGTGTATCACGTAATTACAATTATCTAATGTAACGTAGCTCTTATGCTGTACAAAATTAATAAAGAACTAGTACTAGGAAGAAGAGCCTTAGCAAATTGTGCATCCAAATGCAAGATAAATAATTGTTTTTTTCTTAAACGACATAACCCACCTTTTTTTATTTCTTTAACGTTGGAACTTTACATTAGAGATTCAAACTTTCTTTATAAAAATAAAGATTCAAACTCTAATTTATATCTTTTTATGTATCTAATTATTATTATTATCTAATTGGTAATTACACTACTATTTAGTTGTGTTACACGATAGAAGTGAAAGTTAAGTAAAATGGGTTCTAACTCTAAGCATGTTGTTGGTTTTCAAGTTGTGTTCTTTTGCATCTCTTTGGCCGTGGTAAATTCCATTGAGTTTAGTTACCCAGCAGTTTTCAACTTTGGTGATTCAAACTCAGACACAGGTACACGTGTTGCGGCCTTTGGCAATCAACTCCCCCCACCTTATGGACAAAATCACTTCAAAACTCCGTCTGGTAGATTCTCTGATGGTCGTCTTATAATTGACTTCTTAAGTAAGTTTCAAATCCTTTCATGAGATTTTCGTCATTATTATACATTATTGATATGGGGATTGAATATCTCAACTTAACTTATTTGAAATATAAGTTAGAAAAGTTAACAATAAAAAATATCATAATTCATGTTCTGATAAAAAAGAAAAATGTTAATATTAATAATTAATTATTAACTTTAGTCGTTTGAAAAAAAAATATACAAGTTATTATTGATACAAATAAGAAAAAAGTTTAATATTGTTTGAGAATCAAACCTTAAGATAGTTTATAAACACCAACTTATGTCGGATCTATTTTAACTACGGAAAAAATTGTGAGGTTTACATACTTCTTTTGTATGAATAACGGTTTGATCCCTAATTTTTAGATTTGGATTGCATGCGGTCAAAAGTACATGTAGTCATGCAATTAGGGATTTACATACTTCTTTTGCATGTATAATTGCATGCAGTTTTGACTACATGTAATTCGGGTCTTCATTTTTCAACTTTGAAATGCTAAAAATAGTACATTTTAATTATTGCTAGAATATAAAATTAGATATTTTCTCCGTTTATGAGCCAACAAAAAGAATAACCTAGTGTTACTATGGATTTGTTGTAGTTAACAATGACACGCCCAGATAGATGATCGTTTGAACAACATCAGATGTTCCAAATTTCAATGTATATTTTAATTTTGGGTTAAATATATTTTTAGTTCCTACATTTTGTGAAATTGTCAAGAATAGTCGTTACATTTTAAAAATGGTAAAAAAAAATCCCATAAATTTTTCCGTTATCAAGAATGGTCCATTCCGTAACAGAATGATTATTAGTCGACCCCACTATTTAAATTTTAGTCCCTACATTTTGCGAAATAGGCAAGAATGGTCCCTATATTTTAAAAAAAGTAAAAAAATCCCATAATTTTTTAAAATATAGAGACCATTCTTTCCTATTTTGCATTATTTAGGGACTAAAATTTAAATAGTGGGGTTCACTAATAATCATTCTGTTAGGAAATGGAGCATTCTGGACAACGGAAAAATTTATGGCATTTTTTTTCACCATTTTTAAAATGTAGGGACCATTCTTGACAATTTCACAAAATGTAGGGATTAAAAACATATTTAACCTTTTAATAAAAAATTGAAACTCCAAACTTGAAATATGGATCGCTTGATCTCGATTCAACGATCACCGACTTTTCTAACTGTGCGGATTTTTGATTGCATTAAGTACAAATTTGGTACAAACATGTGGTAAGTAAACATAAATAATTGGTGTTTGCAAATAAGCTAAATTGCACTTTTGGCCCTCTAACTTTTACACACTTGCGATTTCGGCCGTTTAGGTCCTAACTTTAGCCCATTTTGCAAAAGGTTGGTCCCACATTGATTTTGACCAGGTCAAAGTACACGCGATAGTGACGCACATGCCACATCAGTATGTCTTGTCACATATGTTGACGTGGCATGTGAGTCACTACTACCCACATGGTAAGACATGCTGACGTAACCTTTGAGTCACTACTACTAACGTGGCAAAACATGTTAATGTGGCATGCAGGGACAAATCCAGAAACATTAAAATAAGGGGGCATAAGTCACATAAATTGAGAGAAAACTATGATATCTTTGTCTAAATATATATATATATATATATATATATATATATATATATATAATGCAAAAAATATCAATAAAATGTCATAATGTATATAATGGTGGATTTATTAGCATAATTTAGTCAGTAGAAACATTGTAATATATAAGCGAATGAGATTCAAACCTGGTATTATTTGTTTATTCACCTTAAATAATTATGAAATTCTGACCACTAGATCACTTGACAAAAAAAAATATTAAAGTGAATTCAAGTCTTGTAAGTACAACTTAGTTAATAGCTATAGAACATTGATATAAACCGGCTAAGAATTCAAACCCTGAATTTTATATGAATTTCTACACTTGTCTATTTTTAAAATGTGCGAATTTAAACCATTCAACTAATAAAAAAATTCATAAAAGAGATCATTGAGTGCAATTGATATTGACTTATAAGATACTTTAGTTGTAATATGTTTTGTCAAATTGGTTAGGTGCAGGGAAACATTATTTATTTAACACCCGCTTATTACATGGTTTATTCTACCATAAAACACTTTGCATCTTTTGTGAAGAACATCTAGCACAAATGCTATCAAAGTATATTACTATATAGTGAAAGATTCTCATCCCACCCCTCTTTCCCTCCTCCGGGATTTTTTTTTTTGTCTTTGATTTTAAAATTCGGAACACATTTTCCAAAGTTTTTTTTTACCTTGAATACGAACTTCGGAATGTATTTTCCGAAATTTTCGACAAATTTGAACTAGAAAAACTTCGGTAAACACGTTTCGAAGTTTTTATACAGAGGTAAAATCGGAATATTGGGAGGTTAAAAAGAGTCACGTGGGGGGAGAAGAGAATCTTTCGAATATAGTATATGTTTGATAAATATTGAAACATTAGTAGGGGCACATGCCGTCACACCCATATGAATGGCTCCGTCTCTGGTGGCATGTGAGTCACCTACCAAAATTGTATTGATTTGGTTAAAATTAGTGGGGGTCATCTTTTTGCAAAAGAGGCTAAAGTTAGAGATCAAAAGTGCTATTATAAAAGTTAAAGAGCAAAATTGCAAATTTAAAAAAGTTAGGGGGTCAAAAGTGTAATTTATCCTTGAAAATAAGAATGAAGGATTGCCCTCTCATGATAGTTTCATTCAATGCAATTTTGGTTTATTGTTGTAGTGGATGCAACAAACTTGCCATTCTTAAATCCCTATTTGGATTCACTTGGTTTGCCAAATTTCCATCGAGGATGCAACTTTGCAGCATCAGGTTCAACTATCATTCCATCAACTGCAGGGCGGATTAGTCCGTTCAACTTTGGCGTTCAGGTATCTCAGTTTCTGCTATTCAAAACTCGAGTTCTCGAATTTCTCGCAGGTAATATGATAAGTTAATTCTAACATCTTTACTTCAGTTTTGTGTCAAACATCATTCATGTGAAAGAAAAATTATCACAATCATGTTTCAGGCAAAACAATTGACGAGTATATCCCAGCCGAAGATTATTTCGAGAAGGGGTTATACACTTTTGGCATAGGTCAAAACGATCTTACTCTCGCAGTTTATTCACTAGACTTGGACCAAATACTTTCCTTAATTCCAACAATTCTATTGGAATTTGAAACTGGAGTAAAGGTTGGTGACAATGTCTAACAAAAATAGCAATGAATTGGTACATCTTGTATCCTAAAAAATTCTTTAACAAATGAATATGAAAATAGTTTTGCTGAAATTAACATTCACTCTCTTATTTGACGACAGAGACTGTATGATAGCGGCGCTAGAAATTTTTGGATACATAACACCGGTCCACTCGGATGCTTGCCTCATTTTATTGCTCAATTTGGCAGTGATCCATCAAAACTTGATGAACTAGGATGTCTTCGAAAACACAACCAAGCTGCTATAGCCTTTAATCTACATCTACAGAATTTGTGCAATAAATTGCAGGGACAGTATCTAGATGTAAATGTTACATATGTTGATATCTTTACCATACAATTAGACCTCATTGCAAACCACTTACAACATGGTAAGTATAGTTAGCAAAATTTCATTATCGCCTCGCCGAAATTCGGGAGAGTTGTTAAAATTGTATGATTATATGTTTGCAGGGTTTGAACAGCCGATTATGGCTTGCTGTGGATATGGAGGTCCACCTTTAAACTATGACAGTCGTGTTTCTTGTGGAGAAACAAAGGTCATCAATGGGACCATAGTTACAGCAACAGGTTGCAATGATAGTAGTGTGTATGTAAGCTGGGACGGGGCTCATTATACCGAGGCTGCAAATCAATATGTTGCATCACAAATTCTCACCGGAAATTACATCAACACTCGTTCTTCAGAAAAAATGTCATTCCTTCTCTAGCTTAAAACCTAATCCGGACTATTTTCCTCTACTATCTTATCGAAGTTTTATATGCTTGATTAGAGTTGTATGACATAGTATGCGTATTAAAATAAACCTGTTTCTTTTGCAAATGCTTTTATGCTCGGACAATTCTGGCATGTAAAAATAGTCCAATAAATATATTTGGAATTACATTTACAAGCCAAAAAACTGTGTTCTTATTTGTCATTTTTCTCAAACTCAATTTTAACATGAGCTCGGTTACAACTGCGGATTATACATCTGAATTCAAAGAGTGATTTTGGAAGACAAGTCTAGTTTCATAACCATTATTCTCTTATTCTTTGGCTACATAAGCAAAGTATTGTAACATAGGAACAACAAATGCAACAACCAACAAACCTCCAACTACAAGAGAGAATTGTCCACGCTTGTCTTCCGTCTCTTGCTTTGTTTTGTAGTTAGACTCACGTTTGTCGTCTTTAACTGAGGGACCGCCAGGATCTGGAAGTCCGTCAATGGCAGCAACTAGTCGTTTAGCTGTGCTGTAAATCGCTTCATTGTACTTCTCATCCGTAGCCAATACTGCATACAAAAAACCAGATATGTGCAAGTCATTCAAGAAATGACATTTGAATCCAAATTATCATATGTCCTTTGAAATCATCAGGTAATAGATATGCCAAATGGTAGGAAGTAACAACGAGAATCACAATCATGATCATGATCGGTATCACTTCTACAACAATGTTGGAGAGCAAAAACCACAATCATGAAAAGTTTTTATGTGATAACAACAGTGTCATTCTCTTCCCAACATGCTAGAGAAAAACTACAAAGAATCCAAATCCACTAGCCGTAAGGAAGTACCTGGAAGATTCTCAGAAACGGTAGCGTCAAGTATATTTTCTCCTACAGCTTGAACAAAAGCAGGTCCACCAGTAACTGCTCCTTCTTTCTGACTTGTTACAAGAACCACAACACCCTTTTCGTTGCCCTCTTCGACAGAAGGATACCAACGCTCCAAAATTTGGTCCGCAAACTCAAAAGCATCAGCTTTACTCTGCAACCACAACCAACCACATTATCAAAATATTCAACATTTTCGTTTTCATTTGCACACCTGTTTAACAGTTTGTTGAAGCGCACAACTTTTTTTTTGACACTCGTGTGCTGTTATTACAATTATCCAATTGCAACTTAACATAAGGATTGTCTATTTCGGGCCTATTTGAATTGACTTATTAATTTGAACTTATCTACTGAGTATTTGTGAGATTGTTTAATAGAGCTTATGGAAATAATTTATGACATATCTATCTATAACATTTGTTTAGCTTATTTATATAAGTTCTCTAGGATAACTTATGAAAACAACTTATAGCTTACCGCTTATATCAAAACAGTTTGACTTTATTTTACCTTTTGTTATAGAAATAATTTTTTCATAAGCAATTATATGATAACACTTGGGCCCGTCTTTTATTGGCTTATTTTTGAGCTTATGAAAAATAGCTTATGCAAATAACTAAGCTTTTATGTTAATTCATAAGTTCTCACTAACAAAAACTGTATATTCATAAGCAGTTTTTTCATAAGCTATTTTGCATATGCTAAAGAATAAGCAAATCCAAACAGGCCCTTATGCTATAAGGGCTTAATTTGTCTGTTTATCCAAACAGGACCTTAATAGTCTATAAATAGAACTACTTAGCAGCATGTGATTATTGGTGAACAGCATAAACATTAAACAGTAGCATGTAGATAACTAACACTCAATTAAATTAAATTGAATGACATATGGTTATGTAACTAACCGTGAGTTTTCTAAGTGTAATAAAATTGATATGAAATTTCTTCCTTGATTCCAAATCAGTCAACAACCGTTTCAAATCAGACTTAGTGACTCTACTAAGAACACCAGCATCATCAACCACATAAGAATCTTTAGGTGGACCTTCATTAATCACATCAAATTCAGATGCCAATGCATTACCACTAAGCATAACTGGGCTGAAGTTAAGTGCTAAGGTAATAGCTAGAGCTGCAAGACCCTGTTGAGCATGAGTGAACCATGTTGTACATGAAGGAAGAGAAGGTGGTTTTAGAGATAAAGATTCATTCTTTTTGAGAGTTGAAACAATGGGTTTGTAGCAAAAGAGTGAATTTGATTTGGGTTGAAGAGAAGGTGAAGATTTGATGTTGAGAAGTGGTGAAAGAGAGTTTGGAGGAAAAAGAGTTCCCATGAGGAAGATGAACAAGATTTGGAATGTGTGAGAATTTCCTTCCTCTGTTGTTGTTTGTTCCACATCATTCTCATCATCATCATGTTGTTTGATTTTGGTTTAGATTTTGAGTGGTTCCAATTTGTGGATATGTTTGGAAGTGGATAATGTATATAGCCACGTGGATCTTTCATGTTTGAGTCCACACACAATGACTCATTTTCTAACTTTCCCTTTTAAATTAAGCTCTTTTTTTTTTTGGGTTAAGAATTAAACTCTTTAATATTATTTTTTTGACAATAAATATTTATTACATATTTTTATTTTTGATATATAAAATTTACTTTTTTTTTATTTTAAAAAAAAACCTACCAAGATATCAAGAGACAAAATTGCACAAATATAAAAGTAGAGTCACTTCAAATTCATATATAATTTGAATTATAAAGAGCATATTTAGCTGAATAATTTATAGTTTGGTTGACTTTACATTTAACCGGAACAAAATTTAAACCATGAAAGTAACAATTAGAATTGATACAATCTCCAACAATAGAACCAACATAGTAGTGAGGTGATTGATGACTTGTCAGCGACAAAATCACATTTGAAACATCAGATTCTACTATAGGACTCAGGAAGAACACAATTTTTATAAATTCTAAATCATTCTACATAGCTAAAGCTTATGCTAATATAAAAAACTTGTCGATAGTATAAACACCAATACCTTACTTACCCCCGTCTATCAAGCATGTTGCATCAACATTAAACTTATAATAATCATCAAGATCATCTTTAGAGCAAATTTCAATAAGTCCAAGCTTCTTATAAATGACATAAGCATAATTGCATTAGAGTGGGCGGTGGATGCACTAAAATTTAGTTCTTGCATCATATAATATTATTATTTTAATCAATGACCCTCAAGCAAGTAATAATCACTTTATTGATCAATGCATTAAAAACAATTTTTTAATCATTTTGTTTTTTCATAAACAATCACTATTAAAATAAAAATGACTTAAATTTCCGATGGATTACTTAAATCATATATGACACTTTGATCCCACAACAAATAACTTAATTTACCCACTTTAGTTGCTTCCACTAAAAATGCTCTAAGTGAAATTGTCAAATGAACACTCTCCACCAAAATTTCACCAACACTCTTAAAATTTAATTACTTCAGAGTTTAGAGTAAAAGTAAGTATATCAGGTTAACATTGAGCTTAAGAGTTTATTGAAATATTATTAATTTGAGTTTACTTACCTTTTAATTAAATTTCAAATTAAGAGGGTCTATATTCTTTTTAGTTAAACTTCAAATTAAGAGGGTCTATTTTCTTGGAAAAGAGAAGGTCAAGAAGATATATGAAACACGGACTTCAATACACAATTTGATACGACACAGCCACATTGATACTACTGATACAAAAAACATAGGACATTGATATCGCTACATATTTATAGAAAGGGTCACGCTAACTAGTGCTTCCGGGGCACTAGTTAAGAAACCAAAAAAAGAAATTTTTTTATTGAAAACATCCCCTTTTACTCTTTTAATAAGTTGACTACACAAATTCCAAGACATTTTTACTATTCCTAACCTCTTTAACTAATGTCTCGGGGGCATTATTTAGCATTTTTCTAAATTGAGAAAAAAATACATACATGTATATGTTGAGCAAGTCATTTCATTAAAAAGAAGTTTTAAAATAAGATACAATAGTATTTGATCTTTATTTATCTATCTATCGAAAAAACTAAAAATATTGTACTCATTTAGATAAGTCTTTAATCCCAAATTGATCGATATTGTTTTTTTTTTACACATCTTTAACTCATTTAGATAAGTTTGATATATGTTTAAGGAGAGTAGAAGCAAAGAAAAAAAATTCTTTTGGGACACTTGCCGACACGTGTTGTATAAGTGTTTTACATATGTCTAACACTGATCAATAAGTGTCGGAATAAAAGAAAAAATTATTTTTTTTTGGACACCTGTCTAAATTGTCCTACACGTGTCATACAAGTATCAGACATCGATACGTATTGGACACGACTAATTAGAGAGGTGTCCGTACTATATAGCTCAAGTCTTAAAATAGTGTTAAAGGAGTTTAGTCATATTATTTGACTAGCTCTTTCTCTATAATTTTGAATAATTATATGACTAATAATAACTCTTAAAATACTTTTTCTTTTTTCTAGATGGTATTTTTGAGTTGTGTTAGTTATTTTTTTTAGAGTTAATAGGCTTTTACCCCCTGCAAAGTAGACGAGTTTTATTTTACCCCATGTAATTCTTTTTTTATTGAGATTACCCCCCTATAATGTTTAAGAATTTTTTTCTAGTTCATTTTTACCCCCTGTCGTTTTTTTTTTTTTTGAGGGGGTAAAAATGAACTAGAAAAAAATTCTTGAACATTAGAGGGGTAATCTCAACAAAAAAAATTACCGGGGGTAAAACAAAACTCGCCTACTTTTTTTATTCAAAGTTGTGTTAGTTATATGATCAACAAAACACAGACATCTTATATCTCATTTATTTTTTATCTTTTACAACTTATAAGTAGTAAAAAAAAAATATGCTTGAAAAATAAGTATTAAAAAAATATGGTTAAAAAATAAAATTTTGATGTAAAAAAACTAATATTAAAAAAGCTACTTGTCTTTTTTTAAACTTAAATCATAATATCCTACTACCCTATCTTTTAATAACAAAAAAACAGTGATGATAATTGTCTCCAATCCATCCATGTTCTTCCTTTCATGGCCCTTCTTAATCTTTCTGGCATTGCCAATTCCAAATCCTTCATCTCTTTCACCTCAAAACCCATCATTTGCACCCTCAACAACCCCACCTCCAAACGCAACCTCATTCTCCAAACTTCTTTACTGTCCATTGCCATTTCCTTAACTCCTCAACTCCCACCTGCTCTATCTTCACCTCAACTCTCTTCTTCTTCTTCTTCACCCAATTCCATTCTTTCTAGCATTGAAAATACCACTTCTTGGTACCGTTTCTATGGCAATGGTTTCGCTATTCGAGTCCCACCTGAGTTTCAAGATGTCATGGAACCAGAGGTACATAATAATTTCCTAAAATAACTCTCATGCTAGTAGAAACTTTAATTGTATATAGGGTATGTTTAGATTGATTATATAGGGTTGTAGAGTGTGCAAATTGAAGCTATTGAAACACTTCTTTTGATAATAAAGTATCAGAAGTGTTTCGGTTAGAAATTATTAGAAATAAGTATAGGCCTAACTCATTCTCACATAACCGGCTTGTAAGGTGAGGACTACCATTGCTTATAAACACTTGTTAAGGCCGTCTTATATCCAATTTGAGACTTTTTTAAGGGCTTGTTTGGTTCAACCGAGGGGGAGGGGAGGGGAGGGGAGGGGAGGAATTTTTAAGGAGGGGAGACGAGATAAAATATAATTTATTATGTTGACAAAATTACCCTCACTTTTTTATTAAAATTCTAAATTATCCTTGTTGGAATATTAAAATTTTAGGTTATATTTTTTTTACAACAAAAAAAATTTAAGTTTTCTACTCATTAGATTTTTTTTTGGATATATATCCATTAGATTTTTTTTGACGTAATATATCCATTATAATTTAATCCTTATTTTGAGTTTATAAGGTTAAGGCTAAAAAAATAAATTACTTCTCTCCTTCCCTCCCCTCCCGTCGTTAAAAAGTTGAACCAAACATAAAAATTTAAAATATTACCTCCCCTCCCCTCACCTCCCCTCCAAAACCTCCGAACCAAACAGACCCTAACAGTTTCTAATTGGATTGGATTGAGTTGTGATAATGTTACCGATTTCCATGTGTAAGGAGGGCTTCATGAACCCAATTTGGAGTTCCACATCAGGAGTCATGAACCTGGTATGAGGCGACTTATATAGGGGGATTGGATAATCCTCCTTATTGAACCATGGTTTTGAGGTGGAGTTAGGTTCAATTCGTATCAGATAATTATGGGGATTTTATAGATATGCCCATCAACTAATTGTAATGAAATTTACTAACCAACCTCAATTAGCAGAAAACTAACTTTACAAGCTAATGATAGAAACCTAATGATAGCAACTTTGGAATTCATTTTGCAGAACTTGCATATTAAAAAAAATCACATTGAAGCATTATGAAATTTTCAGTTTTGTGAGCGAATCTTCAATTTTCTTGTAGGATTTTAGTGCCGGAATGTCTCTTTATGGGGACAGGGCAAAGGAGAAAGAAGTCGTAGCACGGTTTGTATCATCAGATGGGTAATTTGTGTTATCAAACTTCGAACTCCCTACTTTTTTATTGTGCATTTACATATTTGTTTAGAAGGAAACATAAGCATCTTGTCCATGATTGTTACAGATTAGCGGTTTTGAATGTTATTACTCGGCCATCCAGTCAACTTAAAATCACCTTCTTAGAGGTAATCAGACAGTCAAGGACATTTTATTTTACTCACACACACAAATATATTCATCCTCCATTTTATGTTTGTAACTTTGTAAGGCTTAAAGTTTTGACCATGGCCGAGTGTTTGGTAACAGATAATATAAGCAAGACATTTTACTATACAAAGTCAATGTGATGTTTCTGCATAGGCTTTGCCTTATCATTTGATTGCTTTCTAAATTTAGTAATTTAATATTGAGTTATCATTTGGCTCGTTCGTTTTGCAAACTTTTCCTTTTATTGGTTTTCAAGAACTTGGACTGGGATTACGAACTTTTATATTCTGATGTTAAATTCCTAGCTTATATAAATTAAAGTATGGACAAACTGATAGATGTCCGTGTAATTTGTTACAACCGGTTGTGATTTGTGTAATTTTAGTTTTCATAATCTAATCTCTCATAATGTCATTCTATGAGGAGAACATGTGTGTGTGTGTATCAGCGCCGTTGGGTTTTTAATATGCCTCAAGTCACTGTAACATAGATTAGATCCGGTAGTCCTATTTTTTATTCTTGATATAAGCTCAAGGAAGGAACTTACATATTCTTCATTGTAGTAGGCTCAGGATATAACCGGTTTAGGCTCCTTGAAGGAAGCAGCAAAATTATTTATTCCAGGTGCAATTTTGTTTTAACTTCTGCATGCTTTTGTAGATTCTCAATGAAGTTTGTTTTACTCTAAGTTTATTGTTACGGTGTTGATTTTTATTACTCAGCATTTAGTTATGTAAAATGATATGAATGTAATTACTTCATTGCTCTTTCTCTTAACTCCTAGTTCTTGGTTTCGGCGTCTCATTTTGCCCATGATGTACATGCAGGAGGGTCAACAGTTTACTCCGCAAGATCAATAAAAATTAAGGAAGAAAGTGGTTTTAGGTAAGCTCATTTTCAACTGACTTGAACTATTTCTACATAGAGTAGTATCCTTTTTTATTTTATTTTTAAAAAGGAAACAAATTATCCAAGAAAAGAACATCTGGCCTATAAATAAACACCATTTCAGGAAATGCTTTCTCCTTTTTTGTCAAAATGTAGTTTAGAAACCTCTGGACGTGTATTAATCTTTTAAGCAATTTTTATGTCATCTGGACTTGCCACTCTGAGCTTTTATGTTACACCAAATTCCAAAGAAGTATCGACTTTTCTAATTTCAGGACTTACTATTTCTATGAATTTGGTAAAGATGATCTGCACTTAGCATTGATGGCAGGCGCAAGAGGTGGAAAGGTTTGTTGCTATGTACTTTAATAACACATCCATATCAAGTTAGGTATACAATGCCAGGAGTATATCATAGGTCACAAACTCTTGCTAGTCGACCCAGTTACCAATAAAGAAAATTCCCTTATTTCTGTGGTGATACAGGATTTGAATCCCCCTTAGGTGAGTGTTTCACATGAAGCGGTCAAATGGAGGATCTCACCATTAAAACTCATTGAATCCACCCCACGTGGATTTTGACGGTGGATCCCCCACTTGACCCCTTATGTGAAATCCGCACATAAGGTGATCCAAACTCTGGTGATACATTCCTATATCATTTCTATATTTTCAAGAACATAAAATATACAGCAAAATAAATTATCGTGTCATTTTATTCTATAGGTTGTTATTGCTGGTGCAACTGCACCACAATCCAAGTGGGACACTGATGGTGTAAAACTCCGTTCTGCTGCTATATCATTGACAATTCTGTAGCCATGTCTTAAAATTTTGTAACCGGGTATGCCAACATTTTTGTATCATGTTACATTGTTTGCTATTTTAAGTCGAGATTCATATATCAACATGATGGAGTATAGAAGATCAATTTCTCTGTAATGAGGTTATTTATTTTTGTAGTGTGTATGTATTCCAAAAAAAAATTATATATTATATTCAGAAAAATGATTCTTAGTGCGAAGAGCCGAAGACAGTTGGAGATTTGTTCACCTGCTTCACAGTCTAAAGTTGAGTTTGTAGCTTAAGAGAGTTGAAAATGTTGTAGTATCTATGTTATGTAAGCCATTAATGTGGTAAACAGTTAATCATTCTATTATATGGTAAGAATAGTAAGTTCTTATACCATTATAATCGCTTGTGCACTGTTTCTAGCTTCCCTATTGATGCTTCTTTCTAATTTGTAGCCATTCTCCTTCATTGAAGTATGAACCATAGTCAATTTTTTAGTATGGAAATAACTGGTTACTCTTAAATCACCCATCTATTATCTATTACTTATCATATTTACGACGTCAAAATAAAATTATTCATCTCCGTAATGAGTGTAAAACTGCTTAAACCTTCCAATGTTATGATAATAATAATGAACTCGAGGCAGGACTTCTTCTTAACTTGCACGAAGTTACAGATTTACGGTATGACTGTAAATCACTTTTGCGTCGCATCTTGGCAGAAACTAAAACTACTTGCGTAGAAATATCAATGCCATCAAGTTATGAGTGACAAGTAGTAGCATTATCTTTTACTAATAAAAGGAAGGTCGTGTTAGCTCTTATGCCTTCATTTTGCCTATGTGGCACCTCTAAAAAGCATTCATTTTACCTATGTAGCATATTTTAGAGAAACTTTTCATCTCTATTGATTGTTCCACAATTTATTTTCTTTTCCATTCATAAAAAATTATGACCACTATGTAACTCCCAATTAATATATTTTTCATCTCTTAAGTCTCCATTTAACTTTCATCCCTTGGACTTCATCCAAGATTTTAATATATCGGTTACAAATTGTTTTATTTGTATCCTATACTCATATATGTGAGAAGAAATCTTTTCATATCTTATATATGCAATTTCTCTTTCGATTGTCTTGCCTCTTTTTTTATTTGTGTGTCATTTATAGATAGATGCCTTGATCATTCTCACATATATATTCTATGATTTGTAAATTTGTAAATCAACTAAAACCATGATTTGTTGTAATTATGTATTGATGATGTATTTGTTAGTATAATTTTCTAACTTTCCTTCTTATAGTTTACTTTATTGATTAACATGAATAAGACTATTTTTTATGTGAATGTGGGGAATAGCATAAGAGACTTTCATTTTTTTATTGCTTTTTTAGATTGATGATTTTTTTTTTTTGCAATTTCACTCACAAATTTTCTGCATAACAAATAGAGTATAATTAAGAGAATTGATATTTTTTTGTGTGTTTGCAGATCATAAATTCAACTTTTGTGTCTCAATCAACTTAAAGAAAAATCAGAAGAGGTGAAGAAACATTATTTTATATCTTGGGGGTTGAAGAGTTAATTCACATAGAATGTAAGTATGTGATTCTTTTGTTTCTGTTGAAGGTAGGTATTGAGGCTAAAGTGATCAAAGTTACAACTTTTAACAAAAAAAATCATTTGTTTGGAGGTTATATATATATATATGATATGATAACTTTTTTGTCAACCTGTAATCATAATGTCATGTCTTCTTAGTTGTTTATTTTTTATCATGAGTAATTTGCTATTATTATTTTATTCAAATTCATAATTGTGAGAGGTTTTGTGAATTTTAATCATGTAAATGTGTTTAAAATGTGTGATTTGTTTTATAATAAAAATAGAAAATGAAGGAACACTACTATTAAAGCTTACTTGACACATGAACCACTCCATTCTCTTTCTTTCATTTTTCTATTCTATACATGCACCATATAAGATTGGTTGGTAATTTACTCTTTGTGATTAAATATATTCAATATAAAATGGAAAAAAATTATTCATTATAGCTATTTTTTCTGAATCATTCATTATACCACTTCTTAAATTATCTAAAAATAAGTGGTTGATTTCTTTTTTGGTCAAGTAAAAATAAGATGTTAAATTTAATACATATGAGTTGAGCTCTTGATGGAATTATGTTTGATAATGTCTACCATTTCTTTATATATGTAGGAATGTTCAGATAGAGATTAGGTTGCACATACATGGCATGGTAAAATTATGTGTTAAATGTGTTACTTTATTCTATCTAATGATAATTATTTGTTATGAAATTTTTGAAATATTTTTTTAGGGTGAATTTTGAAAAGTTCGCTCTTTATTCATGAGATCGGAAAAAGAAGAATTAAGCAGATAATTAAAAAAATTACACCAGGTGAAGATTTGAGAGAAAACTTCAAAAGAAGTCAATATATCATCACAAAAATTGCATTTTCATTAAATATGAAACCTTAAATTGTATAGAAGAGAGTAAAATTGTTATGCTATTTGTACATAATTTTTAAATAACAAGATCAAATTATAAAAAAAAAAAACCACCATATATGAATGCTATTCTATAAAAACAATTGGCGGACAAACCTTAAAAAGATTAAAAAAAAAGAATTAAGCAAATAAAAAAAGTAAACTAGACAACAGACTAAGAAATCCGAACGAATAGAAGTTGAGATAAAATTTCACTAAGCAAATTTTTGAGAGAATACTCCAAAAAAGTCAATATATCAGCACAAGAATTTCATTTTTGTTAAATATAAGAGACCATAAATTGCAAAGAGGAAAGTATGCAACTATGCTATTTGGAACACGCTTTCATTAAATGAGATCAAAAGATAAAAAAAGCAAAACTACCGTATATGAATCACATATAATTAGAACTTATATTTCAACATTTCTCTATTACTCATGAGCAATATTGCCACAATCATGACTATCTCTAACAGCTCTATTGAAAACAATAAGAAATACACTAAAATAAGAATTAAAAAATAAAAAAACCAAGCAACTTGGAGCTACACCAATGCAATCCACAAAAAGAAAATTAAATTCACAATCACACTATTAACATTAAAATATGGAGAGGGGAATAAGTAAATAAGTTATTTGGTACCTTAAAATGCATAGAAGTGAGTAAACAGTTACACTATTTGATACGCAATTTTCAAAAAATGAGATCCCGTGATAAAATAAATCAAAGGTACCATATATGAATCACATTCTATAACCAAAACTTATTTCAACATTTCTCATGAGCAATATTGTCATCAAGTTTCCAACTCTTATTGAAAATAAAATGAAATAAGCGATACATCAAAAATAAAAACTAAAGTGACATGTGACTATACAATTGCAACTCACATAAATAAGACTAAGATCTTATATGATTACACTATTAAAATAAAATATGAGGTTAGCTCCCTTCCAACTTATGCAATATTATAAAAGATCTATTACATTCAAATATAAACAAAATTACTATGTAAATCAATAAAAAAAATTATATTCTTAAACAACTTTTTAATTTTTATACATATACTAATATTAAATATAATCATTTTTTAAAATAGTATCTATCATTTAACTATGTGATTATATTTATCACAATTATTACTTTTCATTTTAAAAATATTTTAATTATATAGTTTAATCGAACCCGTGCAACGCACGGGTTTATCCCTAGTTATTAATAAAGAAAAGAAGATACAAAATATCAAGTTTGTTTACACCATACTAGTCATAATAATTCAGAATGTTAGATGACTCTTAATATTGAAACACATTTCATTTCAACCAAATAAAACAAAAATATAAGACTGGTTGTTCCTTGTCATGCTCAACAACCAAACTCTACACCATTATTATCATCATTGATTTATGAAAATTCAAATTCTTAAACATATGATATGACAGTTATTTTAGTTGGTAGTATATAGAACCAAGTGAACTAACATTATTAATAACTCATTCCATTTTCTAGTAATCATCTAAAAACAAAATGTTTACTCATCAACTCCCCCGAGTGTACATGGATTGGGCAAACCCACTTGATCCGGTCAAACCCACCCAATCCAACTCAAAAAAAGTGGGTTGGGTCAGGCAAGTGGATGGATATGGATTTCAAAAATGAAAAAACCCATAAAAAAATTTGGGTTCGGGTAAAACCGGACCCAACCCAAAAAACTCACTGACCCACTAGTGTTATGTTTTCTGAAATATTTTTATGAAAATACTAAAGATTTTGCCATTTGATCAATAAATATTTTTATATTGAAAATAAGTTATACTAGTTTTTAAGAAAATAAAAAGATCGAATAATTTTTATAAACAAATATGATAATTCATCGCACTATTTTAAAAATACAAATATTGAATAATTTTCATAAACAAATATGACGATTCTTCGTTTAGTCATTTGATATTATAAAAAAGGAAAAAAAAAATCATTTGGATAACACACTATCCAACCCATAAATTAGTGGGTATACATAAAAAAGGTGATTATTTTTTATAGTGAAAAAAAATAACACTATTTTTCAATAATATACAATGGTTGAGTTATTTTTATGAAAAAATACGATGATTCGATATCTATATTTTTAATGTAAAAAAATAGAAAAATAGTTCGGGTAACCCACTATCCAACCCAATCCAACCCAGAAATTAGTGGGTTTACCTAACCTGAACCAATGTTATAACGGATGGTTATTTTACTAGACCCAACTTATAGTACTTTATGTGGTTCGGGTTTTGGTTTTCGCCAAACCCAACTCAATCCGGCGCACGTACACCCCTACTGCCGGCCCTATTTATCATAATGATCAAAATATGAAAAGGCACTCATTCTTAACCTAAGTGAGTAAAGGCTTAAGATAGCTATGTTACCCTCACCACTTGATTCTTCATCTTCATTTCTGAGCACAACAACGGTAGTTGCACTTTGTGTATTCTTCGCACTCCTCTGCGCTTGCATCATCATCGGCCACCTTCTTGAAGAGAATCGATGGGCCAATGAATCCATCACTTCTCTCCTTCTTGTACACACTCTCAACTCATTCTTCATCTTCTTTCCACTTACAATTATGTGGCTTTCTGATTCTATCTCAAAATATTTTTCAATGCAGGGTTTGTGTTCTGGAGTGGTGGTGTTGCTGGTGACCAAATTCCATAGTACCGAGATTCTAATATTCAACGAAGATTTATTCTTTCTTTACTTGCTTCCACCAATCATTTTCAATGCCGGGTAAGTTTGATAAATATCATCATTCTCTATCTCTTTATTTACTTCATATATATGTTATTTCTTCTGTATAATAATTTTTATAATTCCATTTCAGTTTCCAAGTCAAGAAGAAACAGTTCTTCAGGAATTTCACTACTATACTTCTGTTTGGAGTTCTTGGAACAGTTATTTCTTTCTCTCTTATATCTCTCGGTAAGATCATTTTCTCGCAACCCTCAAATTGTTTCAATATCATTCTGAACCTCAAGCCAAAAGCTGATGATAAACATTTGCTATTCAATTTCTCTAGGTGCCTTTCTGCTCTTTAATATGATTGGAATAACTAACCTCGACATAAAAGATCATCTAGGTGAGACGGTTTATATTTAAAAGCAATTTCTGTTTATCTTTCTCTTTCTCACTCAATCTAATCACCGTCTTCCGTTTCTGATTGTTCGTGAACATTACATGTGAAGCCATTGGGGCCATATTATCAGCAACTGACTCAGTTTGTACATTACAGGTATATAATATTCTAACCTCAGCTCAAACATAATAAATTTACATAACAAAATTTATATATTGATATTTTAATGCCTTTCGTTTCCTTTTGTGACAAAGGTTCTGAGTCAAGATGAAACACCTTTTCTTTATAGCATTGTATTTGGCGAAGGAGTTGTAAATGACGCTACATCTATCGTTCTTTTCAATTCAGTTCAATCACTTGACATCAGCAGCATCAATGCTATTACAGTTTTGAAATTGTTGGGGACCTTTCTTTACCTCTTTTGCACTAGTACTGCCCTTGGCGTAGCAGTAAGTTCAATTTGAGATCAAATTTTAAATCTCTAATTGTTGGGAGTGGAGTCGCAGTTATATTCTTACTTACTATTTGATGACTTTTTCAGGTTGGCCTTTTAAGTGCTTATATTATTAAGACACTTTACTTTGGAAGGTATGAGTTTCCTTTACTTGTAAAAGTTCATACGAATACACTTCGAAAAGCATACTAGTTTGAGAGCTCGAATAAATTGCAAAGACGTTTTTGATAGAATATGCAGTTTTATCAGTCGTTACAGTTTATTTGAATTCTTAAATAGGTCCTATATATTATAGAGTAACAAATGCTTAACAAAGTCTCAATGATGCTCAACTTGACACTGCTCCTTTCATTTTCAGGCACTCTACCGATCGCGAAGTTGCACTTATGATGTTAATGGCATATTTGTCATATATGATCGCCGAGGTACAAAATCACTAACTACAAAAACATTTTAATTGATTATTATACTTCATTATATTATTTTATTTTCTAAAAAGTGGGTAAGAGGAAAAAATCCTAACTGGCAAATAGCATCCTAAATGCAATGATTCAGTTTATAATTTAAATCTATATACATTTGTGTGGTTTTTGCAGCTTCTAAATCTCAGTGGAATTTTGACAATTTTCTTCTGTGGCATTGTTATGTCACACTACACATGGCACAACGTTACCGTAAGCTCAAGGACAACAACAAAGTAAGGCACGATCTTAAACTTTTCATCTGAGAAAAATTAGTGCATATCGTTGATCAATTTGTTAAGGTGTGAAAGTAATGCCAATTACGAACATAATATCAAATTTAGTAAAATCTGAGACCTTTATATGAATTTCAGGCACTCATTTGCAACTATATCATTCATTGCTGAAACCTTTATATTTCTATATGTTGGCATGGATGCTTTCGACATTGACAAATGGAAAAGGAACAATGCCAGGTAGGTTAAAGTTTCTCTCAAGTGTTCATAGAGTTCAAATTCTTTTCTTAATGTACACTACAAAATAATAAACCAACGGTTAATTATTCTGTTTTCAATGTTAATCATTTTCTTAACACATTATTATGTTGGAGCAGCATAGGAACTTCAGTTGCTGTCAGCTCAACTTTGATTGCATTAGTTTTGATTGGAAGAGCAGCTTTTGTTTTCCCTATGGCAAACATTGCAAATTGCACCAAATCAAGAGAGAGCACCAAAATTGAGTTTCGTTCGCAGGTGATTACTCGCTTACTAACTCTGAAACTTTAGATTGAAGGAGTGTCTGACATGAACTTATGTGATTACCTTCAATTACTTCTATTTTCTTAAAATATTATCAGTGTTGGCGTGTCAGTATCGTATCTGTTGTGTGTGTTTGTGTTAGTGCTTCATCTTCATTGATTCCCTCGAGTTTCAACATTTTCACCTAACCTCATTGAATTTCTGTTAAACTGTTCAAAATGTCAGTTTATAATTTGGTGGGCAGGCCTGATGAGAGGTGCAGTAACCATTGCCTTGTCTTATAACCAGGCAAGCACACACAATAACTTCATTCTTTGCTGAAAATTCTGTTGTAATTGTAAATTAGGCATTTGATCTGTGCTGCTTTCAAATGCAGTTTTCAAAATCTAAGATAACATCGGCTGAAGACTCTTTGATGATCACTTCAACTATAATCCTTGTCTTATTCAGTACTGTGGTAAGTTTCATATGAATTGCATTAGGATCACATAAATGTGAAATACTTGTACATAATATGAATTACATTAGGATCAAATAAATACTAATTTGGTAGCTTCACAAAATGCAAACAGGTATTTGGTTCTATAACGAAGCCTTTGATTAAGGCTGTGAAGTTAAGGCATTCAAAACCATCCATTTATGATTCCACTGATATTCAAGAGGATCTGAGATTACTATTTCTTGAAAGCAATTGTTCCATCAACCAAAGCAATAATCAGACATATCGGAGACAAAGTAGCCTTAGTTTGATGATGCGTAATCCTACTACTACAGTTCACTACTTTTGGAGGAAATTCGATGATAAGTTTATGAGACCTATATTTGGTGGTAGAGGTTTTGTTCCAGTTGTTCCTGGTTCACCGTCCGCTGAAGAGGACATTTCTTGAACCGCAAGCAAATACTACCTGTTTTGTTTTCATTTTCTGGTTTCAGGTTTAAATATAAAAGATACCACTTGTACGGATGATTTGTTGACTTACAATTATACAATAAATGTGATATTTGAGTTATTGTATTTGAAAGCGCATATTATTGGAATTTTACATTTGCAATATAAAAGCACATATCTTCTATCATGCCATTCTTGTTGCTACATGGAGTATCAGAGATGACAGAATTTGTAGAAAGTTGTTCTATTATATATTTTTGAAAATTTAAAACAGTGAATGCATTGTCTGGTTATATATATCTACATTGGTTCATTTACAACCAACTATAATTGAACATTTTTGAAAAAGTTGCTCTACATACTAATAAAGATGAAAGATATTTGAGAAACACAGAAGGAGTGCCAACCTTTCACTACCATTTACTATGAGTACGACCCCTGCATAATTCATAAATACATGTGATGTGAGTAGGGCAAAGAAAAAGTGACCCAACACAATTCAAAGCAGCAAAGAGGTTAACAAAAATCACCAAATACTAACATGTGAAAGGGTCATACTAACTGTGGCAGAGCTAGATTATTTCTTTGGAAGGTGATGTTTGTAATATTTTTTTTTTAAAAATGCTGACGATGCTCCCGGAGTACTCTTGAAGAACTTTAACTAATTACTAGTTTTTTATGAAAATTTTATGAAAAGGTGTAAAGTCAATGTATTGATATTACTTTTTTTTTTTTTTTCCAAAACATACTTATATTTTATATATATAAAAAATAATTACACATTAATAAAAGGTAGACGGACAACAAGCTGCGCCGCTAACCCTTTTTGTATAGCAAATCCTAATCTTTGAAAAACTACATTCATAGACTTAGGTGCAGGGGCGGATCTACATAGAGGCTGAGTGTGAGTGTGGCTATAGCCACACCAGAATTTTCAATTTTTAATAGGTATATATGTACATTTTTTTTGTTATTTTATTATTGTATTTATATATATGTATAACCGCAAGCATATCATAAGATTGCTCGCGGTCCAGTGGTTTAGGTAGCGCCCCTTTACGCAATTGTTGCGAGTTCAACTCCTGCAGGTTGCGTTTTTGGCTTTTTATTGAATTTTTTACAAAGAAATTGCTTTGTTGTGTTGACTAAAGTTACTGCACATAAGAAATCAAGAATAATTGTTTCAACAATAAAAAAAGAAATCAAGAATAATAGTGTGGTCAAATTAAGTATTTTTCTTAAAGGAGTGATCAATATATATTAGAAAAATCAAATTATACCGGTAAATACATCGACTAATTTGACACTATAATAAGATTGGAGATTTTTCAAAATATATGTAAAGACAGATACTTATTTGAAAATACCGCTGTATAAATTAGGGATATGGACCAATTTGATGTTAAAATAAAATGATCAGCGAAATAGAACGAACAACACGTGAAACTGAAAGCTTGAGAGCAAGGTACAAGGAGTGAAAGTAACTGAACATGCATATAAAAGCTCTTTACAGAAGTAACAAAACTCCACATCGCATTGGCGCATTGCTACTCACTCGACAGCTCAACAAATGTTCAAAATTGTACTAATTAATTAAGCGGTTTAATAAAACCAGATTATGCACGAATTAAGCGGTTTCATCAATTTCTCTAAATTGTACCTTGTAGTTGACTTTTTGTTCCAAATGAGTAGTAACTGAGTAAGCAGAACGCAACTATTAAATAAACGCTACTATTTATGAGGATTCAATATAGCATTCATATTATCCTCTTTTTTTTTTTTTTTTTTTTCTCTGGTGTTGCATAAATTACCGCGATTCCATTCCTCAAAAAACCATAAAATAATTGATTTCGAATTTTCAGTGAAAATCTAATCGAATATGGAAGAGGTTGAGGTGATTCACTCATGGTCTGCTCCAAGATCTCTCAGTACAAGTCTCATGTACTCTTTCTCTCAGGTAATCATCATCATCATCATCATCATCATCGTCGTCGTCGTCATCTTTTTGTTTACAATTTTCCTAATTCAATTCAATTATATGTGGAATTGTTTTTGTTTGAACTTAGAGAGATGACATTGAAGTTCTTGATGAGCCTCTGTACGCGAATTTCCTTCGAGTTAGTGGTTTTGATCGACCTTACAGAGATGACTTACTCTCTAATATGGTACTGTATTTATTTCAATCTCTGTCACTTTATTTTCTCTTATTTCAAATACCTAAATTCTCATTTCAATTGTAACAGGAATCTGATGGAAATAAGGTTGTGAACGACTTAATTTATAGTCCTGGAAAAAACAAGTATAGATTTTGCAAGGTAAATTGCATTCTCCTTTAAGATATGTATATATGCAATAAATGATTTACATTTTTTATTTATTGTCTTAACAAAAAATTACTGTTGCACCTAATTTAGCACCACAAAAGGAAGCAATGTTATGTCAAATGAACAATGTGAGAACGTTTTTGGAAAATAATTTAAATATCTATGAAGAATTGACAGACACTGACATGTTGGCACCGATAAAATTTTGAGAAATGACATAATTCGATGTAATCATATGGTCAGTGTTGGCCACCGATACATGTCGAACACTGGAACACACCTTTGATCAGAAGTGTCAGTGCTACAGAGGTAAATATATAGAACAATGAAATTAAAGACAAAAAGAAGGTATTGCACGTGAGCTGAACTCCAAACCTGCAACCAAAGGGATTGCTCTTCAGTTAGAAAATATAGGACTTGAGAAGCAAATCAGAATCCTGATATGAAAACATATATGAATAGAGAACTACACTTGTTTTTTCACTCTTTTGTTCTCACCTTTGTATTCCACTTCTGTGTCTTCTTTGCCAGCTTCTTAATTCTGAAGCTCTTGTGTGAAGCCTTGTAAAAGTAAATTGCAAATAACAAGATGTAAACTTTTCATATTTGAATCATGCAAATCAAAGGATCTTCAAGCTATGCAATGCATCTAAACATTAGCAAATACTGTAAAAGAAATAATTTGTATTTCTAATCAATGTATTTTTTTGGAAAGAAGTAAAATGGTTGCAAGTGTTTTTGACATTGTGGTGCTAGGATAATGAGTGATGTCTACAGAAGAGATTCGTTTAAGCGTCCATATTGGTAGCGCCATTGTGGATGCTCTTAAGATAGAGGGGAAAGTAGCCCGTTACTTCTGCTTATCCATACTTAATCAATTGTTACCTGCTGCTTCAATATATGCAATAATCAATGAACAATTAAAGTTTAGATACTCTTGTTTTTCTTATATACCAAGTATTTCCTTTATTGTATTTTTTGTTAAAAGACACGTACGTCTTTGGAGAAATAATCCAATCAAATCTTTGTTGGTAGTTATTAGATTTGTGCTATCTATAACTAGATCACTTATCATTACTTTGTTGCCTTCAGCATATATCGAAACAAAGGGTGCTTGGTTTGCCTGAGGATCTACTGAAGAAAGGAAAGCACTTCATTCTCATAAGAAATCCTCTTGACATATTGGTAACTCTTATTTCTATTTATGAATCAGAAAAAGAAAAATGTCATTTCAGTTATTTCTGGGATTTTATCACTAAATAGAAGGCCAGTGCAGTCTACTGTTTCCCATATGCTACTGCAATGGCTGATGATCTGATTGTGTGTCCTCCAGCCATCCTTTGACAAGGTTGTCCCCCCATCGTTCTTTGAGTTGGGTTTGGCGGAGCTTGTTTCTATATATAATGAACTCTCTGAGTTGGGAAAACCACCGCCTGTGATTGATGCTGCAGAACTTCAAAAAGATCCTGAGGTATTTGAGTTTTTTGAGCTTTTTGAACATGCTTGATTCTTATTACTTTAATCAAGTATGAAAACAAGGTCAAGTTGTGTTTCATTGGAATGTGATGAAAATGAACCCAATGAGGACTCAGAATTGGCCAAAATATGTATTTGCCTGTCTTGAGCGATGTAAATATATTTGATTGTAATTTCTTGGTTACAAATAACAAGATTGAGAGTAATTTCTCTCTAGTACTTTAAGCCAATTCATTGAAGTGGGCTGTGGAAATAGAATGTCCATACCCATAGATGAGCAAAATGGAAACAATTGTGATTCTATCGCATCTATTGTTATCTCAACAATTGTGAAATTATCAACCCCCCGGAACAGTCACCAGCACTTCCCCCCCTAACATTTGCTAACACTACACAAGCAGAACTGCCATGAGTTTCATGTATTGGTTATAAAATCATTTGGATGCCAAGATAATTTTTTTATATAAACTAGTACGTATTAGCTAATAGGGAGGGGTTTGATTGCAAGAATATTTATTACACTTTTTCTCTACATTGGTTTAATACTAACAGATGGCAATTTATATTAGCTATTAGTTGCTCTCTAGACCCTTGTTTGACTATAAATATGAAATCTCTGAGTTTCACTGTTAGCATGGAGACTTTTGTCCCCAAAACCACATCTAACATATTTTAGATCAGAGTACTTTTTTTTTTGAGAGGCCGAGAGTATTTTCTCTCAAGCAATTCAAACCATCTAAATTAACTTGGTATCAGAGCCTGGTTCCGATTCAGGGACCTGTGGGTTTTGGGTCCCTATTAAATTTTATTTGGTGTTTCAGAACCTTCTACAAGATCCATTCGGCCACCTGTTATCAGATTTCCGCTATCAGGCCACCCACCGTTTAACTCTACGCACCAAGCCCAATAGTGTTGGGCATATAGGCAATCCTCATGCCGATTTTGTAGGATTGAGTTAGGCCCAACCCAAAATTCTAAGATATGCAAACCTGAATTCCGCTTTAATCTTGCTTCAATATTTTATCTTTTTAATTTGCAGGCTACTTTACGGGGTCTATGTGATGATTTGGAGATTCCTTTTCAACCTGCAATGCTCAGGTATGCAGAGTGTTCATTTTGCAAGTCCTGACATTGTGCTGCTAAATTTTGTCAAAGCATTCTTGATGTTACAAATTTAGTTTATATCGAAACTGCTATTATACAACAATGTTTATGCATACATGGGAAGTGACATCTCCATTTTTAAACTTGACAGTTGGGAAGCAGGTCCAAAACCAATAGATGGCTTGTGGGCCCCATGGTGGTATAAAAATGTACATAAATCTACTTGTTTTAAGGAACAAACAAAGTATCCTCAGGTATGCAGTTGTTTTGTGTGTGCCTTCAGTTTAGTTCCTGTTGTAAGGAGTCTAAGCCATTATATGATTTGCACTAACAACCGATATCTTTTTCAATGTTCGCATCATTGTCTATGACTAGTATAGCTTAATCTTATCAATATTGGAGACAAAGTTGATCTTTTATAGCTATCCCTTTGCCTTCTTTCCATGTAAAAGATTAAATCCCATATAATTTCCTTATGTTTGGTTGGGGCATGGAGGAATTCCTGGTTGATTTTATACTGTGTTGTTATTCCCTTTTCAGCCATTTCCCTTTTCTCTCTATAATTTGTTAGGAGTCTAAGCCATTATATCATTTGCACTAACAACCAATATCTTTTTCAATGCATGCATCATTGTCTATGACTAGTATAGCTTAATCTTATCAATATTGTTGACAAAGTTGATCTTTTATAGCTATCCCTATGCTTTCTTTCCATGTAAAAGATTAAAATCCATATAATTTCCTTATGTTTGATTTTATACTGGTTGATTTTATACTGTGTTGTTATTCCCTTTTCAGCCATTTCCCTTTTCTCTCTATAATTTGTTGGAGCAAAGTCTACCTCTTTACAACATGCTTCGGCGTCATGTAAAGAAGAAGTTATCCCTTTTGAGCTCTCCTTTACCTTCTCCCAACCTTCCAGTTCCTGCAAATGAGAAATTGCTTGCATGGGTTGGTGATGAGATTGTGACACGTGAGAGTGCTAAGGTACTTATTTTACAACATTTTATGGTTTCTTGTAAATAGAATAAGGCATGTGATTTTCGTGATTGAGCACGCATTCTCGTGATTTTAAATTTTTATTCTATGATATATCAGGTTTCGGTGTTTGATTCAGTTGTCCAAGGTGGCGACTCAGTTTGGGAGGGTCTTAGAGTGTATCAAAGCAAGATATTTAAACTTGAGGAACATCTAGACAGGTATGTAGTGTTGCGAACTTGAGAAATTGAAAGTTGATGTATGGTGCTATCATTTTATATATGATGTATAGCTGATTAACTAAACGAGCATAGATTTATTTTTATTCAGTTATGAATTTTGGTTTCATTTCCTATCAATTTGATTAACCTTGTTGATTGGTAAATCATTCTGTTCTGATAATATTATTTATTTGTGAAACCGTGTCTTTATTTATGTAATTGATTTTCGTATATCTTGCCAGGATGTATGATTCAGCTAAAGCTCTGGCTTTTGAAAATGTCCCTTCTCGAGATGAGGTGAGTCTGAAGATGCTTTATGTTCATCCATAACGAGTCGCTGAGAGTGTTACCTCATTTTTTATCCTGATGGGTTCTGTCTTTGATGTTTCTGGATCTTACTGAAAAACCAAGTGCTAAATTCAGTTGTCTTTACTCATGTTTACTGGTTCATAATAATCTGTAGTGATGGATGTAGTTGTAACATATATTGCAGATTAAGGAAGCTATTTTCAAAACCCTAATTAGGAATGGGATGTTTGACAATGCCCACATCCGACTTTCGCTAACACGAGGAAAGAAGGTTTTATTCTCTCAAACTAGTTGTTTAAATTATGTAAATTCTATGATTGTTAATAATTGTAAAATTCTATTGGGTCCTTCATTTGACGTGGAAATGGGCAACATTATATAGTAATGGTAGAGGTTATATGCTCACCAAAGACCTCTAAAACAGATTGTTATTCATAGTGTTCATTTATTATATTGACCTGAAATCTAAATAATGATATAAATATAAAGGGGGCCTAACAAACCCATTTAATGAGAATTATGCAATATGCTGCATGGTAGCCTATTGTTTCACTAGTGCTCACTATATTTTTTACCATTTGCAACCGAAGTTACGACACCATCACTCATATCTAATTCAGTTGGAAAATCCACCACTTATCAGTTCTATGTTAACTTCTTTTCTAGGTTACTTCTGGGATGAGTCCGGCATTTAATCTGTATGGATGCACATTAATTGGTAACAACCTATCCTTCATTGAATAACAATGATACTTGACCAAAATATTTATGTTGTATATAATATATATGCATGTCAATGTTCGCATTATTTAGCAAACTTTTTGGATTGATCTAACAAAACCTGTTCTATCATGTCTCAACAATATGTTTTTCAATTGTACAAGAAATGTTATACTGAAATTGGTTCTTAATGAATTATGTAGTACTTGCTGAATGGAAGCCCCCTGTTTATGATAATGAGCAGGGTATAGTTCTTGTAACTGCCACCACCCGCCGTAACTCACCAAATGTAAGTTTCTTGTTTGTATAATTGTTAATTTGAAGGAGGAAATTGTTATTTCAATAATCTATGCTCTAATTGTTGTCATGATTTTCTTGCTTACGCGTATGAAACTCGCTGATTTTCTTCATTATGATAATTGAAATTGAAGGGTTGTTTGGGATATAGCTTTTAATCAGTAATTCAAAACCAGCAAACTTCCTGTGTGGTTGACATTCTTTTCTGGTCTGTCTAGTTGACTGTTTATTCTCCTTTTTATCTGTTTGTTTTACCAGAATTTGGATTCAAAGATACATCATAACAATCTTCTCAATAACATACTTGCGAAGGTAATTTTCTATTCACCACCTCATGATTGTTTACATATATTAATGCAAAATGGAATAAGTTCTGAGCAGTACTATTCAACACATAATATATATTGTGGGCAATAATTAATATTAAAATATGTAATGTTTACCTAACCACGAGATTTGCTGTTGATCTGGGAGGAGCTTTATGATTTATTATATGTACAGAAACACACATTAATGATTTATTACTAATGAAGGAATTGTAGTACATGAAAATTTGATGAGTACAACTATGGAGAAACCATCGTTTTAACATCTTTTCATGTTAGAATCCTGTCTTTCGGAATAATATTTCATACAGCTTATCAAACAATTGTCGTTATTTGGTCTTGCGCAGGTTGAAGGGAATAATGCAAACGCCGACGATGCAATCATGCTTGACAAAGATGGTTTTGTATCTGAAACCAACGCAACAAACATTGTATGTCTTGAACTTTGACTCAACTGTTATAGAGGTCTTTGTCCTCTAGTTTGCTAATGATATACTAGCAGGGAGGTGACAATTTATATTGATTACATACTCAGTCAATTTAATGCATAGCTTATGCAAAATCATGTCCTTGACAATTTTAAGCGTTCTACCCAAAACGGGAATAAAATCGTGTTAAATATTCTTATTTAAGAATTGAGAAGGATTACAAGATTTTCCTTGTGTTTATTTTTGCACATGGTTTTGCTAGAAACTGACATTGGTAGACTGCATGTACATTTCAACTAATATATTGCTGATTTTATGTAGTTCATAGTTAAGAAAGGCCGTGTTTTGACACCCCACGCTGATTATTGTCTTCCTGGAATTACTCGAGCCACTGTAAGTTATGTAGACTTGCTTTGTTTTATACCAAATCATTTTTCATAAGAAAAATATTGAGTCAAGACCAAAAGAGATCAATATTTTCGGTTGCTATCGCTATTCTATTTTATTTCAAAAAAGAGTTAGTTATAAAAAATATTCAGTTAGTAGCAAAGGTGCAGGTGAACAAAAATGCACCATTTTGGTGGGTAAAACAAACTTTTGAAGGAAAAGGAGTAGAAAATATAAAATTTTAACTTTATACTTTCACTCGGAAGGTGTCAAATTCCTTTTCTATAAATGAGATTTGCTTATTAGCGCAATTTTCTTTTCTGGAAATTAGTATTATATTTTGGTACTTACGGAACTAAGTTTTTCACAATATAAGGTTATGGATCTTGTCGTGAAGGAGCAGTTTATTTTGGAAGAGCGGAGAATCAGCCTGTCAGAAGTGCATACCGCAGATGAGGTTCATCAATAATAATATATACTTTTACTGTAAATCTGTTAATTTTAAAATAAAATAAAAACTGTTTATTTGCTATTGATTAAGTATTTGTTGCTGACTTGTGGAAATGAGGAATATATAGGCAAATGCTACTCCTATATTTCTAGACTTTTTATAACCACACCGTTAGATAACAACACAAGATTGCAATTATTGTGGAATTGAAGTTAGTTCATTAAAAAATAGCAACATTTTTTTTCGTTAGGATTAAAAAATAGCAATATATTAATAACTTACTCTCATCATTTTGACCTAACTAGCTGGTTTCTGATTTTTATATTCTATCTAGGAATGGTAGCAAAATTTTATGTTCACTTCGATATGGGATTCAGTAGTTTTATTTCCATTACATGATCATAATACGGATATAGTATTAGGAATCTGTTAATTTCTTCTATTTGCAATGAATAGCCTTATATTCTCTCCATTGGTTTGAATATTCAAATTTATGCCAAGTTATAACTAGAAGGCTGCATTGCAGGTATGGACAACAGGAACAATGGGAGAACTAAGCCCAGTAAGTGCCTTATACCTTGCAAATTCTTACACTTGTTATTAACACAATAACACAGAAATTTGATGTTCAATTAACTTGGCTAGCTTCTTGCAACCATTTAATAGATAGTACTTTTCTCATATTGATGTGCAAAAAAAATTGTTTGCCACCTCCAGGTTGTGAAGGTTGATGGTCGCACAATTGGTAATGGAAAAGTAGGGCCAATAACTAGAAAACTGCAAGCTGTTTATAAGAAGTTGACTGAAGAGTCCGGCGTGCCAATACAGAACTACCTCTAGACTTGAAAGGTATGCACTATTTTTCTTGTGCTTTTTATACTTTCCAATACCAAAATATTTGGACTTACTTTCACAATCCTATTCCTAATGTATTTCTTTTTTAAAAAAATACGTCGACTATGCAGATGGAACTTGGAAGTAATTAAAAACGGTTGGTGTGCAACTGCTACCAATCTTTGCCTAGCTCTTCAATTTTTCAATCGAGAAAACAAGAATTCATTTGTTACTTCATTTACTCTACCTTTCAGCCCTAGATTAGATTATTAGTTTATAAATGAGTTTATAAATAAGAATGCAGTTTGAAACAAAACTTTCGTTATACAGAAAGGCTATTCCTATCTTTCCTGGTATGCTTTGTGTGTGTATCTAGATCTAGTATCTTTATCTGTTGCTATTTTTCTTCCTCTAGATATACATGTAAAAGTATACAATAGCAATCAAGAAACAAATGAGACCCCTCTCATTAAATCACAGGTGCATGTTGTTGTAAATAAATAAAAACAAATGCATTCGAGAGCCGACAAGAGCTACTTAACTCAATAATTTGATCGCCGCCTTCAACTATGCAGTCGGAACCTTGATGTAAGTGACAATGGTCAATGGCTGGTGTGCCACTGCTACCAATGCCCAATTTTATTGTCTTCGATTTTTCAATCGAGAATAAATATGTATTACTTCATATTCTAACTTTTAGTTCCAGATAAGTAATGCATAAAATTATTAGTTTATTAATGCAATTTGGAAAACATTCCATTTTATCAGTTATCTTCCTTGTATGTTTTGTGTGTCTATCTAGATATGGTATCATGATTATTTTTCTTCCTCTAGATATACATGTGAGAAATATATAAGATTAGAATGGTGTATTTGATTCATTTACTCTACCCATAGGTGAGTAACCTGTAGGCTTGTATATGCAACCTCCACATCAAATCAAACTCTCTCCCTTGTCCATATCCTCTCTTCCCGGTGGGTTCAGCGGACTCCTCCATGGTAGAGATTGTATGCTATATATAGGTGTTGGGTAGTTTAGTGACTTTGTGGCTGGACTGGCACACGACATCGCGAGCTTTGCTTGATAGCTTGCAACTACTATCCCAAAGGAAGTTGAAGGATCAGCTCATTGAGCTCAACCATGAGTTTGACCTCTACTGTCCCCAACTTATTGGTTTTAGCCTGCATGAACCATGAGCCTATGCCGTCACTGTGTTAGTGTCCAAAAGCCACAGTGCTCCTGTTGCTCGAAGAGTCTTAGTCACAACAACCTATAGCATCACTACCACGACGAGTTACCCTCTGTTGTGCACTAGATTCTTTACTACAACTCACACTTTGCCTCTAAGGCATTGTCACACACGATACATCACACTGGTTCAGTGGTCTGGATGGCCTCATCACTATCTTCCTCCATAACTAGCACTCGTTAAGATTTCTCCCAATGGTTTTCACCTACAATTAGTTGTTGAACTCCTAAACCAACCACATCAACACGCCAAGAGCAAAAAGTTAACTAGTTAGTGAGTTAGTTATTACTTAAATTGGTTGAACATTTGGTTAATCTATGTATGAACTGAAATAAATAAATAAAAAGTTGTTAGCTATTTTTTTAATTAAATATTTATTATTTTTTGAAGATTCAAAATGAAAGCAATATTTATGAGTAATGTTTGGTGCTAATTTGTTCTCTTCTAGTTTTGTTAACATTTGTTTAATAATTAATGTTTGGTGCCAATTGATTATAATTTTACAACTGTATACGGACAATATTGTAATATTACTTTTTAAAACATTTGTATAATTCATGATGTGGATGAGATATTAATTGAAAATAAAATCTAAAACTTTCTTATAATGTTAATGGATACTAATTAAAATAATTGATTCTCTCCTAAAAAATGTTTTCAAAAAGTTCATATTATTGCAGTAACGTTGCATTATTTATATAGGGGGCTGAGATTCGAACCCCGGTCATCCCATTTATCCACCTTAAGAGTGAAATTTTTAGCTACCTGACTATTTAACAAAAACAAAAGTCATATTATTGCAAATGTGGAAAAAAATGTTATGTATCGCTTCACCTGAATCACCTCCAAATACATACTATACGATTACCATAATTCATGAAGGCAATAAAACATTCTTTGACTCAATCTGCTGTCGTTTTGCTCTACTTTGTTCTATAGTATTGGCACGTATAACCAAGTTTTCAAGGGTCCTCTCATTTCCTTGTGTTGAGAAAGAAGCGTATAGTGATATTATCAATAATAGTGTGACAATTTAAAGACAGGTTGTTCTTTCGGCTCTAAATTGATCAGAATTCCTCCATATTTCTTCCATGTATGAGATATATATTTTTCGATAGGGTAAATCTTATTAAAAAATATCTTCCAAAAAGTTTTATTAGCAATCCAGGAGACGAAGACCAACCATCCAATTTAAAATCCCATATATTCACTCTGGATTTGGTTCCTTTTTATCAACTATTAGATTATAATAAATTAATAATGCTCTTTATTTTTTCTTCTAGTGATGTTTTGGGATGATATTGTCACAATGTCATTCTGATTGTAATTTCTAGTGACTTTGTTTTTTGCTGCAAAGTCACGTATGTAGTGTGCATATAGTCCATATATTGGACTGTATATTACATGCTGCAATATTCGAGGACTAAATTCTTATTGCATTTCATTTCTTCCTATAGATGCATGCATGTTTTATGCATCTCTTAGAGCTGTTATCCAGGCCTAAAAAATCCATAGTATTTAACCTTATCCAGTTACAAACTTACAAATCATTTTTTTCACACACATCCAGTTGTGAAGGCTAAAAAAATGACTAATTCAAGTATTCAACCAACTTCATTTTTATAGCTTAAAGATTATTTGGTACAAACATAGTAGTGTCCCTCTCTAATCTTCATTATTAAAGATTTTTTAGTTTCATTTATAAGATTTTTTTTCCCAATTCTTAGATATATTTATATATATACATTAGATGAGAGTAATAGGGTATATATGTATTTGATTCAAAATTTAAACCAAAAACATCAATTTTTTCGACCAATTTGTATTTATATTTGATATTGTAGTATTGTTAAAAATTAGAATAATAAATAATGCTCATTAAATTTGATATTTTTTTTCTTCTTATAATTAATTAGGATTAGATTGAGGATCAAGCAAACTTAGAAATAATGCAAGAGAGAGAGGGGATTGGAATCTATATGAACGACAAGGTGAGCACAAGAGAACAAGAAGATGAAAACAAACAGGTGTATTAATTGGAATCTTCTGAGCTACAATTCAGGAGCTTCTTCAACAATCGATGAATCTCTACTATTTATATTACTATCATATTTTGCTCAGCTGTACAATAGGACACTATGACCCTTGTAGGGTATATAGTGTAGTAGAAGGATCATGTGAAATCTGACATTAAAAATAGGTGAATGAGATGGTGAAAAACCATACGGTAAGAGGTTATATATATATATATATATATATATATATATATATATATATATATATATATATATGAGTTAGGATCATATGACACCAAGGTGTCAAATTTAATTTGACACCAAATCTCATCCATTCATTGCATTTAATCCAAAGGTTTAAAATTATCACAAAAAATTTCACATACACCATATATTCTTTGTATCATCAAATTAAAACACTTTTTATCATTATAAATATGTAATCAATCATTTCCTCATTTGTTTCTTCCAAACTATTATAGTTTTATTTTCTTGGTTATAATTTCCCCAATTATTTTTACATGTCCAACGATATTTCTTTGTTGTAATATTTTTCTCTCTTATTTTTTATTTTATTTTCTTTGTTGTAATTTTTTTTGCCTTTCTCTCATGTTCATAAATAACACGTTTTTTATTTTCTATCTTCTTATTGTTGTTTTTATTTTCTTTGTTGTAATTTTTTTTGCCTCCCTTTGATGTCCATAATATTTTTATAATAATGAAATAAACTGGAAAAAAATATTATATTAAAAGAGCCATTAGACTAAAATAAAAGATGTGTTGTTTATTAATTTGAGGCATTATAATAAAAAAATTGTTATTGTAATAAAAGCAATTCCTCGTTTGGATGATATTAGTTTGCAGATATTTAATTGCCAAAATTCTTATATCCTAATATCTTCTCAAATCTACTAGATAGTTAGACAAAATAGGAAACTATTTGATCCACATAAATTACTTTGGTGATTATTTTGAGCCTTTGATTAAATGAAATGAATGGATGTGATTTGCTGTCAAATTAAATTTGACACCTTGGTGTCATTTGATCCTAACTCTATATATATATATATATATATATATATATCAAATTACACCGTTGTAACATTTGAGTGATGTTACATCGCTCAATAACGCTTTAACGAATACAAATTTACAAAATTCACCGTTGGATTGAAAGTTTATATCTTATAGATCATTCGTGTTAACTTTTATAAAAATCTAAAATTGTTTGTTATGTTATTGAGACTCGTCAAAATTAATAGTTTACGCGTTTTTATTGAATACCGTTAATCTTGATTGGTTTCAAGAACATATTAAACGATTTTAGATTTTTGTAAAATTTAACATGAATGATCTATATAATATAAAGTTTCAATCTGATGGTGGATTTTATAAAATTTGTACCTGTTAAAGCACTATTGAGCGGTGTAACATCACTCAAATGTTGCACTGGTGTAATTTGATACATCACTAATAAATATTTTACATGATGAAATTTGAAGCTAACTCTTACCACTCGTATAATATTAAGGGTTTGTCTAACATGTGTAATATTACACTTTTTTTTTTGACGGAAATATTACACATGTTAAAACAATTAAAAGTAGTAACTTTTCCTTAAAAACAATAATTATTTATTCAAAATTTATATATTTAATACGAAGTGCACAAGTTTCAATACAAATTTACTATTTTAATCTTCGCAAATTTGGACATGATAGAAAAATCCTAATATTAATATCACATGTTATAGTTTTGATAACTTATTCAAAGCTTACTCATTATAAAATTAGAAAAACAATTATGAATCTATAATGTTTTGTAGTATTCGACACAAGGGATGTTGTTTATTCAATTGCATATTAGAATAGTATTTTTTTTTTCTTAAACAAACATAATAAGGATATTTGACTTCTATTAGGCACCGTAAGGTAACTCAGCAGTTTAGATCATTCGGATTCGCTATGGAACAAATCTTCAAATTGATAGTGGAAATTTGGTTTCTAGTTATCCTAGGACTGGGCTTATATCGAACCAAAGTTCTTATAACGAGGGAGAGTTGTGTTGTCAACTCTTCCAACACCATGTTAATAAATAAAATAAAATTTTAAACTTACTTTAACCGTATGATATGTAGATTTCCATGCAATATTCTTTTGTTGAGTGTGTTTTTTTACGAGAGTATTTGGAATGCTATTTTAAATTGGCTAGATTTCTTGTGTATGGGTGGTTTGGGGTGTTTGATTTGGTGTTGGTAATTGTGTTATATCACGTTACCTTTTGTTTGTATGTTTCCACGATAATTCCTTTCACTTTTTGTGGAGGAGTTGTCTTTTAATAAAATTTAGCCGATTCAAAAAAAAATTTCTTGTGTTTTACGGTACTAGGCTTCAAGTGATTTGGATAGCAAGTATTTAGTTGTTATGGAATGAGCGAAAAAGTAGACTTTTTGATCAAAAAGAAGCTTCAATAATGCACATATTGTTGATAACGTGAAGCTTCATTGTTGGTGTTGAATGAAAGCAAAATCAATCGATTTCAATAATATATCTTCTTAACCAATGATGGATTCACTCATTGGATTGTGGTTGATTAATTTTGTTTTTCTTTCTGGCTTAATCTTGCTTCTTTGTGTTTGTTATGGTTTCTTTTGGATTTGGTTATTTTCAGTTGTTTTATTCCTAACTATAACTTTTGTTTTCTATTTTTGCACACCTTTGTAGCTGATACAATTTTATTCTTAATATTAATTTGACTTATTCAAAAAGAGGATGGATATATTGACTCCAAGAGTTACTCCACATCCTCACCCTTGATTTTGTATAAATCTAACGGACTAAAATTAATTGTCATTAATAATCATGGACCTCACTTTTCCTAATTATTCCTCACAACATTTATGATTTTCTGTTGGTCAAAATTTATGCTTTCTTTTTATTTTATTCTATCAATTAATTAATGACCAAAATTATTCACGATTTCCTTTGATCAACAAAAGAATTCCATTAAGGAATGACATAGGTCCCTATATTGATCAAAATCATTAGGAAGAAAAAGAAAAAAAGTTCTATTAACGATGGCACATGATATTCTTGATAATGGTTATATGTCCTTAATTATATAAAATCATCAGCAAATAAAATTAAATTCAATCTGTTAAAAAAATCAACAAATTTACCGTGTTCTTCATAGAGATTTAATGTCACTTGACAAATTCATTTTGCTTTCATTGTTTATCTTCAAATCCAAATGGTTAAGATTCTTAAGAAATCATTCTTGCACAATGCACAGGAGATTCAAAAAAATACATGGATTTTTTTATTTTCTTTGTTTTTTCCTTTTTGTTTTACCAATTATTAATTGTAAATTAATGTTGTATAATAGTATGATTTAGGAAAGAATGAATATTGAGTATAATAAAAGGAAACTATAAAGTTGTCAAAGAAATCATAAATGTTGTGAGGGAATAGTTAGGAAAGATGAGGTCCATGATTATTAATGAGAATTAATTATAGTCCATTAGATTTAAACAAAAGGCTTAATTGCAGTTTTGGTCCCCCTATTTTCAATTTTTTGCAGTTTTGGTCCCCCTATTTTAAAACTCGACAGTTTTGGTCCCCCTATCATAATTTTTAACTATAAATTAACGATATGATATGATTTAAACGGCGTGGTATATGATTCGATGATGAAAAAATACCAACATCGATGTAATTGTAAGAAAAATCTTTCATAAAGTTCATTTAAAACATGTTCTATCATCATATTTTAGACAAAATATGTGTTAGGGGGACCAAAACTGTCGAATTTTAAAATAGGGGGACCAAAACTGCAAAAAATTAAAAATAGGGGGACCAAAACTGCAATTAAGCCTAAACAAAATCAAGGGTGAAGATACTCTTGAAGTCAATATATCCCTCCTCAAAAATAGAGTATACTTAAATTGCATTTTTGGTCTCTTAATTTATCACTCATTACTATTTTGATCCGAACTCATATTTTTACTTTAAAATGGCAACTTTTAGCTTAAAAATGACATTTTTGGCCTTGGTGTTTTCTTTTCAAATTTACAATTAATAAGGACAACAAATATTTTTGCCCAAAAATAACTATTTTAGGGGTCAAAATCTAAGTTGGGATTAAATTGCAACAAATGTGATAATTGAGGATAAAAAATTTAAATTTTAAATGAAAGGATTATATTCATGAGTGTATAAAATAGAGATAAAACATACTATTAATTAATGTTTTAAACTTTTAACAGAACTTTAAATAAAGAAGTCACATTTGTTGAAGTCCCTACTCAAATTCACAATCATATATCAATTTACTATTCACAGTTAGAACTTAGAACTTGAGACTATATATATATCCTTACACACTTTCACTTATAGGGAGCTTGGTGCACTTGGTTATATACTCAAATAATCATTTCTCATCATACCATTTAATAAGTTGAACACAAAATTTAGCACATAGTGTGCATGCATATATAACTTTATCTTGGAGATACTCAATAACCCCACCACCATTATTCAAGTTCCCTTTTTTATTTTCTATCAAAAAAAATTCAAGTTCCCTTTATATTTTCCATCAAAATAAAAAGTTCCCTTTATGTTTACATAGGGATCCGATATATGACTATCGTGTAAGTACTTTATGAGTCCATAATTCTTCCAATGTGGTAATGATTTGCATATTTTAAATGAGTTATTGTATAATCCACAACCGAAGTAAGTATTTAAATATGAGCTTCCAAATGTGATAAGTTGTAAGAGTCACATATCGTATTGCATGAGATAGTCTAAATATAGATTTATAAATAGAAATAATTTTTATTTTATAAATTTATTTGGTAAGGTTGAATTATGTTCAACCCAAAAATACTAATTTGATATTAAGATTTCCTATAAAATTCGTTAGACTACTTGTTCTGAAGTCTTGGCTATTTGACGCACACCAAGTCAAATAGTGTGCGAGAGGATATGTTAAGAGCCCCACAAATAATAAAATTCGATAAATTAGTTTTTGTGTCTTATAAAATTCCATAAATTAGTTTCAAAAGTTGAAAGGAAGATACTTTCTTTATACCAAAAAAAAATAAAATTAAATGGTTTTACATGCAAAAAATTATTTTTATTATTGAATCAATAAATTACACAAATTATTCGATTAAGCGAAATATAATGAGACAAATTGATTTAAGGATATAAAAAATTGTGCATGGTGTAAGCTTTTTCTTTTTTTTTTACCAAATTGTAAACAATTTTATTTGCGAAAATAATTCTAGACACAAAAGTTGAGAATTCTTCTATAGTCTGTAGTCTATACTACATACATAGAAAGATTCTTGGAATTTTCTATCAAAGGAAAAAGTAAAATAAAAAGATTCCTGGGTTTAGTTTAGTAAATTTGATAATGATGATAAGGGTAGCCCCATTTTTTGTTGTTGTGTGTGAAAAATAATTTTCAGAGAGAAAGCTTTATTTCTTTTGGAACTTCCTCAGCACCTTTCCCCTGCTGTTCAATCCTACTACTTCTTAGTACAAACTACAAAGTAGGTGTGTCTCCTTTGACAGTTATACTTTCTATACAAGTCCAACACATAATAATAATATAATACAAGACTTTTAATTAAATGAACAAATATTTTCTTTTAATTAAATTTTCTATACTTTCTATACTTTCAATATAATTTTTGTAATTTTTAAATGAACAAATATTTTCTTTTAATTAAATTTTACTAAATAATATAACATCCAATTTAGTGCATGTTCAAAGTTATAGCGAATCTAATTTTGTTAAAATTTTGAATAATTTTTATTAAAATTATAATAAAATATCGTAATTCTACAAAATTCATCATCAATTCTGACAATTTAAAAACATAGAATCAATTAGGCCCTACTAGTATCTTATGACATGCATGTCAGTTATCAATTTCAAGTTGATACTTGTTATTTCAGATTTCAGATATTACAAAGAGACAAGAATCATGAGTCAAAAACAATATATGGGGGAGATTTTTTTGTTTGTTGTCATAAATTCTTTAAACCATGAAAGCCAAATAAAAGAAAACAAAAAAAATAAAAAACAAATAAAGACTATTAAATTTATGTAACAAGAGCCTAACAATCTTGATCTTTCATTCTCAATGTTCTTTTGAGAAATTGTCAATTTTTTCTACTTTGACAATTTGGCTTATGGTTATGATTATGAAGCAGACAAATACTATACCAATTTCCAACAAAGGTAGGTAGAATTGAGTTGACCAAAAACATGGTAGATTTGTCCCAAGCACAATAAACCATAACCTTCTCCAATCCAACCACAAAGGATCTAGGAACTAATTATAACAACATATTAATAACAACATAAGCATTGAATAAACCAAAAAATTCCCCCAAGGAGCCTACAATACTATAGATTAATAAAAGATGAACAAACATTGCAATAATATTGGGCACATCTCTTGTAAGAGGAAAAAAGATAGAGATAAGTTATAATGTTAAAAAACCAAATGAAGTTGAATCTTATAATTCAACATTGTTCTTGTTGAATCTTATTCACCATTTGATATACAGCTGTAGCTATATCATCCACTGATCCCAACTTGCAATCATCTTCAACCTAAATAAAAATATATAAATTTATTCAATACATTTTCACTTTAAAAGCACTTCCAAAATTGTCCAAAAAATCAAAATCTACTACAACAAAAAGTCAGAAATAAGTCAATAAGTCCTAGCTCAACCGAAAAAAAATACCAAAATTGTTAGGCCGGACATCATGACCAGGTAGGTTTTGAACTACAACTTCTCACTTGTGTGTTTGTGAGTTCGTGATGGTTTTGTCATTTCGTTTATATAAAGAAAATAGTCAGAAAGAAGAAAAACACAAACCTTAACACTGAGAGAGTAGAGAACAATTTCACCAGTAGTGGTAACATTTAGATGCAAGATTGTGAGATGCATGTTATGCAAACTAGATACAATTTTCAAGAGCTGTTTTGGTCTCTTTTTTGATCTTATTTTGATATTTGCATGGCTTTCAACCATTGTCACTTCTATGTCAGCAATGCAAGACTGAATCTCATCAACTTTTTCACCAATGGTTGCTTCAGAATTAGAACTACTACCACACACACCACTACTACTTGTTGAATACTGTGGAAATGTAAAGAACTCAGAAAATGGTTTGTTTGATCCACCAACATCATCAGATTTCACCTCTTCTTCTTTCTTAGCACCAAGCAAATGAAACTTGTGTTCAAGCTCTTTAACAAAATTAATAGCACCTCCAATTATAGAAGCTTGATCACCCTGAATACACCAACAATAAAACAAACAAACAAACAAACACACTTGTCTTTTTAGTCAAAAGATAAGTAAAGTCTGGTTCTTAATCAGAATTTGAATTCAAGTTCTCCCGAACAATTTGACATCATCTGAAGCTCACTCAACTCAGAAAAAAATAATGTTCAAGTAGGAAACATACCAAGAACATGTAATTGTTGTAATCGTGGTGAGTTTGACAAAATCAGAAATCATAATAACATTCAATAAAATATAAAGTATAATTTTAACCAAAATCACAGTGACACCGTGATTCTGCCAAAATCACATTCAATAAAAGCATATACTAAGTGCATATTTGGTATGATGGTAGGTTTGTCAAAATCACAGTGTTCAACGTGATTCTATCAAACTCGACCATCGTGAATATATTAAGTGATTATATGTAAGTAGTAATTAAGTACCCTTTGGATGTAAGATTCTGGCATTAGAGAACGAAGAACAGCAAGATACTCATTCATTTGCTTTCTCCTATTGCGTTCAACAGTAATGTGAGTCATTCTCTGACTCTCAATTTCTTCTTTGTTTTTTCGGCTTCTTGCTCTGCGCCTTTTCGGACGAACAAACGTGTTGATGGAAGGCGAGGTATCGAAGTTTTGAGTGTTATTAGTGTTACTACTTGGATCCGTAGTAGTTTCTTGAAGTTCATTGAAATGGGGTGGTGAAAAAGTATTGTTATTCCAATCTCCATAATAAGGATAATCGTTGTTCTCTGTTTGGTTTTCTACAAAACAGAAAGATCTTTGTTCATGTTCTTGTTCTTTTGCAACAAGGTTGTTGAAGTTGAAGTTGTAAAAATCTTTGTTGATTCCAAAACCAAAAGGGTCTTGTGTTTGTGGATAAACCACTGCTTCTAGTGCCATATCTTTCACTCTATCTCTTTCCTCTTCAGGTAAACACATAACAATCAATCAATTTTTTTGTATATCCTTTCAAAGGGGAGTGGAAGATGATGATGATGATGATAATGAAGAAAATATAAAGTGCTTTTGGGCTTATAAAGGACTTGTTCAAGGATACAACAATGGACAGTGATTTTTGCACGTGAAATTCTATTAAATTAAATCTAATACATACATATATCATTAACTTCACACAGTTAAATAATAATAATAAAGATATAATTTACCAAGATTAATTGAATGATGGTTGGTTGTTAGATAAAATCAAAACAATTGCAATCAGTATAAAGTATTGGTTACTATTTAAGACTAAGTAACAATATTAACTCATGTCATTACAAATCTACAACTTGCTATAATTTGAGTTTAAAGATTCAACATTTTAAATTATAGTACTAAATTATATCTTAATTATTCACTAAGGATGATGAATATTTTTATAGACTTGCATGAGAATGTGACTACTCTAAACAAATTTTCAATGTTTTTTTTTATTTTTACACGAACAAATTTTTAATACGACTAATGTTAAAGGAAAATATGTGATAATCAGTCATCCAATAGGTGTGTATAGTGTTGATTATTTTTACCAAAAGGATGTACTTTTTCAAGCTTATTATTAAAGGAGTGTAGTTATCAAATAAATTACTAAAATGGTGTAAGTTGTCAATGTCATATACGACTTACTGATGACAGAAATTTCTATGGTATTTTTAGTATTATTATTAGTAGTACAATGACCAAGACAGGCCCAAATACGAAGGAAAACCTACAAAAGCAGGAAAAAGCATCAAGACAAGGTCCAAGATGCCAAAAGACAAGAAAAAGCCCAAAAAATGAAGAAAATGAGCATTCCATCGCAGCACGATAACTTCCATCGTGCCACGATGGAAGCTGCTTGCTCGCCAAGAAAACAGAAGAATAAAATCTGAAGAAAATCTGTTCATCGCAGCACGATGTGTGCCATCACAGCACGATGACATAACTTGGCGCCCAAGCTGATGAAATGCATATGATCAGTTATAAAATTGAACTGAATCTTCACATCGCAGTACGATGGCTTCATCGTGGTGCGATGCCTTGCTGATGCCCATTACGAAAATTATAAATAGAGTCTTTCATTCATTGTTTTATTCATTCAGAAATAGTAGAACACTCTCTACTATAAGAAGAGGTTCAGAGGAGCTCTATTGGGCTTATTTTTCTCCCTTTACGGGAAAACTAACTCAGCAAGGTATGTTTTCTTTAGGCTTTTATGTTTAGGTTATAACTTCTTTATTGTAATTTAAATATGTAGTCTTTTGTAATAGATGCCTTAGGTTGTGGTGGAGAAGATGAACTCCCCAATGGATATTTTGTTGGAACAAAGTGGGTCTGACATAAATCTCTAAGTTTTTAATTGGTTTTGATGATAACAAAGTATTAAAATTGCAATTGGTATTACTAATGATTGTTCTTGTGTGCAGAATTATAAGTTAAAATTCATTCAGAAGCACTACGAACAAAAGCAGAGAAGCCAGGCTTAGAAGCTCCGAAAGCGTATCGCTGATCATCAGAAGCTTAAAATTCAAGTGCTGAAGTTAGTGGCTCTGAGGACAAAAGCTAGACTCTGAGAAGTTCAGAAGCTGAAGACCTTAAGAAGCTACGACAACAGACTCTGAAGCAAAAGGAATTTACGTCACTCAAGAACTGACAGAATCAGAATCAATGATTGAAGAACAATCTACTTAAGGACTCTGTCATATCCACGGGAAGGAATATTCGTTGGTACAACATTAACCTTATCCATAAGTGGAGCGCATTTGAGGATTGTACAATCGTACTATTATTACTCAAAATGGTTGAGTGATATTTCAAATTGCTAGGTAGTGGAATTGGATTTCTTTACTAAAGAAGGCAATATACAGCTATCAATTGTACGAGCAAATTCCAGCTGACACCTTATCTCTTTGCAACGGTCATTACCATTCCATTCAAGTATAAATAGAAGACTCAAATGGAAGAAATGACTACTGTTCTATTACTGCGTTTAAGACTCTGAAACATTCTGACATTACAGCTTCTATCTGTCATTCATAGTCTTAAGGCAAATCTGTGTTGTATTTTGTAAACACCTCTGATAGTATATCAAGTGTTCATTAACATTCATTCTTATTCTTAAGTTTGTTTGAGAAGTCTCTTGTTAGTTGTAACTTGAGCATTTGAGAAGTCTCTTGTTAGTTGTAACTTGAGCATTTGAGAAGTCTCTTGCTATTGTGCTTGAGCATCTTGTAATCTTGTGAGATTTTAGTGAGAAGCCCTTGGAAGTGCAAGGGGACTGGACGTACTCTCGATTTGTGAGAGGAACCAGTATAAATTCTGTGTCTTTCTTTCTCTCCCTCTGTTTCATTATTGTTTTGTGTTTAATCCGCTGCAAACTTAGTTTTTATTTGAGAAAAATTTTTAACTTTTAAAACACAATTCAACCTCCCCTTCTTGTGTTTTTCCACCTTCAATTGGTATCAAGAGCTAGGTCTGTTGCCTAACTCACCTTACAGTGAAATAGTAAAAGATCCAAAGGAAAAACATGACTGACGCTGCTGGAAATGATGGAGGAAAGAAAAGTAATGAGATTCCATTTGATTATGACACAAGCTCAAACGATAGGAAGTCTTCTGACAGGATTCCATTTTTCAATGGAAATCCTACTTCTTACCCATTCTGGAAAACAAAGATGTATAGTTATATCATAGGTATTGATGTTGATTTGTGGGATTTGGTAGAAGAAGGCGTTGTCTTTGACAACATGGATAAAGAAGGAGTGGTTAGCCATCAACATAGAAAATCTTTCACACCTTCTCAGAAGCTAGAGTACAAGAAGCATCACAATGTAAAAGGTATGATGACTAATGCGATTTCGCATGATGAGTATCTCAAAATTGTGGATAAAAGAACTGCTAAGTCTATTTGGGAGTCTATGAAATCTAAATATGAAGGAAACAAACAAGTTAGAAAGGCTAAAGCAAACTTGTTAGTTCATCAGTATGAGTTGTTCAAGATGAAGGATAGAGAGGACATTGAAGCTATGTTTTCTAGGTTTCAAATTTTGGTATCTGGACTTCAAGTACTGGACAAGAGTTATACTACTACTGATTATGTTAGAAAGATACTCAGAAGCCTACCCCCAAAGTGGAGACCTAAGGTGACTGCTTTTCAAGAAGCCAAGGATTTGGATCAAGTATCCCTTGAAGACCTGATTAGTTCATTGAAGACTCATGAAATGGAGTTAATGACTGATGAGTCAACCAATAAAATAAAAGGGATAACCTTAAGTTCTAAGAGTTCATCAAAGGCTCTGAAAGCTAAGGTTATAGAATCTGAAGACGAAGCTTCTGAAGAAGGTCATGAGGTTGAGTCTGAAGATGAATAAGAAATGGTGCTGATGGCTGCTAAAGTATCTCAATGGGCAAAACGAAGCAAGAAATATGCAGGAAAGTTTGGAGGTTCTTCCAAGAAAGTTGGTGCTACCAAAGAGAAAAAGGGAAGAACAAAACAAGTGCTTTAAATGCAACAAGCCTGGACATTTCATTGCTGACTGCCCAGAAAATCAGAGTAGATCATCCAAGAGAACTTCTAGCAAGGAAAAATATAAAAGTAAACTCAAAAAGGGGTTTCTTGCAACTTGGGAAGATCTAGATAAAGACTCAGACTCTGATGGAGATGAAGAAGCCAATCTGGCTCTGATGGCAACTACCTCTGATAAAGAAAACTCTGAGCATGAAGCAGATTCAGACTCAAAAGATGAAGATGAGGTACTTGCTCAACTCTCTAGAACTGAATTAATAGATTCTTTAAAAGATGCCTTAAAACTTGTTACAAAAAAGGCAGGGGAATGTAAGGTCCTTAAAAAGGCCTATAACAACCTTACTGAAAAAACAAACATAATAGTTGAAGAAAATGAGTCTCTTAAAAGTAGAAACACATTTCTTGAAACTCATTATGTTTATAATGATAAAGTTCCTCCAGAGCATGAATTTGCTCTTCAAGAACTTCTTATCAATGGCATGCAAAGAAGTAAGATAGCATCTTTAATTTATCATGTAAGTAGGAATAGAGGTGAAGGTCTTGGATTTTCGCGTTTTAAAGATAATCCATTATTTTCTAAACCCTCTAACATTGATAAAACTAAACCCAAGGCTGTCTTTGTTAAAAGTCAATCAGAAGTCAGGAGTGCATCAGACTCTGAAAAGACATCTAAGTCAGAAGTAAAGAAGTCAGAGGCTCTGAATGTTAAAATCTCAGAACCAAAGACTTCCAAACCTCAGACTAATGTAAGACCAAAAGAGACTCTGATACACACAAGAGCTAAGTCTAAGAGTTATCCAAAGCCCAAAACATTTTCAAAAAGGCTTGATAATTCTAGAACTTCTGACAGATCTTTCAAACAAAGACCACCTAAGGCAATTAAGACTAACTCCAAAGGACCCATAAAAGTATGGGTACCAAAGTCTGAGATTGTATTTGCTTCAGATCTGCACTCCAGGAAAGGAAAAGCAGCAGTCCTGGTACCTGGACAGTGGTTGCTCACGACATATGACAGGAGAAAGGCATATGATCCAAACCCTAACTCTGAAAGAGGGAGGCACTGTGGGGTTTGGAGGAAAGCAAAAAGGGAAGATCATTGGGACATGTACAGTTGGTAATTCATCTTTATCTATTAATAATGTATGGCTTGTTGATGGCCTTAAACACAATCTACTGAGCATTAGTCAATTTTGTGACAGTGGATTTGTGGTGATGTTTGATAAAGATGCATGTACTGTAACTAGAAACTCTGATAAGTCTGTAGTATTCAGAGGCCTAAGGAAAGGCACTGTTTATAAGGTCAATCTGTCAGAACTCACAGAGCAAAAGATAGTATGTCTACTATCTCTGAGTGATGAGAAATGGGTCTGGCACCAACGCTTAGGTCATGCTAACTGGAGAGTAATCACCAAGCTCAGCAAACTAAGCTTGGTTAAAGGCCTACCCAATCTCAACTATCACTCAGATGCTCTGTGTGGTCCTTGTCAGATTGGGAAGATTTCTAAAACTTCTTTTAAACCCAAAAACATTGTCTCCACCTCGAGACCTCTTGAATTGCTTCACATTGATTTGTTTGGCCCTGTTAGTACAGCCTCAATCAATGGGAAGAAATATGGACTTGTCATAGTTGATGATTATAGTAGATGGACATGGGTTAAATTCTTGCGAGTAAAAGATGATGCATATGATGTGTTCAACATCTTCTGCACACAAGTACAGAGTGAGAAAAGTCTTAAGATCCTAAGGATCAGAAGTGATCATGGTGGTGAGTTTGAAAACGAACCATTTGCAACTTTCTGTGAAGATCATGGAATTATCCATGAGTTCTCTGCTCCTAGAACACCACAACAAAATGGTGTTGTAGAGAGAAAGAACAGGTCTTTACAAGAGATGGTGATGACAGGAATTTCTACGTCATTTTTAGTATTATTATTAGTAGTAAAATGACCAAGACAGACCCAAATACGAAGGAAAACCTACAAAAGCAAGAAAAAACATCAAGACAGAGTCCAAGATGCAAAAAGACAAGAAAAAGCCCAAAAAGTGAAGAAATACAGCATTCCATCGCAGCACGATGTGTGCTATCGTGCCACGATGAAAGCTCCTTGCGCGCCAAGCAATCAGAAGAAATAAATCTTGAGAAAATCTTTCATCGCAGTACGATGCCCTACAACGCAGTACGATGATGTTACTTGACGCCCAAGCTGATGAAATGCACAGGATCAGTTATAATTCTGAACTGAATCTTCACATCGCAGTACGATGGCCTTATCGTGCTGCGATGCCTTGCTGAGGCCCATTACGAAAACTATAAATAGAGCCTCCCATTCATTGTTTTATTCATTCAGAAATAGTAGAACACTCTCTACTATAAGGAGAGGTTCAGAGGAGCTCTATTGGGCATAGTTTTCTCCCCTTATGGGAAAACTAACTCAGCAAGGTATGATTTCTTTAGGCTTTTGTATTTAGGTTATAATTTCTTGTAATTTAAATATGTAGTCTTTATAATTTATGCCTTAGGTTGTGGTGGAGAAGATGAACTCCCCTATGAATATTTGGAGTCTGTGATTGAGTCTAAGTTATAATAAATGATATTTAGTAATTATGTTTGTTATTTACTTTCGTGCACTTTAATAACGTATTCTCGTAATCTGGCCGGATAAGCGGGAGCGCCCATAGAATTGATATCAGGTTTTGACTTGGTATTAGTCCGGAACTCGTAGTAAATAATGCTAGGTGTATAGAGACGGTAACATCCTGAACTAGTCGTGAACTGAGCGGTTAGAGGAGGAATCATGCACTAGGTGTGATCTGAGCACTTAGAAGATGAACAGCCCGATACTAAGACCTAGAGGTTAATTGGTGAAGGTTATAATGCATGTTCATAAACAACTCACTTAGTAATTAAGGTATGTGACACATCGAGGTTAGGCTCTCGTAGGTACCTTAGTTGTTAATTTAGGGAAACTTTAATAGACATAGTGTAATAGTAAGGTATTACTATAACAAGGATAATTCACCGCCGAACATAATCTAAGTAACTATGTTATATACCGGTCATGCCAAATATGAAGAAGGGAGGGAGTCCAACCACCATACCTAGCCTTTATATTTCTTGAATCTATTATTTATACATTCCGCATTTATAATTCTGCAAAACATTACCCTATTTTTATAAAAACCTTGTTCCAAAAACCAAAGCGAATGCAAACTATCACAAGCTTAAATAACGCTAGTAAAGCTGCGGCACGATCCCTGTGGATACAAACTCATTCTAGACACCTAGAGTGTGAATTATTACTCGACGACAGACTGGTGCACTTGCCAGACCGTAGTCAGATGGCAAGAACCATGATGCATGAGACTAAACTTGCTAAGCACTTCTGGGCAGAAGCTGTGAATACAGCTTGTTATATTCAAAATAGGATCTACATCAGACCTATATTGAATAAAACAACATATGAACTCTTCAAAGGAAGAAAACCTAACATCTCTTACTTTCATCAGTTTGGATGTACTTGTTACATCTTAAACAACAAGGTCTATAAAAAGAAATTTGATGCCAAAGCTTGTAAGGGAATCTTTATAGGTTACTCTGAACGCTCAAAGGCATACAGAGTGTATAATTCTGAAACTAACACAGTGGAAGAATCTATACATGTAAGATTTGATGACAAAGTGCCTGACAATAAAATGTCAGAACAAGATGATAGTTATGCAGGAGTCCCATATCAATACAACCATCCAGAAGCTGAGAAAATATCAGAAGCTAATGAAACTTCTGAAGCTGAAATGGAAGTAATCTCTGAAGGAGCATCTCCCATAGAAGCATCTGAAGAACATGATGATATCTCAGAAGATGAAATGCAAGAAAATGTTGAAGCTCCAAAAAGGAAATTCAAATATAAATCATCACATCCAGAGGATCTCATACTTGGAAACAAAGAGAGTCCAAGAAAAACAAGACCAGCTTATCAACAAAATGATTCATTATTAGGACTTATATCTATGATTGAACATAAGAATGTTGATGAAGCCTTAACTGATGATGGATGGATTGTGGCAATGCAAGATGAGCTCAACCAATTCCAAAGAAATGATGTGTGGGATCTAGTGCCAAGACCAACACATAAGAACATTATTGGAACCAAGTGGGTATTCAGAAATAAACTCAATGAACAAGGTGAAGTTGTGAGAAACAAAGCTAGACTTGTAGCACAAGGCTATAGTCAGCAAGAAGGCATTGACTTCACTGAAACTTTTGCTCCAGTAGCAAGACTGGAAGCAATCAGGTTATTGCTATCTTATGCTGTGAATAAAGGAATTACCTTATATCAAATGGATGTTAAGAGTGCTTTTCTAAATGGTGTTATTTCTGAAGAAGTGTATGTCAAACAACCCCCAGGTTTTGAGGACTTAAAAAAAGCTGAACATGTTTTTAAACTTAAGAAATCACTCTATGGTCTTAAACAAGCTCCAAGAGCTTGGTATGAAAAACTGAGTAATTTCCTTTTAGAAAATGGTTTTCAAAAAGGTCAAATTGACAATACACTATTCAGAAAGACAACTAAGAAAGACATCTTAATTATTCAAATATATGTCGATGATATAATTTTTGGTTCAACTAATGCTTCTCTATGCAAGAATTTCTCCAAGCTTATGCAGGATGAATTTGAAATGAGCATGATGGGTGAGCTTAAATTCTTTCTTGGAATCCAAATCAACCAAGGAAAAGATGGAACTTACATTCATCAAAGCAAGTATACAAAAGAGCTTCTGAAGAAATTTAATCTTGAAGATTGTAAGATAATGTCAACACCCATGCATCCTACAAGCAGCTTAAGCAAGGAAGAAATTGGTAGCAAAGTGGATCAGAAGCTATATAGAGGTATGATTGGTTCTTTACTCTATCTAACAGCTTCTAGACCTGGCATTTTATATAGTGTATGTCTATGTGCAAGATTTCAATCAGATCCTAGAGAACCTCATCTAACTGCTGTTAAGAGGATCTTTAGATATTTGAAAGGAACAACTAATCTAGGACTTCTTTATAAAAAATCCCTAGATAGTAAGCTAGTTGGATTCTGTGATGCTGACTATGCTGGGGACAAGATTGAGAGAAAATCCACTAGTGGAAATTGCCAATTTATTGGTGAGAATCTCATATCTTGGGCCAGCAAGAGACAAACAACTATTGCTTTGTCTACAGCAGAAGCAGAATACATCTCAGCTGCTAAATGTTGCACACAGCTTCTCTGGATGAAATATCAGTTAGAAGATTATAACATAACTGAAAGTAGTATTCCACTCTATTGTGATAATACTGCTGCCATTCATTTATCTAAGAATCCAATTTTACATTCCAGAGCTAAGCATATTGAAATTAAGCATCATTTTATAAGAGATCATGTTCAAAAAGGTACAATAGATATTCAATTCATTGATACTGACCATCAATGGGCTGATATATTTACTAAACCTTTAGCTATTGAACGGTTTGATTTTATTAAAAAGAATTTGAACATGCATTTTATCTCTGAAGAAAACTAGCTCTGAGATGTAAAATAGAACCAGGGTCTGAAACTTCTTCAGAGTCTCTAACGCTCAGAGCCTCTAATAAGAAACTCTGAGTGTAGGAAGTTCTGAAGAATAACATGTTCTGATGAGGTGTTAAATACTAATGAGTCAGACACTGAACTAAGCGAAAGTGAAACGTTTTGTACTAGTAAGTGTAAAACAGTTGTCCTTACGCGTGTCAGTTTGTTATCCTCTCTCTAGCACGTGTCTAGATTCTGATTGGATGGAGAACAGTTAATGATGAATTTACAGTTAATAAAATTTAAATTTAATTTTAAAACTGTTCGCGCTCCCTCCTTTGGTTTGTTTTCTCTGTGTATATGTGTTACTTGCTAAATATAGTCACTCCACTAACATAGCACAACTTTTTACACAAATCACTACCTACACGAACCCTAAAACCCAGAATCCCATATTCTCTCAACATTCTCAAAATTTCTGCAACAATGACTGCTCACCCGTCTCGCAACATAGTTCAACGACCTTTCAACCCTGAGTTACCACCAGTGATCGACTTAAACTCTCAAGCCTCACACGAAGAACCCCCAAATTCAAATGACTGTGGTAGAGAGGCTATGGAATTCCTCACTGAAAAGTTTGAAGTTAAACGGTATTGATATACAGCATTTATTCTATGATCAACAATGGGGTAATTATTTTGACATGTTAAATGGGTTTGTATACTACGACATCGTCAAAAAGTTTTGGAACAAGGCAACTGTATTTGATGAGTTCAATGCTGATGAGGAAGTTAGAAAATTAGTTGCAAATGATAAGAGTCTAAAAGGAAAGACAAGAGTTCAATTGGGGTTAAGACCCTTCAAAGGAAAAGAAATTAGGTCTAACCTGCTGGGTATCAATGTATTGATCACTCAAGAGCATGTGGCAAAGGTCCTAGGTTTGGATAATGAGGGTGAAAATGTTAATCAGTACAAAGTGAAAAGTAAATATGCTGATTCTATCAAAGAAGATCTCTACCCTGCTGGAAGAAGAGATTCTGAACTTGGAAAGACTAAGTTCATGAAGAAAGAGTTCAACTTTTCCTTCAAAGTTTTTCTTGCTTCTATTATTACAAGAGAAGGAGGAAAGGATACAATCTCTTGGCCTCACAGGCATTTTCTATGGTTTATGCATAGAAGAGTGAAGACAAATTTGGCTGGTTTGTTGTTTGAGCATCTCTGTTGGGCCATCAATGAAAGCAATCATAAAGCAACAGCAACAATTCATCATCCAAGGTTGATCTCAGAGATAATTCAACAAACAAAACTGATAGAGATTATGAGGACCAAGGAAAAGCTAAGAGTCTTCTGTACTGCAAAGTTTGATGCAACCATCTTAGTGAATATGCAGCTGGTTAAGAAAGAAGACTTAAAGAAGCCAGAACATCCTCTCAAGAAGATCTGGGAGACATACTTCTGGTGTGATGGATTCACAACTATCTCAGAACATGACAATGATGATGTCATTGAGAACTTCTTAGAAATGGTGAGAGAAGAGACTGGAGAAAGGGTTGATAGAAGCATGGTAGTTGGTGTACCAGAATGGGACATTTTCAATGGTCCTAAGGATATTACAAGGTCAAAGAAAAAGCCAACAGTGTTTGAGCAAGCAATGATTGAGGAAGGTTCTGAGGATATTAATGAAAGACAAGGTGAAGACACTGAGCATGATAGTGTTGATGAGATGGTGGATACTGCTGAGGAGATAATTGAGGTCTCTAAAAGTCAAGAGGTTAGAGCTGAGGCTACAGCTGCTCAGAAGGATATTGGAACCTCTGAGAATCAAGAGAATATAGTTGCTGAGGTAGTTCAAGATGCAAACATTGAGAAGGAGAAGAGAAGCAAGAAGAGGAATGAAAGACATGCAGCTTCTGAAGAAGACAAGCCTGTCAGAGCTGCTAAAAGATCAAAGACTTTAGCTAAAAAGTCTTCAAAGAAAGCTGCTGGAACTCAAAAAGGTACTGTCTCTGAGCCTAATATTAAAAGCAATGTTAAAGCTCAAAATTTACCTACTCCTAGCTCAACCATAGACATGTCAAAACCTATATCTATGATCCTACCCAATCAAACCCATCAGACAATAATTGTATCTTTATCATCTGACTCATCATCAGAAGGTACACTCATTGACTCTAGCAGTGAAACCATATCAGAAATCATCAAAAAGGCACCAAAACCAAAACTCCTCCACCCAAAGGAATTGTCTCTGAAGATAATTCTTTCTTAGACCATCTTACACCACATCTTTCTGGTGATGCTTTTACTTCATCAAACCTCAACTCCCCAAATCATCCTATAAACAAATTTGTGAATGCCACCACTGAAACATTTCAAGAACCACCCATAATCACTGTTCAAGCACCACCCCTGCATTTTGCTGCTCCTGAAAAAGATAATCCAAACACCATCATCACTTCTGAACCTGAAAAACAAACATCATACCTGAACCACCCCTTCAGATTGATGAAATATCACAACCTGAACCTCACACTCCTCAACCAGAACAAAACATCACTGAACCACTTTCTGAACATATTCAAAATCCACCCTCTGACCAATGTGATGACACTCCCTCTGACAATCAAGAGCATCACATTCCTACACCACCCACACATTCTGAAACCATTGAAAATGATACACTCCCATCATCACCCCTCTCTTATGGTCCAAATTACGAACCATTGACCATAAATGACCTAAGCATACCTGTTGATTTTGCTCTACCTATTCTTGAGACCCTGTTAAAACAAGATATCAATATTGATGATGATCTTGCAACAACCTCTCAAAAACCTTTCATTGACCTGAGCAAAATCAAAATCATTCCTCTAAAGAGAAAGAAACCTGAACCTACCATTCCCTTTGACAGAAATCATCCCTTTTTCAATTCCAATTCTGAACCAAACCTTGAGCTTTTAGATAATGCTATTAGTATTAGTCTTAAGAAACTCAAAGGAATAGAAGAAGAGGTACTGATTTTCCCTTCAGATGTTGATGCAAAGATAAGGGAATTGGAAGACAAGTTCAGTCAGTGTCTAAGGCTCTTGGGAGGTTATGTGAAGAACAAAATTCAAGGTAGAGGAATGAATGCTGTGACTCAGATAATGGATGCTGCTGCACGATCTCATGCTCCTAGGCTCACCTTCTTTAATCATGAAGAGGAGTGTCAACGACTAGAACTGCTAGCTGCTGTGAATGAAAGTATAAGAACATCTCTTGAAGCAGCTAAAAGGTTAGCAGAAGAGGAAGCAGTATATGCTATGATGGTGATTGATGCTGAGCAAGCTAGGATAGCTACTGAAGCTGGGACTAAGAGGTTGGCTGATGAAGAGGCTCTAAAGGTGTTAGTTGAAAGAGCTGCTAGAATTGCAGAAATTGAAACTCAAAAGCTACTTGAAGCTCAGGCAATGGGTCCACAACAGGGAGAGGACACCATTATGATAGATCAAGAGACAAATGAGTCAGCTTCTGATAAGGGCAAAGATATAGTTGTTGACACTACTCCTCCAAGCTCTCCAGTCAGACTTATCACTGGATCTCCATCTTCTGCTCTACCTCCAGCTGTTCAAATAGCATTAGATGAGATGAAGACTGAGATGAAGAATGATATATCTGGGATAAAGGAAGAGATGAGGAATGAATTTGATGAACTAAGGGCTGATTTAAGGGCTGATATGAATGCATCTGGTGAAGCTACCAACAAGAGGATTGATGAAATGATGTTGTTTCTGCACAAGCTTGCCAGTCAACTGCCCAAATCTTAACCTTTATGTTTGAGCACATATTATTGCTTATATTTTGTTATGTAACTTTTGGATAATTTCCCTCTTGATTAATTCACTTATGACTATCCATGTTTAATTGCTTGCATTTGTGAATATGTGTTAATTTTATTTTGTTTTCAAAAATTTAAAATTATATTCACTAATTATGTCTGATACTCTTGTGGCTTCTGAACCTAGTGTAAGGTGTTGAAGAACATCTTGTTTTTAAAACTTATATATGTTTTTTTAAAAAAACCTAAGGTTCCCCCACATCAGTATTCCTGTTTACTCATGAAATAACTTCTTAGTATTATCGCCTGTTTATAAGCGGGACACCAATACCGAATGAGGCGTGTCTGGTAACTGGTGTTCTGACATTTTTAAGTAAAATATAAGAAACATGCAAATAAAATAAACAATAAACAGCAAGAAATTTTTTTATTGATGCAAAGTTTTATTACATGGATAGTGAGAGAACTACTTAGACTCTATATCAGATTTAGCCTCTGACTCTTCTTTCTTGGGCACCTCTGGCTTCTCAGCAGTGCTTGCATCAGAAAGAAAGTCAAGAATGGCTTTATGGAACTCAGAGTCTGAGTATTCTTCCTCAGGATCATATGTTCTAAGAAACTCTGCATAATCAGAATCTATTTCATCAGAATCTGATATCTCAATCACTTGCTTGGTTGTTTCCTTTGGCTGCTTGTTTCTTCTTGAGCTTGAAGATGTTGCTTCCTTCTTGATCTCCTTCTTGGATCAGAAGCTTTCTTCATTGCTTGAATTTCCCTTGTATGCTTGATATTATATTCCTTGATTATTCGTTGTGAATAAAATGAGAAGAATCATCTCCTTTTATAATGCTCTCAAACACTCTTGTCTGTATGGATATCAACACAGTTCATTTAATTGGACATAGTTGTAACCAATCTTTGACTTGACTGTATTGAGATATGCGTTATTTGACTTATTTCTCTCGTTTTTCGTTACTTTTTGAATAATGACAAAAGGGGGAGTAAGAATAGCGTTAAAATTAATGGTAATTGATTTCTTAACTGCTCAAAGACCTGAAACTGTTATACTCATGTATTATGAATCAATTTCTATCCCTTCTGAACTAATGTTAAATGATTCATTCATTCTGGACTTTATTGAAAGGGGAGAAAATTTAAGATTTGAAATACATTTTCATAGATAAAATGAGAGAAGATTGCAAGCCTTCTCTGAATATTATCAGACTCTGAAGGAAGAACTTACAAACCTCTGCCTCTGAGAGTTAAATATGAAAATTTATTTCAAGTTAAATAAATTAACTCTTAAACTGTTTTAATTAATTATGGATAAGACTTAGGGGGAGCTTACAAAACTAACCCTATGGATTATCAGACTCAGGGGGAGATTGCAAACCTCTGAAATCTGAAGTCAACATAAATAATTAAATCAACAGCAATTGAATTTTAATGCTTTAGTTTGTCATCATCAAAAAAGGGGAGATTGTTGGAACAAAGTGGGTCTGACATAAATCTCTAAGTTTTTAATTGGTTTTGATGATAACAAAGTATTAAAATTGCAATTGGTATTACTAATGATTGTTCTAGTGTGCAGAATTATAAGTTAAAATTCATTTAGAAGCACTACGAACAAAAGCAGAGAAGTCAGGCTTATAAGCTCTGAAAGCGTATCGCTGATCATCAGAAGCTTAAAATTCAAGTTCTGAAGTTAGTGGCTCTGAGGACAAAAGCTAGACTCTGAGAAGTTCAGAAGCTGAAGACCTTAAGAAGCTACGACAACAGACTCTGAAGCAAAAAAAATTTACGTCACTCAAGAACTGACAGAATCAGAATCAACGATTGAAGAACAATCTACTTAAGGACTCTGTCATATCCACAGGAAGGAATATTCGTTGGCACAACATTAACCTTATCCATAAGTGGAGCGCATTTGAGGATTGTACAATCGTACTATTATTACTCAAAATGGTTGAGTGATATTTCAAATTGCTAGGTAGTGGAATTGGATTTCTTTACTAAAGAAGGCAATATACAGCTATCAATTGTACGAGCAAATTCTAGCTGGCACCTTATCTCTCTGCAACGGTCATATTGTTCTATTATTCTATTACTGCGTTCTATTAAGTGTAAATAGAAGACTCAAATGGAAGAAATGACTATTGTTCTATTACTGCGTTTAAGACTCTGAGACATTCTGACATTACAGCTTTTATCTGTCATTCATAGTCTTAAGGCAAATCTGTGTTGTATTTTGTAAACACCTCTGATAGTATATCAAGTGTTCATTAACATTCATTGTTATTCTTAAGTTTGTTTGAGAAGTCTCTTGTTAGTTGTAACATGAGCATTTGAGAAGTCTCTTGTTAGTTGTAACTTGAGCATTTGAGAAGTCTCTTGCTATTGTGCTTGAGCATCTTGTAATCTTGTGAGATTTTAGTGAGAAGCCCATGGAAGTGCAAGGGGACTGGACGTACTCTCGATTTGTGAGAGGAACCAGTATAAATTCAGTGTCTTTCTTTCTCTCTCTCTGTTTCATTATTGTTTTGTGTTTAATCCATTGCAAACTTAGTTTTTATTTGAGAAAAAGTTTTAACTTTTAAAACACAATTCAACCCCCCCTTCTTGTGTTTTTCCACCTTCATATTTGGAGTCTGTGACTGAGTCAAAGTTATAATAAATGATATTTAAGTATTATGTTTGTTATTTACTTTCATGCACTTAATAACGTTTCTCGTAATCTGGCCGGATAAGCGGGAGCGCCCATAGAATTGATATTAGGTTTCTAACATAATATGGTCCGGAACTAGTAGTAAATAATGCTAGGTGTATAGAGACGGTAACATCCTGAACTAGTCGTGAATGAGCGGTTAGAGGAGGAATCATGAACTAGGTGTGAACTGAGCACTTAGATGATGAATAGCCCGATACTAGGATCTAGAGGTTAATTGGTGAAGATAATAATGCATGTTTATAAACAACTCACTTAGTAATTAGGGTATGTGACACATCGAGGTTAGGCTCTCGTAGTTACCTTAGTTATGAAAGTAGGGGAACTTTAATAGACATAGTGTAACAGTAAGGTGTTACTACAACAAGGAAAAGTCACCGCCGAACATTAATCTAAATAACTATGTTATACACCGGTCATGCCAAATATGCAGAAGGGAGAGAGTCCAACCACCATACCTATCCCCTAGGTTTCTGAATCTATTATTATTTATTTATTTATTTATGCAAGCATTACGCTATTTTTATAAAACCTTTTTCAAAACCCAAAGCGAATGCAAAACTATCCAAACTTAAATAACGCTAGTGAAGCTTCGGCACGATCCCTGTGGATACGAACTCATTCTAGACTCCTAGAGTGTGAATTATTACTCGACGACAGACTGGTGCACTTGCCAGACCGTAGTCAAGTTTTTGACGCCGTTGCCGGGGATTGTGTTTACAAAGCATTACTAGATTTATTTAAGTTTGTCAAAAAAATTAAAAAATCAAAAAATCTTGTTGATGATTGTGAATTTTGATCTGTGAAAATTCTGGCTAAGGATAAGTCTTGGTATTTAAGCGATCCGTTGTGATCCACCTCACTTACCTGAGAATTTTCATAGTGACAAAGACACATGAGACAAACCAAAAATAGTTTCACAAAAAAAATATTTATCCAGTGCTATTGAGGTATTTGTTTAAAGTGCATGCAGACAGGTACTCAAGCGCTAAGGATTACAAGGGCTGACAATAACAAAAATTAAAGACAATATTCTCACAGGAAAACTCTTAAAATGATGAGAGATGGAGCAAATTGAGAAAGAGAAGCTGCAACAAAAAGTCAATGGTCAGGAGGATCATTTGACTAAAGCTTCCACAGGAAGCAAGAGAAGAAAAGGGCTGTTACAGGAATGGTTCGGAGACACGGGAACCATTGAAAAGATGACCAGGGAATAGAGAAAGGCCATCAAGGATGAACTACTACAATCAGGAAACCAGTCTGCAAAGTCACCTCAGCAGAACAACTTCTTCCTTGAAGAAAGAATCAAAAAGAGAGACATGCACGAATATAAGTTTGGGGTGAAATCACCGCGTTCTATGAAACTGCACCGGTAAATTAGTCGCCAACCAGATAGTTGAGGATATGGTGAAACAGACCTGGTCCTTCCTGACAGTAATTAATGAAAAAGAAAGATGGTCAGTGCTTCAAGCTGGAACAAAGAAGCACAAGAGAGAGACATGCGAACCTATCCTCTGTAATGGAGGAAATGCCTCAAGCTAATGAGAGGCTAAACAAGCGCTGCTTGGGAGGCAACCCAAGGATGAGTAATTTTAATTTCAGTATTTTCAATTCAGTAATTTCAATTCAATAATTTCAATTCAGTTTTTCAATTCAATAAAGTATGCCTAGAATTCTGCATGTCATCTTCATCTATTTACCCCTTATTCAAACTTACAAAAAAATTAAATAACTGTTTGCTATTTATTATCTAGTACATGATAAACAGTTATAGGTAAGATTGCGGCGAAGTAAGTTATAAATGTTGATGAGCCGAATTTCACGCCTTCATACAGAAAACCAAAGGTGATTGCTCCGAAGTGCAAAGTTCGGGAGACAGAGAGACGAGTGATGAAGCTGGGGTCTGTGAGACAAGTGTTCAATTTTCAGATACCTAAGCCATGTGAGGATTTGAGCCCAATATTTCCAAACGGTATTACCACTTTCTTTCATATTACTATGAGAGTACCGTGCACTTGTTTATTTTCTAGAACTTGCTCTAATTCTCTGCTGACTAGTTGATTTGATATTATATGCATTGAGGAAATTGTTTGTTATAACCCAGAGCCTTTTCAAGCCACCCTTTATTATATTATCCTTTGCTAGCCAATTTTGAGCCGTAAAAAATAATTATCCCTTTTGTTTCGGTGACAAACCACGTTACAAGCCTATAGACCAGAAAAACAATGAAATTACCCTCTTTGGAGTTAAGGTAAAAGTTCTCAAGTCTTGGCAACAAAATAAGTTTGGGGTTGCTCATGGAACTAGCAACGTTTAAGTTTGGGGTGGGTATACAGAGAACTATCACTACAAAAAAGAAAAATTCCCCAAAAAAATAGTCTCTTAAAAAAAATGAATGGAAAAGAAAGAGCCAAAGGGCAAAAGAAAGAACCAAAGGACAAAGATAGTGATAGAAAAGAACCACACAAAGACACACCCAGTTCTTAATCTCCGATACCAACACAAAAAGGCACCCTAAGGAACAAATGTTGCGTACACAAAAAGGAACAACAAAGTAGAACTTAACTCAAATTTTTAGCCTACTATTCCCAAAAATGTCCTACCTTGACCTAAGCCACGTTATAACCCTGAAAAGACCTCCAAAAATGCATGTATATTGAATTTTGACTGGTTGCTTAGAGTTCTTGCAAGCCTATGGTAAAATGGCAGGTTGCACGATGATTGAGAGATAACCCTTTCAATTATGAGCGAAAAACACAAATGTGAGAGAGAGAGAGAGAGAAAAAAAGTTGAACATGGACTCTTGCAGGCATTTGTCCGATTTGCTACTATTGACGTCTCCTGAGTCTAGCAGGACTGAGCATGATCGCTGTAGTAAGAAATCAGCGGTACCATTGCTGAAATACAAGCAAGGTTGTGAAATTCCTATCATCTTTATTTATCTCTTATTTCTCTAACGATCTTGTCTGACAGCATGTTACTTGAGGACAAGCAACAGTTTAAATTTGGGGTTGTGATGACAGGAATTTCTATGGTATTTTTAGTATTATTATTAGTAGTAAAATGACCAAGACAGGCCCAAATACGAAGGAAAACCTACAAAAGCAGGAAAAAGCATCAAGACAAGGTCCAAGATGCCAAAAGACAAGAAAAAGCCCAAAAAGTGAAGAAAATGAGCATTCCATCGCAGCACGATAACTTCCATCGTGCCACGATGGAAGCTGCTTGCTCGCCAAGAAAACAGAAGAATAAAATATGTTCATCGCAGCACGATGTGTGCCATCGCAGCACGATGACATAACTTGGCGCCCAAGCTGATGAAATGCACAGGATCAGTTATAAAATTGAACTGAATCTTCACATCGCACTACGATGGCTTCATCGTGGTGCGTTGCCTTGCTGAGGCCCATTACGAAAACTATAAATAGAGCCTCCCATTCATTGTTTTATTCATTCAGAAATAGTAGAACACTCTCTACTATATGTAGTCTTTTGTAATAGATGCCTTAGGTTGTGGTGGAGAAGATGAACTCCCCAATGAATATTTGGAGTCTGTGACTGAGTCAAAGTTATAATAAATGATATTTAAGTATTATGTTTGTTATTTACTTTCATGCACTTAATAACGTTTCTCGTAATCTGGCCGGATAAGCGGGAGCGCCCATAGAATTGATATTAGGTTTCTAACTTAATATGGTCCGGAACTAGTAGTAAATAATGCTAGGTGTATAGAGACGGTAACGTCCTGAACTAGTCGTGAATGAGCGGTTAGAGGAGGAATCATGAACTAGGTGTGAACTGATCACTTAGATGATGAATAGCCCGATACTAGGATCTAGAGGTTAATTGGTGAAGATAATAATGAATGTTTATAAACAACTCACTTAGTAATTAGGGTATGTGACACATCGAGGTTAGGCTCTCGTAGGTAACTTAGTTATGAAAGTAGGGGAACTTTAATAGACATAGTGTAACAGTAAGGTGTTACTACAACAAGGAAAAGTCACCGCCGAACATTAATCTAAATAACTATGTTATACACCGGTCATGCCAAATATGAAGAAGAGAGAGATTCCAACCACCATACATATCCCCTATGTTTCTGAATCTATTATTATTTATTTATGCAAGCATTACGCTATTTTTATAAAACCTTTTTCAAAACCCAAAGCGAATGCAAAACTATCCAAACTTAAATAACGCTAGTGAAGCTTCGGCACGATCCCTGTGGATACGAACTCATTCTAGACACCTAGAGTGTGAATTATTACTCGAAGACAGACTGGTGCACTTGCCAGACCGTAGTCAAGTTTTTGGCACCGTTGCCGAGGATTGTGTTTACAAAGCATTACTAGACTTATTTAAGTTTGTCAAAAAAATTTCAAAAATACAAAAAAATTAAAATATCAAAAAATCTTGTTGATGATTGTGAATTTTGAGCTGTGAAAATTCTGGCTAAGGATAAGTCTTGGTATTTAAGCGATCCGTTGTGATCCACCTCACTTACCTGGGAATTTTCATAGTGACAAAGACACATGAGACAAACCAAAAATAGTTTCACAAAAAAAATATTTATCCAGTGCTGCTGAGGTATTTGTTTAAAGTGTATGCAGACAGGTACTCAAGCGCTAAGGATTACAAGGGCTGACAACAGCAAAAATTAAAGACAGCATTCTCACAGGAAAACTCTCAAAATGATGAGAGATGGAGCAAATTGAGAAAGAGAAGTTGCAACAAAAAGTCAATGATCAGGAGGATCATTTGACTAAAGCTTCCACAGGAAGCAAGAGAAGAAAAGGGCTGTTACAGGAATGGTTCGGAGACACGGGAACCATTGAAAAGATGACGAGGGAATAGAGAAAGGCCATCAAGGATGAACTACTACAATCAGGAAAACTAGTCTGCAAAGTCACCTCAGGAGAACAACTTCTTCCTTGAAGAAAGAATCAAAAAGAGAGACATGCACGAATATAAGTTTGGGGTGAAATCACCGCTTTCTATGAAACTGCACCGGTAAATTAGTCGCCAACCATATAGTTGAGGATATGGTGAAACAAGCCTGGTCCTTCCTGACAGTAATTAATGAAAAAGGAAGATGATCAGTGCTTCAAGATGGAACAAAGAAGCACAAGAGAGAGACATGCGAACCTATCCTCTGTAATGGAGGAAATGCCTCAAGCTAATGAGAGGATAAACAAGCGCTGCTTGGGAGGCAACCCAAGGATGAGTAATTTTAATTTCAGTATTTTCAATTCAGTAATTTCAATTCAGTAATTTCAATTCAGTTTTTCAATTCAATAAAGTATGCCTAGAATTCTGCATGTCATCTTCATCTATTTACCCCTTATTCAAACTTACAAAAAAATTAAATAACTGTTTGCTATTTATTATCTAGTGCATGATAAACTGTTATAGGTAAGATTGCGGCGAAGTAAGTTATAAATGTTGATGAGCCGAATTTCACGCCTTCATACAGAAAACCAAAGGAGATTGCTCCGAAGTGCGAAGTTCGGGAGACAGAGAGACGAGTGATGAAGCTGGTGTCTGTGAGACAAGTGTTCAATTTTCAGATACCTAAGCCATGTGAGGATTTGAGCCAAATATTTCCAAACGGTATTACCACTTTCTTTCGAATTACTATGAGAATACCGTGCCCTTGTTTATTTTCTAGAACTTGCTCTAATTATCTGCTGACTAGTTGATTTGATATTATATGCATTGAGGAAATTGTTTGTTATAACCCATAGCCTTTTCAAGCCACCCTTTATTATATTATCCTTTACTAGCCAATTTTGAGCCGTAAAAAATAATTATCCCTTTTGTTTCGGTGACAAACCACGTTACAAGCCTATAGACCAGAAAAACAATGAAATTACCCTCTTTGGAGTTAAGGTAATAGTTCTCAAGTCTTGGCAACAAAATAAGTTTGGGGTTGCTCATGGAACTAGCAACGTTTAAGTTTGGGGTGGATATACAGAGAACTATCACTACAAAAAAGAAAGAAAAATGAAAAAGAGACGGGAAAACATCAAAAAAAAAAATTCCCTAAAACAATAGTCTCTTAAAAAAAATGAATGAAAAAGAAAGAGCCAAAGGGCAAAGATAGTGATAGAAAAGAACCACACAAAGACACATCCGGTTCTTAATCTCCGATACCAACACAAAAAGGCACCCTAAGGAACAAATGTTGCGTACACAAAAAGGAACAACAAAGTAGAACTTAACTCCAATGTTTAGCCTACTATTCCCAAAAATGTCCTACCTTGACCTAAGCCACGTTATAACCCTGAAAAGACCTCCAAAAATGCATGTATATTGAATTTTGACTGGTTGCTTAGAGTTCTTGCAAGCCTATGGTAAAATGGCAGGTTGCACGATGATTGAGAGATAACCCTTTCAATTATGAGCGAAAAACACAAATGTGAGAGAGAGAGAAAAAAAGTTGAACATGGACTCTTGCAGGCATTTGTCCGATTTGCTACTATTGACGTCTCCTGAGCCTAGCAGGACTGAGCATGATCACTGCGGTAAGAAATCAGCGGTACCATTGCTGAAATACAAGCAAGGTTGTGAAATTCCTATCATCTTTATTTATCTCTTATTTCTCTAACGATCTTGTCTGACAGCATGTTACTTGAGGACAAGCAACAGTTTAAGTTTGGGGTTGTGATGACAGGAATTTCTATGGTATTTTTAGTATTATTATTAGTAGTAAAATGACCAAGACAGGCCCAAATACGAAGGAAAACCTACAAAAGCAGGAAAAAACATCAAGACAAGGTTCAAGAAGCCAAAAGACAAGAAAAAGCCCAAAAAGTGAAGAAAATGAGCATTCCATCGCAGCACGATAACTTCCATCGTGCCACGATGGAAGCTGCTTGCTCGCCAAGAAAACAGAAGAATAAAATCTGTTCATCGCAGCACGATGTGTGCCATCGCAGCACGATGACATAACTTGGCGCCCAAGCTGATGAAATGCACAGGATCAGTTATAAAATTGAACTGAATCTTCACATCGCAGTACGATGGCTTCATCGTGGTGCGTTGCCTTGCTGAGGCCCATTACGAAAACTATAAATAGAGCCTCCCATTCATTGTTTTATTCATTCAGAAATAGTAGAACACTCTCTACTATAAGGAGAGGTTTAGAGGAGCTCTATTGGGCTTAGTTTTCTCCCCTTACGGGAAAACTAACTCAGCAAGGTATGTTTTCTTTAGGCTTTTATGTTTAGGTTATAATTTCTTTATTGTAATTTAAATATGTAGCCTTTTGTAATAGATGCCTTAGGTTGTGGTGGAGAAGATGAACTCCCCAATGAATATTTGGAGTCTGTGACTGAGTCAAAGTTATAATAAATGATATTTAAGTATTATGTTTGTTATTTACTTTCATGCACTTAATAACGTTTCTCGTAATCTGGCCGGATAAGCGGGAGCGCCCATAGAATTGATATCAGGTTTCTAACTTAATATGGTCCAGAACTAGTAGTAAATAATGCTAGGTGTATAGAGACGGTAACGTCCTGAACTAGTCGTGAATGAGCGGTTAGAGGAGGAATCATGAACTAGGTGTGAACTGAGCACTTAGATGATGAATATCCCGATACTAGGATCTAGAGGTTAATTGGTGAAGATAATAATGCATGTTTATAAACAACTCACTTAGTAATTAGGGTATGTGACATATCGAGGTTAGGCTCTCGTAGGTACCTTAGTTATGAAAGTAGGGGAACTTTAATAGACATAGTGTAACAGTAAGGTGTTACTACAACAAGGAAAAGTCACCGCCGAACATTAATCTAAATAACTATGTTATACACCGGTCATGCCAAATATGAAGAAGGGAGAGAGTCCAACCACCATACTTATCCTCTATGTTTCTGAATCTATTATTATTTATTTATTTATGCAAGCATTACGCTGTTTTTATAAAACCTTTTTCAAAACCCAAAGCGAATGCAAAACTATCCAAACTCTAATAACGCTAGTGAAGCTTCGGCACGATCCCTGTGGATACGAACTCATTCTAGACACCTAGAGTGTGAATTATTACTCGACGACAGACTGGTGCACTTGCCAGACCGTAGTCACTTACCCTCAACTCAATTTTTTTTTTCTTCACGTTTTAGCCAAAGTCGTGGATGACAACCACGACTTTGGTTTTTTTTTTTTTTTAAAGTTGTCACTACCAAATTGACGACTTTTTTTTATTAAAAGAGGTAAATAAATATTGCACGTTAAAACATACACACTATAGTTTACTACACATAGAAATTATATTTAAACATTCACTCTTTATAAGGACAATTATTTCTTTTATGTCCTTCGGTATGACATAAAATAAATTTTCTTATTTTCTTGGATACAACTACATCCATCTCGTTATATGTATTCTAGTTATATTCGGTTTACCCTTATCATAGCCAATTGTGTTAAGGTGGTCTTGTCCTATGGACACAACTAATACTGTTGGCCATTCAATGCAAAAAATTAAGGTAATATTCAACAGATTACCACACATAATGAGGTCCGTTTTCCATGATATTTTTATTTTTATATTTAATACCTTTACTCACTTCTTTTTACTCACTACTAAATACGACTTACCCCCACTTCAAATTTTAATACCATGATTAAATATTAAATATCTCATTGAATTGCTAAAGATATAAAGCTTTCTTTTTTCTAATTTTTTTTGTAAAAGTTGTCTTTTTTTGTTATAAGCACACAACAATTGTGCTAAAGTTTGCTCGAAGTTTATCATTCACATTCTTCCGGCTAAAAATAACTTTTCAGCGGTTGTTAGCTTAAAAAAAGATGAATTTTACAAAAAAAAAGATATTTCTAAAGATCAAAAATTTATTTAAAAAGACAACTTTTACAAGATATTTGTAAAGATCAGAAAAATATTGATCAAAAAGATATTTCCAAAGATCAAAAATTTATTTAACCTTTTAATTTAAATCGTCAAAATATATTTGTTACTTGGGATCTTCCTAAATTATTCTAATATTATCACAAATGATAGAGGAACAAAACCTCTGCCTCACCAAGGTGTAAGAAAACCAGGATTAGATCATGACGATCATCGTCACTCACATAAAATCTTAGTGTATTTGTTAAAACGTCTAAAATCTGAAGAAACTTTCAAATCCATCAGACGACAATGGGAGCTTTTTTGTTTTTCAAAAAGATCTATCTCTTTATCCTCCTACTCGCCACAAATTTCTCCATCAAATGGAGAAATTGAAATCTAAGAAAAGACAAATCTCAAAATCCAAGGAAGCGTAAATATACAACCAGATAATTAAGACATACTACTCGTCGTCACTGAGGTGATGACAGTGGAAGCAATTCTTGTTAGTAAATAACATAATTGAAGAAAAAAAATAAGCACAATCACAATACAAGAATGAGAATTTCAAAATCGGAAAAAATCACGACTGTTGTCTAAACACACTGTAGGAAAAATATGACATAGAATCAGGGACGGACCTAAGAAGAAGACTATGTGGTCTCATGCCCCCACTTTGATTTGGAATTTCTTTTAGTACTACTACTAATATACTTATAGTATACTATATATAAAATAAATTATTAGGTAAATTTAGCCCACACTTACTCAATCCAAAACTTACTAGTGGTTATTGGCCCACACCCACAAATCCAATACACATATTCACTTTTTTCCTTTTAGGTTAATTATTAAACAAATGGAGAAAGTTTCTAATTTACATCATTTTCAAGTTCAATTGTTCTATGAAGTGATTGATCGACAAATTCACGAGTTGAATAATCATTTTACAGAAGTGAATACCAAGTTACTTTTTTGTGTAGCTTGGTTAAGTCCTAGGCATTCATTTTCTGCATTTGATAAGGGGAGATTGATTCGTTTAGTGTAGTTTTATCCTTCAGAGTTTTCCCCAGTTGAACTATTGGCATTAGACTGTCAGCTCAAAAATTATTTCTTAGATGTATGCTCTGACAGTGAATTTTCAGAATTAAGGGGGTTTAGCGACCTCTCTATAAAGCTAGTGGAGACCAGAAAACATGTTTGTACCCGTTAATATATTTACTTTTGGAATTATCTCTGATATTACCAGTGGCAACTACAACAGCTGAAAGAACATTTTCTACAATGAATATTATTAAGAATCGGATGTGGAATTGCACGAGAGATGATTGGTTAAATAATTGTTTAGTTACTTATATTGAGATCGAGATATGTTTTTATTAATGTTGAAAAAGAGAAAATCATTCAATATTTCCAAAATATGAAAGGTCGTAGAGAACAATTATGATGTATTTTTATGCTTTTGAAAATGAAATATTATATCTATTTAATGATGCAATTTTGTAGTGACCCCACTACTCAAAACTTCTGGGTCCGTCCCTGCATAGAATTATCTCAATAGAATAAATCAAATACACATTATAACAAATAATTATGATGCATAAAAAAATAAAATACAGAATAAAAAAGAACTTATCAAATTGTTGACTGAGGCATGCAAATGCACCGGGCTTAAGAATATTTCGCCACCACAGATCAATTACTTGGTGCAGTTGGTCTCATAGCTAATACCCTCCAGGATACAACAATCACTTCTTGCTAGCACCGCACGTGAATTAGCGAAACTACTTTTGGATGCTCAAGGGAACTTAATTTTATAATTACATGATTTTAGTATAATATATTTGTGTGACCCTTTGTTTCAAGCCTCATACTCTTTATATGTACTGTTCTTGATACACTAAAATAGTCTCATATCACTTGGTAATCGAGACAAAGGGTAGTTTATATATACAACATTCATACCTTTCAAACCATCGAGACGCCTTTTCTACAAAGGACAAAACCGTGACGGGTCAACCTCAAAGCGGACAATCTCTCGGAGATGTGGACTTGAGGTCGGATCAAAACATGTACACTTCACATAATTCCCTTATGGAAACCAAGTTAACGTGGCCAAACCATAACCCCTTGTAATTAGGATTGCAGAAACGATTATATAGGAACGGCCAATTTGACCAGTTGCAATTTAAAAAATATGCATCACATGTTTAATAATAAGGCTTAATTAGTCTGCAGGTCCCTTAAAGACTTTTTTGGTTTCACTTTGGTCCCTTAAAGAAAATATGCTCCACTTTGGTCCCTTATTGATTCTCCGTCAGTCAGAATAGTCCTTCCGTCCATTTTTTAAAAACGATCCGTTAAGTGTGTACAAGTGGCACTGTGCTTGTTTACGTGGAAAATAATTTAATTAAAAAAAGAAAAAGACTAGTTTGAACAAAAAGAACAAACAAACGCAGCGATCTAAGAACAGAAGAGAAGAATGAAGAAAGGTTAGGGTTTCACGCTTAAAGAATCGCACGACCAAACAACAAATTCGAATCGCACGACCAGCTTAAACAATCGAATCGCACGACCAAGTTAAAAAATCGAATCGCAGCTTCTGCAGACCAAAATTGAATCGCAGCTTCTGCTTCACAAAATCGAATCACACGAACCAGGTTAGGGTTTCTTTGTTGTTTTATTAGTTTCTCTTTATCTGTTTCGTTATTTATCTGTTTCTCTGTTTCTTTGTTTCGTTTGATTCCTTCTACATATCTGTTTCTCTGGTTAGGGTTTCAATGTGGTGTTTTAGATTGTTCTTGGGATTTTGTGGCTGTGGTTTTTGCCTGTGTGTTAGTGTTTGGTCCTGTTTGGTTCACTTGCTGTTTCTATTTGTTTCTTCCATTTGTTTGTAACTGCTGCGTTGGCTAGGTTTTTGGCGGTTTGTCTAGTGGCACCTAAAGTGCATAGTTTGTTGTTGTGGATTTTTTAATAAAATATATTGCAATTCAAATAAAAAGGTTGTTCTTGGGATTGTGTTACATTTTGTTTTGTTGTTGTTGTTTGTAGTGTTTATGCTTTTAGAGTCCAACAAAATATTGCATTTTTAAAGTTTGTGGTCCCTTGCCTCTGCACTTTGCATTTGTTTATTCAACTGTTGTTGTTGTTGTGGTCCCTTGCCTCTGCACTTTGCATTTACAGTGTATGTTATTTTATTAGGTGCGGTGTTATTAATTATGGCTCATAAATTGGAGGTGGTTGTACATCATGGGGGTGGGTTTGAAGAGTTTGCCCATGATGGGTATGTTGGAGCAGAGGTAAATTGGTTTGTTGATGAAGATTACTTTTCCTATTTTGAATTTGTTGGAGAGATTAAGGAGGAGTTGAAATACCCTTCTATAGACACTATGTGATTTTATGACCCACAAGACTTAGATGAGTTGGTTTTATTAGAGGATGATATGTCTACAAATAGAATGAGAGACATAGCAAAAATTGATCGAAGAGTCCATTTGTATCTTATGCATCCATTAGGTGAGCCTGACATTATTGAAGTGATTGAAAATAGGCCTATTGAGGGAATAATGAAAATGGGCCCAATGAAGGAGTAAATGAAGGTGGGCCAATTGAGGGTGTAAAGGAAAATGGGCCCAATGAGGGTGTAAATGTGGTTGAGGCTACTGAGGGATTAAATGAGGCTGGGTCTAGTAGGGTGTCAATCAGAAAAGCCTCATTGCTGAAGGGATAGAGGCAGAACAAGCTACTATTAAAGGAAAAGGTGTGAGAATTGATGATGATGTTATTGATGGTCTATTAAATGAAGTTGATTATGAGGAAGAAAGTGAAGATAGTGCACTTGGAATACAATTTGATGATTCGGAGGAAGAGTGTATTCTTGAAGATGGCTTTGTGAATGAAGGAGGTGAAGTTGTATTGGAGGAAAATGTGGTTAATGAACATGTTGTTGATGAAACTATTGATGAAGTTGTTACCAAGGGCAAGGAAAAGAAGGGAAAGAAGGGAAAAGATGCAAGTGTTAGCCAACCAAAAGGTAAGAGGGGTAGACCAAAAAAAAAAGAGTCAAACCCCCAATTTTGTTGTTGTTGAAGGTGCACATGTAAATGAACAAGGTGATGAGTTATTTGAACCACAAAATGTTGGTCAAGTTGACAAAGGGAAAGGTAAGTCAAAAGATGGAGGATTGAGTGATATTGATGATTATGATAGTGATGAGCTACAAAGTGGAAGTGATAGTGACAGTGAAGATGAGGAACAAAGACTTGTTAAAAACGACAAATTTCCAACATTTAAGATGCCAAAAAGTATGAGAGATTACAAGTGGGAGGTTGGAATGTACTTTGCTTGTAAAAAAGATTTTATGAATGCAATTAGTTGTTATTCAATCCACTCTCAAAGAGCTGTTAAATTTAAGAAAAATGACAAAAAGAGGTTGAGGTTGATATGTAAAAGTGGTTGTCCATGGAGGGCTTATTGTGCATATATACCGGGGCAAGAAAGTTGGCAATTGAGGAGCATTAATGATGACCATAAGTGCATTAGGGAACCTAAGGTTGCATTACTTAGTTCCAATTGGTTAGGTGAAAAATTACATAAAAGTGTTAAAGAGAATCCCAAATTGAAATTGACTGATATTATGAAGAGAACACAACAAAAATGGAATTTAAAGATTGGTAAGACCAAAGCATATAGAGCTAGAAGTCTTGCTTTTGATTTAGTGGATGGGTCATTTAGAAAACAATACACTAGGTTTTATGATTATTGCCATGAATTAATAAGATCAAATCGTGGTTCAACCGTTAAAGTTACCACTACACCATTTCAAGGTGATGAGGATGACGTAGAACATCCTGAAAGACCTTTGTGTCCACATTTCCAAAGGGTTTATATATGTTTTAAGGGTTGTAGGGAAAGCTTCTTAAGGTGTAGGCCAATAATTGGCTTAGATGGGGCTTTTCTTAAAGGATATTATGGGTCACAGTCAACTCGTGCAACACAAGCACCTTCTGCTTCACAACCAGCTGCAACACAACATCCTGGATCACAAGCAGCTTCTGCTTCACAGCCAACTCGTGCAACACAAGCACATTCTGCTTCACAACATGTTCCTGCCACACAAACACCCTCTGCATCACAACCTCATGCTTCAGAAAAAAGGAAGAAAGGACAATCCAAGCTTGCATCAACTCAGCCACCAATCACTAGAAACACAAGACAAAAATTGCCATGTAAAAGAGGCAACCAATCTTCAACACAACCAGCACCAAAGATTTGAAGTTTATGATGTATTACATAACATTTTGTTTAGTTGATATGATGTAACTAAAAACCTTTATGGTTTATAAATTGGTTTCTTATGGTGATGTATTTGAGAACCTATAGTTTATGGTCTCAATATTTTAATTATTAGATATGGTGTATTTGAGAACCTATAGTGTATGGTCTCAATATTTTGATTATTAGATATGATGTATTTGAGAACCTATAATATATGGTCTCAATATTTTGATGTTATTAGATATGATATATTTGAGAACCTATAATGTATGGTCTCAATCTTTTGATTGTTAATGTAATTGAGAACCTTTGATATGGTATGCTGCATCTTTTGTTTACTTCATGACAAAATACAATATTGTGCTTACTTAATCTTTTGTACACATATTGTTTACAACATAAAATCTTCTATCCATTCATTTCATTCAGTCATCACCAAAACATATGCTTTACAACATAAATTAACCAAATCTCATTCATTTCATTCATTCATCACAATGCCCATTAATCAATTCATTACAAAATAATCATAAACTACTTCATAAACTACCTCAAATACATAGATAATGGTTACTAAGACCAAGTTAATTTCAAAACATAAACCCCCAAATAACCATAAACTACTTCATAAATCTACATCATCAACCCCTCAAATACATAGATGGTTAGAAATTAATCTACCGCTATACAAGATAATGGTCACCAAGACCAATTTAATTCCAAAACATAAACACCCAAAACCGGTTGAAATCTTGAGCCATTTTTGAGTTGAGAGCAATTCATTTTTTAGCACACAAACCTCATTCTTCAACTTTCTATTTTTCTTCTTTTGCCTTGCAATCTTCAAATAACGTTCATCAACAACATCATCATCAAACCATTTAAAGAACTCACAACCAGCATTACTATCTCTTCTCCAATTTCTATATCCCCAAAACTTTTTCCCATAATTAACACTTAAGATGTCACCAATAGTTTTTAATCGAACTTCTTCCCCACATAAACAGTGACGTGGTCGCCTGCTAATGACTGAATTTGCAGATCCAGAGTTTCCAATCGAACTTCTTTCAATTGTTGAGCTTGCCATTTCTGGTGGTGGGTAACTTAATTGTGATGAGATGATTGTGATAAGTGTAATGAACCCTAGTCTTGCTGGTGAGATGAGATGAAGAAGATGAGGTAAAGAAGATGAGATGAAGAAGAAGAAGAAGATTGGGAAGAATGGTGAACCCTAATTTGTTGGGTCAAATTTAAGAAGACCAAATACACAATCACCTAATTTGCTGAGTAAGAGTATGCCACGTCTACAAGAAGTTAACGGATTTTGAATTAAAATGGACGGAAGGACTATTCTGACTGACGGAGAATCAATAAGGGACTAAAGTGGAGCATATTTTCTTTAAGGGACCAAAGTGAAACCAAAAAAGTCTTTAAGGACCTGCAAACTAATTAAGCCTAATAATAATAATAATAAGGGTTAATAGGCTTTTACTCCCTGCAAAGTAGGCGAGTTTTGTGTTACCCCCTGCAAAACTTTTCGTTAGGATTCCCCCCTTGCAAAGTAAAACTTTTTAAATTGTCACGTGGAACATTTTAAGTCGCTTTCGTTTCAACCGATTTTAAAAGGTCTGGGCAGAATAAAAAAAAAATTAAATTTTTTTTTTTAAAAATTTAAAAATTTAAAATGGTGACGTGGCATTTAAATTTAATTTAAAATTTAAAAATTCCACATGGCATTCCTCTGCGACATGGAGATTCCTTGCACCCAAGGGGGGATCCAAAAAAATTTACTTTGCAAGGGGGGAATCCTATCGAATTTTTTTGCAGGGGGTAAAATAAAACATGCCCACTTTACAGGGGGATATATGCCTTTTTACCCTAGCTAATAACAATCCTAATAATAAAAAAATTAACTTTAAAATAAATTAATATATAAAATATCTTACAATTCCCCAGAATTTATTTTAAAGTTTTAGCAAGTTTTAAGTGTTCCCAAGAGCTTGAAACATCAATGCATAAGTACTAGTGTCTTTTGGACTATGAACTAACACATAGAGCAAATGAAATTTGATCCACTGGAATGTCGGTGAGATTATAACCTCTATGAACCTCATTCCGTATGTGAATCAGTGATCTCATCACTCACATTGATCTCTCGTCCAAAGTTTTTCAACGCGGTGTGGTGCATTTTGGCCTTGCACCTATACCTAGATTTCATGAGTGTTTCTAGAAAGTCTGCCCAAATTTTCATGGAGGTGGCCCCAGCTTGACACTCATATAGGTGAATCTATCAAGTGTACACCACAGTCAAGCACACCACTCATTTATAAACCATAGATTCATTAAGAGTATAAACTCAACCTCCAACGCTGTAGTATACATTATCTACACCATATGGATCAACTATCACAAATAAAAATAGATAATGTCTCATCAAATTGACAATTGACTTGTTTTTACCCATATGAACATAGTTTTGCGAATTTTCACAATCTGTGTTGGGTTACCATCACTCTCAATTTTTGTATCGGACATAATTTCCATCCCCCTCGATGTATATATCATCCACTAGTTTCTTGCTTAGTGGGTTTATCACATGATCCTTCATATAGTCATTTAACAGTTGTTTCACAAAATCATATTATATATTGATTACGTCTCTTAATCATTGTCTCATCTATTGCCAAGTATACATCTATGATATATTATTTTAGATTTATTTAGACAAATTCTAAGTAACAACATTCTCACTAAAAGAGAAATTAAATCTACTTAGATTATTGTATAGGTCTACTTGAAAATTTCCAAGTACATCACCCCCACATTTAATTTGGTGAATTTAATTCTCCATATAAATTATTTAAGTCTACTTGAAATATTCCAAGCGACAAACCCCCGGAGAAATTAAATCTATATATATTTAGTTTCTAATCAACAAACTTCACCAAATATCATTGTATTATTTAAGTACAAAGTTGACTACGGTCTGACAAGTGAATCAGTCAGTCGTCGAGTAATAATTCACGCTCTAGATGTCTAGAATGAGTTCGTATCCACAGGGATCGTGCCAAGTGCTACTAGTTTTATTTAAGTTTGTTAGTTTGCATTCGCTTTGGATTTTTAAAAAATGTTTTGTTTGAAAATGCGAATGATAATGCGGAAAATAAAGATAGTTGATTCAGAAAGATGAGGCTTGGCTAGGTAAATTGAATCCCTCCTTTACTCCTGCTTGGATAATCGGAGCATAATATAACTATTCAGACTATTGCTCGGCGGATTAATTTTATCTTTTATGATAATACCCTTGTATCACCCTAATACATTGTAAGTCACGAACATGTTAGCTAAACAACCCATAAGGGGCCTAATCCTATGTTGTGACGTGTCTAAACTAAAAGATCGGGCTAACATACATGCAGTCATTATCGTTCAATTAATCCTATTAGCCACTAGCCTAGAATGTCCGAGCTACCGTATATATGCGGCTAGCACTATAATTTATTAGTTCCAGAATAGCAGTCAGATTCGTGACGAAATACTATCCCTAATAGCGTTCCCCAATCAGTGGCTTAAAGTTGGAATTACGTCGTTAAATCATAAATATATAGAAAACAGAGTCTTGAATAGTAAAATATTATAACTTATCTACCAAATTACATGTTCCCAAACATTCATTAGGAGAGTTCATCTTCTCCATCTAGCCTAAAAGAATCTAACTACTAATATTTCATAATTAAATTACAAGAATCGAACCATACATACCAATGGCGTAGATGCATTGCTGAGGAAGTTACCTCCCCTTGATGATGGAAAGTTCTTCCCGTAGAGAGCGCCTTTTGCCCTCCTTGCTCCTTCTCCACTCTAGAGTGAAGTGTCTCTCTTAGACTACAAAACTGTTGAATGAGTTTAGATTTCTGAATGAGAAAATAATGAGTGAGGGGAGCTCTATAATATTGCAAAAAATTGGAAGATTTGATCATGCTTTCCTTGGGCGCTAAGTAGCTCCATCGTGGCACGATGGGTGTCATCGTGGCCACGATGGGTTTCTGAATTTTTCCAATTTTGTTCTCTTTTTGACATTTTCTTGTATTCTTGTCTTCTTCTTCAAGTAGCTTCATTTCATTAGGCTTTTGCTCTGTAATTGGCCTTCAAAGTCCTAAACTAATGCTAAAATAAATACTAAAAATACTATATAAATTCCTGTCATCAAATGTATAATCTACAATATACCATATTATAGTTTATGAGCTAGAGAATTATTACTATGTGAATTTTTTAAGGACTCCTCTCACTTGTTGGCTTTCAATAAGTTCTTCAGCTATTGACACCACACACTTTGCATCAATGCCAACAAATTCTCGTGTGCTGTGCAATAACTTGTCTTTGCGTATGGAATAGTGGAAATACTATAATTAAGGACACACTTTTTGGCATCTAATTAAAGTGTATGTTACTGATTGGGGCATCTAAAAATAAAGAACCTTTGTCCAATATAGCTTTTGTTTCCCCTTGTTTCGTCACACTAAACAATATGACACTTCTCTAATAGCTAATTTTTAACCTCCTTCTTTATTTAAAAAATTAAACAATATGAAACTTAACAATCAACCTCAGCAACTCCCACCCACGTCGTAATGGCGGTGGTAAGCGTCGTTCTCATACTATACACCTTCTTGATCAAATATTTGGATAAGCTAGTTGTGATTATTTGTTAGTTGGTTATATAATTTATTAGTTACCATATGGTCACTATATAAAGTATCTTATTTTTTAAACTGTCCTTCACAAAAACTTGTAAAATACATAAGAGTACCTTTTGTCGGTATAAGAGAAGAAGGATTGTGGTTATGGTGTGGTAGGTGCATATGAACTGAACTTTATAATAAAACAAGATGTTCATCACTTTTGCAACACTTGCGGTCATGTTTTTATTTGAATGAATATGACATGTTGAAAAAACATAATGAATGAAATCACTTCCCTTATACACGCAAAAATGTTGTTGGAATGTATGATCGGTCCAAATGCTGGTTGTAATAATTCTCTAATTATTTGTAATTAATAACTTGTAAAAGTTATAGTATTAGTATTATATTTGATTGATGCTATATGTTGTAAAAAAACTAATTGATGCTACGATACATGCATGTTACTAAAAATGATAGGTTTTGTTTTGGTACAAAGAATAGATTAATATTTTGTCACAATAACTTAAACTAATTGAACCTATTTTACTTTTGTAGTTTTAAAAATTAATAAACAGAAAACAGTTTTTGAAAACACTTTTGTAAAATTGAATTACCAATCAAATTTTTTAATTTTTAATTTTTGAAAACTACAAAATTCTTTTTGAAAATGGAATCAAACATACAATGAAATTATATTTTATGGCTGGGTAGTATTTTGTAGGGGAAAAATTGTTAACACAGTATTGATTTAAGGGAGCTATTATGGTCTCGTTTGATTAGTACGTAGTATTTAATTTCTGTTAAATAAAATACCCTTAACACCATTTTTCTAAGAAACTAAGAATACATTTTTTTTGACGCAAAACTAAGAATACATTAAGAGCTCGTTAATTAGTTTTAGTTATTTTTTATGAAAATGAGTTTCAAAACATATTGCTTTTTTGTTAAAATAAATTTAACAATGTTCTGATAAACAAATAAGGGGGTGATAATTATATGGATCATATAGATGAAACGTGTATTTCTTGAGAGGTAAAAATTGTGAACCTCTTTACTTTGAAGCATATGCTCCTATTTACAGTAAAGCATATGCTCCTATTTCTTGAGAGGTAAAAATTACCAACAAGCTTTTACTCTTTACACGTTTCATCTATACGATCCATATAATTATCACCCCCCTTATTTGTTCACCAGAACAAACAAAAATTTGTTTTATAAAAGTTTCCCAAAAACAAAAAGAATTTTTTTTATAAAAGTTTCAAATGATAAATTGGTTTAATAACTTATCTTAAAAATTCATTTTAAATATTTCATCTTTTTGTTATAAATATTTTTTAAGATAAAAATTCAAAAATAAAAAAAATCTAAAATAAGAAGCTATTTTGTTGTTTCATAAAATTTATTTTGGAGATATATCCTTTAAAAAAATGTGATTTCTATCAAGATAAAATCTCTAACATGAATATTTAAGTTATTGAAAGTCAAAATCACCCTTTTAATTTATAAAAAGATGAATTTGTAATAACTTTTCGTATTTTTAATTAAATTATCATAAAATTTATTTTAGAAATATAAAGAAAAAATCATTTTTAAGAGTTAAAACAAACTGACCCTAAATTATTACTAGTTATCATTTTTTTTACTCTTGAAATCACTTTTATTTTATTGTTTTATAAATTTTTTTTTTCTTTTACATATTTGTTTAAATGGTATTTGAGATGTTAAATACAAAATTTTATTCAACTTTTACATAATTTTTAGGGTAAATAGTCATTTCCCCTGCAAAATAGGCGACTTTTGATTTACCCCCGGCCCCTACCTAATTTTTTTTAATTACCCCCGTATAATATTTTTTTCCATTTACCCCCTGTAATTTTTTTTACAATTACCCCCTGCAATGTCGGCGAGGGGGGTAAACGTGGCATACCCAACGACGGGGGTAATCCAAAATTTGCTAATATTACAGGGGGTAATTGAAAAAAAAATTATACAGAGGGATAAATTAAAACCCGCCTATTTTGCAGGTGTAAATAGTTATTTACCCTAATTTTTATGTATATAGTTACAATGGTGACAACATTTTGTTTTAATAAAAAGTGTAAAAGTTAACAACTACAATATAGGTAGATAGTGTCAGCTAATTCATTCTCATGTATGTTTAAAGATAACAATTAGTATTCAACATTCAAAAAAAAAATTTACAATTATTCTAACCAAATTATTGAATTTAAGTTGTTAATAAGTTTCTCTTAGAACTAATTATTCAGAAGAATTTAAATTCAATATGTGGTAAAATTACTTATCTCGCAGACAAATTTTATCCTATCAGAACTCTTATAAAATTCAAAGAGTTAATTATAAAAATAATTAAAAAAAAAACCTCATTCTCGTGAAGTAGACTTTAATTTGTACTTCGTTTATTGCCGTTGTACTTATTTGATCATATTATTATTACTTGGCTTATAATATGGACCATTGTGAAGAGAAATTAATAGCTTTTTTCCTTTCTCCAAAAGCTGTGGTTCTAGGGGCTGAAACAAGCGAAACCTTTTAAGCTTGTAATGGATGCAAACCTTTTAAGCTAGATAAAGTTATAGAAATCTTTATTGTTATAAAGTCATTATATATGATTAATATTTTATATAGTAACTTTTGGCCTATTGATGATATTATAGCACTACATATATATATTCAGGCATTATTATTTGAAAGGTAGCTTGCATAAAAGGTTTGGAGTAAGAATTTTGTTCCAAGAGAGGGAGCAGCATGCTTCCACTAGTGTCAGAAAATCGTAGAAAAAACATATGCTTCAGAACAAACACAAACAACAAAATCTTCCAAAATAGGGAAGGTAATCTTCAGGCTATTTTTTTCCTTTTTTATCTTTGATTAATCTACGAGGCTACAACAAATTATTCAAGCTGATTAATTGCGCAACACGTCGTTAATTTATAGCTAGTGAGTGATGACGGTGCAGTGTTGCCTTTTTTTTTTGTGGGGGTGGTGGTGGGGGGTTTGAGGGGGTGTGTGTAAATGAAAAATAGAAATAAATTGAAAAGAAATCTTAATCAAATAGTATACTTGAATGTGCTCTAAAACATTTGTATAGTGGTGAAGCCTCAATTAACACATCATTTGACATTATATGCACTACATAAACTGATGAGAAACATTATTTACCACACGGTCTATGTATGCATACTATATTCATTTGGTAAATCACACAAACTTTTCCACTCATCACAACATAAACAAAATATAATAAAAAAATACATAGTTCTGTCTTTCAACTTTGTCATACGTTTAAATTTCAAAAAAAAAAAAAAAACTTTGTCATACGTTTAAAGAGGCTAATTTGTGTGCTGACTACTTATTAGCTAAACTTGAGACAAAATCTCTTGTACTTTGTTCGTTTTTATATTTATATATAAAATATATTTGCCATTCAACAAAAAAAAAGTTAAACTTGAGACAAAATCTACGATATATATATAACTTATAATGTCTACCAGGTGAAATCCAAAATTTTATAAGTGGGCTTGATCCATCAGAAGAGATGGGCACGAACATCTACCGACCCTTTCAAATGGGCCTAACTTATTAGATAAGCGTGGGATCTAGTCACGCCGAAAGAGAGAGTAGACCCAGAAAAATTAATAGGAACACATAGGACACCTCACACTACTTCCACCACTAGCTCTACTATTCTCTCGACCACTCCCCATTATTTGCTCCCTTATTCCTATGACATAAGGCATTCGTTCATCTTTTGTAACAGCCCGGGCCATTTTCTACGTATATAGTAGGCCACCCCGGCGTTGCACATCACGATCTTCTCCACCCCCCTCTCTAGTGGAGTTTTTGTCTTCCATGGGAATCGAACCATGTACCATGGGGATAAGTACATGTTCAATCCATTCCCACTACCAATTGGGCTAGTATCTCAATTGGTAGTGGGAATGGATTGAACATGTACTTATCCCCATGATACATGGTTCGATTCCCACGGAAGGCAAAAACTCCACTAGAGAGAGAGCTGGAGAAGATCGTGATGTCCAGCGCCGGGGTGGCCTACTATATACGTAGAAAAGGGTCCGGGCTGTTACAAAAAAAAGGCGCCTTTTTTGTAACAGTCTGGGCCCCACCAATATAGGTGGTCCCGACTGCCACCTCACGATCTTCTCCAACCCCCTTCACTATTGGAGTTTTTGCCTTCCGTGGGAATCGAACCCATGTACCTGGGGATAAGTACATATGTCCAATCCATTCCCACTACCAATTGGGCTACTAGCTCAATTGGTAGTGGGAATGGATTGAACATGTACTTATCCCCATGGTACATGGTTCGATTCCCACGGAAGGCAAAAACTCCACTAGAGAGGGGGGTGGAGAAGATCGTGATGTACAGCGCCGGGGTGGCCTACTATATACGTAGAAAAGGGCCCGGGCTGTTACATCTTTCACCAAAGATGCAGAAAAGCTAGTATCAGTGCCTAGCACTTTACTAGCCTGATACTAATAGAATACACTCTTACTGCCAGTTTACAAGATAACTACGTGACTTTGATTCCCTAATCGTTTAGGGATGCGTAGGATCATGGATCCTCTCTATCGAGCTATAATAAAAACATCGTCGGTTAGGTTTCATTTCAAGAATACTAACAAGAACATGATGGTTCTTAATCCTCCACCGAGCTCCAGTTATTACTTATGGTAGACAAGGTGGGTGTTATTTAATTTATTGTTGCCGCTAGTAGTTTTTCCTTTTCTTTTTTTGTTTTGTTCTTGTTTTTACTATTCTTATGTAACCCAAAAAAAAAAACAAAAGGGTTATTTTTACTAAACTAAAGGGTATTTGTTATTTACATAATTTTTTTTTAATGACAATATAATATCATAAACAAAATAAGGATAAGAAAAAGTTCATAATACAAATGAATATACGAGCAATCAGGAAACCGCCACCTATAAAAGGCAAAGGCTAGAAAAAAGTCGAAAAACAAAACACCAAGAATTACACCAACACGAAAAACAAATCAGCACACCGACGGCCAAAAAACAAGAAAACCCCCAACACATCATTCACAAGAAGACATGTCTCTCGTTGAAAGAAGAAATGATCAACCATCAAGGCAAGACACATACGAAGAGAGCTTCCATCCAACCAGAACCACCGAGATCAAACTCTACACTCTAACAAACTCTATTGGTACTACTGTAAAATATGGTGCACCTACCATTCATAAAAGAAACAGAAGATACCAAAAATTTATCCACGAATTATTTTTAAGATGAAAGTTTCACCCTATATATTTACCTATATTATTCGGCATAAGAGGTTCCCTAAAAAAATTATATCAAGGTAAAAACAAATGCAAATACTTGAACATAAACTTCTTTTTGGCAATTAAGAAACACGTACACATGTTGATCGACCCCAAACATACCTAGAATTTTGAAATTAGAAAAACACCTCTCCCACCAAGTTGATTAATAGAGTACTAATCGATTGGCACTATTATAATATAATAATATTGGCCTATATAAACAAACATTAATTTAAAAAGAAATGTTTCAGTCAAAAATAATAAAAATAAATCAAACGACTTGCTTGAATACTTCAATAAAAAGTACTATTGTTTTTCATGGTAGCAATAGGTATGTTGAAAATGAGAAGAATGCTACTTAACAATCAATTTCATTCCATGCATTGGGATTAATTCTTGTTAATTTGTTAATGTTGACTCATTAACATTACATTAATTAATTTATATTATACTATACTATACATAAGCTAGCATCTTAATTGTCAGTTGTTATAGATCACAAATAGATTAATATCATGTGGACTTGACCAAAAAAAAAAGATTAATATCATGTGGTTAGGATTTAAGATGCTCCTAAGTCTAACAAACGGTACTGTAGCTAACAAGAAATTAGACAAAATTTTTGTCATTATTTTAGTGGGACCTATGTTAATTTTATGTGGATTTATTAATTGTTATTGAAAAATAATTCATAACTATTAGTAGACATGCAGTACAGTACGTTGTGGCATGTTGTGGTTGTTTTTATGCGTAAATACAACAAATAAAGCATATGTGTTTTATATATATACACAACAAGTAGTGTGTCTTCTTCTGCATGTGTATGGTGTGAACTGAATTCTGAAGATGTGTATATATCTTCATAGAAATCACGAAATATAAATAAGTAAATAAAGCTGCGATGTCCAAATCTACTTTAGTACTTTTGACAATTGATCGATGTGATCAACATGCAAGTGAGTGAGTGGGTGAATGCTAGTACTAATTGAGTTTTTGATCAATAAACATTAATTCAACCCATTATAAGAGTATAAAGGGTACTCAACCCTAATAACTTATTATTAATCAAAATAAAAAGTAAGTTAGTTACTAACAATAAATTGGTCCAAATGATAAGGAACTTAATCCCCTTAAGCATATAATTAGGGGTTCGATTTCTGGGATAATAATCCAAAAAAAAAACAAGTTAGTTAGCGCCTAAGAATAAAGAATATAAGAACATGATGTACCAAAAAAATGAATATAAGAAGATGCAAATAAATAAAGCCAAAGTAAATCCACACAACCAAAAGAGGAACTATATTAGTAGTATATGAGGATGCAGGATTATTCATAGAAAGTTTAAAGAGGCTTCAAGACATATCTAAAAACCTCTATAATATTAACATTAATAAATAAAAAAAGCTACAAATGCAAAAGACTATTTCAATATCTGAAACATTCCACTACTAAAATAGTTAATTTTAACCAATCGTTAGTTGGTTCAGTGGTGATTGGCGCTGAACTTGGTAGGGAGGACCATGGTTCGATCCCCCGCAACTGCGATCGGGAGGTGGCTGGAACCACTTGATGCCAGAACTGACCCCCAAACCAGATTAAACTGGTGGTGAAAACCAAAAAAAAAAAAAAATAGTTAATTTTTGAGATGGAAAAATTTGTCACTAATTTGTTAAAATTCCATCACAACTACTAAGTGGCGGATTTAAAAATGCATGGTATCTAATTTGAGCATTGCTTCTGTCACAAATTGCAATGGAAAAATCATCACAAATTAAACGAATTGTTTGAAAATCATTTATTATTACTACCTCGCATTTACAAATTTTCTCCAAATGAGATTCTATTTCGCAATAGGCAAACACACCTAATTATTGTTGATCACAAAGTAATGATGAAGGCTTAAATGTTATTCTAAATTTATGGTTTAGTCGTCAAGTTTCACACATCCTTTACTAATAAAAGGAAGCTTCAAGATAGCTCCTAAGCCACTTTCTCTCTGCCTTCTCTCTTAGTTTCCTTGCCGTCACCTCCCTGTTCATCCAAAACCCCTTCTTTTTTAAGATGTAGTAACAAAGGAGGTGGTTTGAGGAGTGGCGTTTTTGGCCCTCCACACCACCGTGTTTCCAGATCTACAGTGCAGAACCTCCATCATGTGGTTTTTTACGTGGATCTGAAACAGTTTGTGGTGTACTCGTGTTTCCGGCGGTGGGTGTGTGTTATGCGGTATGGTGCAGGTTTCGTTACTTTTTCCGGTTGTTCTCTGTTATTTTTCCGGCGGCTGTTTTGGTCCAGATTTGGGTGTTTTGCGGTGGTGGTGGAAATTTTGTCTTCCTCGCTGTCTCTGTTATTATTGTTCACAGTGGTGTTGGGCTGCCCGCGGATCCGGCGATGGTTTGGTGGTGGTAGGGGCTTTGGCTTTTCGCAGGTTCAGGTGGGGTTTTGTTGGCTTGGTGTTGGACGTGTTTTTGCTTCGGCAGATTCGTCGGCAGTTTGACAGTTGCTAGTGGCTGTTTTGGTGATTATTGGTGTTGGTTGGAGGTGATGAGTTGGGGTTGTGGTGGTGAGGTGCTGTTTGGATATGGCGCCGGTGTGGTGCTGGCTTATGGTGTTGGAGGAGTTTCGTTACTCCGGCGTCAGTTCTGGTGGTGTTCTGTTTCAATGGTGTCTGGTTCGGATAGTGTGCTTTTAGCGGGTATTGGTGATGTGCTTTCGGCGGCCTCCTCTTCATTGGTGTCCTTGTGTTGGACGTATTCCCTTTTCTTCTCAATGGAACCGCGACTTTAGCCCTTTACGCCGCGACTTTTGTGCTAGTTTTGGGTTTGTTCGTCCTGTGAGGTGCTTGGCTTCGGGGCTGCCGTTTTGGTGTTTTGGTGTTTCTTGTTATGGAGTTAGAGTAGGATGGGCGTGGGAGACGACATTTGGTGATTTGCTTTTGTTTTGACTTTTGGGGGAGGTTATTTTGTTATTGTTCTGAGTGTTATTTTAGTTGAATTGTATGGATGGTTTTAAGGGTTTTCTCATTGGTGTAATGGTGTCATTGGAATTCTTCCTTGTGTGAAGTGATTTTGTATGACCTAATTTTGCGAAATGTGCTCGTCTTGAGCTTAGTTTCGTTATTAATAAAATTTAGCCGTTCAAAAAAAAAAAGATAGCTCCTAAGCCTTCGTTTTGCCTATGTGACATGCTTAAAAAAGCTTCTCATTTCTATTTAAAATTTTCCCCACAATTTATTTTGTGTGTCCATTCATCCTCCAAAGTAATTATCTATATGTTACAATAATAATGGCTACTAATATTTTTTTGAAAAAAAATTAAACAAAAATGCTACAATTGATGTTGATAATTATGCATGTGAAAGTTCAAGTGACAAGTAACTTAAATTAGTAGCAAGCGTAACATATAGCATAAATTAATAGTAATAATATCAAGGTTTTAAATCAAGGTCCGTTACCGTGAAAAAGGCCGCGACAAAAAGGTTTTGGTGCCTACCGTTACCGTTTTTCACCGTTTTTACATGGTGAAATAAAATCACGCTGAAACGCTGATACGGCGGCAACGAAACACCGATACGGCCGCAACGAAACGCAATACGGCCGCGACAAAATGCTAATAGATATAGACTTCCATTTTTTCCAATAAAAATGAATAAAAATCACATTTTTAGTACAAATATGAACATAAATTATAAAGTGGTATCTTTTTTCAACTATTTTCTAATTCAAAACTATACATTTATCTCACATTTAAGTTGTTATACATATATTATAGTACAATAATTTTAATACGATTTGTGCGATATTGTGATTAATTCACACCGCGACGACCGTAATTCGTAACGCGACAACCGTACCAGCCGAAATCGCGAAATCCTTAACGCGACCCCGACCGTGACCGCGACCGCTATTTAAAACCTTGAATAATATATGAAAAAAATTATAAAAGAAAATGAATAGATATATGTGCTCCTTCCTCTTTTACACTATCAAGTGATGTTAAATTACATAGAGTAGAGTAAGCAGCTATGTTATTTGGTACGTACATACTTTCAAAGAATGTGATCAAAGGATGAAAAAGGAAAAAATTAATATCTATGAATCAATTATATTCTATAATTGAAAATCATTTAAACATTTCTCATGAGCAATATTGTCAACAATTTGCCTCTAACTCTTATTGAAAATAATAAGAAATACGCCGAAGTAAAAATGCAAAGCAACTTGCGACTGCAAACTACGATCCATAAAATATGATACACCTCTTCAAACTTATGGATGGAAGATAGTTAGCAGTTTTGTTATTTCGTACATAATTTAATTTCGTGGAATATGAGCAAAAGATGAAAAAAACAAAACTACCATATATAAATCACATTCTATAACTTGAGCTTGGTTTTACCTTTTTTATGAACAATATTTTTAGCAAGCATAATTGCCACACTAAGAGATCATTTTTCTGACGGAATATTGTAAGAGTTCATTAAAAACTATATTAATTTTCTTCAAAATATATTTTTGAGCAAAAATATATATACAAATCAACTATATAAACTAATACAAAATTTCATTTTTCTAAACGACCCTTTTATTTTTAATATAAATTAATATTAAACCTATATTTTACTATATTTTAAATATTATCAATAATTTAATAATATATAATTACACTTATAATAATTATTAATTTTTTATTTATGAAAATATTTTAAGTGTGTATTTTAATCAAGCCCATGCAACACACGGGTTTATTTCTAGTTATTGTAATTTTTGCCTCTATCTAGGTTTTACACATAAAAATGGTAATTTGGTGTCCCAATTTTTAACTAGAGGGAAAAATTCAAAAGCCTATCACGTTTGAGACAACAAATCACCATTTTTGGAGTAAAAAATCCAAGTGTGAAACCAATCTAGATTCTACAAAGACCGAAGAAAGAACAATCAAATTTATTTGTTTATTTTTTTAAAATTTTTTGCTTTCATCATCAGTTTAATGTGGTTCGAATGTCAGTTCTAGCATCAAGTGATTTCAGTCCCCTCCTGATCGTAGTTGCGGGGATCGAACTGTGGTCATCCCTATCAAATTCAGCGTCAATCACCATTAAACCAACTAAAGATTGGTCGAACAATCAAAATTTAGGTGCATCGCTAGCTAATATGAATCTCTAAAAAGAAATTTAAATTAAAGGTGAATTATTATATTAATTTGATCTCTACTTTCACAAATAAACACCTAAATCTGTTAAGATAGATATATTAGCCTTTCAAGCGCGCAATGTTAACCAAAAAACATATAACCCCACATATTCTCACCATCGTACTCAAAATCTCCAGCAAAATTAAAGTCATATATCATTGATCACATAATTGTCACATTTTTGATCGAGTAAACATATAGGAGAAATTAGTGGATGGATCTATAGCTATGATCAATAGCCTAGCCATGCATGCATATATATATATATATATATATATATATATATATATATATATATATACTTGTCGTTTTTTAGAAAAGCTGCTTAGGGATTAATTATAAATTCATTATAAGTTAATAGCTAGTCTTAAAATAAAATCATTAATTGGTTCATTTTTTAAAAAATGAAAAGAAATGAGACTGGATATAAAGTGGCATTGCTGTCGTTGACAACAACAAAAAATTTATTGATTTGATTTCTTATATATATATATATATATATATATATATATATATATATGAAGGAAGAGTTTGTAATGCACAAATCCGAAATTAGGAGTGGGTAAAAATCCGCAAACCGATTCAAACCGAGTAATCCGAACCGAAAAATGGTTAAGCGGGCGGGTCGCTGCGGATCGTCGGGTTGTCAGTCGAACATTTTCGGTTGTAGACGGGTTAGAATGGAGAATTTCGGTTTTTCTAAGATCAACCCAACGGTACCGAACCCGCCCGAATTACATATATCGTGAGCTTTTTTTTATTTCATATATAAAATATGTTAAATTGACTAGACATATCTCGAGACACATAAACTCAAAATTTGTTAGGTTTGTTTCCTTGGAAAGTGGAAACAAAGCCACTAACTAATAGTTGAAAACCACTAGTTTTCTCTCACTCAAATACTAGTATCACCATACATTTATTGTTACTATTTTATTTTATGTTATACTTCATTCTGTTTCACTTGCACTCATGTTCTCTTCACACCACACAATTGAGTTTTTTTATTCTATTTTTTAGATAATTTTTTATTCGTCAGTTCAAAATCGAATTAACCAACCCGTCAAATTGTCAATCCGCACAAACCAAACTTTTAAAAAGAATCGAATTGGAACTCATTATTACAACTATGAGTTGGGATGGGTGGTATTTTTAGGTCAAACTCGCTCTACCCAACCCATTACCCAACCCTATCAGAAATACTATCAATTAATGGAACGCCGTAAAACATTTGTGATCATTGGCAACCCACGTAAGCAAGTAAGTACTCGTACTTATTTAGGAACTAGGTACGTAGCAATAGTAGTGGGGATAAATATAGTTGTACACTTGTATTGTACCGTAGGACATTAGTTCTCATATATATAAAAATCTTTGATTAGAAGTGTATTCTATTAGGTTGGTTGGTAGTTCAGTGTCTTTATAAAAATGAGATTAAAAGTAGATTTTATTTTTTATGGAAAATAGACCTTTTTTAGGCGGTATCTATTTTAATATTTTTATTGGTGTTCCGCTTATATACGGCGTCTTTTTTTTATAGCTTCTTATTTACAAGTCTCTGTTCGTCTTGTGCAGAGATCTAGTTATTATTAAATTTCCAGCGTTTGCATATGCCTCGGAGCATTCATTTAATTCTTTATTTACTGTTTTTTTTTTTTTACTTTCTATTTGTAAAATTTTCTTGTCATTTCTAATTAGTTTACTAGATGAATTAATGATTATTTCAAACACTACAAAAAGTATTATTTCTTGCAACAACTTTTTATGTTACAAATCGTTGGCAAAACTATCACTTGTAACAACATTTAACAAAAAAAATTGTTGCAAAAAAGAATATTTTTTGTAGTGAAAAACAAAAAGCCCTAATTAAATCGAGATAATTAAAAGATGCAGAGGATACGTATTTGTATGATGGGACTAGGGTAAAATTATTGTATTTTATATATAAGTGTTAAGAAAGTTGGGGTTCAAACTCATAATCTTCCTTAATTACTTAAAAAAAAATTGGCTTATGCAAACGATCTCATGGTGATCGTTTGGATTTGGTTTATTTTTGAACTTATAAAAATAGCTTATGCAAATAAATAAATTTTTATGTTAATTCATAAATTTTGACTAACAAAAATTGTATTTTTCTTTTTTTTTTTGAACAGCAGAAAGAGTATTGTATATATATAATATATATATATATATGGTAACCAAAATGAGAACGAGTACAAGTGGTACTAGACCCACCCACGGGGAGAAGTACAATCGGTACTCAACCCGAACAAACCAACCCCAGAAGAAATCCAGGACTATAAAGTCACCCCAGATCAACCACCAAAAGTGAGGCATATATACCATCCCAAACAAATTAGAACAAAAAATTAAACTACCTACAAAGACAAAGTAGGGGGTATTTTTCCCATTCATATGAAATACAAACACTAGCATGCTTCCTAGCTCTAAACCATTCTAGAGACCGAAATTTAATTGCATCCACAATTTAATTGTATTTTTATAAGTTGTTTTTTCATAAACTATTTTAAAAAATTTATAACAATATTTAAAAGTTTATTTATTTGTACAAATTGTTTCCCATAAACTTAAAAATAAGTCAATATAAACGGACACTCAAATTGTTTTTGATATCTTTATTACTTTTGATACCTTGAATCATTTATTATTTTATTTATTCCTCTCTTTATGATAAGTACTTAAGGACATTATTGACAAAATAATAGCTCAGATAGTTCTTTTTATAAGATACATTTCACCTTTCCAAATTTATTGAATAAAGGTTGAATGTCTCTTATAACAAAGATCACCCTGAAATCATTGTACTCAAATCTCTACCTTAAATCTTCTTTGCAAAATGGTACTGTCTCGGAGTTGGGTTCGATCGACCACAACGGCTGGAAGTGGAGGTTAGACTGGTGTGATGGTCTATCGGATGTTGAAGCCGTTGCAGCGCAGGAGTTACTGAATTTACTGTCTCCGTTTCAGCCGCGCACAGACTTGGAGGATCGGCATAGGTGGATTCCATCTTCTGCTGGAATTTTTACTGTAAAATCTGCTTATTTGGATTTATTAAACAGGTCTGTAAGTGCGCCAGTTCACCCTCATGTTTTAATAATTGTCAAAACACATGAAAATAGAGTAGAACATATTTTGGCAACATTACAAATAACTTGACAGCGAAAAACTATTTTTAAACTTTGAAAAATTGATTTTTAGGTATTATGTATCGATACATATACATGTGTATCGATACAAATGTCCTGAAATTACTTCAGACTGATTTTGTGCAATTTGTATCGATACATATATCATTTGTATCGATACAAACGTGGTCTCTCAGAGGCAGAGAGTCACCTGTGTATCGAATCATGCTTGCATGTATCGATACACACCTATATCTCTCAGAAAACCAGAGAGTGCATGATGTATCGAATCATGCTTGCATGCTTCGATACATATCAGTCAAGATTTCAAGAAACTGATGTATGTATCGATACACATACGTGTTTGTATCGATACATAGGTCAAATTTTCACATTTGAACGCTGGTCAAAGGGTTTGTATCGATACAAACCATCATTTGTATCGATACATGTATGTTAAGTTTTGCCTAAATTTGCTCAATTCTATTTTCTCTATAAATAGCAATGTGCTTTGTTATTGTAAGCAAGAGAGAAACCTATGAGAAAGTGAAATAGTTTTGATAAACTCTTTGAGATTCAAATTGGTTGAAGAATTTGGATCAAAGGGTTATTCTTCACAAGATCATCATCTTCCATCAAATTGCAACTCATTGAAGAGTGAGTATGGGATCATTCGGATAAAAGTTGTACATTTGATCGATAACGTTCGATACGGCTTGCGGTGAATCAGAGACGTGATCGAGTTGATTTGTGAAGAAGGTTTGGGTTTTTCTTAGGGATTCAAGATTGTGCGATATCTTGAATGATCAACAACGAAGAAGCGAGGTACTCAGCTGGACGATCGGTGCGAGGATTTGCGCACGGTTAGGATCGTTGGAATCAGAGGGAGAAGCTTCATTTCTTGTTGAGGTTATTACGCATTGTTTACATTAGATTCAATATAGGGTTATTGGAGTCTTTTGTAAATTGTGCACAATAGTTCAATCGTTTTAATCAATATACGCTCAAATAACCCGTTTGGTTATTTGAGGGGAGACGTACCCGGCCGACCGCGAGGACGACACGAAAGCCGGGGAACTCCCTAATCAATCGCTTGTGACTTTCTCCCTTAAACTTTTACTTTACGCAATTGCTTTAATTTTCGATTCGATTGAATTTTTGTGTTCGTACGTGTGCACAAAAATTCAATTGACATATATCTTGATTGTGATTGGATTAGCTCTATAATTGTGTAACTTGCTTGGGCTGTGTTTTTGGATTGTTTAAATTCGAATATTTTGCACACGATCATTTCTAGCTCTTTATCATTATACGTTCAAGGCTATACTACTTTTTCAGTGATCAATCGGGTGCAAAGAGACTACCGATCCGGTGGTGCTTCCGCGCGTACCTTTTAAACCAAATTTTTTTAAAATCAACATTGTTTAAAAGGGCCACTTATTCAACCCCCCTTTTTAAGTGGTAGCCAAGTAGTCTAACAAGTGGTATCACGATCCCGGTTCAATTTTGTTCACAAAATTCGGTGGATTGTGCCAATTATTAGAAAACATGGCTTTTGCACCTAAAGGGGCTAATAATCGGGCACCTATATTCAATGGAGATCATTTTGATTATTGGAAAAGTAGTATGCGCATACACATCAATTCTTTTGATGGTGAAGTGTGGAATGCTATTCAGAACGGTCCGTTTGTTCCAACAAACACCGATCCTAATGGCATTGTCGCCAATAAGCCTATGGCACAATGGACGGATGATGATAAGAAAAAGGTCAATTACGATGCAAAGGCACAAAACATACTTATTTCATCCCTTGGGATTGAACAATTTTATCATGTGTCGCATTGTTCAACGACCAAAGAAATGTGGGATACATTAGTTACTCATTTTGAGGGTACTAATGAAGTCAAAATATCCAAGATAAACACCTTAACTCAAGAGTTCGAATTGTTTCATATGCAAGATGGTGAAACCATTGCGGATATGCAACAAAGGTTTGTAAAAATTACCAACAATTTACATGGTCTAGGTAAACCAATCACTAATCAAGATGCTACTAATAAGATTTTGAGATGTCTTAATAGGTCATGGCAACCAAAGGTCACCGCAATCAAAGAAGCGAATGATCTTACAACTTTAAGTCTCACAACCTTATTTGGTAAGCTAACGGAACATGAACAAGTGCTTAATTTGTTGGAAAAGCATGAGAAAGGTGAGAAAAATGAGAAACACAACTAAAAGGAAAAAGAAAAGGATAAGAGGTCCATTGCTCTAAAGGCCTCCAAATCCAAGTCCAAAAAGGTTGAGCAAGTGGAGAATAGCTCAAGCGAAGACGATTCCGATGATGAGGAAATGGGGCTCTTCGTTCGACGCTATAATAGATATGTGAGAAAGAATGGGATAAGACATTCTGATGACAATCTTAAGAAGTTTCGGAAAGATAGTGGTTACCGCCGGAAGAATGAAGATGCTAGGTACTCCAAGAAAGGGATATGCTATGAGTGCGGCCAAGTTGGTCACTACAAGCCGGATTGTCCTAATCTCAAAAGAAAAGAAAAGGAGTCACCTTCAAACAAAAGGAGGAGCAAAGGAAAGAAAGCTTATGTTGCATGGAAGAGTAGTAGTTCTTCATCTCATTCATCATCAAGCTCTAGTTCAAGTGATGAAGGCGAAGTGGCTAATGTATGCTTCACAACTCATCACCACAAAAAGAAGGATAAAGCTCCCAAAAAGGTAAACCAAAACCCCTCTAGCTCATATACTTCGTTAGAATATCATGATTTGCAAAATGCATTTGAGGGCCGATGTAGTGAAACTAGGAAAGCTTTCAAACGATTAAAAGAAATTATAAAAGTTAACAAAGCTCTTGAAAAGAAAGTATCCGAAACGGAAGAAGAGTTGAAAGCTTTCAAGGTATCATTATTAGAGAGGTCAAGTGCAAGTCATAATAATAGTGATATAGTTGGTTGTGATAATTGTATCACTTTGTCAAAAAATATTAAGACTCTCAAGGACAAAGTGGAAAATTCATCAAAACCTAGAGTCCCTCATCAAGTTGATCCAAAACATTTTCAAAACACTTTGAAAGTCAAAAGCAAAAATTCTAAAAGTTTCAAAATGGATCAAAAGAAGAGTGACTCACATATCACTTGTCACTATTGTTGTTGTGAAGGTCATACCATTGCAAAATGTAAAGCTAGGAAATTGTTGGTACCTAAGGGCGTATTGCAATGGATGCCAAAACTCAACAAAACCTATTTGCCTCACCAATTATGACCCAATGAAAATTGGGTACCTCCCTCCTATGTTTAAATGTTGTAGGAAAAGTGCCTTGATAATCTAGAAAGGAGATGGTTTCTAGATAGTGGATGTTCAAGGCACATGACGGGTGATGCCTCGCTTTTCATTGAGTTCAAAGCAAAGGAGAAAGGCTATGTCACCTATGGAGACAACAATAAGGGCACTATTCTTGGTGTAGGTACTATCGGTAATCCCTCTACTATAACCATATCTAATGTTGTACTTGTGGATAACCTTAAGCACAACTTGTTGAGTGTTGCTAAGCTTTGTGATAAAGGGTTCATAATCAATTTTAAACCAACCTTTTGCACAATCGAAAGTAACAATGACAAGAATGTGATTCTTAAGGCTATTAGGCATGGAAATGTATACATGTTAGACCTAGATGATAATTGCCTAAGTGGTGCTAAGTGTCTCATAACCAAGAATGATGAATCTTGGTTGTGGCATAGAAGAATGGCACATCTTAATTTTGATTTACTAAATAAGATAGCTTCTAAAGATCTTGTAATCGGTCTACCTAAAATACGTTTTTCAAAAGATCACTTGTGTAACGCATGCCAAATGGGTAAACAAACTAAGGCTTCTTTCAAATCTAAAAAGTTCATTTCAACTACTAAGCCTTTAGAGTTAATCCATATGGATCTTTTTGGACCATCAAGGACCAAAAGCTTTGGTGGTAATTACTATGGACTTGTGATTGTAGACGATTACTCAAGATTTTGTTGGACATTATTCTTATCTAGTAAAAGTGATACCTTGTCCGCTTTTAAACAATTTGCTAAGATGATTCAAAATAAGCTAGACCTTAAGATCATTTCTATTAGGAGTGATCATGGGGGCAAATTTGAAAACCATAAGTTTGAAAAGTTTTGCTCTAAGCATGGCATTGAACACAATTTTTCGGCTCCACGTACACCACAACAAAATGGAGTAGTGGAGAGGAAAAATCGTACTCTAGAAGAGTTAGCTAGGACTATGTTAAGTGGTCTTCCTAAGTATTTTTGGGCCGATGCGATAAGCACCGCGAGTTATGTTCTAAATAGGGCAATCATTCGACCTATTTTGGACAAAACTCCCTATGAAATACTTAAAGGTAGAAAACCTAATCTTAGTCATTTGCGCTCTTTCGGATGCAAATGCTTTATTTTAAATAATGGAAAAGAGAATCTTGGCAAATTTGATCCAAAAGCGGATGAAGGCATTTTCTTAGGTTATTCATTATCTAGCAAGGCATATAGAGTATACAATAAAAGGTTACAAATTATTGAAGAATCGGTTCATGTAAACTTTGATGAGACTTTTTCGGAAGAAAACGGGAATGGTAATTCTATTGGTGTAAGTGTCGACACAACGGACATTTTAAAGGATAACAAAGTTGTTGGAAGTGATCAACCCTCAACGGAAGTTCCGAAAGAAAAGGACGATAAGCCGTTACCATCCAATGAAGACAAATATGACGGAAGATCTTCTTCATCAAAGAATCATCACAAGCAAAGAGGAGCCGGTCTTGCAAAGGAATGGCGTACTCTAAAGAACCATCCCATTGACAAAGTCTTAGGCGATCTCTCAAAGGGAGTGGCTACTCCATCTCAAATAAGTAACTTTTGTTTTCATTATGCATTTGTTTCACAAGTTGAACCTAAAAACTCAAAAACCACATTACTTGATGAACATTGGATTCTTGCAATGCAAGAAGAACTAAATCAATTTAAAAGAAATGAGGTGTGAGATTTAGTACCACCTCCTCCAAGTCATCAAGTGATTGGGACACGTTGGGTTTTTAGAAATAAACTCGATGAAAACGGTGTTATTGTTAGGAACAAGGCACGATTGGTAGCTCAAGGCTACAACCAAGAGGAGGGCATTGATTATGAGGAGACTTATGCTCCGGTAGCTCGCCTCGAGGCCATTAGACTTTTATTAGCTTATGCATGCAACATGAACTTCAAGTTATACCAAATGGACGTTAAGAGTGCCTTCCTAAATGGATACATAAATGAAGAAGTGTATGTCAAACAACCACCCGGTTTTGAAAATCATGAACATCCAGACTATGTTTTCAAATTAAAAGAGCTCTATATGGCCTTAAGCAAGCTCCTAGAGCTTGGTATGATAGACTTAGCAAGTTCTTAATTAAAAACGGATATTCAAGGGGAAAGGTTGACACTACACTCTTCATTAAACGTAACGGCAAAGACGTCTTATAGGTTCAAATTTATGTTGATGATATCATTTTTGGTTCCACTAACCCATCTCTTGTCAAGAGCTTTTCTAGTCTTATGCAAGGTGAATTTGAGATGAGCATGATGGGTGAACTAACCTACTTCTTGGGATTACAAATCAAGCAACTAGAAGAAGAAACTTTTATATATCAAACTAAATATTGCCTTGAATTGCTTAAGAAGTTTGGGATGACGGATCAAAACATATGGAAACTCCCATGGCATCAACATGTGCGTTAAGCAAAGATGAAGAAGGTAAAGATGTGGAAATTACAAAATATAGAGGTATAATCGGATCCTTACTCTACCTTACGGCATCTAGGCCGGATATTATGTTTAGTGTTTGCATGTGTGCAAGGTATCAATCATGCCCCAAAGAATCACACCTAAAAGCCGTAAAAAGGATTTTAAAATACTTGAAAGGAACATCAAACTTTGGCTTATAGTACTCTAAGGGGAATGATTGTTCTTTGGTAGGTTACTCCGATTCCGACTTTGCCGGTTGCAAGTTGGATAGGAAGAGTACTAGTGGAACATGTCACCTATTTTGTAATAGCTTGGTAAGTTGGCATAGCAAAAAGCAAGTATCGGTTGCTTTGTCAACCGCCGAGGCGGAATACATTGTGGCCGGAAGTTGTTGTTCCCAAATACTTTGGTTAAAACAACAACTTCTCGACTACGATTTAAAACTACAACGTGTTCCAATCATGTGTGACAACACTAGCGCCATAAACCTCACAAAGAACCCCGTGTTGCATTCAAGGACTAAGCATATAGAGATTAGGCATCACTTTCTTCGCGATCATGTAGAAAAAGGGGATGTTATTTTTGAGCATGTGGAATCGAAAAACCAACTTGCGGACATTTTTACAAAGCCACTTGCAACGGATCCCTTTATCTATATTCGCGGAGAATTAGGGATCCTAGATATCTCTAACCTAGAATAACATGCATCAAGCATGCACTTTATATACATGTCACACTTCTTGGCACCTTGGAGTTTTACACAAAGGAAAGTGCATCAACACCTTACGGTACAAGGTTAAAAAAGTATCATCTCTATCTTCTCTTCTTAAACCTTACAAGCTTATGCTATGTGAAGTCTTTTCAATTATCAACATAACACATTAGTGCATTTCAATACATTCATATGTTTGCTCTTTTCCAAAAATTTTGCTTTAAGATAAGTAATAATTCTTGAAGTCCATATGTATCAAATGGCAATGTGTGAAATATTGATTAATGTGTCTATAGCCTATCATGTTGCATAAATGCTATACGTGTATTTCATTTCTTCATGAACATCGTTATAATATGATATGGCAACATGAAATTATGCATTTGTTGCATTGCTTTGTTTATTTCGTCCCATATTTGGATATGTTACTTGATTAAAGTGTCGAAGTGTTACAATATTCATGAGTTGGTTTTGGTTTGTTATTCTACATTCCATGTTTATCATGATATTTGGTATTCGCCATTGATATATTTTGGCATATCTTTGTATGTAATTATTTTGATTAGGAACTTTCATCATATAGTGCATTTCGACAAATGTAAGTGCACGATATGACTATGGTTAATATTGTTTGAACTTGATACTTCTAATGAGCTCTCTTCTTCTTTTTGATATTGTCAAAGGGGGAGAGATTTGGATTGCACAAGCTAAGGATGAATAGCTAAGGATGAATAGCTAAAGATTCTTGAATATTATCAACAATAGCAAACGCATTATGGCATCAACTCAGGGGGAGCGTGCTTATTGTTAGCCTTGGTGTAATTGCGTCTGTATACATATTGCTATTTTATTTGCATATTAGGTATAGGCATAGTTAGCTTATGCAAAGTTTTAACAATTATCAAAAAGGGGGAGAATGTAAGTGCACCAGTTCACCCTCATGTTTTAATAATTGTCAAAACACATGAAAATAGAGTAGAACATATTTTGGCAACATTACAAATAACTTGACAGCGAAAAACTATTTTTAAACTTTGAAAAATTGATTTTTAGGTATTATGCATCGATACATATACATGTGTATCGATACAAATGTCCTGAAATTACTTCAGACTGATTTTGTGCAATTTGTATCGATACATATATCATTTGTATCGATACAAACGTGGTCTCTCAGAGGCAGAGAGTCACCTGTGTATCGAATCATGCTTGCATGTATCGATACACACCTATATCTCTCAGAAAACCAGAGAGTGCATGATGTATCGAATCATGCTTGCATGCTTCGATACATATCAGTCAAGATTTCAAGAAACTGATGTATGTATCGATACACATATGTGTTTGTATCGATACATAGGTCAAATTTTCACATTTGAACGTTGGTCAAAGGGTTTGTATCGATACAAACCATCATTTGTATCGATACATGTATGTTAAGTTTTGCCTAAATTTGCTCAATTCTATTTTCTCTATAAATAGCAATGTGCTTTGTTATTGTAAGCAAGAGAGAAACCTGTGAGAAAGTGAAATAGCTTTGATAAACTCTTTGGGATTCAAATTGGTTGAAGAATTTGGATCAAAGGGTTATTCTTCACAAGATCATCATCTTCCATCAAATTGCAACTCATTGAAGAGTGAGTATGGGATCATTCGGATAAAAGTTGTACATTTGATCGATAACGTTCGATACGGCTTGCGGTGAATCAGAGACGTGATCGAGTTGATTTGTGAAGAAGGTTTGGGTTTTTCTTAGGGATTCAAGATTGTGCGATATCTTGAATGATCAACAACGAAGAAGCGAGGTACTCAGCTGGATGATCGGTGCGAGGATTTGCGCACGGTTAGGATCGTTGGAATCAGAGGGAGAAGCTTCATTTCTTGTTGAGGTTATTACGCATTGTTTACATTAGATTCAATATAGGGTTATTGGAGTCTTTTGTAAATTGTGCACAATAGTTCAATCGTTTTAATCAATATACGCTCAAATAACCCGTTTGGTTATTTGGGGGGAGACGTACCCGGCCGACCGCGAGGACGACACGAAAGCCGGGGAACTCCCTAATCAATCGCTTGTGTCTTTCTCCCTTAAACTTTTACTTTACGCAATTGCTTTAATTTTCGATTCGATTGAATTTTTGTGTTTGTACGTGTGCACAAAAATTCAATTGACATATATCTTGATTGTGATTGGATTAGCTCTATAATTGTGTAACTTGCTTGGGCTGTGTTTTTGGATTGTTTAAATTCGAATATTTTGCACACGATCATTTCTAGCTCTTTATCATTATATGTTCAAGGCTATACTACTTTTTCAGTGATCAATCGGGTGCAAAGAGACTACCGATCCGGTGGTGCTTCCGCGCGTACCTTTTAAACCAATTTTTTTTTTAAATCAACATTGTTTAAAAGGGCCACTTATTCAACCCCCCTTCTAAGTGGTAGCCAAGTAGTCTAACAAGGTCTGCTGCGGTTAATTTAGATGACAGCATGTTAATTCCGTTGGGGTTGATGTGGAAGAACAATGTTCCGTCTAAGATTAGCATATTCGGTTGGCGTTTGTTGCTTGAAAAACTACCAACTAAGGAGGCATTATTTGACAAAGGTATTATTACTGATATGATGGAAACACGTTGTGTGCTATGCCTTAACCATGTAGAATCCATTGAACACTTTTTCCTTCACTGCAATGTTTCCAATATTGTTTGGTGCAATATATTCAAGTGGATGGGTGTTAGCTATTTCACGTCAGACTCAGTACAACAACATTTTACTATGTTTGGTGATTTGATCAAAGACAATGTTAGCAAGAGACATCGACATATTATTTGGTTAGCAACGACATGGTGTATGTGGCGGAGGCGCAATAATATTCTTTTTCGAGGAGATACGGTCAATATATCTTCTTTAATGGATCAAATTATTTATATGGCGTGGTTTTGGTTTACTGGCCGAATGAGGAGTATCGTTGATATATCTTATGTTTCTTGGTGTACCAATCCTTTAGAATGTTTACAATGTATCTAGTGCTTTGTTCTTTGCCTTTGAATTGTAAGGGTTGAGTACCCCTTGTATTCCTTATAATTCAATTTTTGCTTATAAAAAAAAAACAAAGATTAAAAGAAGTAATAAATACTACATTAAAATTTAAAATTAACAAGTATAAATATGAACAAAAAATTCGACAATATCGATGATTAACAAGAAACGCAATAAGCAACCAATTGTTAGTTGGTTTAGTAGTGATTAGTGTTAAAATTGCTTCAGTGGTGATTGGAAGGAAGATGAAACTACTTGATGTCAGAACTGACCTCCAAATCATATTAAAGTGGTGGTGAAAGGAGGAAAAAAAAAACACAAGAAGCATATGATTGAGCAATTAGCGACATCACGATGCAAAGCAGGTCGTCCGGTAGAAATTCAATCTTAGGATCATACAAATGATATATTGATTGATTAGGTAAATCCACACTAAATTACAACTTATTAATTTATTAGTGGATGTGGTAAGGGCTACTAAAGATTGTTTAGGTATTAATAGCTAGACCGGTTGATTTAAGAGCCGGAGACTTGGTTTACAGTTTCATTACACAAGTCAATTAATTCGATTTCGAAATAAAGAAAGCAAATGGTGGCACATAGTTAATTTATACTCTCTTTGATCACATTTATAAGCAAAAAAATATTTCAAATTTTGGTTACTATTTTAACTAAAAGTTAACTATTTTTAAATTAATTAATACTGTTATTCCTAATACTATCCTTATTTTTCAAAAGGTGCATGTAATTTACAAGGAGAATAAACTTATTTCTAGTAAATTTATTTATATTTTATATTAAATCAAAAAATTTAATTACACTTAACAAAATTTCTTAAATACTGTGTAATCAGTTTTTTTTTTCCTATAAATATGATCGGAGGAAGTACATATATAAATATAAACTTTATTTGACATATATTAATGAATTTCTTTAATTTTTAATTAATCATTAGAGAAAAAATTTGCAATCTCAAGCGCCAGACAACAATTAGGTTGTCATGCTTGTTGGGCGGTTATTTCGCACAGATGTTGAAGTCTTGGTTTGGTTGATCACTAGATAAGCTAGGGTACGTACGTAAGATATGATAATGATATGATGTATAAGATTTTGAGAAAAATGCATGCATGGCCGCAACTAGCTAGATATAAGATATGGAGTGGGTAAGATTATATATCAATCAAATTTTGTCTTGGATAATTCAAATTAAGCTTCACTCGCTTAATTACCGTTTAGGTTCACAATCACATATAGTGAGGAATCAACGAATCAAAGGTTTGGAATTGGCTCAATATTAGTTGTATCTAGCTAAAGTTACCCAAAGATTTGTCTGAATCAAGGTTATACTTTTTTTTTCTTTTGACATTTTGATCCTACTTATATGTTAGATTGGACAATTTGTCCTATTAAAAATTTGTGAGGATCTTCACTCTTTTTTTTCAAACAGATTTTTGTTTCAAGAATAAGATTTTTTTTTTATATAAATATGCAAAGAATTTATTAAGATTAATTAAAAAGCTTCTAATTCTACGAATTGTGTCAATTTCAATATTAATTTACCAGCTACTTGTTTCATGACTTTAATTTGAGCCGATAGTCCATCTCTGAAAACGGAAATACCCACATTAATTGTCGGTTTGATTCCAGCATTGAATAGATCGGCAGAGTTCGACATATAATTTTATATGAAATATCGGCGAGTATCTATTTTGTAAAACTTTTTCCCCAAGATCTATTTCAGAAAAGGGATAATCTAGAACTAAAAGTTGTCAATTATATTCTTTATGGAAATAAAAAATCTATTCAGGGGATAAAAAAAGATCCTAGAGTTCCAATTAAAATAAGAATTTGTTAGGCTTTTTAGGAATAGCCCTTGAAGTTGCAAATTCTTACCGTTTCAAAACTTATAATTAAAAATTTGCAACTTGACAAATTAACGGAATTTTTTCAAGTAATTAAATATCTAATATCTAGTTCAAATTAAGTGAGTACAACAAAAAGTATTGTGACTGGGTAGTTTACACCTAACAAAATCAATCAAAATTATCTATATAATTAAATCTATTTATGTGACTTGTTTTCATATTGATTATTGGATAGATACTTTCAATTCTCTAAAAATGCAGTGCATTGTTTCACCTTATTATTATCATTAACTAGTTTAGAGATTCATACTTTTGCACGGGTCTATTCACTTTTATTTGAAATTTAAGTCTTTTATTATATTAATCTAAAAGTTTATTTAAAATAAAATATTTAAAAATGGTTATAAAATATTGTTAACTTTGTGCCTTGATTAACTTTGTATCAGGATTATTAATATTGATATTCTATTCTTATCAAAAATAAATTTTAAATGAAAAAATAAATAAAAATATTGACATGCTTATAATCAGTTAATATTTCTCTTGTCCGTAATCACTGATATTGATACACTAATAATTATCCTTGTTATTTAAGATAAGTAATAATTAATATTGATATACTAACATATTGAGATGAACACAAATCAAATATTATATCCTAATGTATCTATAATAATCCTGATCAAGGTTTTAAAAAACGGTCGCGGTCGCGTCTCGGTTACGTAAAGGTTTTCGCGATTTCGGTCGATACAGGTGTTACGACACTAATTGAGGTCGTCGCGGTGTGAATTAATCACAATTTGTTCTTTAATATAAAAACGGTGATACACAGTAACGGTATCGTCACCTGCAAAAACCGTTTTGTCGCGGCCGTTTTCGCGGTCGCGGACCGTTATTTAAAACCTTGATCCTGATACCAAGTTAATTAAGGCACAAAGTTAATCAAGGCACGTTAAATTTTTATTCTTTTTCAACTCTAAGTGACTGTGTTTATTAGCTAGTCATATTTTATCTAATTTGCTTAATTTTACAATTTTTTTTTTAAAAGAAAGTAATCCTAGAAAGATTTGTGATATAGTCCATAAAGAACTAGAATTTAACATTAAAGTATTCTCGAATGATTGCAAAAGTGATTGTTATTATATTATAAATATATAAAGATTTATTGCATATAGTTCCTGAATACCTTAAAGAAATCAATTTTTATTCTCTATTGAATTCCAGAAGAATTCAAGAGTCTAGTTTTCTGAAGAAAAAAAATCTCAATTTTTATTATAAATTCCAGAAGAACTCAATTATACGTATCTTTGAAGGATTGTTCAACGAATAAAATTGTATACCATTGTTTTGAACATTTGGGACCTTTGATGAAGTATCAAAGTAAGTATAAAAATTATCGTATCCGCAGGGATTGTTCCGAATCAAACGAAAATAATTGAAATCATACGTAATAAAATTGCAATAAAGTAACAGGGGGGATTTGTTTAGGATTCAAGTTTCTTAGAAATAAAACGGCAATAAATTAGGATTTAGGTCAAAAAGAGAAGGCGATTGGACCTTTTCGGTTCATCTAATTACAATCATCTTGGTAGTTCATGCATGTTAACAAATTACAAATTTAGTTTCACGATTCGATTAAAAAAAAGTAATTATGCTCAATCTCTTGATAACATAATCCTCTGTCTTGATCATAACTCCCTAATCTCTTAGGTGATTTATGATTAATTGAGGTTTTGACACTTTAACCTTTGAATTCGAAATCAACAATTCGAAATCTCTTAAGTAACGGTTAATTGAATAATTATTCCTAGATCGATAAATTTATTCCTACTCTCATAGTCAAACAAACAATTGGATTCATCACACAATTGGCCAAATCATGCAAAGTATTAAACACAAGGAATAATTAACAGAAACTAACTTCGAAATTCATTAAAATATCATATGAAACTACATGGTTCAAGAGTAATAGCAATTAGAATCCCCTAAGATCCAATCATAGGAATTTAGCTACTCATAATTGAATTAATAAAATAAAATAGAGTAATAGAATTCATTACAAGTAAGATTGAAGGTGTTTTCACACTTGAAATTTCCTTGTTGCACTTCAGAAATCGCTTCAGAGCAATAGTTTGTTGTCGTCAAAATTCTGTAACCCTTTTTCTGAATTAAATCTAATTTTATAGGGTTTTCTTTTCGCGGCTGCGCCATTGCGCCAGCTTCCTTGCGCCATGGCGCAACAACCTGAGACCTCTGCGCCACTGCGCTACTTCCCTGCGCCATGGTGTACCCATCTGAGGGCTCTACGCCACTGCGCCACCTTCCCGCGCTACTGCGCCAGCTGTTGGTGATTTTTCTCTTTTTCTTTTCTTTCTTGTGCTTCAAGTAATCTTTGCAACGATGCTATTTCCTCTTTATTTAATACGTGTTGAGCCTTTGGTTGTTGGCTGCATTTTTGGTAAAACAAACCTTGAAGCAGGATGGGCGACATGATGCCTCAAGCATCGGATCATGTTACTGGAAGTGTTACTTGCGCGCCAAGCATGCGCGTTTCCTATTTATGCGCGTTTCTCTCTCATGAATCATATCTTGTGCTTTAAGAAAGGTTTTATTTTCTAAACATATCTTTTGTTTAAAAGATTGCTTTGGAAATTATTGTGAAGATTGGAAAAAGATTTATTTCAAATATATCTTCAAGAAGATTTTAGCTGGATATTCTCTACACCAGCTGTATTATTTAAACCCGATTTACTCAGGAAGCCCATGCTACTCGTGGCTATATAAGGATGACTCCAGACCTAGTTTTATTTACTTAATTCGTTATTGAAGAATAGAGTTTTTAGGGTTTGAGTCTTGTTAATTGTGAGCCTTTGCTTGTATCACTTTGATGCACGTATAAGGACTGCGTTTTTATTGAGTTGTAATATCAAGTATTTGCGCTCTGAAGCTTTTAAGCAAGGAGCATAGGTTTACATCACTCTAAGCCTTTAGGTACGAGTGTTTAGTTTTCTAGGAGTGTGTCTCCGTTTTAATTATATTGAGCCAGTGCGAAGATTAGTAAACCGAAGGTTGTTTATGCAGGAAGTCTTCAAACTGAGAGGAGGTGGGCAGAGGTTCTCGTATCTAGGAGTTCCTAGGTAGAAGTCTAGACGGGTAGTTGCTAGGTGATAAGTTGTAAACGGGGCGTTTGCTGAGAACTTTGAACTAGCTTTACTTAGTGGATTTCCTTCCTGGATTGGTATCCCCCAGATTATGTGTGTTGCGCTGAACTGGGTTAACAAATACTTTGTGTTCTTTATTTGTTTTCTTTAATTTGCTTTGCATTATTACGTGGTAGAACTGTCACAGTGCTTAGAGCATCGTGTTGCACATTGTGCTTAGCGTGCCAGGATTTTCAATTGGCATCAGAGCAGGCACCCTGCCTGTTTCTAGGGTGAGATTCAGGACCTAAAATCTCTGGCAGCATGGAAAAGGACGGAGGATACATGAATAGACCACCTTTGCTCACTGGATCCAACAACTATGACCATTGGAAATCTAAAATGACTGCTTTTCTGAGATCTATTGATAGCAAAGTTTGGAAAGTTGTGTTAACTGGATGGGAACATCCCAGTTATGCAAGCAAGGAAGGTACCTCCACGGGGGTGCAGAAACCTGAAGTAGAATGGACTCCAGAAGAGGAAACTGCAGCCCACTATAACCAAAAGGCTATCTATGTTTTGTTTAATGGAGTAGACACTAGTGTTTTCAAACTCATCAAAAATTGTGTGTCAACCAAAGAAGCGTGGGAAATATTGAAAACATGCTATGAAGGAACTACCAAAGTGAAACAGTCAAAGATTCAACATCTCACATCCAAGTTCGAAGCCCTGAGAATGAAAGATGATGAGAGCATTCAGGACTTTCACTTGAGTCTCCTAGACATTGCAAACTCCTTTGAAGCCTTGGGAGAAAAAATATCTGATGAGAAACTGTCAAGAAAGCTCCTTAGATCTCTTCCCAAGAGATTTGATATGAAGGTTACTGCTATTGAGGAAGCACACGATATCTCCACCATGAAAATGGATGAATTGGTTGGATCTCTTCAAACCTTTGAAATTGTTCTCAATGACCGAGGTGACAAAAAGAACAAGAGCATTGCCTTTGTCACAAACACTGAAGATGATGTTGCTGAAAGTGATGATGAAGAGGGAGATAGCATAGCAGATGCTATTGCCATGCTTGGAAGACAGTTCAACAAAGTGTTGAAAAGAGTTGATCATAGGAATCGACAGAATGGGCAAAGCATCAGATTCGACATCAACAAGCAGCCAAATAATTTCAAGAAAAACAAGCCTGAAGAAGAGAGCAGTCAAAGCAAGGGTGTCAGTGTCATGAGTGTGAATGTTATGGACACATAAGGTCAGAATGTGGTACTTATCAGAAAAGACAAAAGAAAGGGCTAACTGTTTCTTGGTCAGATGAAGACAGTGATGAACAAGGTGAATCAGCAAGACATATGGCTGCATTTACTGGAACATGTGTCACGGATTGGGATTCTGATGAAGATGGGGATGTATCTTATGAAGAACTTGCTAGCACTTACAAAGAATTACTCACTAGATATGAAGAGATGTGTAGGATTCTTGAGAAGCAAAAGAAGACTATCAACAAACTTCGAGTTGAAGTAAACATACAGGTTGAAAAGGCAACACAAGCAGAAGAAAAAGTCATCCAAGTTAATGTTCAAATGGATGATCTAAGGAAACGTGTAAGCCAGCTGAACTCAGGAACAAATCTCCTCGAAGAAATTCTTGATAATGTACCAAGTGGAAAGTTAAAGTCTGTTGGGTACAACTACTCAAGTCTCAATCAGTATCAACAGAATCCTGAAACCAAGTTTACATCCAGTGAAGATGTATTTGACCCCTGTACTGGAAAGAAGATGTTGAAGCATCATACTCAACATTCTAAAGCTTATCCTGTTCCAAAATTTGCGCTTGATCCAACACCTCGTGTTCACCAAAGACCCAAGAATCAGAGGAGATATCGTAGGTGGGTATGCCATCATTGTGGGAAACGAGGACACATTAGACCTTTTTGCTACAGGCTGTATGGATATCCTGACCAGAAACCTGAACCAAATGTGGTGCAGGAAGATAATGTTACTAAGAAGGAGTGGAGGCCTAAAGAAGAAAATGTTGGGTTAATTGCTCACACGTCTCTCAGAGCCTCCTCTAAGGAAGATTGGTATTTTGATAGTGGATGCTCTAGACACATGACTGGTGAAGAGAAGTATCTCATAAATATGAGATCCTACAAATCTAGTTTTGTAACTTTTGGAGATGGTGCAAAAGGAGAAATAGTAGGAATTGGGGATCTGATCAGCCATGGATTGCCCAACCTGGAGAATGTGCTCTTAGTCAAAGGCCTCACAACAAATCTGATTAGCATCAGCCAGCTGTGTGATCAAGGCATGAAAGTTAACTTCACCAAATCTGAATGTTTAGTCAACAATGAAGAAGGACAACTAATGCTGAAAGGCACTAGATCTAAAGACAACTTCTATTTGTGGAAGCCTCAGGAAGAAGCCTTCACATCCACTTGTCTTGTCACCACAGATGACGAAGTCCAACTATGGCACCAGAAATTGGGACATCTCAATCTGAAAGGAATGAAGAAAGCCATGTCAGCTGAAGCCATTAGAGGCCTTCCCAGACTCAAGATCATTGAGGGTAAAGTGTGTGGAGAATGCCAAATTGGAAAGCAAATCAGAATGTCGCATCCAATGTTGGAGCATTGGACAACCTCCAAGATTCTTGAATTGTTACACATGGATCTCATGGAACCCATACAGGTTGAAAGCTTGGAAGGAAAGAGGTATGTTCTTGTGGTAGTAGATGATTATTCTAGATACACATGGGTGAATTTCATTAGAGAAAAATCAGATGCCTTTGATGTTTTCAAGGAGCTGTGTATCTAGATTCAAAGAGAAAAGGGAATAAGTGTTGATCAAAGCCTCTATAGAAGCATGATTGGTAGCTTGTTGTACTTGACTGCAAGTAGACCTGACATCACTTATGTTGTTGGAGTGTGTGATAGATATCAGGCAGACCCTAAGGTAAGTCACTTGACTCAAGTTAAGAGAATTTTGAAGTATGTGAATGGAACCTATGACTATGGAATAATGTACTCCCATTGTGAAGACTCTGCCCTATATGGATACTGTGATGCTGATTGGGATGGAAGTGCAGATGATAGAAAGAGTACTTCAGGAGGTTGCTTCTTCCTAGGAAACAATTTAATATCTTGGTTTAGTAAAAAGCAGAATTGTGTGGCACTATCTACTGCTGAGGCAGAATACATAGCAGCTGGGAGTAGCTGCTCACAACTTGTATGGATGAAACAAATGCTGAAGGAACACGATGTTGAACAGGATGCTCTAACATTGTACTGTGACAACATGAATGCCATAAACATCTCAAAGAATCCAGTTCAGCATAGCAAGACCAAACATATTAATATTCGCCATCATTTCATCAGAGATCTTGTTGAGAATAAAATTGTAACATTGGAGCATGTGGGTACAAAAGAGCAAGTGGCAGATATTTTCACTAAGGCTCTTGATGCTGTGCAATTTGAGAAGCTAAGAGGCAAGTTAGGAATTTGCCTCTATGAGGAGTTATAGCAGTTAATGAGCTTGAGGCGTGCAACTGTCATTTTTTCCCTCTCCAACTTATGTGTGCACGCTATCCTAGGAGAATCAAATCAAATTCCTTCTTCCCATTACACATGGTATGTTCTATCAGATGTCCTAACAACTGGTGTGTGTTATTTGTATGTTTGCATGTATCTACTGATGCATGATCGTTCTGATGTTGGTAGTTGTAGATCAGTTGTAGCATGTTTGCCTATAGAAGCATGTGTATGTTATGATGTTTACACGTGGCTTGTCTGCCCCATGTGCATTTGTAGTTGTGGTGTGTTTGCATATAGCCTGTCTGACCTATGTGCATGAGATTGAGTAGTGAGGGGGAGGAGTAACTCTTGTGGTAGTTGGTGGTGGTTACTGTTATTCTTATATGTGCTCCTTATGTGCGAGTATCTATATTTTTCTGCATGCTGGTAGTAAGGGGGAACGTATTGATCTATATCTGGTCCTGAACTTCTGTTGGTGTGTGTTTGTCAAATTTGTGGCCAAAAAGGGAGAGTAAGTGTTTAATTTGTTGGTTTGGTTACCTGCTCTTGTTTCTGGTATGTGCTTCTGATATGTGTTGTGACTGTGAACTGTGTCTGTTCTGGTATATGTGCTTTGGATGGTGGTGTATGTATGTGCTGAGATATGCAGGTGTTCAGGGGGAGCTGATTTGTGTTTTGCAGGGGGGGATGTTTTGTGAAATGTTGAAGCATTCTATTCAACATCCTATCAGTGTTTATTTTCCTGACCATTTAAGGCGAAGTAGTTGTTTTGTGTTCCGCTGTTGCATGCCTCTCTGATAATCTTAAAAAGATACATCTTATTCTTTTCTACTGTTTTCCATGAAGGAGTAGTATGGTAACTGTTTTGAAGGATAGCTACTATTCATCTTTATGCTTGTGTGTTTATGTTGAGAAAAAGAAGTGTAGTTGAAGTATCTGTTTAAGTAGTATCTATATGGTCATAATTTGTTTTAACCAAAAATTTGCCAAAGGGGGTGTTTGTTGAGTCTTTGGTTGTTGGTTGCATTTTTGGTAAAACAAACCTTGAAGCAGGATGGGCGGCATGATGCCTCAAGCATCGGATCATGTTACTGGAAGTGTTACTTGCGCGCCAAGCATGTGCGTTTCCTATTTATGCGTGTTTCTCTCTCATGAATCATATCTTGTGCTTTAAGAAAGGTTTTATTTTCTAAACATATCTTTTGTTTAAAAGATTGCATTGGAAATTATTGTGTAGATTGGAAAAAGATTTATTTCAAATATATCTTCAAGAAGATTTTAGCTGGATATTCTCTACACCAGCTGTATTATTTAAACCCGATTTACTCAGGAAGCCCATGCTACTCGTGGCTATATAAGGATGACTCCAGACCTAGTTTTATTTACTTAAGTCGTTATTGAAGAATAGAGTTTTTAGGGTTTGAGTCTTGTTAATTGTGAATCTTTGCTTGTATCACTTTGATGCACGTATAAGGACTGCGTTTTTATTGAGTTGTAATCTCAAGTATTTGCGCTCTGAAGCTTTTAAGCAAGGAGCATAGGTTTACATCACTCTAAGCCTTTAGGTACGAGTGTTTAGTTTTCTAGGAGTGTGTCTCCGTTTTAATTATATTGAGCCAGTGCGAAGATTAGTAAACCGGAGGTTGTTTATGCAGGAAGTCTTCAAACTGTGTGGAGGTGAGCAGAGGTTCTCGTATCTAGGAGTTCCTAGGTAGAAGTCTAGACGGGTAGTTGCTAGGTGATAAGTTGTAAACGGGGCGTTTGCTGAGAACTTTGAACTAGCTTTACTTAGTGGATTTCCTTCCTGGATTGGTATCCCCCAGATTAGGTGCGTTGCGCTGAACTGGGTTAACAAATACTTTGTGTTCTTTATTTGTTTTCTTTAATTTGCTTTGCATTATTACGTGGTAGAACTGTCACAGTGCTTAGAGCATCGTGTTGCACATTGTGCTTAGTGTGCCAGGATTTTCAATACGGAAAATGCCATAAAACTACTAAAAATACCCTGAAAAGTGGTTAGAAACATAGTAATGACACGAAGTCATCAACCTAGTTCTCGGAGACCTGGAAAGCTAACATTGCACATCCCTAAAAGATTATATAAAGAGTGAATTGCTCTTACACTATAAGAATTATTGTAATAGTTTCTGCATAACTAATTGAGGTCATTAGAATAGTCAGTAATTGAGGCCATATACTATGACTAAAAGCAAAACGTGCAACATAATTAGTGGTGCCGTAAATAGTTGTAGCAACATAATTAGTGGTCCGTAAATAGTTCTAATTTGTTTGTTTTGACTTTATCTCCTTTAATTGATTTATACTCAAAATATTTTCTCATATAATTGAGTTAAGAATATTTGGTTGATTTTTGGAAATAAATTATCAGTTTAAAATCTTTATATATTTGGTGATTGATTATAATGTGAGAATCATATGGAATTTGAACCTAACATATTACTTAAGAAAATCTCATTTTAAATCTTTATATATTTGAGACGTTTATAATTTAAAAATATATTGACAATTTGAGTTGTCTAACTACCCCATTAGAGTTTCTATAGTGCATGGTCTTTTAAAATAAAGTATATGGGTTATACCATTTAATTGTCTTCATAACCATGATTAACATATGATAAAGAACGTATGTGGTTTTATCTTGAGAATAATGTGAGAAAGAAAAAAAATTCTATGCCAAATGATTGCTTCCCTTTAGCTTATGCTTGTGATATTTAACTTTGTATCTAGAATATTTAATTTGTTATATATGTGTCTCAATATATTGTTGAAGGATCCAGAAGAGCTGATGTATATTATCGTATAAATTTTATTCTTATAAGTTTCAAAGAAATATAATAAAAATTTCAAATATATTCATCTAAACGAATATCATGTTGAACTCAAATAATAAATAGAGGAAATGTTAAATATCTGTGTATTACAAATTATATTTTGGATAAAATAAGTGTAGTGAAAAAGTTAACCACTTTTTCTTCTTGATTGTACTACACGTACATACATTAGTGCAATTAAAGCACATATTATTGTAAATCAGAAGTTTACAAATCATATTAAGTTTGCATTTGGCAAGACCGGTTGGGTTATCCTGGATCTATTATGATGCGAAAATAATTATTGTATTATTGGATATGTATTGAAGAGCCAGAAAATTCTTCAATCCAATAATTTGTGTTATTAGTTTCCAAGGGAAATTGAAAATTTGAAAATTTGAAAATTTGAAAATTTGAAAAATTGAGTCTCTCGCAATTTGATAATGTATATAAGGTGATATTTGTAAATCAATTCACCAATTACCATTGAAATATTTTATGACTTTAATTGATGCATCAACTAAACGGTTAGTCAACTCACAATCAGAAGTTTGTGAAATGGTTTTCTGGAGTAATTTGATAGATAGCTCATTTTCTAAATTTTCAAAAGGATTTGATAAGTATTATATGTAAATCACAATTGATATTGAATATCTTGCAGCATATGCTAATTAATAAATATGGACTTGAAGATCTATTCTTTTGACGTCTAAAATTAAATGTGTGATTGATATGAAATCATAACTTCAAAATTCTACTTTGGGAACATTCGATCATTTATATTGAGTGTTTGCTTCGCATCAAGCCAATAAGTTATTATATGAAAGACCCCCCTTAATTTGCAATTAAGTTTCTATTTATAACCTAATACTTTTCATATAAGCATTTTTGGATGTGTTGGTATGTTCCAATTGCTCTAATATAATGCACTAAGATGAATTATTAAAGAATATTGGGAAAATATATTTGATATGAATCACCATCCATTATTTACAGCCTTGTAGGCTGATTATCAAGTGATGAATTAGTTTTCCCAACATTAGGGGGAGAGAATAAACAGCTGAAAATATGAACCAAAAGTTCAAATGAATCACTTAAAATAAATTATTATTATATCATCTTGATCCTCATATAAAATTGTTTGAACCTGATTTTCAAAAGATAAATCATTTGCATAATTTATAAAATCAATTAGTAGCTGCTAATGCTCCAATTAAAATGGATGTCCCTGTTGGACAGTCTTATATTGCAAATGAGTTTTAACCACCCTGGAGTGTGGTAGGCCAGTCGGTTCCAAAGAATCCTCAAATAAGAAAATGAGCTATAAGAAAGATGACACAAGTGAAGATATAAAAAGGGCATTTGACATAGTTAACTTTTCAGTTCCAGAAGAACTTATCAGGTACCTGTAATTTATTAAATTAAAGAGATCTCAATAATTTATCAGGTACCTCTGATTTATTAAGATAAGAAATGTTTAGCACTACATAAAGATAAATCAAGAATGTTGATGACAGGAATTTCTACGTCATTTTTAGTATTATTATTAGTAGTAAAATGACCAAGACAGGCCCAAATACGAAGGAAAACCTACAAAAGCAAGAAAAAGCATCAAGACAGAGTCCAAGATACAAAAAGACAAGAAAAAGCCCAAAAAGTGAAGAAAATCAGCATTTCATCGCAGCACGATGGCTCCCATCGTGCCACGATGGGAACTGCTTGTTCGCCAAGAAATCAGAAGCAATAAATCTGAAGAGAATTTGTCCATCGCAGCACGATGTGTGCTATCGCAGCACGATGGAGTAACTTGGCGCCCAAGCTGATGAAATGCACAGGATCAGTTATAAAACTGAACTAAATCTTCACATCGCAGCACGATGGCCTCATCGTACTGCGATGCCTTGCTGAGGCCCATTACGAAAACTATAAATAGAGCCTCCCATTCATTGTTTTATTCATTCAGAAATAGTAGAACACTCTCTACTATAAGGAGAGGTTCAGAGGAGCTCTATTGGGCATAGTTTTCTCCCCTTACGGGAAAACTAACTCAGCAAGGTATGATTTCTTTAGGCTTTTGTATTTAGGTTATAATTTATTATAATTTAAATATGTAGTCTTTATTATTTATGCCTTAGGTTGTGGTGGAGAAGATGAACTCCCCTATGAATATTTGGAGTCTGTGATTGAGTCTATGTTATAATAAATGATATTTAGTAATTATGTATTTTATTTACTTTCGTGCACTTTAATAACGTATTCTCGTAATCTGGCCGGATAAGCGGGAGCGCCCATAGAATTGATATCAGGTTTTGACTTGATATAGTCCGGAACTCGTAGTAAATAATGCTAGGTGTATAGAGACGGTAACATCCTGAACTAGTCGTGAACTGAGCGGTTAGAGGAGGAATCATGCACTAGGTGTGATCTGAGCACTTAGAAGATGAACAACCCGATACTAGGACCTAGAGGTTAATTGGTGAAGGTTATAATGCGTGTTTATAAACAACTCACTTAGTAATTAAGGTATGTGACACATCGAGGTTAGGCTCTCGTAGGTACCATCTCTATACACCTAGCATTATTTACTACGAGTTCCGGACTAATACCAAGTAAAAACCTGATATCAATTCTATGGGCGTTCCCGCTTATCCGGCCAGATTACGAGAATACGTTATTAAAGTGCACGAAAGTAAATAACAAACATAATTACTAAATATCATTTATTATAACTTAGACTCAATCACAGACTCCAAATATTCATAGGGGATTCATCTTCTCCACCACAACCTAAGGCATAAATTATAAAGACTACATATTTAAATTACAAGAAATTATAACCTAAATACAAAAGCCTAAAGAAATCATACCTTGCTGAGTTAGTTTTCCCGTAAGGGGAGAAAACTATGCCCAATAGAGCTCCTCTGAACCTCTCCTTATAGTAGAGAGTGTTCTACTATTTCTGAATGAATAAAACAATGAATGGGAAGCTCTATTTATAGTTTTCGTAATGGGCCTCAGCAAGGCATCGCAGCACGATAAGGCCATCGTACTGCGATGTGAAGATTCAGTTGAGAATTATAACTGATCATGTGCATTTCATCAGCTTGGGCGTCAAGTAACATCATCGTACTGCGTTGTAGGGCATCGTACTGCGATGGAAGATTTTCTCAAGATTTATTTCTTCTGATTGCTTGGCACGCAAGGAGCTTTCATCGTGGCACGATAGCATACATCGTGCTGCGATGGAATGCTGTATTTCTTCATTTTTTGGGCTTTTTCTTGTCTTTTTGCATCTTGGACTCTGTCTTGATGCTTTTTCTTGCTTTTGTAGGTTTTCCTTTGTATTTGGGTCTGTCTTGGTCATTTTACTACTAATAATAATACTAAAAATGACGTAGAAATTCCTGTCATCATAACCCCAAACTGAAACTGTTGCTTGTCCTCAAGTAAGATGCTGTCAGACAAGATCGTTAGAGAAATAAGAGATAAATAAGATGATAGGAATTTCACAACCTTGCTTAATATTTCAGCAATGGTACCGCTGATTTCTTACCGCAGCGATCATGCTCAGTCCTGCTAGGCTCAGGAGACGTCAATGGTAGCAAATCGGACAAATGTCTGCAAGAGTCCATGTTCAACTTTTTCTCTCTCTCACATTTGTGTTTTTCGCTCATAATTGAAAGGGTTAACTCTCAATCATCGTACAACCTGCCATTTTACCATAGGCTTGCAAGAATTCTAAGCAACCAGTCAAAATTTAATATACATGCATTATTGGAGGTCTTTTCAGGGTTATAACGTGGCTTAGGTCAAGGTAGGACATTTTTGGGAATAGTAGGCTAAACATTGGAGTTAAGTTCTACTTTGTTGTTCCTTTTTGTGTACGCAACCTTTGTTCCTTAGGGTGCCTTTTTGTGTTGGTATCGGAAAATAAGAACCGGATGTGTCTTTGTGTGGTTCTTTTCTATCACTGTTTTTGCCCTTTGGCTCTTTCTTTTGCCTTTTGGCTTTTTCTTTTGCCTTTTTGGCTTTTTCTTTTGCCCTTTGGCTCTTTTCTTTTTTTATTCATCATTTTTTTTAAGAGACTATTTTTTTAGGGAATTTCTTGATGTTTTCCCGTCTCTTTTTTATTTATTTTTCTTTTTTTGTAGTGATAGTTCTCCGTATACCCACCCCAAACTTAGACGTTGCTAGTTCCATGAGCAACCCCAAACTTGTTTTGTTGCCAAGACTTTGAGAACTATTACCTAACTCCAAAGAGGATAAATCATTGTTTTTCTGGTCTATAGGCTTATATCGTGGTTTGTCACCGAAACAAAAGGGATAATTATTTTTTTATGGCTCAAATTTGGCTAGCAAAGGATAATAATATATAAAGGGTGGCTTGAAAAGGCTCTGAGTTATAACAAACAATTGCCTCAATGCATATAATATCAAATCAACTAGTCAGCAGAGAATTAAAGCAAGTTCTAGAAAATAAACAAGTGCACGGTACTCTCATAGTAATTCGAAAGAAAGTGGTAATACCGTTTGGAAATATTTGGCTCAAATACTCACATGGCTTAGGTATCTGAAAGTTGAACACTTGTCCCATAGACACCAGCTTCATCAGTCGTCTCTCTGTCTCCCGAACTTCGAACTTTGGAGCAATCACCTTTGGTTTCTTTATTGAAGGCGTGAAATTCGGCTCATCAGAATTTATAACTTACTTCGCCGCAATCTTACCTATAACAGTTTATCATGCACTAGATAATAAACAGCAAACAGTTATTTAATTTTTTGTAAGTTTGAATAAGGGTTGCTTACAGATGAAGATGACATGCAGAATTCTAGTCATATTTTATTGAATTGAAAAACTGAAATGAAAATACTGAAATTGAAATACTGAATTGAAAATACTGAAATTTAAAATACTCATCCTTGGGCTACCTCCCAAGCAGCGCTTGTTTAGCCTCTCATTAGCTTGAGGCATTTCCTCCATTACAGAGGATAGGTTCGCATGTCTCTCTCATCTGTAAAGCTTTCGCCTTAGCTCCTCCCTCCTTCTTGTTGCTTCTTTCATACTTCTCTAGGTTCTGTCTTTCTTTGAAGGTGGCATAGCAGAGTCGTCCATCATCATCTGTCGGTACTGTTTTTATAATGGACTTCCCTTTGCCTCTTGGTGGATTTTCCTTATTTTGTTCTTTCTCAGCTTTGACCCTGTTATTCTTTCTTCAGCAGCAGGCTTCTTCAGAGGTGGCGTATTAACCCCAAACTTAGATCTTTTGGCCACTTTTCGGTATCTGCCCCATGCTTTGACCCATGTTGCTCGGACGTCCACTTCAATAGTTAACCTCTTCATTTTATCAGTGAGTTCCTCGGGTACCTCCTCTTCCTGAGCTGTCTCTATCTCTAGCAGCGCCATTTCATTCTCCAGCTCCTCTATCTCTATCTTTACCTGTACTTCTTGAGTTGGAGTCGGTGGTGTAGCTTTTCTGTCTTTCCACTTGAGCATATAACAGTCAACCCTCTCTGTTTTGGAAGTTTTGATAGTTATTTCCTCTTCTCCACTCTTTAGAGTCAACTCAGCGAGCTCCACATTAATGAGTGCCCTGCTAGTTGCTAGGAATGGTCTTCCAAGAATGATCGGATGCTCTTCATCTTCCTGGATGTCTAGGATCATGAAGTCTGCTGGAAATATCAGGTCTTCGACTTTCACCAAGACATCCTCGATTGTACCTGCTGAGTGAATTGTTGTTTGGTTAGCTAAAACGAGTTCACGTTCTGTACCTGCAGTTATTGTTGTGAGTTTTAACTTTTCTGCCAGAGATAATGGCATAACGTTAACACTTGAACCCACGTCACATAAGGCTCGCATTTCTGTTTCCTCAATCTGACAGAGTATGGTGACGCTTCCAGGATCTGTCTTCTTGGGTGGCAATCGTGCTCGGCTTTCCCTATATTCTTGCAGTTCTCTCATGAATTCATCGTATGCTTCGTCTAATGTCATATTGAACAGCTTGTACCACTCTTCGTAGTCTTTGATCTGTTCTTCTCTCTCTTCGTGCTCTGATTTCTTATCCTTGAGCATTTTGCATTCCTCCATTGGATTGTCCACCGTGTTACCTGCAATATCTTTAGAAACATGAGTGCTTACCAGTTTTGAGAGTTGACCAATCTAGGTCTCAAGACTTTTTATCGTCGCCCCCTGGTTGGCTACTGTCGTCTGGATATTTTCAAAGTTAGTTTTGCTCATGCTAGCAAATTTATTGAGTAACTCTTCCAATGGAGATGGCTTTCTTGGTTGAGATGAAGCTTGAGCCTGGTTTCCTGTCTGGTCCCATCGTAAATTTGGGTGTTTGCTCCAACCTGGGTTGTTGTTGTTCCCCATATAATTTACCTGCTCCTCGCTTCCTCCTGGCAAACACTTCCCATTAGGGTGATCTTCTAGGCAGAAGTCGCAAACTCCCTCCACCTGTTTAACACTAGCTTCCTTCACAGCTTTCTCCTTATCAGCAAGTTGCCTCCTCGGTAATTCGATCTCTACCTTGTAGGCAATCTCCTGGTCTACCTTAAGAACTCCAGGAGTCTTTTCAGCTCTATCATGACTCATGTTGTATTCATTCTGGCACATCTGCTCAACCAGATCCTTAGTCTCCGCATAGGTCTTTACCTTCATGGACCCACCAGCTGAGGCATCTAGTATCATCCGGTGTTGCATTTTCATACCAGCAGTGAATAGTTGCATCTGCTCCATAGCACTAATGCTGTGGTTAGGACACCTCCTCATAAGCAGTTTGAACCGTTCATAATCCTCGCACAGCGTTTCAGATTCATGCTGTTTGAAACTTAGAATCTCAGACTTCCTTTTCTGGAATAATGTGTGTGTGAAGAATCTCTCCAGGATCTTGTCTTCAAGCTCCTTCCATGTTGCAATCGTTCCTCTTGCAGTAGTCTCCCATTGTAATTCTTTGCTCGTCCCCCATGGCTTTGGTGGTAGGCTCTTCTTTTATCTTGAGACTGCTGGATGCTGCAAGCCTTTGCGCTTGCCTTCTTTTCCAAAGCGTTCTTTCTGGTTCAGGGTCGTACTCAAACTCCAGGATACCTGTTATCAAGCACAACAAATGAATACCTTCAGTAGCACTGAAAAATTAACTGGTGAAACTATTTTTGGTTTGTCTCATGTGTTTTTGTCACTATGAAAATTCCTAGGTAAGTGAGGTGGATCACAACGGATCGCTTAAATACCAAGACTTATCCTTAGCCAGAACTTTCACAGATCAAAATCCACAATCATCAACAAGATTTTTTTATTTTTTTATTTTTTTGTATTTTTGAAAAAATTTTGACAAGCTTAAATAAATCTAGTAAGGCTTTGTAAACACAATCCCCGGCAACGGCGCCAAAAACTTGACTACGGTCTGGCAAGTGCACCAGTCTGTCGTCGAGTAATAATTCACACTCTAGGTGTCTAGAATGAGTTGGTATCCACAGGGATCGTGCCGCAGCTTTACTAGCGTTATTTAAGCTTGTGATAGTTTGCATTCGCTTTGGTTTTTGGAAAAAGGTTTTATAAAAATAGCGTAATGCTTTGCAGAAATATAAATGCGGAATGTATAAATAATAGATTCAAGAAATATAGAGGCTAGGTATGGTGGTTGGACTCCCTCCCTTCTTCATATTTGGCATGACCGGTATATAACATAGTTACTTAGATTATGTTCGGCGGTGAATTATCCTTGTTGTAGTAATACATTACTATTACACTATGTCTATTAAAGTTTCCCTACATTAACAACTAAGGTACCTACGAGACCTGGAAGTCATCAACCTAGTTCTCGGAGACCTGGAAAGCTAACATTGCACATCCCTAAAAGATTATATAAAGAGTGAATTGCTCTTACACTATAAGAATTATTGTAATAGTTTCTGCATAACTAATTGAGGTCATTAGAATAGTCAGTAATTGAGGCCATATACTATGACTAAAAGCAAAACGTGCAACATAATTAGTGGTGCCGTAAATAGTTGTAGCAACATAATTAGTGGTCCGTAAATAGTTCTAATTTGTTTGTTTTGACTTTATCTCCTTTAATTGATTTATACTCAAAATATTTTCTCATATAATTGAGTTAAGAATATTTGGTTGATTTTTGGAAATAAATTATCAGTTTAAAATCTTTATATATTTGGTGATTGATTATAATGTGAGAATCATATGGAATTTGAACCTAACATATTACTTAAGAAAATCTCATTTTAAATCTTTATATATTTGAGACGTTTATAATTTAAAAATATATTGACAATTTGAGTTGTCTAACTACTCCATTAGAGTTTCTATAGTGCATGGTCTTTTAAAATAAAGTATATGGGTTATACCATTTAATTGTCTTCATAACCATGATTAACATACGATAAAGAACGTATGTGGTTTTATCTTGAGAATAATGTGAGAAAGAAAAAAAATTCTATGCCAAATGATTGCTTCCCTTTAGCTTATGCTTGTGATATTTAACTTTGTATCTAGAATATTTAATTTGTTATATATGTGTCTCAATATATTGTTGAAGGATCCAGAAGAGCTGATGTATATTATCATATAAATTTTATTCTTATAAGTTTCAAAGAAATATAATAAAAATTTCAAATATATTCATCTAAACGAATATCATGTTGAACTCAAATAATAAATAGAGGAAATGTTAAATATCTGTGTATTACAAATTATATTTTGGATAAAATAAGTGTAGTGAAAAAGTTAACCACTTTTTCTTCTTGATTGTACTACACGTACATACATTAGTGCAATTAAAGCACATATTATTGTAAATCAGAAGTTTACAAATCATATTAAGTTTGCATTTGGCAAGACTGGTTGGGTTATCCTGGATCTATTATGATGCGAAAATAATTATTGTATTATTGGATATGTATTGAAGAGCCAGAAAATTCTTCAATCCAATAATTTGTGTTATTAGTTTCCAAGGGAAATCGAAAATTTGAAAATTTGAAAAATTGAGTCTCTCGCAATTTGATAATGTATATAAGGTGATATTTGTAAATCAATTCACCAATTACCATTGAAATATTTTATGACTTTAATTGATGCATCAACTAAACGGTTAGTCAACTCACAATCAGAAGTTTGTGAAATGGTTTTCTGGAGTAATTTGATAGATAGCTCATTTTCTAAATTTTCAAAAGGATTTTATAAGTATTATATGTAAATCACAATTGATATTGAATATCTTGCAGCATATGCTAATTAATAAATATGGACTTGAAGATCTATTATTTTGACGTCTAAAATTAAATGTGTGATTGATATGAAATCATAACTTCAAAATTCTACTTTGGGAACATTCGATCATTTATATTGAGTGTTTGCTTCGCATCTGTAACACCCCGTTTTCATAACGCAAAAAGGGCATTATTTTTTTTTTTTCAACAAACACTCAGAGTGCGCAAAATATTTTTGATTGAGCCGACATTAAATATTACAAACGAACCATATATATATCACACCATATATATATTGTATTTGAAAATGCTAAGTGTAAACCTGAATAATTACAATCCATAAGTCTATGTGCTTACAAGCACTAACTAACCAAAAGAAGTTAGAATGTCCTATGCTAATCAAAAAGCACAGTGCACAAACACACCGGCGCATAGTCTAACTAAAACTACCACTCCAGCTCCAACACGAGCTCACTAAGGCCTAGAGCTGCCAACACCATCCTCTCGACCTACATCGTCATCTGGGGTGGGATGAGCCCGCAAATGAAAGAAAGGGTCACCACAAAATAAAAGTAGATATATATATATATATAACCGGTGCGAAAGATTGTACACGTAACAAAATTTCCACAAAACACAAGAGAAAGCTCTTAAAACATTCAACAATTCCCTCCAACGGGCTTATATATATAATGCACAACAAGCCTAATGCAGACTTCTACAATGGGTGTGGTACTGCCAGAGCTACCACATGCAAATGAATTCCGGAATTACTAATCATAACCAATAAAACCGCAAAGGGTTAAGGTGGATCCACTCACGCAATCACACCCCGTGGTCCACTCACGCAACCACTTATTGTACTCAATAAGATCCCGTAGGATTTTGGGTGGGTCCACTCACGCAACCAACACCCCGTAGTCCACTCACGCAACTACGCACAATGAATGCATGAGCATACGATTCCCTACATATGCTAATGCCACACATACATACCTCTCAAGCATATGTAACTAAATCATAGTAATTCATACATACATTTCTCATCATATGTATTCTAAACACCTGTTCATACATATATTCTCATAATCATATGTAAACAGCGCAAGCATTGTAAACACTTTCTCATCACGAGAATACATAACACATACATGCCAAACACACAAACACGCATCACCGAAGATAACCAACAACATGTTATAACTCAGTGAAAAGACAGAAATAAAGTGGAGCCCTTACCTCGGCAAGCTCCCGTCAACAACACACGCTTAGACAACACAACGCGCTTCCTAAAACAAGCAGCGTAACAATCAATACATTGTTCTCTAACCAATCGTATTGAAACTACACCAAAACCCCAAAAACCTAAAGGTTCCTAAGGAAAAACCACTCTTTCGGACATCGAACCAAAAACTACCGTATTGATCAACCACCATGAGTTATTTGTACTATTTTTAGGACCCAAAACAATTGTCAAAAGTCTTAAATAATTTGAAATGCAAAATGGCCGTTTTCTTGCGTTATAAGCTACGTACTTTCCGAGTACCCGAAAAACTCGTTTCCAATCCCAACCACTTCCATAAATTAATAAAAAGGGATTAGAAGTTAAAAACCAAGTTTTAGAAATCAGAATCCAAAATCTCAACTCCCAGAGCTCGCCCTGGCGAGTTGGTGGCGAGTGAAGGCAGGGAGTACTGGTCTTACTCGCCCTGGAGCTCGCCCTGGCGTGTTGTCATGACCTGTGACACTCGCCCTGGCGAGTAACCACTCGCCCAGCGAGTTGCACCTGTCATGACAGCAAAAGACAGCAACTCACACCACCTTTTTCCACCCAAACCTAGTTTGATTCTATTAGTTCCCAACACTTTTTCAAGGCACAAAAGCAAACCATTTTCATAAGCAAGCAATTCGTTTCCGAAAGCTTGTTGGTTGCTTCGAGTGCAAGTTATTTGATTTTCATTTCCAAAATCAAAACCAAATCCAAGCACAAGTTTTATTACGGGCCTTAACCGTCCGGTAATCATTTTCAAACATGTTTTCAAGGTAAAAAGTAACACCACCTGTCACAAGAGTTTTAAACCACTTTGACCCCAAAAACACTACTCAAACACTTAGGAAAATATTTTCATAAACCCCAAAATATTTTTCATCGGATTTTCTAAAACAAAACCATACAACGCATTTCCCTTTTGCCCAAAGGTTCAAAGACAACTTTTCTTTTCAAAACCTTACAACATAACCTCATGTAATGGATCAATACATAAACCAACCAAAACCCTAACTTTTCTCATGAGATTTTTCACCAACTCATGGAAAACGAAACAACAAAGCCTAGCATGCTTACTAAACTCTCATGAACAACTTTCATGAAACAAGAACTAGCAAAAACAACCTTTCTCACCAAACCCTCTTAAGAACATAAACCCAAAAACCTCACAACTCTAACAATCTACCAACCTAGGAGATGAGAAGAGAGGGTTACCTTAAGAAAGTGATTCTCTACAACTTTCCACTAAGCTTCCAAGCTTGAAATGGAGTGAAATGGTGAGAAATGGAAAATTTAGTGAAGGTTAGGGTATGAGAAAGTGATGGCACGATGGAAGAAGAAGAGAGTGAGTTGTGATGAAATTTTTCTAAGTCTCACAAAGTCATAAACCTCCTTACTATTATAAGCTCTTGATAGCCAAACCACTATTGGATCAAAGTCAAAAGTCCAAGCTTAAACCTTAGCCATTGGATCACTTTACTTTATGAGAAAGTCACAAGATTAAAACAACTCTCCCATAACAAGTCTCGTACTCAGCTCTCGCGCGACGCGACGAACGAAAACCACAAAAACATAAAACCTACGGAAAGAATGTCTAACGTCTAACATTTCCAAAACTTATCGCCGAATCTTTTTCCGCGACTGTAATTTTCTTCCATACCTTAGAAAATTATTCTCAGAACATAACCTCACTCACGCAGATATATAAAACTTCCATCCGAAACCTCACTTAAAACAGACACAGTACGATTTTTCATCTGCGGGTAAAATCCTACTCGTTTTTCCAAAAACAAGAATAATCCAAAACTCATCATTCTAAATCCACAGCATCCTTCTTATTCACAAAAGAGGATTACAAGACAAAAGCCTGTGCCTTTACAGCGCACGAGTCCAAAACAGATTCAATTACAGCAAAACTACTAATTACACGATGTTTCACAACACGAACACATCGGAACCCTAATAATCCTTAAACCAACTATACAATGAAATCTTGGGTCTTACAATACCACCCCCCTAAAAGAAGTTTCGTCCTCGAAACTTAGACGTCGTCAAACAAACTGGGGTACAACTCTTTCATCTTACTCTCGAGCTCCCAGGTGGTATCTCCTGTAGCTTCTTTCCATATTACCCTCACCAAAGGTATCTCTTTCGTTCTCAGACGCTTCATCTTCCTATCCGCAATCTTGATCGGCGGAACATCAAATGACAAGTTATCCCTCAACTGGATGTCATCTGGCGTGATCACATGTGACGGATCCGGTGTATACTTCCGCAATTGCGACACATGGAACACATCATGAATCAAAGATAGTACCGGTGGCAACGCGATCCGATATGCTACCTTCCCAACCCGTTCCAAAATCTGATAAGGCCCTATAAACTTCGGAGTTAATTTCCTTGCCTTCAAAGCCCTTCCAACACCAGTTGTTGGGGTAACACGGAGAAATACATGGTCTCCCTCCTCAAACTCTAAAGGCCTCCGACGCCTATCCGCATAACTCTTTTGTCGATCTTGAGCAACCTTCATCATTGCCCTTATCTTTCGGACCTTGTCCGTCGTCTGTTGTACCATTTCCGGTCCTACTATCAAACTTTCCCCATCTTGGTACCAACACAAAGGAGTCTGACATCTCCTCCCATACAAAGCCTCATATGGTGCCATTCCGATAGTCGAATGGTAACTATTGTTGTACGTGAACTCTATCAACGGCAACACGTCGTCCCAACTCCCACGATCATCCAGCACACATGCTCTCAATAAATCCTCCAGTGACTGATTTGTTCTCTCAGTTTGCCCATCGGTCTGGGGATGATAGGCAGAACTCAACCTCAGTTTCGTCCCCAACGCCTCATGCAAAGTCTTCCAAAAATGTGAAGTGAACTTTGGATCTCTATCCGACACTATACTTGACGGAATCCCATGTAACCTCACAATCTCAGCAATATACACATCGGTCAACTTTGCCGCCGTATCCGTAATCCTTACCGGTAGAAAATGAGCGGATTTAGTCAAACGATCCACTATCACCCAAATGGAATCATGCTTCCTACTGGTCTTAGGTAACCCAGTGATGAAATCCATAGAAATGCTATCCCACTTCCACTCGGGGATATCTAATGACTGCAGCATCCCTGCTGGTCTCTGATGTTCAATCTTCGCCTTCTGACAAGTCAAACACGACGCCACAAACTCGGCCACATCCCTCTTCATACCCGGCCACCAGAAATCTTGCCTCAGGTCCTGATACATTTTTGTTGCCCCGGGATGCATACTAAGCTTACTCTTGTGTGCCTCCCCTAGAATGGTGTTTCTCAAGTCCATCGCATCGGGCACACACACCCTACCATTACATCTCAAAATGTTGTCCGGTCCCACCTTGAAATCTCGGTTGGTTCCTCGAACAATCAAAGCCCTTTTCTCCATGAGAAACTCGTCACCTTGACAATTAGCAATGTCCTCTAACAAACCATTCGAGATGGTGATCATACCCAATCTCATATTCCCTAACGCAAACTCCACTTCCAGGTGCAAGTCTCGAAATTCTTTCAACAACTCTTGTTGACTAGCCATTTGTGTCGAACACGCTGACACACTCTTTCTACTCAAAGCATCGGCTACCACATTAGCCTTCCCCGGATGGTATTCTAAGGTAAAGTCAAAGTCTTTCAATGTTTCCATCCACCTCCTTTGCCTCATATTCAACTCCTTCTGGTCGAACAGATACTTGAGGCTTTTATGGTCACTAAACACAACGAAAGTGCAACCACAAAGATAGTGTCTCCAAATCTTCAATGCAAAAACCACGGCCGCAAGCTCCAAATCGTGCGTCGGATAATTCCTCTCATGCACCTTCAACTGCCGTGATGCATAAGCCACTGCTCTCTTGTGCTGCATCAACACACAACCCAAACCCTGATGAGACGCATCACAATAAACCTCATAAGGTTCATCTGACTGAGGTAACACCAACACCGGTGAAGTCGTCAACCGCTCCTTCAACAATTGAAAACTAAGTTCACACTGCTCAGTCCACGCAAACGGTTGATCTTTTCTCGTAAGTTGCGTCATTGGTGCCACAATCTTAGCGAATCCTTCTATGAACCTCCGGTAATAACTGGCCAAACCAACAAAACTCCTCACGTCCGTCACCGTCTGCGGTTGCTTCCATGCAAGTACTGTGTCAATCTTGGCTGGATCCACGGCAATTCCCTCCTTTGATATTATATGGCCAAGGAAATTCACCTCTTCCAACCAAAAATCACACTTCGACGGATTCGCATACAACTTTCTTTCCCGCAACACTTGCAAAACCATACGAAGATGCTCTTCATGCTCCTCTTCGCTCTTCGAATACACGAGAATATCATCAATGAACACAACCACGAACTTGTCCAGAAATGAATGGAATATCCGATTCATGTAGTCCATAAAAATCGCTGGTGCATTCGTCACTCCAAATGGCATCACTAGATACTCGTAGTGTCCATAACGTGACCGAAATGCTGTCTTCTGGACATCCTTTTCCCTTACTCTTATCTGATGATATCCAGATTTCAAGTCAATCTTGGAAAATACTGACGCTCCTTTCAACTGATCCATCAGATCATCAATACGCGGCAATGGATACCGGTTCTTGATAGTCGCCTTATTAAGCTTCCGATAATCCACACACAAACGGGATCTACCATCCTTCTTTTTCACCAATAAGACCGGTGCTCCCCACGGCGACACACTAGGCCTTATGAAACCCTTCTCTAACAAGTCCTCAATTTGACTTTTCAACTCTACCAACTCGGCTGGAGCCATCCGATAGGGCGATTCCGAAATCGGACCCGTACCTGGATGCAATTCTATGAAGAATTCTACCTCTCTACACGGAGGAAAAGCTGGAATCTCCGACGGAAACACGTCTTGGAAATTCTGAACTACCCGAATCTCCCCCATTCGGACCTCTGATATCACTCCCAAACTAGCAAGTGAAACAATCTCTGGCTCTCCGTTACACATAATCATTGTAAGCTGATTGGCCGACAGGTATCTCCGCACACCTGGCTCGGGAAAGAAAACCAATTTCCGAGCACAATCTAGTATAACATAATGATAAGATAGCCAATCCATCCCGAGAATGATCTTGAGAGATGTAAGCGGTAAACACACCAAGTTGACCAGAAACTCCCTATTCTGAATTACTACTAAACAATGCAAACATGCAGTATTCCCTACCAAATCCTTAGCAGGAGTCAAAACATTCAAATCAAATGGAAGAACAGAAACATTCAAACTCAACCGATTTGCACAAGCCAAAGAAATGAATGAGTGGGTTGCCCCCGTGTCAATCAAAGCAGTTAAAGAATTACCTGCAATGTGACAGCTCTCGTGAATGGCATTGCTAGCCTGCCCACTCACTTCTGTGCCCATACAGTAAGCACGTGCCTTTGCCGCAGGTCTGGTACCTTGTGAGCCTTGTGCCACATTAGCCGACGGCCCGGCCTTCGGGGCTTTGCAATCTCTAGCAAAGTGTCCCGGCTTCTTGCAATTAAAACAAACATGTCCTTGATTCCGGCATTCATTCGCATAGTGGCCCACTTCACCACACTTAAAACAGCCCTGCTTCCCGGTATTCTGACTGTTCTGATTCACCGATCGACCCTGTCCCTTGTTATACTGTGGACGGTCATATGGCTTACTGCCTTGTTTTCCACGGTTCTGACTTTGATTCGGACCACCAGAACGACTTGGTCCCCCAGCACTAAAACCACCCTGACGGTTCACCCTTTTGTTTCTCATATCTTCAACCTCTTGGCACTTTTCAACCAAGACCTGAAATTGCCGAATACCCAATGGCACAACCGCATCCTGCAGTTCGTACCTCAGCCCATCTTGGAAGCGACGACACATATAGACCTCATCTATCCCATCCCTAAAGAAGCGGAAGAAACGGGATAATGATTCAAACTTCTTGGAATATGCCTCCACATTCATACTCCCCTGACGTAGTCTCAGAAACTCCTCACCATACCTTTCCCTTGCAGTCTCAGGGAAATACTTAGCCAGGAACCTCCTCTTGAAGTTCTCCCAGTTAATCTCCTCATATGCATTTTCCATAATCAGACGGGTGTTCCTCCACCAAAATTCGGAACCCCCAAGCAGCTGATAGGTAGCTAGAACTACCTTCTCCCCCTCCGGACAATGAATTGCCCCAAATATCCTCTCCATAGCATGGAGCCATAGATCCGCTGTTTCTGGACCTCCCTCCCCATTAAACTTTGGAGGGGCCTGCTGATTAAAACTTGTGAGAACCCTAGACCCAGCGGCCAGGATCTCCCTGTCGCGCTTTTCAAGGTCTCTCTGCGCCTTAGCATGAGTTTGCGCAGTCACCGCTGCTGCCATTGTATTCATGGCATAAGCCATCTGATGGATGTCCACATCATCATCATCTCTAGCAGGTGCCCTTCTTGGAGGCATCGTTTCCTGCACATACCAATTCTCTTCGATTAGACCCTTATCCAAACATTTCTGAATTCCAACAGAAAACCTCACTCAACGGATTACTAACCCATAACCCGACACAGAACAATACTAGAACTGACACTACTCTAGCTAAGTTCTAACCGTCTCTGGACTAACGACTCAAGTATACACTTTCCCTTTGAAGATTTAAAGCCGTGCTCTGATACCACAAATGTAACACCCCGTTTTCATAACGCAAAAAGGGCATTATTTTTTTTTTTCAACAAACACTCAGAGTGCGCAAAATATTTTTGATTGAGCCGACATTAAATATTACAAACGAACCATATATATATCACACCATATATATATTGTATTTGAAAATGCTAAGTGTAAACCTGAATAATTACAATCCATAAGTCTATGTGCTTACAAGCACTAACTAACCAAAAGAAGTTAGAATGTCCTATGCTAATCAAAAAGCACAGTGCACAAACACACCGGCGCATAGTCTAACTAAAACTACCACTCCAGCTCCAACACGAGCTCACTAAGGCCTAGAGCTGCCAACACCATCCTCTCGACCTACATCGTCATCTGGGGTGGGATGAGCCCGCAAATGAAAGAAAGGGTCACCACAAAATAAAAGTAGATATATATATATATATATAACCGGTGCGAAAGATTGTACACGTAACAAAATTTCCACAAAACACAAGCGAAAGCTCTTAAAACATTCAACAATTCCCTCCAACGGGCTTATATATATAATGCACAACAAGCCTAATGCAGACTTCTACAATGGGTGTGGTACTGCCAGAGCTACCACATGCAAATGAATTCCGGAATTACTAATCATAACCAATAAAACCGCAAAGGGTTAAGGTGGATCCACTCACGCAATCACACCCCGTGGTCCACTCACGCAACCACTTATTGTACTCAATAAGATCCCGTAGGATTTTGGGTGGGTCCACTCACGCAACCAACACCCCGTAGTCCACTCACGCAACTACGCACAATGAATGCATGAGCATACGATTCCCTACATATGCTAATGCCACACATACATACCTCTCAAGCATATGTAACTAAATCATAGTAATTCATACATACATTTCTCATCATATGTATTCCAAACACCTGTTCATACATATATTCTCATAATCATATGTAAACAGCGCAAGCATTGTAAACACTTTCTCATCACGAGAATACATAACACATACATGCCAAACACACAAACACGCATCACCGAAGATAACCAACAACATGTTATAACTCAGTGAAAAGACAGAAATAAAGTGGAGCCCTTACCTCGGCAAGCTCCCGTCAACAACACACGCTTAGACAACACAACGCGCTTCCTAAAACAAGCAGCGTAACAATCAATACATTGTTCTCTAACCAATCGTATTGAAACTACACCAAAACCCCAAAAACCTAAAGGTTCCTAAGGAAAAACCACTCTTTCGGACATCGAACCAAAAACTACCGTATTGATCAACCACCATGAGTTATTTGTACTATTTTTAGGACCCAAAACAATTGTCAAAAGTCTTAAATAATTTGAAATGCAAAATGGCCGTTTTCTTGCGTTATAAGCTACGTACTTTCCGAGTACCCGAAAAACTCGTTTCCAATCCCAACCACTTCCATAAATTAATAAAAAGGGATTAGAAGTTAAAAACCAAGTTTTAGAAATCAGAATCCAAAATCTCAACTCCCAGAGCTCGCCCTGGCGAGTTGGTGGCGAGTGAAGGCAGAGAGTACTGGTCTTACTCGCCCTGGAGCTCGCCCTGGCGTGTTGTCATGACCTGTGACACTCGCCCTGGCGAGTAACCACTCGCCCAGCGAGTTGCACCTGTCATGACAGCAAAAGACAGCAACTCACACCACCTTTTTCCACCCAAGCCTAGTTTGATTCTATTAGTTCCCAACACTTTTTCAAGGCACAAAAGCAAACCATTTTCATAAGCAAGCAATTCGTTTCCGAAAGCTTGTTGGTTGCTTCGAGTGCAAGTTATTTGATTTTCATTTCCAAAATCAAAACCAAATCCAAGCACAAGTTTTATTACGGGCCTTAACCGTCCGGTAATCATTTTCAAACATGTTTTCAAGGTAAAAAGTAACACCACCTGTCACAAGAGTTTTAAACCACTTTGACCCCAAAAACACTACTCAAACACTTAGGAAAATATTTTCATAAACCCCAAAATATTTTTCATCGGATTTTCTAAAACAAAACCATACAACGCATTTCCCTTTTGCCCAAAGGTTCAAAGACAACTTTTCTTTTCAAAACCTTACAACATAACCTCATGTAATGGATCAATACATAAACCAACCAAAACCCTAACTTTTCTCATGAGATTTTTCACCAACTCATGGAAAACGAAACAACAAAGCCTAGCATGCTTACTAAACTCTCATGAACAACTTTCATGAAACAAGAACTAGCAAAAACAACCTTTCTCACCAAACCCTCTTAAGAACATAAACCCGAAAACCTCACAACTCTAACAATCTACCAACCTAGGAGATGAGAAGAGAGGGTTACCTTAAGAAAGTGATTCTCTACAACTTTCCACTAAGCTTCCAAGCTTGAAATGGAGTGAAATGGTGAGAAATGGAAAATTTAGTGAAGGTTAGGGTATGAGAAAGTGATGGCACGATGGAAGAAGAAGAGAGTGAGTTGTGATGAAATTTTTCTAAGTCTCACAAAGTCATAAACCTCCTTACTATTATAAGCTCTTGATAGCCAAACCACCATTGGATCAAAGTCAAAAGTCCAAGCTTAAACCTTAGCCATTGGATCACTTTACTTTATGAGAAAGTCACAAGATTAAAACAACTCTCCCATAACAAGTCTCGTACTCAGCTCTCGCGCGACGCGACGAACGAAAACCACAAAAACATAAAACCTACGGAAAGAATGTCTAACGTCTAACATTTCCAAAACTTATCGCCGAATCTTTTTCCGCGACTGTAATTTTCTTCCATACCTTAGAAAATTATTCTCAGAACATAACCTCACTCACGCAGATATATAAAACTTCCATCCGAAACCTCACTTAAAACAGACACAGTACGATTTTTCATCTGCGGGTAAAATCCTACTCGTTTTTCCAAAAAAAAGAATAATCCAAAACTCATCATTCTAAATCCACAGCATCCTTCTTATTCACAAAAGAGGATTACAAGACAAAAGCCTGTGCCTTTACAGCGCACGAGTCCAAAACAGATTCAATTACAGCAAAACTACTAATTACACGATGTTTCACAACACGAACACATCGGAACCCTAATAATCCTTAAACCAACTATACAATGAAATCTTGGGTCTTACAGCATCAAGCCAATAAGTTATTATATGAAAGACCCCCCTTAATTTGCAATTAAGTTTCTATTTATAACCTAATACTTTTCATATAAGCATTTTTGGATGTGTTGGTATGTTCCAATTGCTCTAATATAATGCACTAAGATGAATTATTAAAGAATATTGGGAAAATATATTTGATATGAATCACCATCCATTATTTACAGCCTTGTAGGCTGATTATCAAGTGATGAATTAGTTTTCCCAACATTAGGGGGAGAGAATAAACAGCTGAAAATATGAACCAAAAGTTCAAATGAATCACTTAAAATAAATTATTATTATATCATCTTGATCCTCATATAAAATTGTTTGAACCAGATTTTCAAAAGATAAATCATTTGCATAATTTATAAAATCAATTAGTAGCTGCTAATGCTCCAATTAAAATGGATGTCCCTGTTGGACAGTCTTATATTGCAAATGAGTTTTAACCACCCTGGAGTGTGGTAGGCCAGTCGGTTCCAAAGAATCCTCAAATAAGAAAATGAGCTATAAGAAAGATGACACAAGTGAGGATATAAAAAGGGCATTTGACATAGTTAACTTTTCAGTTCCAGAAGAACTTATCAGGTACCTGTAATTTATTAAATTAAAGAGATCTCAATAATTTATCAGGTACCTCTGATTTATTAAGATAAGAAATGTTTAGCACTACATAAAGATAAATCAAGAATGTTGATGACAGGAATTTCTACGTCATTTTTAGTATTATTATTAGTAGTAAAATGACCAAGACAGGCCCAAATATGAAGGAAAACCTACAAAAGTAAGAAAAAGCATCAAGACAGAGTCCAAGATACAAAAAGACAAGAAAAAGCTCAAAAAGTGAAGAAAATCAGCATTTCATCGCAGCACGATGGCTCCCATCGTGCCACGATGGGAACTGCTTGTTCGCCAAGAAATTAGAAGCAATAAATCTGAAGAGAATTTGTCCATCGCAACACGATGTGTGCTATCGCAGCACGATGGAGTAACTTGGCGCCCAAGCTGATGAAATGCACAGGATCAGTTATAAAACTGAACTAAATCTTCACATCGCAGCACGATGGCCTCATCGTACTGCGATGCCTTGCTGAGGCCCATTACGAAAACTATAAATAGAGCCTCCCATTCATTGTTTTATTCATTCAGAAATAGTAGAACACTCTCTACTATAAGGAGAGGTTCAGAGGAGCTCTATTGGGCATAGTTTTCTCCCCTTACGGGAAAACTAACTCAGCAAGGTATGATTTCTTTAGGCTTTTGTATTTAGGTTATAATTTATTATAATTTAAATATGTAGTCTTTATTATTTATGCCTTAGGTTGTGGTGGAGAAGATGAACTCCCCTATGAATATTTGGAGTCTGTGATTGAGTCTATGTTATAATAAATGATATTTAGTAATTATGTATTTTATTTACTTTCGTGCACTTTAATAACGTATTCTCGTAATCTGGCCGGATAAGCGGGAGCGCCCATAGAATTGATATCAGGTTTTGACTTGATATAGTCCGGAACTCGTAGTAAATAATGCTAGGTGTATAGAGACGGTAACATCCTGAACTAGTCGTGAACTGAGCAGTTAGAGGAGGAATCATGCACTAGGTGTGATCTGAGCACTTAGAAGATGAACAGCCCGATACTAGGACCTAGAGGTTAATTGGTGAAGGTTATAATGCGTGTTTATAAACAACTCACTTAGTAATTAAGGTATGTGACACATCGAGGTTAGGCTCTCGTAGGTACCGTCTCTATACACCTAGCATTATTTACTACGAGTTCCGCACTAATACCAAGTAAAAACCTGATATCAATTCTATGGGCGCTCCCGCTTATCCGGCCAGATTACGAGAATACGTTATTAAAGTGCACGAAAGTAAATAACAAACATAATTACTAAATATCATTTATTATAACTTAGACTCAATCACAGACTCCAAATATTCATAGGGGATTCATCTTCTCCACCACAACCTAAGGCATAAATTATAAAGACTACATATTTAAATTACAAGAAATTATAACCTAAATACAAAAGCCTAAAGAAATCATACCTTGCTGAGTTAGTTTTCCCGTAAGGGGAGAAAACTATGCCCAATAGAGCTCCTCTGAACCTCTCCTTATAGTAGAGAGTGTTCTACTATTTCTGAATGAATAAAACAATGAATGGGAAGCTCTATTTATAGTTTTCGTAATGGGCCTCAGCAAGGCATCGCAGCACGATAAGGCCATCATACTGCGATGTGAAGATTCAGTTGAGAATTATAACTGATCATGTGCATTTCATCAGCTTGGGCGTCAAGTAACATCATCGTACTGCGTTGTAGGGCATCGTACTGCGATGGAAGATTTTCTCAAGATTTATTTCTTTTGATTGCTTGGCACGCAAGGAGCTTTCATCGTGGCACGATAGCACACATCGTGCTGCGATGGAATGCTGTATTTCTTCATTTTTTGGGCTTTTTCTTGTCTTTTTGCATCTTGGACTCTGTCTTGATGCTTTTTCTTGCTTTTGTAGGTTTTCCTTTGTATTTGGGTCTGTCTTGGTCATTTTACTACTAATAATAATACTAAAAATGACGTAGAAATTCCTGTCATCATAACCCCAAACTGAAACTGTTGCTTGTCCTCAAGTAACATGCTGTCAGATAAGATCGTTAGAGAAATAAGAGATAAATAAGATGATAGGAATTTCACAACCTTGCTTAATATTTCAGCAATGGTACCGCTGATTTCTTACCGCAGCGATCATGCTCAGTCCTGCTAGGCTCAGGAGACGTCAATGGTAGCAAATCGGACAAATGTCTGCAAGAGTCCATGTTCAACTTTTTCTCTCTCTCACATTTGTGTTTTTCGCTCATAATTGAAAGGGTTAACTCTCAATCATCGTACAACCTGCCATTTTACCATAGGCTTGCAAGAATTCTAAACAACCAGTCAAAATTTAATATACATGCATTATTGGAGGTCTTTTCAGGGTTATAACGTGGCTTAGGTCAAGGTAGGACATTTTTGGGAATAGTAGGCTAAACATTGGAGTTAAGTTCTACTTTGTTGTTCCTTTTTGTGTACGCAACCTTTGTTCCTTAGGGTGTCTTTTTGTGTTGGTATCGGAAAATAAGAACCGGGTGTGTCTTTGTGTGGTTCTTTTCTATCACTGTTTTTGCCCTTTGGCTCTTTCTTTTGCCTTTTGGCTTTTTCTTTTGCCTTTTTGGCTTTTTCTTTTTCCCTTTGGCTCTTTTCTTTTTTTATTCATCATTTTTTTTGAAGAGACTATTTTTTTAGGGAATTTCTTGATGTTTTCCCGTCTCTTTTTTATTTATTTTTCTTTTTTTGTAGTGATAGTTCTCCGTATACCCACCCCAAACTTAGACGTTGCTAGTTCCATGAGCAACCCCAAACTTGTTTTGTTGCCAAGACTTTGAGAACTATTACCTAACTCCAAAGAGGATAAATCATTGTTTTTCTGGTCTATAGGCTTATATCGTGGTTTGTCACCGAAACAAAAGGGATAATTATTTTTTTACGGCTCAAATTTGGCTAGCAAAGGATAATAATATATAAAGGGTGGCTTGAAAAGGCTCTGAGTTATAACAAACAATTGCCTCAATGCATATAATATCAAATCAACTAGTCAGCAGAGAATTAAAGCAAGTTCTAGAAAATAAACAAGTGCACGGTACTCTCATAGTAATTCGGAAGAAAGTGGTAATACCGTTTGGAAATATTTGGCTCAAATCCTCACATGGCTTAGGTATCTGAAAGTTGAACACTTGTCCCACAGACACCAGCTTCATCAGTCGTCTCTCTGTCTCCCGAACTTCGCACTTCGGAGCAATCACCTTTGGTTTCTTTATTGAAGGCGTGAAATTCGGCTCATCAGAATTTATAACTTACTTCGCCGCAATCTTACCTATAACAGTTTATCATGCACTAGATAATAAACAGCAAACAGTTATTTAATTTTTTGTAAGTTTGAATAAGGGCTGCTTACAGATGAAGATGACATGCAGAATTCTAGTCATATTTTATTGAATTGAAAAACTGAAATGAAAATACTGAAATTGAAATACTGAATTGAAAATACTGAAATTTAAAATACTCATCCTTGGGTTGCCTCCCAAGCAGCGCTTGTTTAGCCTCTCATTAGCTTGAGGCATTTCCTCCATTACAGAGGATAGGTTCGCATGTCTCTCTCATCTGTAGGAGCTTTCGCCTTAGCTCCTCCCTCCTTCTTGTTGCTTCTTTCATACTTCTCTAGGTTCTGTCTTTCTTTGAAGGTGGCATAGCAGAGTCGTCCATCATCATCTGTCGGTACTGTTTTTATAATGGACTTCCCTTTGCCTCTTGGTGGATTTTCCTTCTTTTGTTCTTTCTCAGCTTTGACCCTGTTATTCTTTCTTCAGCAGCAGGCTTCTTCAGAGGTGGCGTATTAACCCCAAACTTAGATCTTTTGGCCACTTTTCGGTATCTGCCCCATGCTTTGACCCATGTTGCTCGGACGTCCACTTCAATAGTTAACCTCTTCATTTTATCAGTGAGTTCCTCGGGTACCTCCTCTTCCTGAGCTGTCTCTATCTCTAGCAGCGCCATTTCATTCTCCAGCTCCTCTATCTCTATCTTTACCTGTACTTCTTGAGTTGGAGTCGGTGGTGTAGCTTTTCTGTCTTTCCACTTGAGCATATAACAGTCAACCCTCTCTGTTTTGGAAGTTTTGATAGTTATTTCCTCTTCTCCACTCTTTAGAGTCAACTCAGCGAGCTCCACATTAATGAGTGCCCTGCTAGTTGCTAGGAATGGTCTTCCAAGAATGATCGGATGCTCTTCATCTTCCTGGATGTCTAGGATCATGAAGTCTGCTGGAAATATCAGGTCTTCGACTTTCACCAAGACATCCTCGATTGTACCTGCTGAGTGAATTGTTGTTTGGTTAGCTAAAACGAGTTCACGTTCTGTACCTGCAGTTATTGTTGTGAGTTTTAACTTTTCTGCCAGAGATAATGGCATAACGTTAACACTTGAACCCACGTCACATAAGGCTCGCATTTCTGTTTCCTCAATCTGACAGAGTATGGTGACGCTTCCAGGATCTGTCTTCTTGGGTGGCAATCGTGCTCGGCTTTCCCTATATTCTTGCAGTTCTCTCATGAATTCATCGTAGGCTTCGTCTAATGTCATATTGAACAGCTTGTACCACTCTTCGTAGTCTTTGATCTGTTCTTCTCTCTCTTCGTGCTCTGATTTCTTATCCTTGAGCATTTTGCATTCCTCCATTGGATTGTCCACCGTGTTACCTGCAATATCTTTAGAAACATGAGTGCTTACCAGTTTTAAGAGTTGACAAATCTAGGTCTCAAGACTTTTTATCGTCGGCCCCTGGTTGGCTACTGTCGTCTGGATATTTTCAAAGTTAGTTTTGCTCATGCTAGCAAATTTATTGAGTAACTCTTCCAATGGAGATGGCTTTCTTGGTTGAGATGAAGCTTGAGCCTGGTTTCCTGTCTGGTCCCATCGTAAATTTGGGTGTTTGCTCCAACCTGGGTTGTTGTTGTTCCCCATATAATTTACCTGCTCCTCGCTTCCTCCTGGCAAACACTTCCCATTAGGGTGATCTTCTAGGCAGAAGTCGCAAACTCCCTCCACCTGTTTAACACTATCTTCCTTCACAGCTTTCTCCTTATCAGCAAGTTGCCTCCTCGGTAATTCGATCTCTACCTTGTAGGCAATCTCCTGGTCTACCTTAAGAACTCCAGGAGTCTTTTCAGCTCTATCATGACTCATGTTGTATTCATTCTGGCACATCTGCTCAACCAAATCCTTAGTCTCCGCATAGGTCTTTACCTTCATGGACCCACCAGCTGAGGCATCTAGTATCATCCGGTGTTGCATTTTCATACCAGCAATGAATAGTTGCATCTGCTCCATAGCACTAATGCTGTGGTTAGGACACCTCCTCATAAGCAGTTTGAACCGTTCATAATCCTCGCACAGCGTTTCAGATTCATGCTGTTTGAAACTTAGAATCTCAGACTTCCTTTTCTGGAATAATGTGTGTGTGAAGAATCTCTCCAGGATCTTGTCTTCAAGCTCCTTCCATGTTGCAATCGTTCCTCTTGCAGTAGTCTCCCATTGTAATTCTTTGCTCGTCCCCCATGGCTTTGGTGGTAGGCTCTTCTTTTATCTTGAGACTGCTGGATGCTGCAAGCCTTTGCGCTTGCCTTCTTTTCCAAAGCGTTCTTTCTGGTTCAGGGTCGTACTCAAACTCCAGGATACCTGTTATCAAGCACAACAAATGAATACCTTCAGTAGCACTGGAAAATTAACTGGTGAAACTATTTTTGGTTTGTCTCATGTGTTTTTGTCACTATGAAAATTCCCAGGTAAGTGAGGTGGATCACAACGGATCGCTTAAATACCAAGACTTATCCTTAGCCAGAACTTTCACAGATCAAAATCCACAATCATCAACAAGATTTTTTTATTTTTTTATTTTTTTGTATTTTTGAAAAAATTTTGACAAGCTTAAATAAATCTAGTAAGGCTTTGTAAACACAATCCCCGGCAACGGCGCCAAAAACTTGACTACGGTCTGGCAAGTGCACCAGTCTGTCGTCGAGTAATAATTCACACTCTAGGTGTCTAGAATGAGTTGGTATCCACAGGGATCGTGCCGCAGCTTTACTAGCGTTATTTAAGCTTGTGATAGTTTGCATTCGCTTTGGTTTTTGGAAAAAGGTTTTATAAAAATAGCGTAATGCTTTGCAGAAATATAAATGCGGAATGTATAAATAATAGATTCAAGAAATATAGAGGCTAGGTATGGTGGTTGGACTCCCTCCCTTCTTCATATTTGGCATGACCGGTATATAACATAGTTACTTAGATTATGTTCGGCGGTGAATTATCCTTGTTGTAGTAATACATTACTATTACACTATGTCTATTAAAGTTTCCCTACATTAACAACTAAGGTACCTACGAGAGCCTAACCTCGATGTGTCACATACCTTAATTACTAAGTGAGTTGTTTATAAACATGCATTATAACCTTCACCAATTAACCTCTAGGTCCTAGTATCGGGCTGTTCATCTTCTAAGTGCTCAGATCACACCTAGTGCATGATTCCTCCTCTAACCGCCCAGTTCACGACTAGTTCAGGATGTTACCTTCTCTATAATTATTTACTACGAGTTCCGGACTAATACCAAGTAAAAACCTGATATCAATTCTATGGGCGCTCCCGCTTATCCGGCCAGATTACGAGAATACGTTATTAAAGTGCACGAAAGTAAATAACAAACATAATTACTAAATATCATTTATTATAACTTAGACTCAATCACAGACTCCAAATATTCATAGGGGAGTTCATCTTCTCCACCACAACCTAAGGCATAAATTATAAAGACTGCATATTTAAATTACAAGAAATTATAACCTAAATACAAAAGCCTAAAGAAATCATACCTTGCTGAGTTAGTTTTCCCGTAAGGGGAGAAAACTATGCCCAATAGAGCTCCTCTGAACCTCTCCTTATAGTAGAGAGTGTTCTACTATTTCTGAATGAATAAAACAATGAATGGGAGGCTCTATTTATATTTTTCGTAATGGGCCTCAACAAGGCATCGCAGCACGATAAGGCCATCGTACTGCGATGTGAAGATTCAGTTCAGAATTATAACTGATCCTGTGCATTTCATCAGCTTGGGCGTCAAGTAACATCATCGTACTGCGTTGTAGGGCATCGTACTGCGATGGAAGATTTTCTCAAGATTTATTTCTTCTGATTGCTTGGCACGCAAGGAGCTTTCATCGTGGCACGATAGCACACATCGTGCTGCGATGGAATGCTGTATTTCTTCATTTTTTGGGCTTTTTCTTGTCTTTTTGCATCTTGGACTCTGTCTTGATGCTTTTTCTTGCTTTTGTAGGTTTTCCTTCGTATTTGGGCCTATCTTGGTCATTTTAGTACTAATAATAATACTAAAAATGACGTAGAAATTCCTGTTATCAACAATTAAAAAGAAATGGAGGGAGTATTAATTAATTAAAAGTACAACCGATGCGAGATAAGATTTATTAAGGAAATAAGATATTGCATGCACCTAATATTTCCTATAAATGTAATTTTGATGATCGGAATATTGTGTTATAATTTTAATTAGCATAATGTAAATTCGATTTTTAAAGTTAAAATATAAATGGTTTGTTCTATATCCAACACTCAACTATGTTGTCAATGAGGAGTATCTCCGTAAGAAAGAGATTAGAAATTGAAGTTATATTAGGTGGTGTCTGTTTTGATATTTTCATTAGTGTTCCATATATATATATATGGCGTCTTTGTTTTGTAGCTCATTTTTTACCAATCTCTGTTCGTCGTGTGCAAATACCTGATTTTTCATAATAATATGTTTTCCCATTACAATATCAACCTTTTTTCTTTCTCTCTCTAAAAACACGAGAAAAAAAGCTCTCACCTCTCTCTAAGGCTTTAGAGCCGCCGCCAACCCTCTCCCTCTTCAATCCAAATTCCATTTTCGCGATGTAGATCCAACTCCGGTGGTGCTTAGCCTCTCATGGTCGCACCACCGTCTCACCTGGTTGGTTAAAACCTATTCCCTTTCCGGCGGCTGTCACCTCTCCTACAACTTTACTTTCCTCTGTCGTTGTTATATGTTGGTTCTTCGTCGTCGGCGTGGGTCTTGGTGGGTTTGGTCGTCTCTGAAGGTGTTCTGGCCGTTTTGGGTTGTGGGTCTGGTTTTTTCTGGCCGCTTTTTCCATTGGTCGGTTGAGGATGGTGGTTTTGGTTCCGCCGCCGTTTCTGTTTGCGTCTGTTCTGGAGGTTGCCGGTGTTGTGATGGGGTGGTGGTGGTTGAAGGAGCGAGGTGGTAAAGTGGTGGTGGTTGGAGGTGCTAAGGTGTTTGTTTTTGTCCCGTGGTGGAGTTGTTTCATGGGGCGGGAGGGGTTGGTTACCTTTGGGTGGTTTTGGTGTTTGGAACCAGAGGTGTTAGGGTGAGGTGGATGGTATGTTGGTGAGGTGCTGAGATACATGTAGGGTGGTGTTGGACCTAGTACATAGGTTCTCGTTCACCAGACCGGAGTTGTTGAGGTGGTGATGGCGGTGTTCAGATTTGGCGTCGCCGGGGTCTGGTTTCGGTGATGACTGTTGGCGCTGTGGTGAGATGGTGGTGGTGGTTGGGTGATGAGGTTACGATTGATGTAGCGTGATTGGTTTGCTTTGATCATAGATTCTCTGACCGCGTTTGAAATCTGTTGAGATTTGCAGGACTCCTTTTGAGTCGCTGATGGTTTCCAAATCTGCTGGGATTTGCAGGTCTCTATGTATCTGGGCTACCTATTCCGCGTCGTCTGTTTTATCCTCGGGTGGTGCTTTGGTTCTTTGGTGTTTATTTCGCCACTACCGGTCTCATGGTGGTACCTCTGTCGTTGCCGAGACTTGTCTGCTTGGATTTTCGTTCTACTTTTGTCTGGTCAGCGGTCCGCCTGATGGAGCTGTTTCTGGATTCTGATGGGCCGAACGCTTTTGATTCGAGTTTGGGAGTTAGAGTCTAGTCGTGGTAACATTAAGCGGGGTTGGTGACTGCTCTGGTAGTCTTGAATCTGTGGGGTGCCTTTCTGTGTTTGGGATTAGGAGTTGATTTTAATTAGGTGGTGTTTGTTTAGGAGTTTTTTCCTTTGGGTGTTCCACTTATATACGACACCTATAATATGTAGTTCCTATGTACTGACCTCTGTTCGTCTTGTGCAGAGACATGGTTATTAATAAATTTTGTCATTTCAATATGTTTTCCCATTAAAAAAACAAAAAAAAAAAGAAAACTATGTTGTCAATGAGGATTGATTTATCAAGACAAAACTCTACATAATCAAATTTTTCTATGACAAGTTGCCTCTAGTGAAAATTATAAATGGTACGGAAAAATGAAACTTCCAATTTAATAATTAGAATATGACGCATCATAAAAAAAATATATGAAAATTACCGGAAAAATATATGATACAAAAGCATCATCAATAGTTTTTTTGGTGAGTCCTTGAATACAAAATGTGTTATCTTTAACGAATTTCACACCATTGAGATATAGGAAATTTTTTTTTCTATCCCTACATTTAACCATTCACCCCTACAAATAAATTAATATTTCTATTTTACCCCTTTTATCATTTCACTTCATCCCTTAATTTAATCAAAGTTAAAAATTGAAAAACTTTAAAAATGAGTTTAAAAAATTTTGCCACGATTTTTCAGAACGCTTAAATAAAGTATTCCGGTAAAGAAATTACAAACCGAACTAACTGAGTGAAGTGTTCCGGTAACAAAAATGATTCCAAAGCCAACAACATCCATACCTCACCAATATTCCGGTAAAATCTCATTTGGTTGAAAAAACTCCATTTCTCTAGCTTTCAAAGCCTTTCCCAAATCACTCTCACATGTTTCAGAATCATCCGCTAACAAAGAAATATCATAAGACGAGGTGTATCCATGTTCCAATTACCAAGGGTTGTGGCTGAATAAGCGTAATAATCAAAAGAACTATGTTTATTGGATTTGGAACTGCATGTGTTTTTTATTCCATTGAAGTGAACAAGATGTGAAGAAGGGTGTTGCTAAAGCATGGTGATTTAGGAGCTAGAGGCAATGTCAGTATCATGGAGTGGGTGAAGTGAATGTGGTGTTGGTTTTGTTTCTTGAATCAGGAAAAGAAAAAGTGAATATTGGTGAGGTATGGATGTTGTTGGCTTTGGAATCATTTTTGTTACCGGAACACTTCACTCAGTTAGTTCGGTTTGTAATTTCTTTACCGGAATACTTTATTTAAGCGTTCTGAAAAATCGTGGCAAAATTTTTTAAACTCATTTTTAAAGTTTTTCAATTTGTAACTTTGACTAAATTAAGGGATGAAGTGAAATGATAAAAGGGGTAAAATAGGAATATTAAATTATTTGTAGGGGTGAATGGTTAAATGTAGGGGTAGAAAAAAAAATTTCCCTCATTTTGACATAGGATTTTATGATTAGACCATTGCCACATAAAATTTTGACATTGACTTGACATTTTTTTTGTGACTTATTATTTTTTATGTTTTGTAATTATTTTTTAGAGGTACCAAAACAAGAGATAAAAATATAAATTTTTTTGTGATTTTTATCAATTTTGTTCTGCAACTTTCTATTAAAAGCCGAACTGACATAGTGAAATTCTTGTGAAGCATTTTGTTTTCTTTGTGGTTTTTTAGGTTGAAGGGTTAATTATGTGTTAAAACTTATTTGGGTTGGAATGAAGAATGCAATTAATAGTTGGATTTAAACTTTGAATGTTTTTATTGTCAAAAAAAAAAAACTTTGAATGTTTTTCCTAATATTATTTCCTTTCTTGAAGATAAGATAATGAAATGTTTTTAAGATTTACGTGTTTTAAAATTAGTCTATGGATCCTTCAAAAAAAAGAAAATTAGTTTATGAAAAGTGGAATGTGTAGCTCAACTGATTTGAGGTAATGTGTAAAAGAATTCGGGTTCAAGTCGCAATGAAAGAGAAATAGTACTAATATTAATTAACAACTAAATACTAACTTTAATGACTATTAAACTATAATGGATTCCACAATTGATGCAGGTGATCATGATCATGAATTTCATTGTTATATAAGCAATGCATGCATGTGCATATATACTATGGCGCAGTAGAATTAAAATAAATTGAAATCATGAATGAATTTTCTGCTTGTCCAAAAGCTAGCTGTCAATTATATTATTGCATAGAATAAAGTGCAAACAACAGAGTATGAGTACCCTTCAAAATAACACAAGTTGTTATTGAAAGTCAAAATTGATTTATTCTCAATCTCAATACTCCAACTATAATCTGTAGGTACTCTGTCTATGTGAACTGAGGGAACAGAAAAGCATGAATTTGATAGAATTGAACTTCAAGGACAATAACTTATTATCACTTTCATCATGTTAAATTGCAGTTGATCTTTTATATTTGCACCATTGAAAGAGAGAGGTCCAAGAGGAATCTATATGTTGTGATACAGTACATTTGCAATGAAAACAGAAGAAAGGAAAATAAGTAAGTTAAGTGATAGTAAAAAACGTGATTATGGATACTCTGCAATGCAAAACATTATTGAGTAATAATGCATGCATTGGTTTAGATTGTACAGTACAATAGTAGTATAAAGATATAATTTTAAGGCAGATGAAATCAAGTGAAAAATGTTACCTGGCTTAATATTGTTCCATAAGTTTTTGTTAAGTGATTCTAAATGGCAGATTCATGAAAATCTTCAAATTGTATACCAAATGTGATGTGATTTCGAAACCTACCCAATTACTCATTAGCATGTAGAATCCCTAAATTCATAAATAAGATGTACCATAAGGGTAGATAATTAGGTCTCTTAATCATTTGTTCCCTAAATGAATCTCAATTTTACACGCGGATGATACCTTAGTTTATATAAATAAATAAAGATTAAATTAACAACCATTTGTGTCTCATCCCTTTGTGCAGGGAATGATGCATTTGTTGTAAATTTTGAGTATATTTTTAAAGTTTTAAATTAAGTGTGTCAAATAATTTTAAATGAGAAAAATAGAAATATATTTTTGCTAACAAATTTTTATTTCGAGATATTTCAACTTAATGTTATTTATCACATTGAAAGAATAATTTTACGGTTACTATTTGCTAGCTCTCATCAACTTTTATTACTATTAACTATTATTATTATTATTATTATTATTATTATTATTATTATTATTATTATTATTATTATTATTATTATTTCCTAGTATGACTAAGTCATACAAGTTACTGATTTAATTTGATAACCGTTTGGAAATACTAATTGATAGAATTGATTTGTTTTGAATGAGTGAAATGATTTTTACTTGGTCGGCAATATAGGTAGATAAATACACGTATGGTTTTTATAAACAAGTTAAGAAAAACAAGTACTAATTAAGAGCATACAAGTCTAAACTCATGTTTAATTTTCATCTACTCTTAGAAACAAATTATTTTCACGAAGTGCCTGAGTCATTTATCTTGTTGACATTCTCGTGTCTTGATAGCTTCGACATGTTTATCGTTGAGAAGAATCGGTTGTACTCTGGGCTTTGGGGGAGTTGCGCAATATTTGCGGATAATTCCTTAGTTCAGTGTGACAACACACCTCCGGTTATTAGTTTCCAGTCATCCGTAGGGTTGGGAATAGGCTAGGCCGAGCTAGGTTTTGCCTAGCCTAAGTCTGGCCTGCCAAAATATTGAAGGCCTAAGTCTGGCATGTGGCCTGTCATAGGCTTATTTTTTAGGTCTGGGCCTGGCCTTTTGAAAGCCTGACATAGCCTATTAGTCTGTTTAAAAGCCTATTTCACATGAATATATTTTACTAAATAATTATATTTATTTTTAAATATACTAATGAACTAATAAATCAATGATATTAAACTTCCTTTTGATATTTAACATGATATTTTAGAGAATTTGACTATATATGACATCGTATTTCAATTTTAGTTTATAATAATACATTTATATATGTGAAAAGTTAATGTAGATTAATAAACTTAAACTACTGAAAAATTTAATAGATTTATAATTTAATCAAAGTACAAATTTTAATATAGAATAATAATAAATGTAAAAATATTATTCATATTTACTCAAATAGGCCGGCCTAGTAGGCCTAAAAGGCTTTTTTCATGGCCTGAAGCCTAGCCTTTTTAGCTAAATAGGCTTATAGCAAAGCCTTGGCCAGCTCTATTTAAATAAATAGGCCGGCCTGGTCTGAGCCTATGTAGGCTAGGCCGTAGGCCCATGTATGCCGGCCTGGCCTATTCCCAACCCTAGTCATCCGCAACAACATCATTTGGGGAAATAGTTATGCAATTGTGTCATGCAGTTATTGTGGCACAGTTACTAATTTTGTCCGTCCGATCATAATCAATGGTCAAGATTGCTTTTTGAATATTTGATTTGGATCGTTTGGTCTCAAATTAACGGAAAATATGCATTATTGTGTCTGACTGTGGGATTCTCCTGCTGCAGAGATAGGGATGGCAATGGGTAGGGTATGGGTAGGGTACTATAGTACTCATCCCCATACCCGCAGTTTGAAAAAATACTCGTACCCATCTCATATCCACGTGGATGACAATCTTTGTCCCTGTGCTCATACCCTATGGGTACCTAAGTACTCATACCCGTACTCGTTACCTGCATTTTTGCTAAAAATAAATGATCAATTATAAAATATTATATCATTTTAAATATAATTAAAAAAATTCAAAGATTTTAATACTGACTCATGAAAATTATAAACAATACAAAATTATTAGTAATATCATGCTAAATTTTAATATTGTGGGTATTTTTTGTGGGTACCCATTAGGTATGAGTCAAATTGTCATCCCTAAGCAGAGAATCCAAATTGTGCATTTGGTGGTGTTTACACCTAAAACTGATTTGGGTTGTTGGTCGAAAATTAGCTACAGCAGATGTTGCAATGGTGTCGTGGCTGGAAAATTTCATTCAATACAATGAAGTCGCCATTGACGTTTATTTATCCCGGAAGGGGAAAGGAAAATATCACGAAAACATTTCGTAAACATGGTCAAAGAACCATGGCGGGTTCGGGAGTTGGTTATGCGAGAGGAAGGTGTTAGCACCCCTCGCATCCGTTGTACTCAACGGGAACCATTTAGGTGGTTTAGGGTTATCTGCGTGGTTTCAGATTAAATTGCTCAATCGTTTGACTAGCTTCTACTTCGTTTCCAAAATAAAAAGGTTTTTATTACTAAGCTTGACGGTTGTAGGAGCCCGCTCCTACCTATTCCCAAGAGTGCAATGGGAAATTCAAAGCTCATGTAGTTCTGATAAAAAATATTTATGTGGTTGATTGATTTTAGTGGGTAACATTAACTTTGTATTCCGCTGATACAACGACGCTTGTATGCTCTAACCAGAGGCTTAAGCTGTGTATGTATCAGAGAGGAGTAGATAAAACGTGTATCCATTGTAAAAAGAGTTGATTAACAGATGTTGCTTATTTCGCATTCCGCTGATACAACAGTGCTTGTATGCTCTAACCAGAGGCTTAAGATGTGTATGTATCAGAGGAGTAGATAAAACGTGTATCCATTGTAAAAAGAGTTGATTAACGGATGTTGCTTATTTCGCATTCCGCTGATACAACAGTGCTTGTATGCTCTAAACAGAGGCTAAGATTGTATGTGTCAGAGGAATGGATAAAGCGTATATCCAAGTTACCTATATCCAAGTTTGACTGAAAAGTTGGTTTAAGTGTGTTGGATTGATTTTCACGTTTAATTTGGATGAGAGTGACTTGCGATCACTAGTCAAATGTCCAGGATCTAAGTCATCCGGAGCGGAAAGAAGCAAATGCCAGATTCCTCCTTTTTCATCCGTAATTATTATGAAAAACCTTAATTTAATTTGATTAAGAAAAGGTTTCCAAGGGAAAAGGCGAAGGTTGGTTAATTTTAACGCTTAATTAGGATGAGAAAGACTTGCGATCATTAGTCAAATGTCCAAGATCCAAGTCATCCGGAGCGGAAAGAAGCAAATGCTAAATTCCCCCTTTTTCATCCTTAGTTATTATGAAAAATCCTTTATTAATTTGATTATGAAAAGTAAAGTTCAAGGGCCAAGGCGAGAATAGAAAATAATGCGCAAAATTAAATAACAACAACAATTGATATAATAATAATGCGACAATTAAATTAAATATGCACGATGCAAGTATTTAAGTAAAAATGCATGAATCAACATGATATAATTAAATATACATGAATGAATCAAGAATGAATGATAATTGATGATGCAAAAATTAACTAAAAAATGCAAGAACAATGTAGCGAACAATGAATTAATTAAGCATAAACATGCATAAACTAGTAGTAAACAAAGGAGATTAGTATGGGCTAAACAAGAGTGAACAAATTTGTTTGTGCAAGAAAAATTAGCCAAAGCACTTAAAAAAGTGATTGTCCAACTTAAGCACTTATGAAAATAAGCTAGAAAAGCAATTAATTCACAAAATGACTTATGGAAATAAGCTAAAAATAATAAAAGGCAAATCAGAATCCTAAATATTATTTAAGCAAAACAAATTGGATCAATAAGCTACTGTCCAAATAAGTGCTTTTGGAATAAGCTAAAATAAGTAATTAACTCAAAATGACTTAAGAAATAAGCTAAAATAAAAATTAAAGCTCAAAATTAAACAATAAAATTTTAGCATAGCAAATATGACCCAAAGTAATATGAAAACATATTTTTATATATAATAATATGACATGTCAATTACAAATGGATTTATACCAAATGACATAAAACTATTGCATTTTAATGTTGTCGCTACTTAGGCAACGGAATACCGTCTTATACTTAACTGAGGGATAAAATTAGTGTATTGTTCACTGATGTGATTCATCCGAAATCAAAACAAGAATGAATGGGGATAGTTTTAGATGGATATTACCTTTGCATTCAGCTCAGTAGAATGTCTTTAGAGTTTCTTAATGCTTTGAGTGTGTGTTGGAAACATGTTTTTCGTGCAAATGGAGATTTTTTGGAGGGTTTGTGAAAAGTTGGTGAGGAAGAAGAAATGTTTGTGACTGAAGGGAAGTGGCTATGTATAGATATCGTCCGCTACTTAAGTAGCGGAATATTCAAGGGTGCAAAAACAGTTTTGTTACTTATGTAGCGGATGTACGGTGGTTAGAATTTTTGTGGTTTTTCATTGATTGGTCTATTACTTTGTTTCAGCCAATGGAATTCAAGCAAAAAAATCTATAAATTGGAATATTTTCTTTCATTTCTTCTCTCAAATTGGCTTAGGGTAGGCGTTAAAAGGCTCATAGTCCGTGGTCAATTTGTCATAGTGGCCAATATTCTGGGGGGTAAAAGCTTGAGGGCAATTGCTTTTTAGTTACCCCTCAGGAAGACTAGTCACTATGACTAATTGATGTGAATCACTACCGTCTTATTCGGTTACACATTTTTTGTTTTTCTGTCAAATGGTCGTTCGTTACTTAAATAGCAGATGAAGAAACTTTAAAATTTCAGGTAGGGTGTCTCTGTAGGGGGTTAAATCCGAGGCGTTGGAAAAAAACAATTTTTTTCATCTGCTACTTAGGTAGTGGACAGCGGATTGTCCGCTATCTAAGTAACGGACGGTGGTATTTTGCTAATTTCATAGGGCGCGCAAGTAAGCCAGTAGGATGGCAAAAATAAAATTCCTATTATATGTATGTACTAGAAATATATATATATATATATATATATATATATATATATATATATATATATATATATATATATATATATATATATATATGTACTCATTATGTCTTTTGATCACTACTTGAAAAAGTTGAAATACCGACGGAATTTAGAGACGGAATATATTTTTTCTCTAATAGAGATGGAATTAGAGACAGAAAAAGCAGTTAGAGACAAATATATTTATTTTAGAGACAGATATTTTCATTTTAGAGATAGATTTTGTCCGTCTCTAATAGTTCAGAGACGAGAAAATTACCGACGACATCAAATCTGTCTCTAGCATGCTTAGTGACAGAATATTTGCATTTTAGAGACAGATTTTGTCCATCGGTATTTAAAATTTTTCTAGTAGTGGATATTAGTAAGATGTTGATCTTAATTGTGAACTCTTCCTAGAATGGATAGAATATGAGTATGATTTCTGGTGTAAATAATTTTTAGTCAGATTTTTCTAATCTCACGATCGAAGTTTGAACTATTAAAGTTTTTTCTCCTAAAAATCATATGATTAATAAAAGAAAATTGATATTTTGTAAATTTAGATAACAAATTAACATATCATTCTCGTGATCTCGTCAAAAAGAGTTGAACTTTATTCAAATTCTTTGGACCGCCCAGAATCAGGGGTGGGCATTGACTACGGTCTGGTAAGTGAACCAATCAGTCGTCGAGTAATAATTCACACTCTAGGTATCTAGAATGAGTTCGTATCCACATGGATCAAGTACTACTAGTTTTATTTAAATTCGACAGTTTGCATTCGCTTTGGTTTTTGAAAAAGGTTTTAGTTGAAAAGCAGCGATTGCTTGTGCAGAAAAGTAAAGATAATTGATTCAGAAGCGTGAGGTAGGTTAGATAGATCGATTCCCTCCTCTAATCCTGCTTGATATCTGGCGCATATAGCTATAACTATTTCAGTAACTTCCAATTGTTTGGCGATTAATCATCTTCATTGATAGCATTCATTAATACTACTCTAAATACTTATAGATTGCTATGGACTTCCTATAGCTACCGCACCCACGGCTGCCTAATTCCGTGTTGTCACGTACCCTAACGTATACTACTAGAAAAATCTTAAAAACCGACGGGCGAAATCTGTCTCTAAAATGCAAATATTCCGTCACTAAGCACGTTAGAGACGGATTTGATCCCGTCGGTAATTTCCTCGTCTCTAAACTATTAGAGACGGACAAAATCTATCTCTAAAATGAAAATTCCTGTCTCTAAAATAAAAATATTTGTCTCTAATTGCTTTTTCCGTCTCTAATTCCATCTCTAGTAGAGACAAAATATATTTTGTCTCTAAATTCCGTCAGTATTTCAACTTTTTCTAGTAACTATGGGTTGAGTCAACCTACAGTAGTCATGATCGTTCAATTAATCTTTGCCACTGACTCCTAGTGTCTGCCGTTTCAGTCTCTACAGGTTGTCGCGAGCAGTGTCTGATGTTCATGTCTCTACAGGCTATCGCGAGCAGTGTCAGATGTTGTCGTCTCTCGGTCGCGAGCTCTATTATTTATTGTTCGGGACTAATCCTAAAAGCGTGTTCCCAATATCCGGCCAGACGTTGAAAATACGGAATTAAAGCGTAAATACTAGAAAACAATTCATTACAAAATAAGAATATATTAAGACTTTTATTGTAGCAGATATATGTCTGAAGCATTCATTGGGAGTTCATCTCTCCTCCTACCCTAAAGGTTTCTAGCTACTAATGTACATATTAAATATTACAAGAATAAAACTATGCATACCAATGGCGTAGATGCATTGCTGATCAGGAAGTTACCTTTCCCGTTGAAGGGGGAAAGTTCTTCTCGTAGAGAGCTCTCTTTCCCTCCTTGCACCTCCTCCTTGAGTACTAGAGAGTGCTCTAGGTTGCTAAATTTCTGAATGAATAATTGTGAAGGATGAGAGCTCTATTTATAGTTTTTTTCCAATATAGTTGCGATATATTAAGAGATTGTGGCAATGATTTAAAAGAAAAAAAAATGTAAAATTGAAGCTCATTTAGATATGCCACATAGGCACAATGGAGACATAAGAATAACATAAGCTTTCTTTTATTAGTAAAAGATTTAATAGTTTTGCCAACGACTTGTAACATAAAAATTTGTTGCAAAAAATAATATTTCTTGTAGTGGATCATTATTATTAGGCTTAAATGCAATTTTAGTCCACCTATTTTTAATTTTTTGAAGTTTTGATTCCACTATTTTAAAAACCAACTTTTTGGTCCCCCTATTTTCAATTTTTTGAAGTTTTGATCCCACTATTTTAAAAATTAACTTTTTGGTCCCACTATTTTCAATTTTTTGAAGTTTTGGTCCCCCTATTGATAAATTAAATTAAAATATTTTAGTTTCATTTCATTATTTTTTTACTAATATTTAATTTTATTAAAAGTAAAAAGTAATTATTTTTAATTTATTTTTTTAATTTTATTAAAATAAAAAAATAAATTCTTTTGATATATTTTCTATTAAACTATAATTATTAAATATTTCTATAACTATTAAAATAAATTAAACTATAATTATTAAAAAAAGTTGTTTTTATATTAAAAAGAATTTTCACTTTCTTTTAAAATATAAATTATATATTTCTAAAAAATATAATAAAATATATTTATTTAATATAAAACATTTTTTTTATTTTTAATAAAATAAAATAATTTTTTTATTTATTATTAAGTTAATAGAAAATATATCAAAAAGTTATTTATTATTATTAGGGGGACCAAAAAGTTAGTTTTTAAAATAGGGGGATTAAAACTTTAAAAAATTGAAAATAGGGGATTAAAAAGTTGGTTTTTAAAATAGCGGAATTAAAACTTCAAAAAATTGAAAATAGGGGAACTAAAACTGTATTTAAGCCTTATTTTATAACATTTCAATTCAATCATCACTATGGCTTCAAAAAAAATTCAATCATCACTATTGGGTAGTTTTTTCTTAATCTATTAATGCATCATTACACATTAAATTGATTTAGTGGAGGGTCAATATAGTTGTGAAATATTAAGAGATTGGGACAAAGATTTAAAAGAAAAAAGGCTAAACTACATATTTGGTCCCTTACGTTTATTTTAGGTTTCAATTTGGTCCCTTACGTTTAAAAAGTTTCAATTTGGTCCCTTACGTTATCAACGTTTGCATTAGTTGGTCCCTTCCGTCAAATTTCACAGTTCCACTGTTTCAATTGGACACGTGTCAACGTGTCCAGGTGTCCAAGTGTCAATCCACGTGTGCAAACCATCTGCCACGTAAGCAAACCGTCTGCCACATGTGCAAAAACTGACGGAAGGGACCAAATTGAAACCTAAAATAAATGTAAGGGACCAAATTGAAACTTTTTAAACGTAAGGGACGAAATTGAAACCTAAAATAAACGTAAGGGACCAAATGTATAGTTTAGCCAAGAAAAAAAATGTAGAATTGAAGCTCATTTAGATATATTACATAGGCACAATGGAGACATAATAATAACATAAGTTTTCTTTTATTAGTAAAAGATTGTGATTTAGTGCAACAATGGTACTGTTAATGTTTGAAAGATTATTATTAATATGATTTTGTCAATTTTTTATTTTGGTGAATCAGTTTAGAGAAAAAGACAATAGTTTAGTTTAAAAAACAATAAATTTTGTTTCGGTTCAGTTTTATAATGAAAACCCGGTTCACCAAACCATAACACCAGTTCGGTTTAGTCCAAATTGTTAACAGTTTGGCTTGGTTTTTTTAAACTTTAAATAGATATAGTTCAGTTTTTCTCTTTTAACCAAACCATGTCCACCCCTATCCACAATGCTTACTCTTGCGAAAATGAATGAACCTTTTGTTGTTCATCTAATGTGTGGAATTTGAAATATTGTGATTGGAATGAAAAAAGTAATAAACATGTTGGTCTTGAAAGACTTGGAACTAAGAAGTGTGAATTGAAAAAAGTGAAGTGGGAACAAGTCCCACATTGAATAGATCACTCTCTTTAGTATTATTTATAAAGACCAAAGTTGCTATTTGGGATGTTCCCTAAGGGGTACCCAGTTTTGTAAACGGTGGACCACACACTACCCTTGACCATCACAACACGCGCACTGCCGCTCGGACGGCCCGGCTTGGGTGATGTGTTATTTTTTGTCACGGAATTAATTAATTTTTTAATTAATTTAAAGGTTGACATTGTTGATGTTTACTGACTCAACGCCAGCCGCCTATTTCCAATCTGTTTTGATTCCAAAAACGGATTTCCATTAATCCACTTAATTCCTCGTTAATCCTTTGTCCCCCATGATTAATTCCTTGTTTGTTCCGTTTTGGTATTTGATTAATCCTTCTTCTTCATTTGCGTGAGACTTGAACAAATTATTAGAACACAAAACAAAAATTCTCCCTTCATATTTTCTTCACCAAATATTTTTTATTTTCGTTTGTGTTTCATTGGTTTGACACTGATATTGTAGTATCAGTCAAAATTGATATTGTCGTATCAATTTTCGAGTGGTTTTATTAAATTATTCAAGAAGGTGTTTCCTTTCGATTGTTACAGTGCAGTACTCGATCGGTTCAGTATTGAACTGAACTGTTTTATCCTGGAGGCCGGTGTGATTGATTGTCTGTTTTGTACAATTTGAACAATACCGCAAAACATCTTAAAGAGAGCGACATAATCCGTGATTCGGCCAGTAACTTCTTTGTTTCTATATTGATTTTGAAAAATTATTTTTTAATATAAAAAACAGCACTTACCTACCTTCTTTCCGTCTCCATCCAAAATACCTTTAAATATTTATTATGATTCTTATAGTGAAAAGTTCATTCACATCCAATCAAATTCTTCTCATGGCATTTGGTGTCTCCAGGTAATAGGAAGCATACCCTCATGTTGTCTAAAACTTGATTACATCAATTATGCACATATTAACAGTACTGTTAGCACACGTGTGCCATAAAACAAAAAACATGGTTGGTAACTTCGTAATATAACTTTGTCAAAAAAAAAACTTCGGAATATAATCTTTGTTAGTTTTCATTTACTGGCCTCTCCCTAACATTGATTATAAATTGTGTTCTATACTAGGGAACTATATTTGTCACTATCAAAATTTTGAGGGAAAAGAGAACAAAACTATACAAATGGAAACAAATTAAGATGATTATGTGATTATTGATGAAACCCTCCAACTAAGGGGAAGGTATATTTCTATTTATTTTTAACTCTTAGGGGGAAAGGCATAGTTCTTACCTTTGTCTTGAGGAATGTGAATTCATATAATATACCCCCAGCACATGTTTCATATGTGTGCCAGCTTCATAAATCTAAAGTTGGATTGAAAACTATATTATAACAAAATCATCATGTCTATAAAATTTGATATTAATTAAAATTCATTTGGCAAGTCAATGAAATATGTCCCAAAATATAAGAACTAATTTGACTACTGCACATATGCCAATGTACAATTTTGATCACTATAATATCTTTAATTCTTTATTAGTAAAAAGTAGAAAAATTTGATATTTTGATAATTTTTATCAAAACAAATCAAACAATATCTTATATACTAATATTTATATCTATAAATTATTAAAAAAGTATGGTCAAAGCAATATAAGTGACTAGTGTCATTTAATCAAAATAGCTCTTATAAAATGGGACGGAGGTAGTATTAAAATTAGCATTTTATTAACTTTTATCAAATGAGTTAATATTGATGTATTTCATTGATATCCAAAATAATTTCATATATTAATGTTAAATTTATAGAAATGATTTATGTGATAATAGTTTTTAATTCAACTTTGAACTTTGTAATACACATATATGAGATAAAGAATTATCAAGATGTCATCTATTAAGTTTGACATTGTAGTGTCCATTGATCATATATATATATATATGGTGAAATTTGGTGTTAATAGTTATTATATAATTTTTTGAATGGTATTAAAGTACACATTATATCTTGTAAGTTTTTTTTTACTAAATATTGTTATATCGTGCAAGTTAAACTCTCTCATCCACCTCAAATTCAAAAAAAGAAAAAAATAAATTGAGGAGTTTGAGTATTTGCAGATTGCAATTTTGCATGTACAAAACTCTCAACATCCTCCCCAAAGTTTTATTAACTCTATGGAATTGGATTGAATGCACTCGGACTACATGCAGTTAATGATTTACAACCATCTGATTAAGATTAGAAGGTTCATATTTTAAAATAATATTTTTATTTTTGTTTATAAATATAAAATTCTTAAATAACATCTGAACTGTTCGATCAAAATCTGACGGTCTAAAATCTAATGACTGCATGATTTCAACTCCTTTCGACTGCTTAGAATCCAAGTTATCAACTCTATGGTGGTCGATCTTGATCCATCTTAGATCAAATATTCAATATTTTTCATCAAATAATAAATAATATAAAGAGATCAAAAACTTATAATTATGCTTGTATGCCTTAGAAATTATATGGGTCATGCTAAACAATACATTGAGCACTTGTAAAACATACTAAGAAATGAAATTAAAGATAAAGTTAATGCAGATATTAAATGCATATATTTCAAAATAAAACTTCTATATTAATATGTTTAACTACACTACTACAAAATAGACTTTTGGTTTAGGCTTTTTACATCGGATAATTATATATCATATGTGAAAGGGAATACGGTGGCAATCCTGTAATTAAGTGGAAAATAGATTATAAGGATTTCACATATGTCCATGTTCCACCGATGTAAAAACCCCTTTCAACATTAGAAATTCTTTCCTAATGGCGCGCGCACACAGTCTCTTTCTCTCTCAGCGAAATCTTCTCACTTGTGTTTTCACTCTTTCACTCATTCAATTGCTAAACCCATGGAACCCTAAACCCATCGTGTTTTCTCACCCATTCACTCTTTCTCTCTCAATCGAAATTGTCTCTCAATCCTCAGTCCTCACCGACCCTCTCAATCGAAATCGTCTCTCAATCGAATTCACATCTCTTGTTTCTCTCAATCCTCACCAAACCTTTCTCTCTCATTCACGAAATTGAACAACAACGACAACGAGATTCGTGAGTCTCTCAATCTCTCTTGCTTTAGGTTCGTGAAGTTGATTCAACAACAACGACAGATTCGTGTTCATCTGCCCTTGGTACGCAGAAACCCTAGGTGAGTTTCTAATTTTAGTTTTAATCTTAAATTTTGCTGATTTTTGTTTTTGAAGTTGCTTCTGGTTTTGGTTTTGATTCGTGTTCATCTGGTTTTGGTTTTTGTTTTGTGAGTTGTTGATTCAGTGCCTCTGGTTTTGGTTTTTGTTCCTGCGTTTGCGCTTACAGTTTTTCTGTTTTGGCTGGGTGTTTTTAGCTTATGGTTATGTTGTCTCTGGTTATGGTGTTTTTAGCTTCTGGTTATGGTTTGTTTTGTTTTGTGTTTTTAGCTTCTGATTTGGTGCCTCTGGTTATGGTGTTGAGTTTGGACATTTGTTTTAACATGTACTATTTTATATAAAAAAAAAAGTATATTGATTAATTTTGCAGTTTGGATGACCACTATTTAATAATGTGGGATAGAAGTAATCTCTAATTCTCTACTAAGTTTAAGGAATCAAATTTTTTATAATTATCACTACAAAAGAAGATATTGGATCTAATACAACACTAAAGTTAACTAGCCCACAAGGAATTCATTAATTGTTACATTTTCTGTTGTTTCTTTGGAGGTAGGGTATGTTTTCTGGTAAGGATCTGATGCCGAACTAACCCCTATATTAACTCTCAAAAATATTAATCAAATTGAAGTTGACTATGTGTCACTAGAAAATGCATGTTCATAATTGGTAAATGCTTGTTGGCTTAAATGAAATAGGTGCTAAGAAGTGAATGACATTTGTTTATGACTATTAGTTATTTGAATTTCTGGTTATGTTTATGACTACTAGCTTAAATTTAGCTTACATTTGTTTTTAGCTTAAATTCACGTCCAAACAAATTTCTGGTTATGTTTTTAGCTTATGATTATTTAATGTTGATTTGCATAAGACACTGAGACTAATTTAGGTGAGACTTTGGTTCCGGATTTGCTGTCATTGGCCGGTTGATATCTTCTGCTGCTGCTGTGTTTTTTTTCCTGGTTTTTCTGGTGTTGTGGTTTTGGTGTCGTTGCTGTTCGAGGCTTCTTGCTGCTGTCCTTGTTGTTTTGCTGTTGGTTTGTGTGTTTTGTGTTGGTTTATAGTTCTGTTTCAACGTATGTTCTTTATAGGTTATAATGAATTCTGCTTTGTGCCTTCTTCATCTGTTTTGTATTTGCAGCTGACTTTGTGGGACTTGAGAATGAAAGAAAACGGTGGTTGTGTTCATCAGATTAGTGGTACCCCTGGTGATACCTTATATTCTGTTTGCAGTTCTTCCACTGGTAATATTGCCGTTGGTGGGGTTGATCGTACAGTGACTATTTATGATCCTCGCAGGTTAGTCGACGTCACCATTTCATGAATAACACAAAAATGGTTCAGCAATCTTGACATTATTTTTTGGGAATCTGTACATGTATTTACTCTATGTAAACATAGTGCATACCCATTTCTAGTGTTCCTATATTTTCTCAACTGTTTTTCAATTTACTTTTACATTTTCCTAACTATACTTCATAAATTACTTCTTATAGATGGTCCTCATTGTCTAGATGGGTGCATTGTTCAAAATTTGAGGTCAGTTCTAATAATGCACTCACCCTTGATCTTTCTACCCAACTTTTTGTTACTGTTTTTGATGATTTTTCTTAAAGAATGGAATATTGGAGAAATTGGATTACTATATTTCATTAAAAATTAAAGGCAAATGCAACATTGGAGAAATTGATGATTTTTGTTACTGTTTTTGTTCTTATTTATTCATGTTTTCAAAGTTAAATGCAGCATTAACTAATGTTTTGTCAATAATAGCCTTAACATGTAAGACATGTAAGTGTAATCTTGCACGATATATTTACTACTTGAAGTTTGAAGTGATATATGTCTTTTATCTCTTGGTAGGTGATTTTGATCTCATTCTCAACTTGGCTTGCCTGGTTTTTAGCTGGAAAATATCATGCTTACCTGAAATCGTGGATATCGTCTTCCATGGACAGCTTTGAGCTTGCTTTGCAGTTTGGAATATCTGTCATTGTTATTGCCTGCCCTTGTGCTTTGGGTTTAGCCACGCCTACTGCTGTTATGGTTGGCACCAGTGTTGGTGCATCTCAAGGTGTATTGATCAAAGGGGGGCAAGCTTTGGAAAGTGCACATAAGGTCAGCTATTGTCTTTAGAATTAGATTAGCTCCTTGAATTCTGGATTTTCTTTGTCATTATCGGTTGGCTTAAAATTGAGTAATGACTATCATTTCTGATAAATAGTAAGTTCAATGTCAAATATGTTTAGGAAAAGACTTTGGATTTACAAAAGACTATCTATAAAAGACTTCATGTTTGGTTTTATTTTTATGCGAATTTGGACTTACATTTGAATATGTTTATGACTTTCTTTTATGTAAATTGCATTGTTTTTGACAAGACGGGTACTCTCACTATTGGGAAACCGGTAATAGTAAATACCAAACTATTGACAAAAATGGTGCTCCGGGAATTCTATGAACTTGTGGCTGCAGCAGACGTAAGCACATGCCCCCCATCTCCTTGTAAAAGCCTTAGCCTCAGTAATAGTTATAGAGAACAGTTGTTTTCCTATTAAGTTTTTCAGTTATTATGGTCACTCCAATTTACTTGAGATTTTCTGTCTATATGTTTTACCTTTGCTAGCTATTATTTTTTTGCAATGATAATTGAGTTTCGAACAATTATTATTAGAGTTATATATATATGTTTGTGGTATGTGCGATGATATGGAAAAAAATTTAGGTACCGCAGGTCTCTTTGTGATGCAAGAAAAAATATGATAAATTATGTGCCAAAAACGAAAAAAAAAAAAGAAGAAGAAGAGATTTCACATCGGTTAGGCTAAAGCACCGAGGTGATATGTTGGCTTTCCACATCGGCTTAACTAAGCACCCGATGTGAAATCTACATTTCTTTTTAATAAAATAAAATTAAAGGTCAGATTTCACATCGGAGATAATTAATAACCGATGTGATATCTTAGATTTCACATCGGGTGGCCAACCGATGTGAAATGTGTCAGACTTACCACATCAAGTGTCTTTACATCGGGTCAGGACCCGATGTAAAATGTCCATATGGCCCGATGTAAAAATCCTTTTCTGTAGTAGTGCTAGTGTCTCGGGGTCGTAGACACCGTTTATCATTTTCCAAATTATATTTATATAGTTGAAATTGAAAAATCAATAAAATCTTATTATTGTGATTCGCTAGCTAGCTATTAACCTTGTGTTGGATTGGACATAAAGGACTAATTGTCATCATACATGGATTGGAATTTGGAATAGTAACATGATGGATCCATGCATCAATCTAGACCTTACAATTCCCTTTTTTGTAATGCAGCTGCCCCCTACTAAATTATATATACGGTTTGGTTTCCTTGTCGACCGATCAAGCAAGGGACTGTAGAGGAACAACCATCAAAACAACGTGCTGCTGAGAAAGAAATGGAACGAAAAGAAAAACCACTTAGTTATAGTTGAAAGCAGTTTCAACTATATATGAAATGGAAACAATTAATCAACACAAACAAACACGTTCTCTCCTTTCCTTTCACTTTGACATTGACAAGGATGTTTCACAAAATTAATTATGTCGTGGAAATTAACTAGAGTATGCACTTTATAAGTGCAATGTGGGCCGGCCCAATGTTCAAGCGATCCAATTTAAAGTTTTAGTTTAAAAACAATTTTATTTGGTTAATATTTTAATTTTATTGCAAATATTTTTAATTGAGTTGGTAAAATAAAGGTGTCTCATCATCTTCCTTGACTTAGGTTTTGCTCAGATCCGAACTCAAGTCCACATCTCCGAGAGATTGTCCGCTTTGGGGTTGATCCCTCACGGTTTTATTCTTTGTAAAAAAGACGCCTCGGTTAGTTTGAAAGGTGTGAGTGTTGTATATAAACTACTCTTTGCCTCGAGTACCAAGCAATGTGGGACTAATTTGGTGTATCCAGAACAGGTTTAATACTAGGTTTTAGCAAAAAATTATTAAAGGTGTCACATATTTTTTTTAAATAAAAAGATTTCACAATAGATGTTGTTTTAGACCTTAAACATCTTGGGTCGGTCGGGAGTATAATTTTCATCTTGTGGTCTAATGGTATAGTCAGCTTGAGACGTTTAAATTAAGAGAGAAAACAAATTCTCCATGTCTTGATGTGTAGACCATAAGATTACAGTGTATATAGTTTTAGTCTTTCATATGATTTTGATATTTTAACAGTTTACAATTGGCTGCATAATATCACATAAATAGTATAAAAAAAAATAACCTAATAATTTCATAAGACAAAGTTAGGAAATTAAAGTTGATTTTTGTCAAATAACCTAATAACTAAACTTACACATCTTAAAAGTGAGAATTGTAGTGTGGAATCCTATATTTGAATGCAAACTTTTGTAAATATGTATCTTTGTAGTTGTCAACTGAACTGCACTTATGAGATTAGGAAAATTGATTTTAACTACTTGAAAACGAAGTATATGTGAAAAATAAAAGAGTGCAAATTGCAATATACTATATGAGTGAAGTTTTTGCTATTTATTTAGTTTATTTATCATCACAATTATGATGATAATCATTGTTGCTTAATTTGAACCTAAACAAAATTCCAAACTATACGTGCGTAGGGCTAGATAAATAAAAGTCCTAGAGGAAGCGTTTTGCGATACTCATGTCCATTTCATGTTGCGCCTTTATTGTTATTAAGGGGCCCGTAATGAAGTTGACATTGAAAATATCTTATATTCTTTTTTTTTTTGACACAATATCTTATATTCTTCTTTCACAATTCCACGTACTTTTATTTAGCTGCATATATATTGTTCATTAATAAAGTGAAATAGACCTTTCATGATTGCGAATAGGAGAAGGGATTTCCAAAGCTTTGGTCTAATAATCGTGAAAAAATATGTCATGAATAAGGGATCTCCAAAGATTTTGAATTCGAGCTTAGTTAGTGTTTTTAAAGGAAGATAAATCTATTACTATATATAAAAAGATATAAATTTTTTAGATGACTTTTTTATTATACCTATTTTACCCTTAAAAAAAACTACCAAAAAAAAAACTAAATATTTGTATATGTTGAAAAATAACTTCCACATAAAAATAGATTTTCAGTTTTTTTTCAGTAAATAATTTTTTTTTTCTCTTAATAAATAAGCACAACTTCCACATAAAAGTATGTTTTCAGTTTTTTTATAGAGGTGGTAATGCCAGAGGTAAAGGTATTCACTGGCTGGCATGGGAGAGACTTACTTGTCCTAAAGACAAAGGTGGTTTGGGTTTCCGTAACTTTGAAGCATTCAACATGGCTATGGTAGCAAAACAAGCATGGAACATCCTACAAAATCCAGATACTTTAGTGGCTAAAATTATTAAAGCAAGGTACTTTCCAAGTTCTACTTTACTTGAGGCTCCTTTGGGCTATAATCCCAGTTTTGCATGGTGTAGTATTTGGAAAGCTAGACAGGTTCTCTTACTTGGATGTAGGTGGAGGATTGGTGCCGGTGATAAGATTCGCATCATGTCTGATCCTTGGTTGCGTGGGAATGAAGAACGTTGGATTCCTTCGCCACAACCTGAAGGTGTGTATGATTTATTTGTTAGCGACTTGATGGTAAACAATTATAAATCTTGGAATACTGCTAAGGTTCGCATGTTGTTCCCCGACCAGGTGGCAGAGAGGATTATCGCGACTCCTCTCATTGGCTCAGTTTATGAGGATAAGTTGGTCTGGGAAGGGGAACAGAATGGCTGTTACTCTGTCAAATCCGGTTACAAACTTGCCATGCAAGGTATTATTCGTAGCGATAAATTCCATGTGGCCGGTAATTGGAAAGAGATTTGGAAAGCGCATGCTCTGCACAAAGCACGCCACCTTCTTTGGCGATTATGTAGGGGATGCCTTCCAACGAGGTGTCGTTTATTAACTCGTAATGTGGAGTGTGAAATCCACTGTCCAGTGTGTGAAGAGGAGGCAGAAGATGACGTGCATACTTTTTTCACGTACCTGCGCCTCGGCTCAATCTAGCTGGCAAGCAGCCGGACTGTCAGATGTCATGGATTCTATAGCATGTCAGCAGGGTAGTGCGGCCGATAGAATGTTTTCCTTGTGTCGGAATGAGGATTATGCAACTATAGGTAGAGTGGCTACACTACTTTGGTGTATATGGCACAACCGGAATGATAAAATTTGGAATGATAATGCTAGACTTCCAAGTCAAGTTGGTCGGGCTGCATTTGATCACTGGAATGAGTGGTTTTCTGTTCACAAGATCCGCAATACGGATGATCACTATGTCCCGCCTTTAAGCACAGAACGGTGGGAAAAGCCTCGTTCAGAGTGGTTAAAATGCAATGTAGATGCAGCGTTTTTTGTTAACCCAGGAAGGACAACAATGGGTGCTTGCTTTCGTAATAGCTATGGTGAGTTTACTGCTGGACTCACACAATGGCAACAACTGACTTTATCAACAGAGGAGGGTGAAGCATGGGCACTATTGCAAGCCATGAATGAAGCTCGGCACAGAGGTTTTGAACGAGTCCAATTCGAAAGTGACTCTCAAGTGTTGGTTGAAGCAATTCGTACGAAGCGAAGAGGCAATTTATAACGCCCCAACTAAAATATCTAGAATATTTAGTCAAGACATAAATAATTGAATCTGAGTACATTAAATTTTAACGAGATAACAAATGAATTACAAAATAATTCTTTACAACAGTTGATGAACTTAAACAATGCAGCGGAAATAGAGTAGAATCCAAGGTATACAGATAAATTAAAACAAGGGAAGACTAAATCGTCTAATGCGATGATCCAAGCTCAGCTCCAATCATCAGCTCCATCCTGGTCCTTGCTCCAGTTAACCTGTCTACCTAAAAAAATTGGTTTGGAGTGGGGTGAGACTACTAAGCCTCAGTGAGTCCTACTACCCTCCTAATGGTGACTACACCGGGGGCACCTAAAGTCAGTCGTTTCATTACTAACATAATCATAACATAATAGCATAAAATAGGTGTAACACGGAAAATAACTCTTATTCATTTTAAACACAAGGACACTCTGAGGTGAGCATGTCTCAGAGGCCTACCATATTCGTCAACCGATTCGGTCACGGCATGCAGCTCACAAAACGTATCCTAATGGATTATCCCATTGGGAATCCATGGCGCGATATCACAAAATCGCTCATAATTGACTGAAGCTAATTTAGTTCTTACTACCATAATTTCCCAAGACCCGGGGAGCATACAACCTAATCAAATGCTAAGTTATGCCCTAATGATAATCTGTGATTAACATTCTGTTCGACATTATATTAATTATATTACTGCAAACTATCTGACTCTGATGAGGATGTAAAACGAGTGTATGATACTTTGATTAGAAATTAAAAATATAAATCAGTTCTGTACGAGCTCGCCTTGATACTCGCCAGCATGCTCGACATGGTACTCGCCAGCATGCTCGACACGGTACTCGCCAGCATGCTCGGCACGGTACTCGCCAGCATGCTCGACACGGTACTCGCCAGCATGCTCGACATGGTACTCGCCAGCATGCTCGACATGGTACACGCCAGCATGCTCGACATGGTACTCGCCAGCATGCTCGACATGTCGAGTTCATACAGAAATTACCCTATTTTGCTAAAATCATAGTTTTTAAGGAATAACACCTACAATCCTCATTTAACCAGTGCAGCAAGATAACATACATAATATTAAAACAGAATGGAGGGAAATTTGGGAGTTAATTTCCCTCACACAACATTTCCTAATTTTCCTAAGTTAACATGCAAATTCATAAATTAGGGAAACTAACTAAACTATCCTAAAGAACCCACCTGGTAATTGAAGCTTTAAACTGGTTTCTAGGCTCTGCTACAGCTACGAATCTCTCACTCCAGAACTGACTTGAAATTTCCAATCTTTCTCTTGTTTCTCTTGACTCCAAACTGATTCTTTTGCACCAACACTTGAACACTAATTTCTTCACTTCCCCGTCCTTACCACAACACTCACAGCACCACAAGTCCATTCCCAAACACATGCAAAACAGAACCAGATTGGGATTAAAGAGGGAGCACGAATTTAAGAAGGAAAAGAATGGGGAATCGATTCAAATCATACCTTAATTTGAAGCTTATGCTAAGAGGATTCTAAAACTCTTCTTGCATGTGGGTTTTGCCTCTAATATCAAAGATTGAAGCTGAGAAGTGTGTGTTGTTATTGGTTCGGCCAAGAGAGAGAGAAATTAGAGTGGAAGAGAAAGTAGAGCGTGAGAGAGAAGGAGTACTGGAATGAAAAATCTGATTTTTCTACTTCATGGTTTAAACTTAAATAATGCCTTTTTGTCAAAGTACCCAATTGTCCTTTCTATTTTCCTCAAATTACCATGCAATTGTGTCCAATTACTAACATGTCCTTGAATTGTATCTCAATACCAAAGTGTTCCTTCATTATACTTAACTCATGAATTTCCAATAATGCTCTTTTAATTAATAACCTTCTATTAATTAATCTGGGATGTTACACAATTCTGAGTTCTTTTCAATCGCTAATGATATTATCCTTGTTATGTTGTGAAAACTTTGAAGTTAAGTTTATTATGAGGATAAGTTGGACTGGGAGGGGGAACAGAATGGCTGTTACTCTGTCAAATCCGGTTACAAACTTGCCATGCAAGGTATTATTCGTAGCGATAAATTCCATGTGGCCGGTAATTGGAAAGAGATTTGGAAAGCGCATGCTCCGCACAAAGCACGCCACCTTCTTTGGCGATTATGTAGGGGATGCCTTCCAACGACGTGCATACTTTTTTCACCTGCGCCTCGGCTCGATCTAGCTGGCAAGCAGCCGAACTGTCAGATGTCATGGATTCTATAGCATGTCAGCAGGGTAGTGCGGCCGATAGAATGTTTGCCTTGTGTCGTAATGAGGATTATGCAACTATAGGTAGAGTGGCTACACTATTTTGGTGTATATGGCACAACCGGAATGATAAAATTTGGAATGATAATGCTAGACTTCCAAGTCAAGTTGGTCGGGCTGCATTTGATCACTGGAATGAGTGGTTTTCTGTTCACAAGATCCGCAATACGGATGATCACTATGTCCCGCCTTTAAGCACAGAACGGTGGGAAAAGCCTCGTTCAGAGTGGTTAAAATGCAACGTAGATGCAGCGTTTTTTGTTAACCCAGGAAGGACAACAATGGGTGCTTGCTTTCGTAATAGTTATGGTGAGTTTACTGCTGGACTCACACAATGGCAACAACTGACTTTATCAACAGAGGAGGGTGAAGCATGGGCACTATTGCAAGCCATGAATGAAGCTCGACACAGAGGTTTTGAACGAGTCCAATTCGAAAGTGACTCTCAAGTGTTGGTTGAAGTAATTCGTACGAAGCGAAGAGGCAATTCAGAGTTCTTTTCAATCGCTAATGATATTATCCTTGTTATGTTATCTTGTGAAAACTTTGAAGTTAAGTTTATTAGGAGACAAGTGAATTCGGTTGCTCATACCTTAGCTAGGGCGGCCAATTCTTGGACTAGTTTCCATAGATTTGAGATTATTCCTTCATGTATTGAACATTTGGTAATTAATGAAATGCATTAAATTTGTTTGGATCGAAAAAAAAAAAGAAATGTATATATTTTTTCTTCTTAATAACTAGCCACAACAAAAAAGGATGTTAAGTAGTTATCAATTAACTAAGTCCAATAAAAAAGGAGATTAAGTAGTTTTTTATATTTGCACAATAGAGAATTTCGATCACAACAAATAAAAAAAAAAAAGATCGATCACACAAGGCGGCTAGTATAAATAATTTTTGTGTATTAAAGTCTTTCATGTCTAAATAAAGGTAAGGTTTAAATGCAATCTAATCACCTCAAGTTTAATAATTATGCGATTTTGGCCCCTCAAGTTTCAATTGTTTGATTTTAATCCTCTAAATTTCACAAATGCTCAATTTTAGTCCCTAAGTTTCAATTGCTCAATTTTGGCCCCCCATGTTTAACTCCTTTTGCATTTACTAGCCCCAGTTAATTTTTTTTTAACTAAAAGTTGTTTATGTGACATTTTAAAATTAAATAAAATATTTAAATTTAAAAAAATTAAAAATAAATGAGTTTTTTAAAATAACTCATATAATAATTATATTTATTTTATGTTTTTTATAAAATAACTTTGTTATAAAAAAATAGTATAAATTTTTTTTAATTAACTAATTTTTAAAATTTTATTTACTATTTTATAACATTTTTTTATTTTAAAAGCATTTTTAAATTATTTTTAAAATATTTAATTTAATTTTAAAATGCCACATACGCAATTTTTAGTAAAAAAATCAAGGGGGGGGGGGGGGGGGGGGGGGCAAGCAAATGTAAAAAATAGGGTATCCTTGAGGGGCCAAAATCGCGCAATTGAAACTTAAGGGGGCTAAAATTGAGCAATTAAGAAATGTGGGGGGTTAAAATCAGACAATTAAAACTTGGAAGATCAAAATTGAACAATTGTAAAACTTGAAGGGACAAAACTGCATTTAAGCCTAAAAGTAATATTTCCTCACTCTAATTCTTCGCGGAAAAAAAAAGTGTAAGGTTAACCCTTTTAGGAATTTTTAGGATTTAATTTGTGTTTTTTTTTAACTTAGCCTTTTAAATTTTAAATAAAATAAACACTTAAGATTTATTTAATTTTTACTTAAAAGCAACTTTGCCAGAGAACTACTTGAACAAAGCCCAAGTTGATCATAAGTTTTAATTTCTCAATTGTTGTTGTGTAGCTGTTACATTGGAGGTGCAAGAATCAATTGTTAGGCAAGTTATCAAGCATCCTTCAAAGTTCAAACATAATTTACTGTCGTTCTCTTAGCTTTTGTTAGATATTATGTTCTAAGTTTTTTATTTTTTTTTACAACGCTCTCTATATTAATGATCTATCTCTTCTATATCAGTATTTTTCTTATTTTACACTTCAGTTACTTTAGAAATCTAAATTTCTAAGTTAAATAAGAAAATAGGGTGAGTTAGTAGCTTAACAAATTTGAGTTAAAGATTAAAGGAAACAAAGAACTTATATTCAAGTTCCGATGAAGGAAAAATATCACTTTTAATACTCCATTCGTCTCAAAATAAATGATCTAATTTTAACTTTGTGTACTATTCATATGATTTATTTTAACCATATTTTTTTACTAATATATACATGTAAATATTAGTAAATAAGATGTTTGATTTGTCTCGACGAGTACTTTTTAAATATACAATTTTATAATTTGTAATAATAGATAATCAAAGATATTAATGATTAAAGTTATATATTGACAAACGTGAAGGTGGTCAAACACATCATTTATTTTGAGACCGAAGAAATAATTAATTACTGATTTTAGTAGTTTAAAACAAATAAATATATTAAATGATTGTATTTTTGTATCTGTTGTTGTGATCATGGGCTAGGACTGGTCAGGCAGAAGTCCATAACCCATTAAGAACGTTCATATGGACAATTTCTTTTCTCATCTCCATGTTATTTTTTCACCCCCTAATGCGCAAAAAAAAAAATTGGAATACACTTTTCAAAGTTTTTTTTCTAGTTTATATTTTAGTTAAAAAAAATTGGAAAATGTTTCTGGAATTTTTTCTGAATAGAAAAAGAAATTTGAGGGGATAGAAGAGAAACTTTCGTTCATATAGACCTAGTTGCAGGCAATTCAACCGGCTCACATCCCCTGTAGCAAATAAACTAAAATTTTACTTGATATTTTGATAACCCCTTGGTTGTATCTCTACCCCCTATATTTTGATGTTAATCATATTTTGCCCGGATAGAACACTTTTGAAATATATATATATATATATATATATATATATATATATATATATATATATATATATATAGGCAAATTTTAATATGGACCATTTTTTCAAGTGGTCCATGGTGGATCAGTTGTAAATAACGCTATAACATATACAAATTTTACAAAATCGACCGTTGGATTTAAAGTTTATATCACATAGATCATTCATGAAATTTTAAAAAAAAATAATTTGAAAATCATTTGATATGTTATTGAGATCCAATAAGATTAACGGTTTATGAATTTCTTTTAAATACCGTTAATTTTGATCAGTCTCAATAGCATATCAAATGATTTTCAATTTTTCTAAATTTTTTTATGAATGATCTATATGAGATAAACTTTCAATCCAACGGTGGATTTTGTAAAATTCGTATTCGTTATAATAATTTTAATCACTTGTCCACGGTGGACCACTTGTGAAGGTGGTCCACCGTAGCATTAGCATATATATATATATGGGGAGGGATCAAATTACACCGGTGTAACATTTGAGTAATGTTACACCGCTCAATAACGCTTTAACGAATTCAAATTTTACAAAATTCACCGTTGGATTCAAAGTTTATATCGTATAGATCATCTATGTTGAGTTTTACAAAAATCTAAAATTGTTTGATATGTTATTGAGACACATCGAGATTAACGGTTTATGCGTTTTTATTAAATACCGTTAATCTTAATGTGTCTCAAAAACATGTCAAACGATTTTAGATTTTTGTAAAACTCAACATAGATGATCTATACGATATAAACTTTGAATCCAACGGTGAATTTTGTAAAATTTGAATTCGTTAAAGCATTATTGAGCGGTGTAACATTATTCAAATGTTACACCGGTGTAATTTGATCCCTCCCCATATATATATATATGGGAAGGGATCAAATTACACCGGTGTAACATTTAAGTAATGTTACACCACTCAATAACGTTTTAACGGATACAAATTTTATAAATTCCACCGTTGGATTGAAAGTTTATATCATATAGATCATCTATGCTAAATTTTATAAAAATCTAAAATCGTGTGATATGTTATTGAGACCCATAAAGATTAACGGTTTATGCGTTTTTATTGAATACCGTTAATCTTTATCGGTTTCAATAACATATCAAACGATTTTAGATTTTTATAAAATTTAACATGGATGATCTATACGATATAAACTTTCAATCTAACGGTGGATTTTGTAAAATTTGTATCCGCTAAAACGTTATTGAGCGGTGTAACATTACTTAAATGTTACACCGGTGTAATTTGATCCCTCCCCTATATATATATATATATATTAGACTTTGTACCCGATCATTCGTACGGGGCACAATCATATCATTTAATTATACAATGAATATGTTGATAATGTGTGATTATTTATATTATATTACAAAAATTGCATTCACAAATCAATATAGATTCATCAATCATATTATATGTAACAACCCGTTTTTCAAAGGCCAGAAAAGGCATTAATTTTTTTTTTTGTACACATCAGAGTTACGCATAAAAGATTTTAAATGAGCCGGCATTCAAATATACAAAAGAACTCATTACCATAAGGTGCTTCGACCAGCAAAGTGTATTCCTGAATAATTACAATCCAAGTCTAAGTATTCAAATACTTGCAACAAAACAAGTTAGAATCCTATGCCCAAACCCAAAAAGCACGGTGTACAACCCACACCGGCGCATAGTCTAACTAAGCTAAAGCTCCAACATCTCACTGGGGCCTGGAACAGCCACCGTCGTCACCACGACCTAACCCATCATCTGGGTGGGATGAGCCCGCAAATGAAAGAAAGGGTCACCACAAAATAAAAGTATGTATATATATAATCGGTGCGAAAGATGTACACATAGCAAATTTCCACATACACAAGAGAAAGCTCTTAATCTCAAAAGTAATTCCCACCAACGGGCTTATATAAATAAATCACCAATCCTAATGCAGACTTCTACAATGGGTGTGACAACCAATCACTGGTTCGCCACATGCATGTTTTTCGGAAATTAACCTCTCCTCGAAGAGTCGTGGGGTAGGCAAAGCCACACAGAAATATACTTACCTGCACTAAAAAGCCACAAAGGGCAGGTGAAGCCACACAGACAAACACCAGGTGAAGCCACACAGACAAAAACCAACTCAATAAAATCCAGTAGGATTTGGCGAAGCCACACAGTCAAACGCCCGGTACGTAGGCAAAGTCACACAGACATACACCTAGGCACGCAACTATGAAATGCATGGCATATATTCTCTTTGGCATATACAGGATAGTCACACAGACAAAATCCCCGCGTAGTCCTATCCGACGCACGCATTCATATATGCTCATGCAAACAACCACATAGCCTAAAGCCTATGCACAAACCATCACAACATACATACATTTTCCTAATCATATGTAAGTTGCACTCGTATTTATAACCACGTTCTCATCAACGAGAATACATAAGTACAAACATGCCAAAGCACACAGCAAATGCATAACAGCAAAACCAAGCATGTCGTAACCGTTTTAAAAGACGGAAATAAAGTGGGGCCCTTACCTCGGCAAGCTTCCGTTAACTAAAACTCGTCCAAACAACACAACGCGCTTCCTAAAACAAGCAGCGTATTATCAATACATTGTTTTCCAACCAATCGTATTGAAACTAAACCAAAACCCCAAAAACCTAAAGGTTCCTAAGGAAAATTCACTCTTTCGGATACCATACCAAAGTCCACCATATTGATCAATACCCATGAGTTATTCGTACTATTTTTAGGACCCAAAACAATTGGCAAAAGTCTTAAATAATTTGAAATGCAAAATGGCCATTTTCTTGCGTTATAAGTTATGTACTTTCCGAGTACTCAAAAAACCCGTTTCCAATCCCAACCACTTCCATAAATTAACAAAAAGGGATTAGAAAGCTAAAAACCAAGTTTAGAAATCAGAAACCAAAAATTCAACTCTCAGGGCTCGCCCTGGCGAGTTGGTGGCGAGTGAAGTCAGAGAAGACAGGTCTCGCTCGCTGTGGAGCTCGCCCTGGCGAGTTCATGGCCTGTGACGCTCGCCCTGGCGAGTTAACTCTCGCCTGGCGAGTTACACCAGGTTATGACAGCAAAAACAGCAACTCACACATAACTTTCCTAACCAAGCCTAGTTTGATTCTATTAGTTCTCAACACTTTTCCAAGGCACAAAAACAAACCATTTTCAAGTTCCCAAAAACACTTAGGAGTATAATTTTTCCAAGACTTTCCAAAACTCCAAATATTTTTTCATCACATTTTCAAAAACAAAACTCAAAACCAATTATCCATTTTGCCCAAAGGCTCAAAGACAACATCATTTTCACAAAATTATAAACTCTAACTCATGTTCTTGATCAATATAATTTTTCTCCAAAACCCTAACTCTCACTCTCATGAGATTCTCACAACCTCATGGAAAATTGAAATAACAAAGCCTAGCATGCTTACTAAACCCTCATGAACAACTTTCCTGAAACAAGAATCAATTCCTAACATTTTCATCTCATGAACATAATCTAAAACTCATAACCCCAAGAGTTTGAACCAACAATAAGGAAAGGAAAAGAGTGGTTACCTTAAGCAAGTGATTCTCTACAACAATTCCACAAAGCTCCCAAGCTTGAAATGGACACAAATGGTGAAGAATGAAAAATTTGGTGAAGTTGAGAAAGTAATGGAGTTTCACGTGGAAGAGAGAAAGAAAAGAGAGAATTTGTGATTTTTCTTAAGTCCACAAAGTCATCAAACCTCCTTACTATACATTGCCTTGGTCACCTATCCACCCTTGGATCAAAGTCAAAAGTCCAAGCTTAAACCCTAGCCATTGGATCAATTTGCTTTATGATTAATCACAAGATTTAATCAAATCTTCCATGACAAGTCATGTATTCCGCTCTCGCGCGTCGCGACGAATGAGACTCACAAAAACAGAAAACCTACGGAAAGAACGTCTATCGTTAATCATTTCCAAAACTTATCGTCGAATCTTTTTCCGCGACTGTAATTTTCTTCCACACCTTGGAAAATTATTCTCAGAACATAACCTCACTCACGCAGATATATAAAACTCCCATCCGATACCTCACTTAAAACAGACGCGGTAAAATTTTACATCAGCGGGTAAAATCCTACTCGTTTTTCCAAAAACAAGAATAATTCAAAACTCGTTATTCTGAATCCACATCAACCTTCTTATACAAGAAACAGGATCACAAGACAAAAGTCTGTACAATTACAGTGCACGAGCACAAAACAGACTAACTTTCAGCAAAACCTAATAATTACACGATGTTTCACAACACGAACACATCGAAACCCTAATTTTCCTTAAACCAACTATACAATGAAATCTTGGGTCTTACAATACTACCCCCCTAAAAGAAGTTTCGTCCTCGAAACTTAGACGTCGTCAAACAATCCGGGGTACAACTCTTTCATCTTACTCTCGAGCTCCCAGGTGGTATCTCCTGTAGCTTCGTTCCATATTACCTTCACCAAAGGTATCTCTTTCGTTCTTAGACGCTTCATCTTCCGATCCGCAATCTTGATCGGCGGAACCTCAAATGACAAGTTATCCCTCAGCTGGATGTCATCTGGTGTGATCACATGTGACGGATCCGGTGTATATATCCGCAACTGCGACACATGGAACACGTCATGAATCAAAGATAGTACCGGTGGCAACGCGATCCGGTAAGCTACCTTTCCAATCCGTTCCAAAATCTGATAAGACCCTATAAACTTTGGAGTCAACTTCCTCGCTTTCAATGCCCTTCCAACGCCAGTCGTTGGAGTAACTCGGAGAAATACGTGATCCCCCTCCTCAAACTATAAAGGCCTCCGACGCCTATCCGCATAACTTTTCTGGCGATCTTGAGCAACTTTCATCATTGCCCTTATCTTTCGGACCTTGTCCGTCGTCTGTTGTACCATTTCCGGTCCTACTATCATACTCTCCCCATCTTGGTACCAACACAAAGGAGTCTGACATCTCCTCTCATACAAAGCCTCGTATGGTGTCATTCCAATACTCGCGTGGAAACTGTTGTTGTATGTGAATTCTATCAATGGTAACACGTCGTCCCAGCTTCCACGATCATCCAATACACATGCTCTCAACAAATCTTCCAAAGATTGATTTATTCTCTCGGTCTGCCCATCTGTCTGAGGATGATAGGCGGAACTCAATCTCAGTTTCGTCCCCAACGCCTCATGCAAAGTCATCCAAAAGTGTGAAGTAAACTTTGGGTCTCGATCCGACACTATACTTGCCGGAATCTCATGTAACCTCACAATCTCAGCAATGTAAATATCGGTCAACTTTGCCGCTGTATCCGTAGTCCTTACCGGTAGAAAATGAGCGGACTTAGTCAAACGATCCATTATCACCCAAATGGAATCATGCTTCCTCCTGGTCTTGGGTAACCCAGTGATGAAATCCATAGAAATGCTATCCCACTTCCACTCGGGGATATCTAATGACTGCAGCATCCCTGCTGGTCTCTGATGCTCAATCTTCGCCTTCTGACAAGTCAGACACGACGCCACATACACAGCCACGTCCTTCTTCATACCTGGCCACCAAAATCATGCCTCAGGTCTTGATACATCTTTGTTGCTCCGGGATGTATACTAAGTTTACTCTTGTGTGCCTCCCCTAGAATAGTGTTTCTCAAGTCCATAGCTTCGGGCACACACACCCTACCTTGACACCTCAAGATGTTGTCCGATCCCACCTTGAAATCTCGGTTGGTTTCTCGAACAATCAAAGCCCTTTTCTCCATAAGGAACTTGTCATCTTGACAATTTGCAATGTCCTCCAATAACCCGCTTGAGATGGTAATCATACTCAGTCTCATATTCCCTAAAGCAAACTCTACCTCCAAGTGCAGGTCACGAAACTCTCTCAATAACTCTTGTTGACTAGCCATTTGTGCCGAACAAACCGACACACTCTTTCTACTCAAAGCATCGGCTACCACATTAGCCTTCCCCGGATGGTATTCTAAGGTGAAATCAAAATCTTTCAATGTTTCCATCCATCTCCTCTGTCGCATATTTAGCTCTTTCTGATCAAACAAGTACTTGAGACTTTTATGGTCACTAAACACGACGAAAGTGCAACCATAAAGATGATGTCTCCAAATTTTCAATGCAAAAACAACGGCCGCAAGCTCCAAATCGTGCGTCGGATAATTCTTTTCATGCACTTTCAGCTGTCTTGACGCGTAAGCCACTGCCCTCTTGTGTTGCATCAACACACAACCTAAACCTTGATGAGAAGCATCACAAAAAACCTCATACGGTTCATCCGACTGTGGTAACACCAAGACTGGTGAAGTCGTCAACCGTTCTTTCATCAATTGGAAACTCGACTCGCACTTCTCAGTCCAAGCAAAAGGTTGATCTTTTCGCGTAAGCTGTGTCATTGGCGCCACAATCTTAGCGAAACCTTCAATGAATCTCCGGTAATAACCGGCCAAACCCACAAAACTCCTCACATCAGTCACTGTTTGAGGCTGCTTCCATGAAAGTACCGTATCAATCTTGGCTGGATCCACGGCTATTCCCTCTCTTGATATAACATGGCCAAGGAAATTCACTTCTTCCAACCAAAAGTCACACTTTGACGGGTTTGCATACAACTTACTTTCCCGCAAAACTTGCAATACTAGACGAAGATGCTCTACACGTTCCTCTTCACTCTTCGAATACACTAGAATGTCATCAATAAATACCACTACAAACTTGTCCAAGAATGAGTGGAATGTCCGATTCATGTAGGCCATAAAGATAGCAGGTGCATTCGTCACTCCAAACGGCATCACTAAAAACTCATAATGCCCATACCGCGTCCTAAACGCCGTCTTCTGAATATCCTCATCTCGTACTCTTATCTGGTGATAACCAGATTTCAAGTCAATCTTTGAAAACACTGAGGCTCCCCTCAACTGGTCCATCAAATCATCAATTCGTGGCAATGGATATCGGTTCTTGATAGTCACCTTATTAAGCTTCCGATAATCCACACACAGTCGAGATTTCCCATCCTTCTTCTTAACCAATAAGACCGGTGCTCCCCAAGGCGACACACTTGGTCTTATAAAGCCTATATCTAACAAGTCATCAATCTGACTTTTCAACTCTACCAACTCGGCTGGAGCCATCCGATAAGCTGATTCCGAAATCGGACCCGTACCTGGTTGCAAATCAATAAAGAATTCCACCTCTCTACACGGAGGAAAAGCTGGAATCTCCGATGGAAATACATCTTGGAAATCTTGAACCACTCGAAATTCCTCAATTCGGATCTCCGACGTCACTCCTAAACTAGCAAGTGAAACTATCTCAGGTTCTCCATTACACATAACCACAGAAAGCCGATTTGCAGACAAGTACCTTCGCACACCTGGCTCGGGAAAGAAAACCAATTTCCGAGCACAGTCTAGAATCACATAATGATAGGACAACCAATCCATCCCGAGGATGATCTCAAGAGATAAAAGCGGTAGACAAACCAAATTGACCAGAAAATCCCTATTCTGGATTACTACTAAACAATGCAAACATGCAGTATTTACCACCAAATCCTTAGCAGGAGTCAAGACATTCAAATCAAACAGAAGCATAGAAACATTCAAACTCAAACGATTTGCACAAGCCAAAGATATGAATGAGTGGGTTGCCCCCGTGTCAATCAAAGCAGTTAAAGAATTACCTGCGATGTGACATCTCTCGTGGATGGCATTGCTAGCCTGCCCACTCAACTCAGTGCCCATACAGTAAGCACGTGCCTTTGCCGCAGGTCTGGCACCCTGTGAGCCTTGTGCTACATTTGCCGACGGCCCGGTCTTCGGGGCTCTGCAATCTCTAGCAAAGTGTCCCGGCTTCTTGCAATTGTAGCAAAAGTTTCCCCCCTTCGGTTGCGTGCACTCATTAGCAAAATGCCCCGCTTCTCCACAGTTGTAGCAAGTCCCCTTACTACCATCAGATTTTCCCCGGGTCCCTTGATTCACCGATCGGCCCGGTCCCCTGTTATTCTGAGGACGGTCGTAAGGCTTGCTACCTTGTTTCCCACGATTCTGAGTCGAACCACGATCATTGGTACGACTTGGTCCTCCGGCACTAAACCCTCCTTGCCGGTTCACCCGCTTATTCCTCATGTCTTCCACCTCTTGACATTTCTCCACAACACTTGAAACTGTCGGATACCCAATGGCACAACCGCATCCTGCAGTTCGTACCTTAGCCCATCTTGGAAGCGACGGCACATATAATCCTCATCTATCCCATCCCTAAAGAAGCGGAAGAAACGGGATAGTGATTCAAACCTTTTAGCATATGCCTCGACATTCATGCCCGCTTGTCTTAGCCTCAGAAACTCTTCCCCATACCTTTTCCTTGCAGTCTCGGGAAAGTACTTGGCTAAAAACCTCCTCTTGAAGTTCTCCCAACTTAACTCTTCATGAACATTCTCCATGATCAGTCGGGTGTTCCTCCACCAATACTCCGAACCCCCTAGTAACTGATAGGTAGCTAAGACTACCTTCTCCCCTTCTGGACAATGAATTGCCCCGAATATTCTCTCCACAGCTTGGAGCCATAAGTCAGCAGTTTCCGGACCTCCCTCCCCATTAAACTTTGGAGGAGTCTGGTGGTTGAAACTTGAAAGAAGTCTAGATCCAGCAGCAAGTATTTCCCTTTCGCGCTTTTCCAGATCCCTCTGCGCCTTAGTATGGCTCTGAGCAGTCACAGCCGCTGCCATTGTATTCATGGCATAAGCCATTTGATATATATCAGCATTGTCCGCCATAGGTGCTGCTGGTGCCCTTCTTGGAGGCATTCTATTCTGCACAATACCAATTCTGATTAGATTCCTTATCCAAACATTTCTGAGTCTCAACAGAAAATCTCATTCAACGGCTACTAACTCATAACCCGACACAGAACAAACACTAGAACTGTCACTACTCTAGCTATGTTCTAACCGACTCTGGACTAACGACTCAAGTATACACTTTCCCTTTGAAGATTTAAAGTCGTGCTCTGATACCAATTGTAACAACCCGTTTTTCAAAGGCCAGAAAAGGCATTAATATTTTTTTTTTGTACACATCAGAGTTACGCATAAAAGATTTTAAATGAGCCGGCATTCAAATATACAAAAGAACTCATTACCATAAGGTGCTTCGACAAGCAAAGTGTATTCCTGAATAATTACAATCCAAGTCTAAGTATTCAAATACTTGCAACAAAACAAGTTAGAATCCTATGCCCAAACCCAAAAAGCACGGTGTACAACCCACACCGGCGCATAGTCTAACTAAGCTAAAGCTCCAACATCTCACTGGGGCCTGGAACAGCCACCGTCGTCACCACGACCTAACCCATCATCTGGGTGGGATGAGCCCGCAAATGAAAGAAAGGGTCACCACAAAATAAAAGTATGTATATATATAATCGGTGCGAAAGATGTACACATAGCAAATTTCCACATACACAAGAGAAAGCTCTTAATCTCAAAAGTAATTCCCACCAACGGGCTTATATAAATAAATCACCAATCCTAATGCAGACTTCTACAATGGGTGTGACAACCAATCACTGGTTCGCCACAAGCATGTTTTCCGGAAATTAACCTCTCCTCGAAGAGTCATGGGGTAGGCAAAGCCACACAGAAATATACTTACCCGCACTAAAAAGCCACAAAGGACAGGTGAAGCCACACAGACAAACATCAGGTGAAGCCACACAGACAAACACCAACTCAATAAAATCCAGTAGGATTTGGCGAAGCCACACAGTCAAACGCCCGGTACGTAGGCAAAGTCACACAGACATACACCTAGGCACGCAACTATGAAATGCATGGCATATATTCTCTTTGGCATATACAGGATAGTCACACAGACAAAATCCTCGCGTAGTCCTATCCGACGCACGCATTCATATATGCTCATGCAAACAACCACATAGCCTAAAGTCTATGCACAAACCATCACAACATACATACATTTTCCTAATCATATGTAAGTTGCACTCGTATTTATAACCACGTTCTCATCAACGAGAATACATAAGTACAAACATGCCAAAGCACACAGCAAATGCATAACAGCAAAACCAAGAATGTCGTAACCGTTTTAAAAGACGGAAATAAAGTGGAGCCCTTACCTCGGCAAGCTTCCGTTAACTAAAACTCGTCCAAACAACACAACGCGCTTCCTAAAACAAGCAGCGTATTATCAATACATTGTTTTCCAACCAATCGTATTGAAACTAAACCAAAACCCCAAAAACCTAAAGGTTCCTAAGGAAAATTCATTCTTTCGGATACCATACCAAAGTCCACCATATTGATCAATACCCATGAGTTATTCGTACTATTTTTAGGTCCCAAAACAATTGTCAAAAGTCTTAAATAATTTGAAATGCAAAATGGCCGTTTTCTTGCGTTATAAGTTATGTACTTTCCGAGTACTCAAAAAACCCGTTTCCAATCCCAACCACTTCCATAAATTAACAAAAAGGGATTAGAAAGCTAAAAACCAAGTTTAGAAATCAGAAACCAAAAATTCAACTCTCAGGGCTTGCCCTGGCGAGTTGGTGGCGAGTGAAGTCAGAGAAGACAGGTCTCGCTCGCTGTGGAGCTCGCCCTGGCGAGTTCATGGCCTGTGACGCTCGCCCTGGCGAATTAACTCTCGTCTGACGAGTTACACCAGGTTATGACAGCAAAAACAGCAACTCACACATAACTTTCCTAACCAAGCCTAGTTTGATTCTATTAGTTCTCAACACTTTTCCAAGGCACAAAAACAAACCATTTTCAAGTTCCCAAAAACACTTAGGAGTATAATTTTTCCAAGACTTTCCAAAACTCCAAATATTTTTTCATCACATTTTCAAAAACAAAACTCAAAACCAATTATCCATTTTGCCCAAAGGCTCAAAGACAACATCATTTTCACAAAATTATAAACTCTAACTCATGTTCTTGATCAATATAATTTTTCTCCAAAACCCTAACTCTCACTCTCATGAGATTCTTACAACCTCATGGAAAATTGAAATAACAAAGCCTAGCATGCTTACTAAACCCTCATGAACAACTTTCCTGAAACAAGAATCAATTCCTAACATTTTCATCTCATGAACATAATCTAAAACTCATAACCCCAAGAGTTTGAACCAACAATAAGGAAAGGAAAAGAGTGGTTACCTTAAGCAAGTGATTCTCTACAACAATTCCACAAAGCTCCCAAGCTTGAAATGGCCACAAATGGTGAAGAATGAAAAATTTGGTGAAGTTGAGAAAGTAATGGAGTTTCACGTGGAAGAGAGAAAGAAAAGAGAGAATTTGTGATTTTTCTTAAGTCCACAAAGTCATCAAACCTCCTTACTATACATTGCCTTGGTCACCTATCCACCCTTGGATCAAAGTCAAAAGTCCAAGCTTAAACCCTAGCCATTGGATCAATTTGCTTTATGATTAATCACAAGATTTAATCAAATCTTCCATGACAAGTCATGTATTCCGCTCTCGCGCGTCGCGACGAATGAGACTCACAAAAACAGAAAACCTACGGAAAGAACGTCTATCGTTAATCATTTCCAAAACTTAGCGTCGAATCTTTTTCCGCGACTATAATTTTCTTCCACACCTTGGAAAATTATTCTCAGAACATAACCTCACTCACGCAGATATATAAAACTCCCATCCGAAACCTCACTTAAAACAGACGCAGTAAAATTTTACATCAGCGGGTAAAATCCTACTCGTTTTTCCAAAAACAAGAATAATCCAAAACTCGTTATTCTGAATCCACATCAACCTTCTTATACAAGAAACAGGATCACAAGACAAAAGTCTGTACAATTACAGTGCACGAGCACAAAACAGACTAACTTTCAGCAAAACCTAATAATTACACGATGTTTCACAACACAAACACATCGAAACCCTAATTTTCCTTAAACCAACTATACAATGAAATCTTGGGTCTTACATTATACCTCTTAATGTGTGATTAATAATATAGCTTACTGATATTAATTTTCCTATAACAAACTTCCCCACCCTTGTAATAATCAACCTAGTTCTATTGCACAACCCATCAGCTTGATCCAAATTTCTCATTAACATAACAGGAACTCCAACTTTTAATGTTAACTTGTGATTTGAAAGATCGGAACAACTAAGTGTATTCAAAAATCCAGAAGTGTGTATATCACCCGCCTATCCAAACCAGAGTTGTAAAATAAAATTTGGGTCACATATGTTACATTACAATACTCACTACAAGAAAAGTTGCGTATACCCACGGATATTTTACCCAGGGCTATATTCTGTGGGTATTACCCACGGCTTCTCCATCAGTAATGGAAAAATAGCAAAATTATTCCTTCCCTTCTAGATTTTTTCACAAAAATGTTATTCCCACCTAAAAGTAGTGGCGCGTGAAAATATTTTTTTACTACCCACGGCATATCCGCCTTAAGCCTAAAATATAATTTTTTGGTACCCACGACCTATCCATGTGTATGTATAAAAGTATAATTTTTTTTTTATTTTTTAGCGGTTCCCACGGCATGTCCGTGGGTAATGATAAAAAGTAATTTTCATCAGCCACGGAATATCCGTATATAGATATAAAATAAAATTTTAATTACTTTTTAGCTATAACTTTTCCTTTCCTATTTCACTTTACCTTTTCACTCTAGGTCTCTACCTCTCTTTAGGGGTGTGCAATGGTTTGAAACCACACCACACCAAACCATAAATTAGGATATGGTTTATAACCAAAACCATTTCAATGACAAACCGGTTATTTTATAAAATCAATTTGGATATGGTTCATAACCGGTTTGAAACCAATTCATAACCGGTTAGTAATAAAAATTGGATTATTCAATTGAACCAACTTTTTTCCTAAAAAAAACGAAAATATATTAGAAATTATCACGGAAAAAATCGGAAATTTTTTTACGGAAAAAATATCGAGAACTTTTTTTACGGAAAAAATCAGAAATTTTTTTTCCGGAAAAATCGGGAACTTTTTTTCCCGGCAAAAGATCAAAAACTTATTTCCGGAAAAAAACGGGAACTTTTTTCGGAAAAGTCGAGAACTTTTTTCCGGATAAATCGAGAACTTTTATTCCGGAAAAAATCGGAAACTTTTTTCCGGAAAAACCGGAAACTTTTTTCCGGAAAAATCGGGAACTTTTTTTCCCGGCAAAAAATCGAGAACTTTTTTCCGGAAAAATCGAGAACTTTTTTTCCGGAAAAAATCGGAAACTTTGTTTTCCGGAAAAACCGGAAACTTTTTATCAGAAAAATCGGAAACTCTCTTCAAACCCCTACCTTTTTTTCAGAAATAGTACTTTGGTTATGGTTAACCTGATTTTTTTCACACCCCTACCTCTCTTCCTGAAAGTATGACGATCCACTCTCTCCGACAAACCCTTCTATTGCTTTCTTTTTGTGAATAAAACCCTTACCCAATCACTAAACCAGTTTCTATTTTCATTTATCTCTCAATCAACGACGAAATCCAATCACAAACCCTTATTGATTATCAACAAAAACCTCCAATTCATTTATCTCTCCCAAAAACGACGAAATCCATTCAACGACGACGAAATCCCCTCCCATTGTAAGTCTCTCCTCCTCTGCTGCTGTTTTCGATTGGTGCTGTGTTCTTTGTTTTGTCCCTTTGCGTGTTTCTTGTTCTGTTTCTAAGGGATGGGTTTTGTTTGTTTTGTAGTAGCAGTAGCAGTAGCAGTTAGTGGTTAGCTTTGAGGACTGTTATGGACCTGATTTTTTTATTTTGTTTCTAGTAAATTTTGGAACTTGATTAGTTTTAGATTATGATGTATTGTATTGTTGGGTGAATTTAGTAGCTTTCTAGTTTTTTTTTTCTCTTGATGAAATTATGAATTTGATGTGCTTAATTTTGTAGGTTTATGTTTTGTTGTTGTGTTTCGATCTATGTTCTTGACTGCTATTTGTAGTGATAACATAGCTTGTATGCATCACTAAAGTAAACCATAAGTTGTTCTGTACAATTTTCACAAACCTTATTGTTAGGGTTTTGTCTTCTCTTTTAATTTGCATATAATGTTTTTTCCCTTTTCATTTTATACAATTTTATTTTATTTTTTCAATGAGGGGTTAGTTTTTATGTAGTTTTTGTTTCTTCAATCCTATTTTCTTGCGTTTTTGCTTCTCTGCTAATTTGTTGTTTAAGCTTTGATTTTTTCGGTTCCTGGTAGGCTTAGTGTGGCCATGTGTGTTTTGTTTATTGTAGATCTTTTAGGAGCACTTGTGCACTTCTTGTTCTAGGCACCTCTTCATAAAAGAACAAGAAAATTATGTAGTTTTAGTTTTTGACTTGCTAGTGACAGTGATATTGTATTCTTTTCATGGTGTTATATACTTATATCACTTCAAATCCTAACCTAATATTTAATTTTAATCAGGAAGAGTGAGTTGTGTGAACTGAAAATCAAAATGGTGTCAAAAGGAACAGCATATGAAGAGATTCGTCAGAAAACAATGGAAGAGAATAGGAAGAGGATGAAGGCTCTCAATCTTCCTTATCTCTCTCGATCCCTTCAGAAATCCTCTCCCCCCACTTCAAAGCACTCACAAGTTGGTATTATTTCTTTCTCAAAATGTTGTTATATCTTTTTGAATTTGTGAAGCACCACCCTTTTATCTATCTATTAAAAATTGAACCGAAGTGAACGATATATGGGACATAGTTCAATTGATTTAGTTGAATTTTAATATATTAATTAAAATTCTTCATGTTGAGGCACATTATTAATTCTTCGAACTCTTAACTTTGATATATTCAAGCTGTTAAACAATTCTTTTGCATTTGATCGATCTTGGCACTTTGAAGTAAGTTTGCTGATATTATTGGTAGTTTCATATTCCATGTGATTTAGTGTTGGTTTGTTTGCTAATTCCTAACTTTCAGTATTGTTATTGTATTAGCTGCTTTGAGCTTTGAATACTTTTGATCTTGTCCTAAATCTAGAGTTATCAATGTCTTCACATCCACATATTTTTACAAATAATATATTAATTACATGTCCACGGTGGATCACTTATGAAGGTGGTCCGGCATAGAACTCACCATATTTTTGGTACTTGTGAAGATTAAACATATTTTTGGCATTTTGTTTTATGCTGCTGCTGCTTCATTATAAGGCCTCAACTAGTGTATATTCTGAATATCATTGTAGATCTAATCTGTTATTAGTTATGTCAAACAAAGTATTAAGATACTTCCATTTATGTTAATCATAGATTAGATAATTTGCTAGATCATGTTGCAAATGAGAGTATTTGCTTAAAGTAGCACAACAAACCTCTAAGAAGCTTTACATCAATTCAATGTGGTCTCTCTACTTTTTTTTTGTTTGTCTTTTTATGTATTGTTTCTTTTTCAATGCTACAAATTGTTACTCTTTTCCATAATACATTAACATTGGACATGTTATGTTAGTACTCCTCGCAGTTAAAATCACTATAATTGAAACTAAATCAATAACCTTCTTCTTACATTGAATCACTGTCCAGAAGTAACAACAATGAATCACATTGAACTGCTATGTACTGAGTTGTTGTATTTCCTCTATCTGTGTTGGTTTGGATCTTTTTTGTTTAATTGCAATAATATGTGCTATGTACTAAACTGCTATGTTAATACAAACTGATATTGATGCTATCTACGAAACTTTTATGATAGTTGTGCTAGTACTGAACAACTATTTTATGCTAAAATGATATTAAAGCTCTGTATTGAACTGTTATTATTGTTTTTCCATGTACCTTAACAACATTAAAATGTTTGGCACAAAATTAATCTTTGTCTTGTTTTTATGTTTATGAAAGGCTGAAGAGTTCGGTAGAGAACCCACAGTGGACGAGGTCTTTCTAAGAACTCACATCCGTAAGAAGGACTCATCTTGGGTTGATGATAGATCATAGATCTAGAGAGACTTATGTAAGGAAAATTAAAGCATTGATTCTTTAATTATCATTTTTTTGTTTTAAAATTTAGCATTTACATTGTTTTTTATTTTGAACAGGATACTTTTCAAACTATAAGTTGAATCAAACCTCAGAAGGTGCAGATGAGAGTGGCTCCCAAACGGTCGACCCTGCGACTCGTTTAAAGCTGTGGGCCAAATCAGCTGGGGGAAAAAATCGAGGACGTCTCTATGGTGTTGGAGATAGGTCCTCAGCTTATAGACCAGGTGTTTCAAGTCTCGCCCAGACACTGTTCTATCTATGGGTTGCAGCCAAGTTTCATCCCACTATTCTCATGAGATGGCAACGCAGTTGGCCACATTAGAGGAGCGAGCAAAGGCAGCTGAGGATGAGGTTCAAAATACACGGGAAGAGCTTAGGCAAGCAGAGTTGAAGCGATAAAAGGAAGTTCAGCAGTCAGAGCAGCGTGCTGCAGGGTTCCAAAGACAGCCGGTAGCGCTGACAAAAAGTTTAACTGCCATTCAGGCTGAGTCCTCCCGTCATCGACATCGTCATCCAGATTATGATGAGGATGAGTCTGAGGATGGGTCCGAGGATAGGTACGACAGTAATAGTGATGATGATGATTAAAATTGATATTTAATGCTTGTTAATATGACTGCATCTTATGCTTAGATTTTTGGTGCAATTAGTTATTATAACTAATCTTAAGCTTAGACTTGTAGCGACGTTTCTATATACGGTTATGGCTACATCTTTTGTCCAAACTGTTAGCTTCTTATCAGTTTATTTTGACACTTGTAATAGTGTCAATTTTGTTAACACTACATTTTATTTTGAGCTAGTGATCTATTGCTGATTCAATTTGATTTATTTTAAATTTAGTTAGTGTTTAGTTTGTTTGAAATTGGTTCTTGTGTTGGATGAAATTAGAGTAAGTTAACACTCCTGACAATATGCAAAAGTTGCTACCAACAGGTTAAGAAATAAATAAAAAAACTTAATACCCACAGTATTGCCGTCATCTAAACTATTCCTGTGGCAAAGCCGTGGGTAAGCATTACACATGATGGAGCCACGCTTTCCATGGAAAAGCCGTGGGAAATAGCTACTCATGGTAATTCCGTGGATATTACCCACGGCTAATTCTTGGAAGATAACGTGAAGAAGGCCGTGGGTAATGCGTGGGTAACCTTACCCACGGCTTTTTTCTGGGTAATGAATTACCAACGAGGCTTTTTGCCACGACACCGTGCCGTGGGTATGCCGTGGGTAATTATCGTATACTCAAGGTTAAGCTGTGGGTATAGCCCAAAATGGCCGTGGGTAGACACTGTTTTTCTTGTAGTGACTTAAAATAAAATTTGATGTAAAATAACTTCATAAATTAGAAATTAACTCCATAAATTTGATGTAACATAACATAGCATCAAATTCAATTCTTTTTTCAAATATATCAACTCCTAATTCATACCATCTAAGCATGAATCATTTTTTTTAACACGAAAAAAAAACCTCTTTTTTAATTTGGGTTATGATACCCATGCCTCAATTAATTAATATCATGGTAATAAAAATTGGACCGGACTGGCTGGTTCAACCGGTTCAACTGTGAATCGGACCAACATCCAGTTTATAAAGGCTTGAAAATTGTCTGGTCAGTTAACCGGAAAATAAATCAGAGAACCGGTAAAAAACCATGAAACTGTGATTCATGCGCTTCCATTTATTGAACGGCGTTTTCGTTTTTTATGGCAAAAGATATCGATCAGTTTTTTTTAAAAGAATTGCAAACAGACTGTTAGAAGAAGAAGATAATTGTGTTGGCCCAATCATAGACACACACATGGGATCCTTACCCTTGCTTCGTGGGACATGTGTCTCCAATGAAGAAGAGACATGTTCATCAATGTGAGGAGACATGTTGAGCAATGTGGAGCTGTTGCATTGGTGACATGTACCACTATCATCATCTATGTCTTATAAGATGCATCTCAAACTGTGCCTTTTGATTGCTTTGCATGCATTGGCCATAAGTTTCATTAAAAAACAAACATTCTCTTGCCTTGCATGCATTGGTCTATTTGCTTGCCAAGAAGCTTCTTGAACCAAAAATACACTATTGACCACTTTATGAGTTACAACAAACATTCTCTCATTTAATGCTCTCTACGTCTCCACCATCAATATAATCCCTTCTCAATCACCCCTTGACTACGGTCTGGCAAGTGCATCAGTCTGTCGTCGAGTAATAATTCACACTCTAGGTGTCCAGAATGAGTTCGTATCCACAGGGATCGTGCCGCAGCTTTACTAGCGTTATTTAAGCTTGTGATAATTTGCATTCGCTTTGGTTTTTGAAAAGGTTTTTATAAAAATAGCGTAATGCTTTGCAGAAATATAAATTGCAGAATGTATAAATAATAGATTCAAGAGATATAGAGGCTAGGTATTGTGGTTGGATTCCCTCCCTTCTTCATATTTGGCATGACCGGTGTATAACATAGTTACTTAGATTATGTTCGGCGGTGAATTATCCTTGTTGTAGTAATACCTTACTATTACACTATGTCTATTAAAGTTTCCCTACATTAACAACTAAGGTACCTACGAGAGCCTAACCTCGATGTGTCACATACCTTAATTACTAAGTGAGTTGTTTATAAACATGCATTATAACCTTCATCAATTAACCTCTAGGTCCTAGTATCGGACTGTTCATCTTCTAAGTGCTCAGATCACACCTAGTGCATGATTCCTCCTCTAACCACTCAGTTCACGACTAGTGCAGGATGTTACCGTCTCTATACACCTAGCATTATTTACTACGAGTTCCGGACCATATCAAGTCAAAACCTGATATCAATTCTATGGGCGCTCCCGCTTATCCGGCCAGATTACGAGAATACGTTATTAAGTGCACGAAAGTAAAAAACAAACATAACTACTAAATATCATTTATTATAACTTAGACTCAATCACAGACTCCAAATATTCATAGGGGAGTTCATCTTCTCCACCACAACCTAAGACATAATTATAAAGTCTACATATTTAAATTACAAGAATTATAACCTAAATACAAAAGCCTATAGAAACATACCTTGCTGAGTTAGTTTTCCCGTAAAGGGGGAAAACTATGCCCAATAGAGCTCCTCTGAACCTCTCCTTATAGTAGAGAGTGTTCTACTATTTCTGAATGAATAAAACAATGAATGGGAGGCTCTATTTATAGTTTTCGTAATGGGCCTCAGCAAGGCATCGCAGCACGATAAGGCCATCATACTGCGATGTGAAGATTCAGTTCAAAATTATAACTGATCATGTGCATTTCATCAGCTTGGGCGCCAAGTTACTCCATCGTGCTGCGATAGCACACATCGTACTGCGATGGAAGATTTTCTTCAGATTTATTGCTTCTGATTTCTTGGCGAACAAGCAGCTCCCATCGTGGCACGATGGGAGCCATCGTGCTGCGATGGAATGCTGATTTTCTTCACTTTTTGGATTTTTTTCTTGTCTTTTCGCATCTTTGGACTCTGACTTGATGCTTTTTCTTGCTTTTGTAGGTTTTTCTTCGTATTTGGGCCTGTCTTGGTCATTTTACTACTAATAATAATACTAAAAATGACGTAGAAATTCCTGTCATCACAACCCCAAACTTAAACTGTTGCTTGTCCTCAAGTAACATGCTGTCAGACAAGATCGTTAGAGAAATAAGATGATAGGAATTTCACAACCTTGCTTATTATTTCAGCATGGTACCGCTGATTTCTTACTGCAGCGATCATGCTCAGTCCGGCTAGGCTCAGGAGACGTCGATAGTAGCAAATCGGACAAATGTCTGCAAGAGTCCATGTTCAACTTTTTCTCTCTCTCACATTTGTGTTTTTCGCTCATAATTGAAAGGGTTATCTCTCAATCATCGCACAACCTGCCATTTTACCATAGGCTTGCAAGAATTCTAAGCAACCAGTCAAAATTCAATATACATGCATTTTTGGAGGTCTTTTCAGGGTTATAACGTGGCTTAGGTCAAGGTAGGACATTTTTGGGAATAGTAGGTTAAACATTGGAGTTAAGTTCTACTTTGTTGTTCCTTTTTGTGTACGCAACCTTTGTTCCTTAGGGTGCCTTTTTGTGTTGGTATCGGAAAATAAGAACCGGATGTGTCTTTGTATGGTTCTTTTCTATCACTATTTTTGCCCTTTGGCTCTTTCTTTTGCCTTTTGGCTCTCTTTTTTTTCTTTTTTTCTTTTTCATTCATTTTTTTAAGAGACTATTTTTTTAGGGATCTTTTTTGATGTTTTTCCCGTCTCTTTTTCATTTATTTTTCTTTTTTTGTAGTGATAGTTCACCGTGTACCCACCCCAAACTTAGACGTTGCTAGTTCCATGAGCAACCCCAAACTTATTTTGTTGCCAAGACTTTGAGAACTATTACCTAACTCCAAAGAGGGTAAATCATTGTTTTTCTGGTCTATAGGCTTATATCGTGGTTTGTCACCGAAACAAAAGGGATAATTATTTTTTTACGGCTCAAATTTGGCTAGCAAAGGATAATAATATATAAAGGGTGGCTTGAAAAGGCTCTGGGTTATAACAAACAATTGCCTCAATGCATATAATATCAAATCAACTAGTCAGCAGAGAATTAAAGCAAGTTCTAGAAAATAAGCAAGTGCACGGTACTCTCATAGTAATTCGAAAGAAAGTGGTAATACCGTTTGGAAATATTTGGCTCAAATCCTCACATGGCTTAGGTATCTGAAAGTTGACCACTTGTCCCACAGACACCAGCTTCATCACTCGTCTCTCTGTCTCCCGAACTTCGTATTTCGGAGCAATCACCTTTGGTTTCTTTATGAAGGCGTGAAATTCGGCTCATCAGAATTTATAACTCACTTCGCCGCAATCTTACCTATAACAGTGTATCATGCACTAGATAATAAACAGCAAACAGTTATTTAATTTTTTGTAAGTTTGAATAAGGGCTGCTTACAGATGAAAATGACATGCAGAATTCTAGTCATATTTTATTGAATTGAAAACTGAAATGAAAATACAGAAATTGAAATACTGAATTCAAAATACTGAAATTAAAATACTCATCCTTGGGTTGCCTCCCAAGCAGCGCTTGTTTAGCCTCTCATTAGCTTGAGGCATTTCCTCCATTACAGAGGATAGGTTCGCATGTCTCTCTCATCTGTAGGAGCTTTCGCCTTAGCTCCTCCCTCTTTCTTGTTGCTTCTTTCATACTTCTCTGGGTTCTGTTTTTCTTTGAAGGTGGCAAAGCAGAGTCGTTCATCATCTTCTGAAGGTACTGTTTTTATAATGGACTTCCTTTTGCCTCTCGGTGGATGTTCCTTCTTTTGTTCTTTCTCAGCTTTGACCCTGTTATTCTTTCTTTCTTCAGCAGCAGGCTTCTTCAGAGGTGGCGTATTAACCCCAAACTTAGATCTTTTGGCCACTTTTCGGTATCTGCCCCATGCTTTGAGCCATGTTGCTCGGACGTCCACTTCAATAGTCAACCTCTTCATTTTATCAGTGAGTTCCTCGGGTATCTCCTCTTCCTGAGCTGCCTCTAGCTGCGCCATTTCATTCTCCAGCTCCTCTATTTCTATCTTCACCTGTACTTCTTGAGTTGGAGTCGGTGGTGTAGCTTTCCTGTCTTTCCACTCGAGCATAAAGCAGTCAACCCTCTCTGTTTTGGAAGTTTTGATAGTTCTTTCCTCCTCTCCACTCCTTAGAGTCAACTCAGCGACCTCCACATTAATGAGTGCCCTGCTAGTTGCTAGGAATGGTCTTCCAAGAATGATCGGATGCTCTTCATCTTCTTGGATATCTAGGATCATGAAGTCTGCTGGAAATACCAGGTCTTCGACTTTCACCAAGACATCCTCGATTGTACCTGCTGAGTGAATTGTTGTTTGGTTAGCTAAAACGAGTTCACGTTCTGTACCTGCAGTTATTGTTGTGAGTTTTAACTTTTCTGCCAGAGATAATGGCATAACGTTAACACTTGAACCCACGTCACATAAGGCTTGAATTTCTGCTTCCTCAATTTGACAGAGTATGGTGACACTTCCAGGATCTGTCTTCTTGGGTGGCAATCGTGCTCGACTTTCCCTATATTCCTGCAGTTCTCTCATGAACTCATCGTAGGCTTCGTCTAATGTCATATCGAACAGCTTGTACCACTCTTCGTAGTCTTTAATCTTTTCTTCTCTCTCTTCGTGCTCTGATTTCTTATCCTTGAGCATTTTGCATTCCTCCTTTGGATTGTCCACCGTGTTACCTGCAATATCTTTAGAAACATGAGTGCTTACCAGTTTTGAAAGTTGACCAATCTGGGTCTCAAGACTTTTTATCGTCGCCCCCTGGTTAGCTACTGTCGTCTGGATATTTTCAAAGTTAGTTTTGCTCATGTTAGCAAATTTATTGAGTAACTCTTTCAGTGGAGATGACTTCCTTGGTTGAGATGAAGCTTGAGCCTGTTTTCGGTCTGGTCCCATCATAAATTTGGGTGTTTGCTCCAACCTGGGTTGTAGTTGTTCCCCATATAATTTACCTGCTCCTCGCTTCCTCCTGGCAAACACTGCCCATTAGGGTGATCTTCGAGGCAGAAGTCGTAAACTCCCTCTACCTGTTTAACACTAGCTTCCTTCACAGCTTTCTCCTTATCAGCAAGTTGCCTCTTTAGTAATTCGATCTCTACCTTGTAGGCAATCTCCTGGTCCACTTTAAGAACTCTAGGAGTCTTCTCAGCTCGATCATGACTCATGTTGTACTCATTCTGGCACATCTTCTCAACCAGATCCTTAGTCTCTGCATAGGTTTTTACTTTGATGGACCCACCAGCTGAGGCATCTAGTATCATCCGGTGTTGCATTTTCATACCAGCAGTGAATAGTTGCATCGCTCTATAGCACTAATGTTGTGGTTAGGACACCTCCTCATAAGCAGTTTGAACCGTTCATAAGCTTCGCACAACGTTTCAGATTCATGCTGTTTGAAACTTAGAATCTCAGACTTCCTTTTTTGGAATAATGTGTGTGTGAAGAATCTCTCCAAGAACTTGTCTTCAAGCTCCTTCCATGTTGCAATTGTTCCCCTTGGCAAGCATTGAAGCCAATCTTTAGCTGGACCTGTAAGAGAAAAAGCAAACAAACGTAGCTTCTTCTGGTCATCAGTAACACTTTCCGGCACCTTCTGGATCTGACATGTCTCTAAAAACTTTGCAAGATGATCCCAAGGATCATTGTTGGCACGTCCATCGAACTGGTTCTCCCGCAAACATGTAAGAACATTGCCCTTAATATCAAAGTTAGCTGGATTCGCCGGCTGGAATCCCAGTGAGATCTGATATGTGTCAGTCCTCTTGCAGTAATCTCCCATTGTAACTCTTGGCTCGTCCCCCATGGCTTTGGTGGTAGACTCTTCTTTTGTTTTGAGACTACTGGATTTTGCAAGCTTTTGTGCTCGCCTTCTTTTCCAAAGCGTTTTTTCGGGTTCAGGGTCGTCTTTAACTCCAGAATACCTGTTATCAAGCACAACAAATGAATACCTTCAGTAGCACTGGAAAAGTAAATGTGACCTCTTTTTGGTTTGTCTCATGTGTCTTTTGTCACTATGAAAATTCTCAGGTAAGTGAGGTGGATCACAACGGATCGCTTAAATATCAAGACTTATCCTTAGCCAGAACTTTCACAGATCAAAATCCACAATCATCAACAAGATTTTATTTTTATTTTTTTTTTTTTTGTATTTTTGAAAAAAAATTTTGACAAGCTTAAATAAATCTAGTAAGGCTTTGTAAACACAATCCCCAGCAACGGCGCCAAAAACTTGACTACGGTCTGGCAAGTGCACCAGTCTGTCGTCGAGTAATAATTCACACTCTAGGTGTCTAGAATGAGTTCGTATCCACAGGGATCGTGCCGCAGCTTTACTAGCGTTATTTAAGCTTGTGATAATTTGCATTCGCTTTGGTTTTTGAAAAGGTTTTTATAAAAATAGCGTAATGCTTTGCAAAAATATAAATTGCAGAATGTATAAACAATATATTCAAGAAATATAGAGGCTAGGTATGGTGGTTGGATTCCCTCCCTTCTTCATATTTGGCATGACCGGTGTATAACATAGTTACTTAGATTATGTTCGGCGGTGAATTATCCTTGTTGTAGTAATACCTTACTATTACACTATGTCTATTAAAGTTTCCCTACATTAACAACTAAGGTACCTACGAGAGCCTAACCTCGATGTGTCACATACCTTAATTACTAAGTGAGTTGTTTATAAACATGCATTATAACCTTCACCAATTAACCTCTAGGTCCTAGTATCGGACTGTTCATCTTATAAGTGCTCAGATCACACCTAGTGCATGATTCCTCCTCTAACCGCTCAGTTCACGACTAGTGCAGGATGTTACCGTCTCTATACACCTAGCATTATTTACTACGAGTTCCGGACCATATCAAGTCAAAACCTGATATCAATTTTATGGGCGCTCCCGCTTATCCGGCCAGATTACGAGAATACGTTATTAAGTGCACGAAAGTAAATAACAAACATAACTACTAAATATCGTTTATTATAACTTAGACTCAATCACAGACTCCAAATATTCATAGGGGAGTTCATCTTCTCCACCACAACCTAAGGCATATTTATAAAGACTACATATTTAAATTACAAGAATTATAACCTAAATACAAAAGCCTATAGAAACATACCTTGCTGAGTTAGTTTTCCCGTAAGGGGAGAAAACTATGCCCAATAGAGCTCCTCTGAACCTCTCCTTATAGTAGAGAGTGTTCTACTATTTCTGAATGAATAAAACAATGAATGGGAGGATCTATTTATAGTTTTCGTAATGGGCCTCAGCAAGGCATCGCAGCACGATAAGGCCATCGTACTGCGATGTGAAGATTCAGTTCAAAATTATAACTGATCCTGTGCATTTCATCAGCTTGGGCGCCAAGTTACTCCATCGTGCTGCGATAGCACACATCGTACTGCGATGGAAGATTTTCTTCAGATTTATCGCTTCTGATTTCTTGGCGAACAAGCAGCTCCCATCGTGGCACGATGGGAGCCATCGTGCTGCGATGGAATGCTGATTTTCTTCACTTTTTGGGCTTTTTCTTGTCTTTTCGCATCTTGGACTCTGTCTTGATGCTTTTTCTTGCTTTTGTAGGTTTTCCTTCGTATTTGGGCTTGTCTTGGTCATTTTACTACTAATAATAATACTAAAAATGACGTAGAAATTCTTGTCATCACCCCTCCTCAACCCAACCTCCTTCATCTCTCTGCCTCACACCACCACCACCACCATACTCATCTTTAATTTCTCTCCAAATCCTCACCAACAAGCCTTGCATGTTCATTTTTCCTTTAACCCATCATCAATAGAACATGGTAAGCAAATATTTTATTTTGATTCTTCAATTTCTTCTCTCGTGACTAATTCCATTGCCCTAAAATCCTCAAATCTCCATTCTTTCATAACTCATGGTTGCATGTGTAAGATTATGTTTAGTTTCATGTCTTTGAGTGTTGGAAAGCCAAGGTAAGAACATGGTAAGGAAATATTTTAGTTTTATTCTTCCTTTTCTTCTCTCATGACCAATTCTACTACCCTAAAATCCTCAAATCTCCATTCTTTCATAACTCATGGTTGCATGTGTGAGTTTATGCTTAGTTTCATGTCTTTGTGTGTTGCCAAGAAGCTTCTTGAACCAAAAATACACTATTGACCACTTTATGAGTTACAACAAACATTCTCTCATTTAATGCTCGCTACGTCACCACCATCAATATAATCTCTTCTCAATCACCCCTCCTCAAGCCTTGCATGTTCATTTTTCCTTTAACTCATCATCAATAGAACATGGTAAGCAAATATTTTATTTTGATTCTTCATTTTCTTCTCTTGTGACTAATTCCATTGCCCTAAAATCCTCAAATCTCCATTCTTTCATAACTCATGGTTGCATGTGCAAGATTATGTTTAGTTTCATGTCTTTGAGTATTGGAAAGCCAAGGTAAGAACATGGTAAACAAATATTTTAGTTTTATTCTTCCTTTTCTTCTCTCATGACCAATTCTACTACCCTAAAATCCTCAAATCTCCATTCTTTCATAACTCATGGTTGCATGTGTGAGTTTATGCTTAGTTTCATGTCTTTGTGTGTTGGAAAGGCAAAGTAAGAACATGGTAAGCAAAGATTTTAGTTTGATTCTGTTTTTTCTTCTCTCATGACCAATTTCACAACCCTTAAATCTCCAAAATCTCCATTCTCATAGTTGCATGTGTTAGATTATGCTTAGCTTCATGTCTTTGGATGTTGGAAAGTCAAGGTAAGAACATGGTAAGTAAAGATTTTAGTTTGATTCTTCCTTTTTTCTCTCATGACCAATTCTACTACTCTAAAATCTCCAAATCTCCATTCTTTTTCTTAAATCTCCTTATAGACCTTTGAATCAAAATTTTCAAGTGCAAAAAAAATATATTTTAACAACTTTTAGCTTCTTTTTTTTCATAAACAATTTTGGCATCAAAATATAGCATTTTTTGTGGTACATGCTTTTTTCTTTTTTCTTTTTTACTTTTTTGTTTTAATAATTTACTTTTTTCATTGTGTTTATTGCTATTTTTTATGTTGTTTTGCGGTGCTTCTTGCTATTTTTGTATGCTTACTGTGCCACTATAGTGCTGTTTGCTGCGCCAAATTTTGTAATTGCTGCTTGCTATTGCAGTTTTTTTACCACTATTTACTCTTTTGTAGCTAATCATTTATGTAGTACAATTTAATTTGATGTTTGGTGCAAAAATATAGCAGATTTGTTGCTTTATTTTGTAATCTTCAACACTAAATTTTTTTATGTTGTTTTCCCTTTTTTTCACTTTATTTTGTTAATTCTTTATAGTTATCAAGTCTAAATAATTTTTTCACTATCTTATGATAATATATTATGGCTTTATTTTAGCTTTGAGTATAGTATTGTGGCTTTATTTTTGCTAATACTAATAAATTTGTATATTTGTTACAGCTTGAAAGCATTAGCAAGAGAAAAGAATCTTCCCTATTTTTTGAACAGATCGGATTAGCTTGAAAGCAATGGCAAGAGAAAAGATTATGAGCCTATAGAATTACTTGGTGTAGTTTTATTATGTTGCAAATTATATAATTAAGAGGCATATTAGATGTCATGATTTTCATTCCTATATTGTTGCCCGCAAAAGTGGAACATGATTTTCCAAATATCTATTGTGTATCACATTTAGCATTAGAATTATATACTTGGTTTGTAAGATTATGGCATATCTTAATTGAATCAAAGTATTATATTTAGCTTCTAAAAATTTTGTTTTAATAGCAAATTTTGATTTTTTGGATCATCACAAACATATCCAATGATTAAGTAACATGTGTAGCCTTTTCATATATAATCCAATAGTCATGTGACATGTGTAACATGATCTTTGCAACCCTAATCTCCTAAGTGACAAGTGTGTTGTTTGAATTCCACATGGAACCCTAATCTTCCATATCCAATGAACAAGTGACAAGTAATCTTCAAATCCAGTGGTCAAGTGGCAAATGTATATGACAACATGCTATTGAAACAATTTCTCTTTTGGGATGATATAAAATCTGTATAATTGCATAATTTTGTTAGAAAGAACACTATCAAAATTTGCATAATTTATTCTCTTGCCGAATGAATGACTCACACATGAGATCATGATCCTTGCTTCGTGAGACATGTGTCTCCAATGAGGAAGAGACATGTTAGCAATGTGGAAATGTACCTTTGGTGACATGTACCATTCTCATCCTCCATCTTTTATATCATCCATCTCAAACCATTCCCTTTAATGCCTTCCATGTATTGGTCATCAATCTTCATTGGAAAAATAAACATTCTTTTTGCTTTTCATGCATTGGTTTATTTACTTGCCAAAAATCTTCTTGAAGCAAACATTCACTATTAACCACCATTTCCTTTAATTGTCTTACATGCATTGGTCATAAATCTTCATTGAAAATAGAAACATTATTTTTGCTTTGTGTGTATTGGTTATCTACTAGCAAAGAAGCTTCTTGAAGCAAATATTCAATAATAACCACTATATAAATTACAACAAAGATTCTCTCATTTAATGCTCCCTATTTCACCACCATCAATATAATCCCTTCTCAATATAAACCTCAAGACTTTTTTTATCACACTTAGCTGTATTTTATATGTTGTAAGCCTAGTATTCAATCAAGCCATGGCCAATTAAGGACAAGATAGAATGTGCATCACAATATTTTGTAATGGGTAAAGAACTCTTAACTAAATGATAATGTTTCGAATTTAACTAATTTTTACGCGCTACGTATAAATAGGTTTGTAATTTCTGCGCGCCAATTACAAAGAGTTTTTAAATTTTTGCGCACTATGTCAACCTCTAAGTATTGATAGAGAGGGCTATAATTTTTGCGTGATAATTCAACCTCCATGTATTGATAGAGAGATTCATAATTTTTACACCCTACTCATAGAGAGGTTTATATTTTATGTACGCCACTTATAGAGTTTTTAAATTTTTGCGCGCTAGGTCAACCTCTAAATATCGATAGAGAGATTTATAATTTTTACGTAAAAATTATCAACCTCTAAGTACGTATAGAGAGAGTTATAATTTTTGCATTATACTTCAACCTCCAAATATTGATAAATAGATTCATAATTTTTACTCGTTACTCATGGAGAGGTTTGTAATTTATGCGTGCCACTTATAGAGTTTTTTAATTTTGCACGCTAGGTCAACCTCTAAATATCGATGGAGAGGTTTATAATTTTTACGTAAAAATTATCAACCTCTAAGTACGTATAGAGAGGGTTATAATTTTTGCATGATACTTCAACCTCTAAGTATTGATAGAGAGATTCATAATTTTTACTCACTACTCATGGAGAGGTTTATAACTTTTATAATTATTTATGCACTCTACTTCAACCTCTAAGTATTGATAGAGAGGTTTGTAATTTATGCGCGCTACTTATAGAAACTCTTTTAATTTTTGCGCGCAAGGTCAACTTCTAAATATCGATAGAAATGTTTATTATTTTTACATGCTACTTATAGAAAGATTTATAATTTTTGCACGATACTTCAACCTCTATACAACATATAATAAATCCTCTATGCAACCTCTAACCCTTATAAGGGTTCTAATTTTTTTTTAAGATGAAGATTAAGTCAAGGAAGGGTTATCTTTCTATCTTTCTATTATACTAAAAGCAAAGTTTGCCATGTGATGATCAATAAATGTAATTCCCTCGTCACCATTCTTACAACCTATACCATGCACATGATGCAATTGTTGCATCTCCATAAGTTCTATTGGTTGTGGAAGCTTCTCCTTGCATGCATTGCTCAGAAAATCAACCAAGCCAATTTTCCCAAACAAACTATCTATGATGGCCAATACGATGCAAGTGAATCAACCAAATTATTCTCTTCATTAGTGGTCACCATTGTACCTATTTTCCTGTGTAATACTTCCTATGGTCCTTTTTATAAGAGACAATTTACTTTTTAGATTCATTCAATAATTGATGTATTTGTCCATATTATAGCTTACATACATTAATTATTGAATGAATCTTAAAAGTCAATTATCTTTTATAAAGAGGGACTAGTAAATATGATCATCTATTTGATGTGCATGTGGAGTATTCACCTAGCAAACGAAAACTCTTTTTAAGCAAGATGGCTTGTACATGCTTTTTGCTAACATTGATCATGTGTTAGATGTAATAAATATAAGGTTACTATATCCTTCTTAGCCTCTATTTAGCTACAAGAAGAATTTTGTTTGATGATAGCAAGCAAGCGCAAATAGCATGTTGTCTTAATTTGTTCCAATTTATGTAATTATCTTAATTTGATTTGATCCTTGGTATCAACTATTTTGTTTGTTGTCTTAATGAATTTTTTTTTAATATATCCATTGATATTTATCCTTTAGAAACCAAATTAATTGCGCAAAAAAATGGTAAAAATTAAATTTTATACATGTCACGGGTCTTTGAATGCTCCACTATAAAATTCGATGTGACTGGGTCATCCAACAATAGAGTGGTTCACTTTTGTATTGTACTTATGATGATTTGGTTTTTATGTTTGCTTGCTCTTTTGGATATAACAATTATGCAATGTACTTCTTGATCATATTATCAATGATTATATGATAACTCCATAATAGTGATAGGTGTTTGAAATCTCGAAAAAATTATCCACCTAGCACTTAAAAATTATGCTTTAAAAACATATTCTGAATTTTAAGATAATCGCTAAAGCTATGAGTTTAATAGAGATGCTTGAAGTATATATGGGGTGAGGAGGTTAAGTATTCTATCACTAATCCTCCCAAGAGACATTTATTGGATAAGAGTCGTCTTGATTATGGGGTTGGTTCATCTACTTAACTTCTTCCACCATCAAAATCATTTATTCATTGTTTGATCAAATAATTGACAATATCTGATATTATTTTTCTACATGCGCCAACACTACTTTGTGGCGCATGGTTAGTTCCAATTTATGTAATTATCTTAACTTGATTTGGTCATTGGTGTCAACTATTTTGTTTGTTGTCTTAATGAAGTTTTATTTTAAATCCATTGATAGTTGTCCATTAGAACCATATTAATCCTCATGAGAAAATTTGACCATCTTAATTTATATTATTTGAGATGCATGTTGGAACAAAGTGGGTTTGCCAATAGTCTCCTAGTGGAAATGAATTTTGATGATAACAAAGTATTAAATTATAATTGGTGTTACTAATAATTGTTCTAGTGTGCAAAATTATAAGTTAAAATTTAATCAGAAGTACTACGAACAAAAGCAGAGAAGTCAAGATAAGAAGCTCTGAAAGTCATCAGAATATAATCAGAAGCTAAAACTTCAAGTTCTGAAGAAAGCGTTCTGAAGCAACAAGGCAGACTCTGAAGTCTTCAGAAGATGAAGACCTCAGAGGCTACATCATCAGAAGCTATATTATTGACTTTTATTTATAAAATATTGTTAAAATATAAGTGACGTCATTGTATTATTTTTTGTAAAATTTATTAAATTAATAAGTTTTTTGATTAAAGGTAATTGTCTCGTGTATGATTAAATTTTTTTTATTAAAGCAATTGTCCCGTGTATGAATTTTTTATTCAATTCCTTTTATGTATTAGTGATAAATACTAGTCTTTAAACCCGTGCTCTCGCACGGATGAGTTTAATTTTTAAAAGCATATTATTTTTATATTAAACATGGGTTTATTTTTGTTTATTTTAAGCAATATCCCCTAGCCCATTAAACAAAAACTATTATTTTAAATAAATTATGAAGATATATTTATTTTTGTAGGTATTTTGAAAATTAAGTGACATAAACTCGAGGTTTGAATTTGTCTTATCATTCACCAAAAAGAAAGAAATTGTTTTATTAATTACATTTAATAAAAATGCAAGTTTATACATAATGTTATTTACACCCCAGGTTTAGGTAGACGCCAACTTGTACTAACCAGACATTGGGCCAAGCCCAACATCTCTCATTAACCCACACCATTCTCCCTAGCATTGCGGCTAGGGTTTCTCTCCATACAGAGCGGAGATCCTTTCCCTAGAAAGCTATGGTTCACTGTTGCTCTCATCTCCTTCCATAGATTTTTCATCAGTATGTTACAGTTACTGCAGAAGACTCTTGAATCGCGTTCATCCACTGTGTCACTGAAGGTAGATCCGGCCGAATCTATCGTCCATCCATCTGTTTTTGGTTGTGATGGTGAGCCACAACCCACACCTCCTCTTGTACGTTGTCGTCCTCATTCAGAACCCCACCTCTGTACTATCTATCGGAATGGTGTGTTTTGTTGCTGTCGTAAGGGTTATTTTTTATGTTCTCATTGATTCTTTAGACATGCTTTTCATTTTCATTAATTCAAACCCTACATGTTCGTTGGTTCATTCATACAAAAGTCTTTGGCTCCTGTTTTGCAATTTAATATGGTATTTTTACTTCTGTGCTAGTTAGAAGTCACTAATATTACTACTTTTCATTTTGTAGCTGATCATTTGCTTGGCTTTGATGTGAGAAAGTAAGATGATTTTTGTACTCTATTTAGTATGTTATGTGCACGTGCTTGTTTGTATTTGGAGGAAGACATTTGTTGTTATGTTACCCAATCCTTAATTTTTTTTAAACCTTCTGCTGATTTTATGATTTTTTTTTACTCAATTTTGATTTTATAATGAACAACTAATTATAGGAAATTGTTCTGAACTTCATTCAGGATGCATACCATGATCGGAATGGAAGTCTATTTGTGCCGGATCACCTTAGAATGTCAAGAGATATTTCTAATTCCCGAATAGCTAGTAAACTAAAGGCTTACCGCACCAGAAATAGGTACTTTATTTTTAGTATTTGGTATATATTTATGAATATGCATTGTTCATTATATTCCTTGCTGCAAATATTAACAGTTTTTCCTTTCTGAAGGCATTTTGTGAACGGGGAAGATTGTTATCCTATTTTGGAATGGATAAAGAAGACCCAAAAGTGAAGGGATGGAGATTTTATGTTACATTCCCTTGAACTGGTCATATATTTGGAATCATAGAGGAGCATAGTTAACTTTACATTTTTTGGGCTCAATAGGTAAGAAGAATTGAATTTTTATATTTATACATTTTTGCTTTACCTTCCCACCATATCTGTATATTTATGTTTCCCCTCTTTTAAGTTTCTATGACTTTTAAAAGGGTTGTGATTTGTTGGATTAAATTCAACTGAAAAATCATGTCTACCACACAAACATGTTCCAATTGTGAAAACAAAAATAAGTAATAGTTAGTTAAGCTGAATAAGTGACCATTGAATTATCACACATTAGTTAGTTAAGCAAGTGAAATGATAAATTTGCCTCTTGTTGAAACTGTCTATCTTTTGTGTGTACTCTACATAATAAAAACTTTACATAATCTTCTTAGAGTAGAACAACCTTGAAGAAAAGTTTCTTATTTTTATCTTCAAATGTACTTGCAAAATCAATTCTTGACCTTAAACCATATTTTCTTATTTTTAACTTCTCATACAAAACCTATGTATTGGAATGTGAATGAGAATTAATCAAGGATTAATCTAAGATTATGACTTTGTTATTAAAATAGTTGCATATTGAATGGAAATATTTACATTTCCTTGGGTAGAAGTAAGTCCAATTTATAAGTGAGTTTGATTGATTGTCCATGAAAGAAAAAGAGGGACATTTATTGAGATTTTTTGTAAATGTATTCTTCTATTTAAACTCATGTGTGCTATGTTTTAATTATTATTTTCATTTTGTGGTTCTTCACTTTTGTTGGAGTATATTCCTTAGGTTTAAGGTGTTGGTGGTTTATACCCGATATGTGGAAGGAAAGAAGATACAAATAAAATGGATGGATAAATGTCAAGGTACGTTTAGCTATTGAGCAGTGTAGGACATCCTTGAAGAAATGTTTCTTTTTTCTTTTTTATCTTCAAATGTACCTGCAAAATCTATTCTTGAGCATGCATAATAGAGTTATTAATGTACATAATAAAAACTAAACATAATGTCACTAAAATTATGAAGTTAATAATTTAAGAGTGTATAACTTGTTTTGACAAATTTAAGAGTGTATTACTAAGGACTACAATTATGTAGTGTAGGACAACCTTAAATAAAGCTTACTTATTCTTATCTTCAAATGTACCTGCAAAATCTATTCTTGAGCATTAATATTAGAGTTATAAATGCACATAATAAAAACTAAACATAATGTCACTAAAACTATGAAGTTAGTAAATTAAGTATATTACTAAAGACAATATTCATGAAAGAAATGAGATCTTGAAAAACATATATTTACCTTTGAAAGACAGAAGCTAAGAAGTGAGCCTCACCTATAAAAAAAGACCAAACATATTGAGAAATAGTTCAAGGCTTCAATCTTTGTTCATATATTTGTAACAACCCGTTTTTCAAAGGCCAGAAAAGGCATTAATTTTTTTTTTTTGTACACATCAGAGTTACGCATAAAAGATTTTAAATGAGCCGGCATCCAAATATACAAAAGAACTCATTACCATAAGGTGCTTCGACAAGCAAAGTGTATTCTTGAATAATTACAATCCAAGTCTAAGTATTCAAATACTTACAACAAAACAAGTTAGAATCCTATGCCTAAACCCAAAAAGCACGGTGTACAACCCACATCGGCGCATAGTCTAACTAGGCTAAAGCTCCAACATCTCACTGGGGCCTGGAACAGCCACCGTCGTCACCACGACCTAACCCATCATCTGGGTGGGATGAGCCCGCAAATGAAAGAAAGGGTCACCACAAAATAAAAGTATGTATATATATAATCGGTGCGAAAGATTGTACACATAACAATAATTCCACAAACACAAGAGAAAGCTCTTAACCACCAAAGCAATTCCCACCAACGGGTTCATATAAGCAATGCACACATAGCCTATAATGCAACCTCTACAATGCGTGGTACTAACCCTAGCTACCACAATGCATGAGTTCCGGAATCGTAGGTTCATCCCCTACTAACAATATCAATGAAAACCCCGTAGCTCTCCCGATCACTACGAACCATTAGAGTGGGCTCTCCCGATCACCACACCCCTACCATAAGTATCAATAGAATCCCGTAGCTCTCCCGATCACTACAAGGATTAGAGTGGGCTCTCCCGATCACCAAACCCCGTAGCTCTCCCGATCACTACGTATCGATCTCAACAAAAATCTCGTAGCTCTCCCGATCACTACGAACCATTAGGGTGGGCTCTCCCGATCACCACACCGGGCACGCAACTACCAAATGCATGAGCATACGCTTCCCCATATATGCTAATGCAATGAATACATACCTCTCTAGCATATGTAAACCAAACATAACAACATACATACATTTCTCTTCATATGTATTCCAAACACCTGTTCATACATATATTCTCATAATCATATGTAAACAGCGCAAGTATTGTAAACACTTTCTCATCACGAGAATACATAACACGTACATGCCAAGCACAAAGCACACCAACACACATCACCGAAAATAACCAAACATGTTATAACTCAGTGAAAAGACAGAAATAAAGTGATGCCCTTACCTCGGCAAGCTTCCGTTTACTAAAACTCGTCCAAACAACACAACGCGCTTCCTAAAACAAGCAGCGTATTATCAATACATTGTTTTCCAACCAATCGTATTGAAACTAAACCCAAAACCCCAAAAACCTAAAGGTTCCTAAGGAAAATCCACTCTTTCGGATACCATACCAAATTCCACCATATTGATCAACCACCATGAGTTATTTGTACTATTTTTAGGACCCAAAACAATAGGCAAAAGTCTTAAATAATTTGAAATGCAAAATGGCCGTTTTCTTGCGTTATAAGTTACGTACTTTCCGAGTACCCGAAAAACCTGTTTCCAATCCCAACCACTTGCATAAATCAATAAAAAGGGATTAGAAAGTTAAAAACCAAGTTTAGAAATCAGAATCCAAAATTTCAACTCCCAGAGCTCGCCCTGGCGAGTTGGTGGCGAGTGAAGGCAGTGAAGACAGGTCTCACTCGCTGTGGAGCTCGCCCTGGCGTGTTCATGACCTGTGACGCTCGCCCCAGCGAGTTACCACTCGCCCGGCGAGTTACACCTGTCATGACAGCAAAAACAGCAACTCACACCACCTTTTTCCAACCAAGCCTAGTTTGATTCTATTAGTTCCCAACACCTTTTCAAGGCACAAAAGCAAACCCTTTTCATAAGAAAGCAATACATCTCCGAAAGCATGTTGGTTGCTTCGAGTGCAAGTTATTTGATTTTCATTTTCCAAAATCAAAACCAAACTCAAGCACAAGTTTTATTACGGGCCTCAACCGACCGGTAATCATTTTCAAACATGTTTTCTAGGCAAAAGCAACGCCACATAACACAAGGGTTTTAAACCACTTGGACCCCAAAAACACCACACAAAACACTTAGGAAATATTTTCATAAACCCCAAAATATTTTTCATCGGATTTTCTAAAACAAAACCATACACCACATTTCCCTTTTGCCCAAAGGCTCAAAAGTAACTTCGTTTTCCAAAACCAAACAACATAACCTCATGTAATTGATCAATATAATTTATTTCCAAAACCCTAACTCTCACTCTCATGAGATTCTCACAAACTCATGGGAAAATTGAAATAACAAAGCCTAGCATGCTTACTAAACTCTCATGAACAACTTTCATGAAACAAGAATCATTATGAACCATTCCTAAAATATTCCATCTCATGAACATCAACTAATAAACCATCAAACTCCAAGAGTTTTGCTAGCAAAGAGAAAGGAAGAGGTTCTAGTTACCTTAGAAGAAGAATCTCACAACTCCAAGCTTTCCAACAAGCTTAAGATCAAGTGCTTTGGTGAAGGAATGGAAATTTTGTGAAGTTTAAGAAAGTAATGGAGTTCCACGGCAAAGAGAGAAAGAAGAGGAGGAATTTGTGATTTTACTTAAGTCCACAAAGCAACAAACCTCCTTACTATTTAAAAGGGTCTTGGTCACCTATCCACCCTTGGATCAAAATCAAAAGTCCAAGCTTAAACCCTAGCCATTGGATCAAATTGCTTTATGATTAATCACAAGATTTTATCAAAACTTCCATAACAAGTCACGTACTCAGCTCTCGCGCGTCGCGATGAACGTAAATCACAACAACATAAAACCTACGGAAAGAACGTCCAACGTTAAACATTTCCAAAACTTATCGTCGAATCTTTTTCCGCGACTGTAATTTTCTTCCATACCTCAGAAAATTATTCTCAGAACATAACCTCACTCCCGCAGATATATAAAACTCCCATCCGAAACCTCACTTAAAACAGACGCAGTAAGATTTTACGTCAGCGGGTAAAATCCTACTCGTTTTTCCAAAAACAAGAATAATTCAAATCTCGTTATTCTGAATCCACATCAACCTTCTTATTCGCAAAAGAGGATTACAAGACCAAAGTCTGTGCCTTTACAGCGCACGAGCACAAAACAGGCTCAATTACAGCAAAAATCCTATAATCGCGACAATACTCATGAAAACGCTTCACCAAAAACCCTAAAAACTTAGCCGACACTAAAGTTCCTTTGGAAAACTGTACAGTGAAATCTTGGGTCTTACAATATTCATGCTTTACTAAAAAATTAATTGTGAATGAGATCTAACCAAATGCGTTTTCTATTTTCAGGCTCAAGAAATCAAAGGAAAATAAAGAAGATTGGTTGTCCATTGTTGAAGCATAGAGAATGCATAAAAATGAAAGAAAATAACAATTTTTAGTGTTTAGATGCATATGTGGTCCGTTTAGTTTTGTAACATTTCTTGGCAATTCTTTTGGTATTTATAGATAAATCATTTGAAGAGAGATAAATAAATAATAATTTCTAAGGCTTGGGTGTCAAGTTTGTAATATTATAATTAATAATCTAATTTCAAAATGACAAAAGTTGAAACGGGCAATATACATGCAATAAGGTGTTATCTGGAAAAGGTTTATTTACTAAATTGATGTGTATGTTTGATTTCACTTCTGGAGCAGCCAGAATTGATTCTGGACGTGTAGAATTGATTCTGACTTGTTTGGTTTCTCAAAAGTAGAATTGATTCTACTTGAAGCTAGAAATCGTAGCTTCTGATTCAAGAATTGATTTTTACACTCAAAATTTTTGTTCAACTCACTTTTACATGAATATATCCAAACATAAACCACTTTAACTTAAAATCAATTTTGGCCAGAATCAATTTTACATAATCAATTCTGTCAAAATCAATTCTCGTCACCGCAGAACCAAACATACACTAAGAGGACCAAATGCAATGAACAAACTGATCCCTAACCTATAGCTAACAATAATCTACTTACAATATATTAAAAGAAACTTATGTTAAAAAACCAAATTTGTCCTTGACACTTTTAACGATGTTCCAAGTTTTATGTTTTTAAATGTAATTTTAATTTTAATAAGATAACTATAAAAAATCAATTTACCATAAAAATAACATTGAAAACTACATCTCTAAACTAATACAAAAATTCCAAAATAAAAATAGGAAAAAAATAGATAAGTATGAAATAAATCAAATTGAACAAAAACAGGCATAAACATAAAAATAAACTACGTACAAAAAAAAAAAACAAAAATAGATAAGAATGAAATAAATAAAATTGAACAAAAAAAGGCATAAACATAAAAATGAAATATGTAAAAAAAATAAAAAAAACATAGATAAGCATGAAATAATCTACTTACAATATATTGAAAGAAACTACTATTTAGTTCTAAACTAATAAAAGAAATACAAAAAAAAATTGAAAAGAAAGATAAGCATAAAAGAAATCTTCTCATAAAAATAGCATCAGAAACCAAATCTCTAAAAAAAAAAATAGAAAAAAAAAAAGAAGATAAGCATTAAATAAATCTTCCCATAAAAATTTAATTAAAATAAATTTACACATAAAAATATGAACAAAAATCACTATAAAAAATACGCTTCAAAAATAGTAACTTTTTATTAATGAAAAAATAGTAACTGAATCTAACATATAAAAACGTATATATAAAAAATAAAAATAGAATAAGCTAATTAATAAAAGAAGATACTTATTTATGAGCTTAAAAATAAAAGAACAGAAAAATAGAAACAAAAAACAATTGGCATGTTTGGTTTGACTTATTTATGAGTTTATGCGAAATAATTTATCTAAATAAATAAGTTTTTATGTATTATTATAAGTTTTTTAATGTAGTTCATGAAAACAATTTATAAAGATATTACTTTTGTCTTCTTCAAAAAAGATATAATTTTTGTTAGTGAAAACTTATGAATTAACATGCGTAAAAAAAACTTATGAATTAACATAAAAGTTTATTTATAAATTATAACCATAAACTAATTTCATAAGCTTAAAAATAAGCCAAATTCAAACACTTCCAATATATTAAAAGGTATTACTACTAAAAATTGTAATTTGTCCTCACCAATTCTTAAAAATATTTCAAATCTTCTATTTCGTAAAAAAAATTATACTTTTTAGTTTAATATATTTTTATATTAAATTATACTCTATTTTTATTATAAAAATATCTACTAAATTTTTGTCTACTCTTATATAAAAAATACAGAAGAAGTGCATTATTGATGAATATATATTATAATAATTACGGGGTAAATATTTGTCATTATACTTAAAACATTACGGGACAAGTGTTGATCAATAATTGTCAAAAAAAGAAAGTGTTGATCACTAATATATAAACAATCATACACGGGACAATTATTCTAATAATTTTTTTTAATCATACACGACACAATTGTTTTAATAAAAAGAAATTAATCATACACGGGACAATTGCTTTAATAAAAAAAATAATCATACACGGGACAATTGGTTTAATAAAAAAAATTAATCATACACGGGACAATTGCTTTAATTAAAACAATTAATCATATACGAGACAATTGCTTTAATAAAAAAAATTTAATCATACACGCAATTACTTTAATAAAAATAAATTATTCATACATGGGAAAATTGCTTTAATAAAAAAAAATTAATCATACACGGGACAATTGCTTTAATAAAATAAATAAATCATATACGGGACAATTGTTTTAATAAAAAAAGAAATTGAATAGGAAATATTTTTTATTATTAATTATAATTTATTACACAAAAATCATACACGGGACAATTACTTTAATAAAAGATGACTTAATTTAATATATTTTACAAAAAATAACAGAATGGCGTCACTTATATTTTAACAATAATTTATAAATAAAAGTCAATAGACCCGTGCGAATGCACGGGTCTCAAAACTAGTAAATAAATTGAAATCCAATACATAACACAATAAAAAAATAAAGAAGGCAACTAAATATAAAAAACTACCACCAATAGAGATGAGGTGGCACCTTCATTGCAATCTACCGTGGCAAAAAAGCGTTTGGGATTTGTCAAGTATATAGATATAGATTTTATCTTGTGTTTTTTTTATATTTATTATTGATGAGAATTTATTCTTCTATTGTTTAAAAAAAACTTATTTGTAAAAGCTCATATCCATTGATTTTTATTTTTTTTATATTTAAGATTGATATTAATATATTATACTAAAGTATCAAATTTATTTAGAATTAAATATTTAGAAAATATTTTTAAAAAGTTTTTTTGATAAAAAAATTATTTTTTAAATACAAGTGACGTCATTGTGTTCTTTCTTGTAAAATTTATTGAATTAATTTTTTTTATTAAAGCAATTGTCCCATTCATGATTTTTGTGTAATAAATTATAATTAATATTAATAAATATTTATTATTCAATTCCTTTTTTTATTAAAGTAATCGTCTCGTCTATGATTAATTTTTTTTATTAAAGCAATTGTCCCGTGTTAATTCGTAAGTTTTTTCTTTATGCATGTTAATTCATAAATTTTCACTTACAAAAATTATATCTTTATAACTTATTTTCATAAACTACTTTATAAAACTTATAATAAGTCAATCCAAACAGACACACTATGTTTTTGTTTCTATTTTAATGTTCTTTTATTTTTAAGTTACTATTTTTTCATTCAAAAAAAGGTTAGTACTATTTTTATGCGTATCTTTTATATTTATTTTTGTTCCTATTTTTATGCGTAAATTTTTTTAATTAATTTTTTTTGTTAAATATATTGGATTAATATCTTTTTTTAGAGGTAGTTTCAGATGCTATTTTTAAGGGAAGATTTATCTTTTATGCTTATCTTTTTTTTATTCTTCCTATTTTTGTTTTGTATCTTTTTTTTTAGTTTAGTGTTAAAATTATATTTAAGGGCATAAACTCTGAAATATTATTAAACTTGATTGGACAAATTTGGTATTTTAGTAGTAGTTTCTTTCAATATATTGTAAGTAGATATTATTTTGTATGATTAGATTATAAATATGATTATTTGCTTCAAGCAGTTAATCTTATTCGTAGTGGGGTCTCTCCTCATCACCGGTTTGCTAATGAAGTTTTCAGTATTCGTCAGCTTCTAACTCGTGACTGGAAGGTGGTTCTTTCTTATTATACCCTTCGGGAAGGCAATTCTTGCGCGGATGTATTAGCAAAAATGGGCGATGTTGCGAATGCTCCTTTGGTGATAACTTCCACGCCTCCAAGAACCTTGGCTTGACCACTATTTAAAGATGCTAGTGGAGTAATTTTTACCAGGGAGTAATCTCTGAAGATGTGAAAAACACAAGAAGGGGGGGGTTGAATTGTGTTTTAGGTAGTTTTAAAAACTTCTTCTAAGTTTCTCAACTTATCAGAATATGCAGCGGAAAATAACACAATCAACACAAATGCAAGGTAGAGAGAGATATAGACACAGAGATTTTTATACTGATTCCCCTCACAATCCGAGAGTACTTCAGTCCCCTTGCACTTCCAAGGGAGTTCACTATAATCACTAAAGATTACAAGTTGCTCAAGCACACAGCAAGAGATTTCCAATGCTCAAGTAAATCCTTACAAGAGACTTCTTATGCTCAAGCACAAAAGCAAGAGACTTCTTACAGATTATACAAAGTAATAACAAAGTGTATGAACACTTGATACAAATATCAATGTTCAAAGAAAAACAAATACAACTCTTAACAAGACTAACTTAGAATCCTAACAAAAGAATACTAAGGTTCAACAACTGAGATGATCAGAAGCTGAAGCTAAAGTCTTGGATTTTCAAATTAGTTCAAGTTGTATTTCAAGTGTTTTTTGTGCTTTAGATGATTTTTGACAGAGTAACAGCTCTTGTTTTTCCAATAGTTTCAGTTGCACAAAAACTTCAATTCATCCTCCTATTTATAGGCAGTAGTGGAGCGTATGAATTTGATACCGTTGCAGTGAGAATAGCTAGCTGGAGATCGTACAATCTTCCTTCGCATGGTATTTTAACCAAATCAGGTAACGTTTGCAAAATAACATTCTTGAGAGGGAAGATTCGTCCATATCGGGTAATAATAGTACCAACGTCATTTTCGTTGATGATAAGGTTGTTGTACGAAGATGATTCTCCAATTTGAACTTGTCAGAAGATGATGAATTCCAATCATAAGGAGCAGAGAATGTTCTTCTGACAAAACGGCTATGACTGCACTTATCAAAATCTTGTGTCTTCAACACAGCTTCTGAATGGAGAGCTTCTGACACGCCTTGTGACTTGTAGCTTCTGATAGCCGCATCTTCTTGTGCTTGTCATCAGAACTTGCTAGAGTCATCTTCTTATATATATCATTTTAGAATGCGTTTCAGAGATTCTCAAGTAGTCATTAGTGTATATGAAATTTTAACATATATACTTGCACACTTAGAGTAAATTATCAGTGTACCCTATTGTATATTAATATTATTGTTATCATCAAAACACGATTAGGTCATGTAAGACCCACTTTTGTTCCAACAATCTCCCTTGGTGCTTTTCTTTTTTTCCTTTTCTGTTTGTCTCTTGAACATAGTCTAGTTGGTAAGGACAATATATTATATATGCAGAGTTCGGGGTACGAAATCAGATTTTTCAATTTATTCATCTCAAGGGTTGAATTTCTACCACTAAGCTATTTGACAGGAAAAAAACATTGTAATTGTTTTGTGAAAGAATATTTTTAGGTTAGTTACATGAAAGACTATTTTTTATGTTATTAATATTATTTATTATAATTTAAATAAGGTTAAACTACATATATTTTACTCTTCATCTTAAAGGTAAAATTTCTAAACACTAAACTGCTTTTAAAAAAACTGGTAGAGATAGTTAGTTGCTCTAGTTACTGGTTAGTTAGTTTAGTTAGTTAACCTATAAATAAGTTTTATACTAGTCATTTGTACCTAACTTTTTTATTTTGAGAATAAATATAGGCCTCCCAAATTCTAATATAGTATTAGAGCAACTAACTATATCTATGATAAAAAGAAAGAAAAAGTTCTTGTTAATTTGTAAAATATGGATTGGTGCCAAATGCCAATAAGTTGCGAAATGCTATTTATGATTTCACCTCAAGATATCACGCTTATGGAAGAAAAAGTTGACAAAGATGAAATATGGTCATGGTCAAATGTTGAGCAATTCAACCAAAGACTCGAGATGTATATATTTTGAATTTATGAATTTAGATAATTTTGACGGAAAATTTAGATCAATCATATTCAGAAAGTCAATAGAAAATTGTTGTTGTATGCTAGCTCTCGACAATTACAATTTTGTAACATTTCCCTACTATTTCTTGGTGCTACTTTCCCCGATTGTTTGAACATGGAATTTGTTTGACCCATCTGATCAAGAGGTGAAAAGTGAAAAAGAGTTGTCAGTCTTATGCATATAAATAAAGAAATTGAGGAAAAATTAATTAATTTTTTTTTTTATCAAATAGTCTATTAATTAAAAATTTTATTTTGAAGATAGATAAGTGAGATGATCAAAGTTTAAATTTCGACTCTCTACATATATAATACATGTCCCTGTCAACTAAATTAATTATACTATTTTGTTCAACTTTAGAGAAAATTACTATGAAGATGATAGTTGTTTCACTATAAATATATGTTAACATTATATCTTATTTAATTAATGTGAGGTTTTTAATACACATTTTATCACACACAAAATTAGACATCTAAAGTATGGCTCAAATGTTTTTTATTTTTTTATATACGTGAAATAATTCAATTGTTCTAAATTCTAATAGTAAATAGTTCAACGAATTTTAAATAGAATCTAATACATTTTATGATTTGTATATAGTTCAATATTGCAAAATTGACTTAGATAATAAGAATAATCAACATTTAATAAACATATTCTAAATAATATCTCTTTCAAGATAAGGCTCTTAACACTAGAACACTACAGTAATTTTTTTTATATTAATCTTTTGGTTTTTAGGAGAAATGAAATTAATAATTTGAAGCTTAGCAGCAAAATGAGTAAAATCTGTAAGACCAAGATTTCACTGTACAGTTTTTCTAAGGAACTCTAGTGTCGGCTATGAGTTTTAGAGTTTTTGGTGAGGCGGTTTTGTGAAGATCGTCACATTAATGAGATTTTTGCTGAAACGGAGCCTGTTTTGTGCTCGTGCGCTGGAAAGGCACAGACTTTCGGGTCGTGATCCTCTTTTAAGTATGAGGAGATTTCTGTGGTCTTAGAATAACGAGTTTTGGATTATTCTTGTTTTTGGAAAAACGAGTAGGATTTTACCCGTCGTTGTAAAATCTTATTGCGTCTGTTTTGAGTGAGGTTTCGGATGGAAGTTTTATATATCTGCGCGAGTTAGGATATATTCTGAGACTAATTTTCTGAGGTACGGAAGAAAATTACAGTCGCGGAAAAAGATTAGGCGATAAGTTTTGGAATGGAAAAACGTTAGACGTTCTTTCCGTAGGTATTACGTTTTTGTGGTTTACGTTCGTCGCGATGCGCGAGAACTGAGCGTGCGTTTAGTTGTAAGAGGTTGTGAGATATATCTTGGGAGGATAGACTCGGATTGATCCAAGGGCTAGGGACTAGTCTTGGAAGCTTTATCCTATTTGATCCAATGGCCACAATGCCTCATGACCATTATTTAGTAGACTTTTGGGAGTCACTTTGTGGACTTAGAGAAATCACAAATTCATTTCACTCTTCTTCTCTTTGGCCGTGGCTTTCTTTTCCACCTTTCCATCTTGAGAAAACTTTGCAATTCTTCACCAAAAGCTTGGATTTTTGGCTTGTTGGATCATAGAGATTGAAAGGAATTCATCTCCACTTGAGGTAGTAAACCTTCTCCTTTCTTTGTTGGTTTAAAACATCTTAGTTAGGATTTTTATGATTATTGTTCTTGGGAGAAATTTCATAAGAATTGGTTGTGAATGGTTTTTGTTCCATGAAAGTTGTTCATGAGGGTTTAGTAAGCATGTGTAGGCTTTGTTGTTTTGTTTTCCATGAGTTGGTGAGAATCTCATGAGAAAAGTTAGGGTTTTGAGTTGGTTATGTATTGATCAATTACATGAGGTTATGTTGTAAGGTTTTGAAAAGAAAAGTTGTCTTTGAACCTTTGGGCGAAAGGGAAATGCGTTGTATGGTTTTGTTTTAGAAAAATCCGATGAAAAATATTTGGTGGTTTATGAAAATATTCCTAAGTGTTTTGTGTAGTGTTTTTGAGGTCCAAGAGGTTCAAAACTCTTGTGACATGTGGTGTCGCTTTTTACTTTGAAAACATGTTTGAAAATGATTACCGGACGGTTGAGGCCCGTAATAAAACTTGTGCTTGGATTTGGTTTTGATTTTTGGAAATAAAAATCAAATAACTTGCACACGAAGCAACCAACAAGCTTTCGGAAAATGAATTGCTTGCTTATGAAAATGGTTTGCTTTTATGCTTTGAAAAAGTGTAGGGAACTAATAGAATCAAACTAGGCTTGGGTGGAAAAAGGTGGTGTGAGTTGCTGTCTTTTGCTGTCATGACAGTTGAAACTCGCTGAGCGAGTTGTTACCCGCCAGGGCGAGTGTCACAGGTCATGACAACACGCCAGGGCGAGCTCCAGAGCGAGTAAGACCAGTACTCTCTGTCTTCACTCGCCACCAACTCGCCAGGGCGAGCTCTGGGAGTTGAAATTTTGGAATATGATTTCTAAACTTGGTTTTTAGATTTCTAATCCCTTTTTAATAATTTATGGAAGTGTCGGGGATTGGAAACGAGTTTTTCGGGTACTCGGAAAGTACGTAACTTATAACGCAAGAAAACGGCCATTTTGTATTTCAAATTATTTAAGACTTTGGCCTATTGTTTTGGGTCCTAAAAATAGTACAGATAACTCATGGTGGTCGATCAATACGATAGGTTTTGGTATGGTATCCGAAAGAGTGGATTTTCCTTAGAAACCTTTAGGTTTTTGGGGTATTGGTGTAGTTTCAATACTATTGGTTAGAGAACAATGTATTGATTGTTGCGCTGCTTGTTTTAGGAAGCGCGTTGTGTTGTTTGAGCGTGTGTCGTTGACGGAAGCTTGCCGAGGTAAGGGCATCACTTTATTTCTGTCTTTTCACTGGTTAATAACATGCTTGGTTATTTTCTGTGATGTGCTGTGTTGTGATTGGCATGTATGTATTATGTATTCTCGTGATGAGAAAGTGTTTATAATACGTGCGTTGTTTTACATATGATTGGAGATGTATGTATGAACATGTGGGTGAATACATATGATTGGAAATGTATGTATGTTTGTTGTGGTTTGTTACATATGATTGGATATGTATGTATTTTGTTGAGATGGTTTACATATGCTAGGGAGGTATGTATTTGTTGCATTAGTATACATGGGGAATCGTATGCTCATGCATTGTTAGTGCGTAGTTGCGGGAGTGGACTACGAGGTGTGATTGCGGGAGTGGATCCACCTAAATCTTGTGTGATTTAGTTGAGTTCGATACATGGTTGCGGGAGTGGACCATGGGGTGTGATTGCGGGAGTGGATCCACCTTAATCCCTTGTGATATTGTTGAGTTTGATACATGGTTGCGGGAGTGGACCATGGGGTGTGATTGCGGGAGTGGATCCACCTTAACCTTGTGTTTTCGTTGGTGTTTTAGTAGGGGATGGACCTACGTTTCCGGAACTCATGCATTGTGGTAGCTAGGGTTAGTACCACGCATTGTAGAGGTTGCATTATAGGCTATGTGTGCATTGCTTATATGAACCCGTTGGTGGGAATTGCTTGTTGGTTAAGAGCTTTCTCTTGTGCTTTGTGGAATTATTGTTATGTGTACAATCTTTCGCACCGGTTATATATATACATACTATATATTTTGTGGTGACCCTTGCTTTCATTTGCGGGCTCATCCCACCCAGGTGATGGGTTAGGTCGTGGTGACGACGGTGGCAGTTCTAGGCTATAGCGAGCACGTGGTGAAGCTTAGTATAGTTAGACTATGCGCCGGTGTGTTTTGTGCACCGTGCTTTTTGGTTAGCATAGGGTTGTCTAACTTGTTTTGTTGTAAGTATTTGATTACTTAGACTTGGATTGTAATTATTCAGGAATACACTTTGCTTGTCGAAGCACCTTTTGGTAATGAGTTCTTTGTATATTTGAATGCCGGCTCATTGAAAAATATTCTATGCGCACTCTGAGTGTTAGTTGAAAAAAGGAAAAAAAATTTATAGTGCCGTTTTGGCCTTTGAAAAACGGGCTGTTACCATTGGTATCAGAGCACGGCTTTAAATCTTCAAAGGGAAAGTGTATACTTGAGTCGTTAGTTCAGAGTCGGTTAGAACGTAACTTGTGTTGAGTTAGTTCTAGTGTTTGTTCTGTGTCGGGTTATGGGTTAGTAATCCGTGGAGTGAGATGTTCTGTTAGGATTCAGAATATTTGGTTAAGGATCTAACCAAGAGGAATTGGTATGTGCAGGAAGAAAGAATGCCTCCGAGAAGGGCACCTGCAGCCCTTAGGGCAGATGACAACGAGATGTATCAGATGGCTCATGCCATGAATACGATGGCAGTTGATGTGACTGCTCAGACCCATGCGAAGGCGCAGAGGGATGTAGAGAAGCGTGAGAGGGAGATCATTGCTGCTGGATCTAGACTTCTCACCAGTTTCAACCATCAGGCTCCTCCTAAGTTTAGTGGGGAGGGAGGTCCTGATACCGCGGATTTGTGGCTCCAGTCGATTGAGAGGATCTTTGGGGCGATCCATTGTCCGGAAGGAGAAAAGGTAACCTTGGCTACCTATCAGTTGCAGGGTAGTTCTGAATACTGGTGGGGAAACACCAGGCTCATTATGGGGGCCGCCTATGAGGAAATAAATTGGGAGAACTTCAAGAGGAGGTTTTTAGCCAAGTACTTCCCCGAGACTGCTAGGGAGAGGTATGGGGAGGAATTCCTTCAGTTGCGTCAGGGGGGCATGAATGTTGAGGCTTATGCCAAGAAATTTGAATCACTATCCCGTTACTTCCGCTTCTTTAGGGATGGGATAGATGAGGCCTATATGTGTCGTCGCTTCCAAGATGGTTTGAGGTATGAACTGCAAGATGCAGTGGTGCCGTTGGGTATTCGTCAGTTTCAAGTCTTGGTAGAGAAGTGCCAAGAGGTTGAGGATATGAGAAACAAGCGGGTGAACCGCCGAGGAAGTTTTAGTGCTGGAGGACCTAGTAATTCAAGTGGTCAGACTCAGAGTTCGAGTCAGAATCAGAGGAGGCAGGGGAATAAGCCTTATAACCGTCCCCAAGATAATCAAGGACCAACTCGCTCCGAGAATCATGGGACTCGAGGGAGTCGGGATGGAGAGAAACAGACTTGTTACCGATGTGGTCAAGAGGGCCATTATGCAGTTGAGTGTGGAAATAGGGGACCAGGAGCTGGTTGTTTCAACTGTCAAAAGCCGGGTCATTTTGTGAGAGATTGCAAAGCCCCAAAAGCCGGGTCGTCGGCGAATGCGGCATGAGGATTGCCAGATTGCAGGTAACACTTTACTGCATTGTTTGTTGTTGTTTGGGGGCAACCCACTTTTGCGTGTCTTAGTGTGGGCTTTTGTTTGATTTGTTACTGTGGTTGTTTTGGAATGTTTCTACCTTGTGGAGGACTTAGTAGTAGTTATAACATGTTTGCACTGTTAGTGGCAATTTGAGATTTCGCGTTTTGCGTGTAAAGGGTCGGTGGACCTAGTGTCGTTAGATAATGATTGTGCGAATGGTGGATACCTTAAGGGTTAGGGTAAGCGTGTGAGATCCAGTAGATCGACGAGAAGGACCCAATCGGAGGTTGTAGAGTTATGACGCCGATGAGTTAGTCGTAGAGGAATGTTAGTCATGGAGGGACGTGTTAACGATACGTGTGGCTAGTGGTGTTTCTAGCCGAACTCGTAGCAAAGGTATTCCATTGTTGGGTTGTTTTTCACTTGATGGTTCACCTTCCATAAGTGATGAAGATTAAAGGGTTTGAGATCTGTTTCTGATTCTAGGAAAGTGAGGGAATTTGAATATTGTCACCACGGAAGGTGGGGCAATCGTTATGTGAGGAGGTACCTTAAGATTTATTCTTGAAGGTAGGTATCTCGGCGAGAGTGATGATGTCGGGATGATTAAGAATGGTCAGGGTGACCAACTCTTTTGAGTAAGAGAGGATGTTATTGTAAGAGAAAAAGGAACTCAGGAGAGTTCAGGAATAGAATGGAATTACGATGTGAAGAGGATGTGCGCCGACGATGGTAGTCGACGAGGTTAAGCGTTTTGTTTAAGGCACGCGAGATTTATCTAAGTGACGTTTGGAAGTAATAGGAACGCATAAGAAGCCGATTCTGGGAATTGGGGACTTGGATAAAAAGGAGTCCAAGAGAAGTAGATGGTATAGTTTGGCAAGTGCCAAGACTATGAGGAGTGTAATCACCAACTGAAGATTTGGATTGTCTTATGTAAGTCGTGTTTGGAATGAGACTCGTGGGTGAGCATGCGGTTTCGGCGTATTCACTGAGTTGCGGACTTATGGATATTGGTAGAGCGGAAAATTCTTCTATAGAGAAGACGACTTGTTCGGAATGTAATGGCTTTGGTGGTACATGCCGTGGTGGCAGGGTATTACTGTTGAATGATGTTCAACGGAGGTTTCATGAGTGGAATCATGAGAGCTTGAGCGACGTTCTTTGAGTGTTGTGTCTTGCGATTTCGACGTGTATTTGTAAGAGTTTGAGGGAAACGTGTGGGACCATTGTGCCTCGGAGGACCTTGAGCACAAGTGGAATGAAGTATCACTTAAGTTGGGTAAAGATGGTCTAAACCACCATCATGATTGTCGACTATCTATTGACAAATTGAGGAATTGATCATCCTTAATCCCTTGTTGATAATAGACGGAGTCGTGTTGACTGGAAATGACTAGTTTTGCCGGCTTTGCTGGTGCGCAGAAAGTTTCGGTGTTTCTTTTTGGAGGGTAGCCACTCACAACTTCATGTGGAACTAATGGAGTGGGCTATGTCGCAGAGGCGAAAGAGGTGACTTTGGAAAAATTTTGTGTGAACCTTTGGACTTTTGAGGAACTCGAGGTTGAAAACCTTGGTTGTGCGGTAAAATTTTGAGTGGTGAACTCGTTGAGAGTTGCGGTTGGCGCCCGGTAGTGCCAGTGTGTTGGTGAGAGTATCTGTGTGACTTCACCCGGTGTTAGAATCTGTGTGGCTACACCTAATCCGATGGATTTTTGTTGTGAAGGTGATGGTAATAACTAGTTGAGTTGTTCCTCTTACCTTTAGTTTCGAGGACGAAACTTCTTTTTGGAGGGTAGTAATGTAAGACCAAGATTTCACTGTACAGTTTTTCTAAGGAACTCTAGTGTCGGCTATGAGTTTTAGAGTTTTTGGTGAGGCGGTTTTGTGAAGATCGTCACATTAATGAGATTTTTGCTGAAACGGAGCCTGTTTTGTGCTCGTGCGCTGGAAAGGCACAGACTTTCGGGTCGTGATCCTCTTTTAAGTATGAGGAGATTTCTGTGGTCTTAGAATAACGAGTTTTGGATTATTCTTGTTTTTGGAAAAATGAGTAGGATTTTACCCGTCGTTGTAAAATCTTATTGCGTCTGTTTTGAGTGAGGTTTCGGATGGAAGTTTTATATATCTGCGCGAGTTAGGATATATTCTGAGACTAATTTTCTGAGGTACGGAAGAAAATTACAGTCGCGGAAAAAGATTAGGCGATAAGTTTTGGAATGGAAAAACGTTAGACGTTCTTTCCGTAGGTATTACGTTTTTGTGGTTTACGTTCGTCGCGATGCGCGAGAACTGAGCGTGCGTTTAGTTGTAAGAGGTTGTGAGATATATCTTGGGAGGATAGACTCGGATTGATCCAAGGGCTAGGGACTAGTCTTGGAAGCTTTATCCTATTTGATCCAATGGCCACAATGCCTCATGACCATTATTTAGTAGACTTTTGGGAGTCACTTTGTGGACTTAGAGAAATCACAAATTCATTTCACTCTTCTTCTCTTTGGCCGTGGCTTTCTTTTCCACCTTTCCATCTTGAGAAAACTTTGCAATTCTTCACCAAAAGCTTGGATTTTTGGCTTGTTGGATCATAGAGATTGAAAGGAATTCATCTCCACTTGAGGTAGTAAACCTTCTCCTTTCTTTGTTGGTTTAAAACATCTTAGTTAGGATTTTTATGATTATTGTTCTTGGGAGAAATTTCATAAGAATTGGTTGTGAATGGTTTTTGTTCCATGAAAGTTGTTCATGAGGGTTTAGTAAGCATGTGTAGGCTTTGTTGTTTTGTTTTCCATGAGTTGGTGAGAATCTCATGAGAAAAGTTAGGGTTTTGAGTTGGTTATGTATTGATCAATTACATGAGGTTATGTTGTAAGGTTTTGAAAAGAAAAGTTGTCTTTGAACCTTTGGGCGAAAGGGAAATGCGTTGTATGGTTTTGTTTTAGAAAAATCCGATGAAAAATATTTGGTGGTTTATGAAAATATTCCTAAGTGTTTTGTGTAGTGTTTTTGAGGTCCAAGAGGTTCAAAACTCTTGTGACATGTGGTGTCGCTTTTTACTTTGAAAACATGTTTGAAAATGATTACCGGACGGTTGAGGCCCGTAATAAAACTTGTGCTTGGATTTGGTTTTGATTTTTGGAAATAAAAATCAAATAACTTGCACACGAAGCAACCAACAAGCTTTCGGAAAATGAATTGCTTGCTTATGAAAATGGTTTGCTTTTATGCTTTGAAAAAGTGTAGGGAACTAATAGAATCAAACTAGGCTTGGGTGGAAAAAGGTGGTGTGAGTTGCTGTCTTTTGCTGTCATGACAGTTGAAACTCGCTGAGCGAGTTGTTACCCGCCAGGGCGAGTGTCACAGGTCATGACAACACGCCAGGGCGAGCTCCAGAGCGAGTAAGACCAGTACTCTCTGTCTTCACTCGCCACCAACTCGCCAGGGCGAGCTCTGGGAGTTGAAATTTTGGAATATGATTTCTAAACTTGGTTTTTAGATTTCTAATCCCTTTTTAATAATTTATGGAAGTGTCGGGGATTGGAAACGAGTTTTTCGGGTACTCGGAAAGTACGTAACTTATAACGCAAGAAAACGGCCATTTTGTATTTCAAATTATTTAAGACTTTGGCCTATTGTTTTGGGTCCTAAAAATAGTACAGATAACTCATGGTGGTCGATCAATACGATAGGTTTTGGTATGGTATCCGAAAGAGTGGATTTTCCTTAGAAACCTTTAGGTTTTTGGGGTATTGGTGTAGTTTCAATACTATTGGTTAGAGAACAATGTATTGATTGTTGCGCTGCTTGTTTTAGGAAGCGCGTTGTGTTGTTTGAGCGTGTGTCGTTGACGGAAGCTTGCCGAGGTAAGGGCATCACTTTATTTCTGTCTTTTCACTGGTTAATAACATGCTTGGTTATTTTCTGTGATGTGCTGTGTTGTGATTGGCATGTATGTATTATGTATTCTCGTGATGAGAAAGTGTTTATAATACGTGCGTTGTTTTACATATGATTGGAGATGTATGTATGAACATGTGGGTGAATACATATGATTGGAAATGTATGTATGTTTGTTGTGGTTTGTTACATATGATTGGATATGTATGTATTTTGTTGAGATGGTTTACATATGCTAGGGAGGTATGTATTTGTTGCATTAGTATACATGGGGAATCGTATGCTCATGCATTGTTAGTGCGTAGTTGCGGGAGTGGACTACGAGGTGTGATTGCGGGAGTGGATCCACCTAAATCTTGTGTGATTTAGTTGAGTTCGATACATGGTTGCGGGAGTGGACCATGGGGTGTGATTGCGGGAGTGGATCCACCTTAATCCCTTGTGATATTGTTGAGTTTGATACATGGTTGCGGGAGTGGACCATGGGGTGTGATTGCGGGAGTGGATCCACCTTAACCTTGTGTTTTCGTTGGTGTTTTAGTAGGGGATGGACCTACGTTTCCGGAACTCATGCATTGTGGTAGCTAGGGTTAGTACCACGCATTGTAGAGGTTGCATTATAGGCTATGTGTGCATTGCTTATATGAACCCGTTGGTGGGAATTGCTTGTTGGTTAAGAGCTTTCTCTTGTGCTTTGTGGAATTATTGTTATGTGTACAATCTTTCGCACCGGTTATATATATACATACTATATATTTTGTGGTGACCCTTGCTTTCATTTGCGGGCTCATCCCACCCAGGTGATGGGTTAGGTCGTGGTGACGACGGTGGCAGTTCTAGGCTATAGCGAGCACGTGGTGAAGCTTAGTATAGTTAGACTATGCGCCGGTGTGTTTTGTGCACCGTGCTTTTTGGTTAGCATAGGGTTGTCTAACTTGTTTTGTTGTAAGTATTTGATTACTTAGACTTGGATTGTAATTATTCAGGAATACACTTTGCTTGTCGAAGCACCTTTTGGTAATGAGTTCTTTGTATATTTGAATGCCGGCTCATTGAAAAATATTCTATGCGCACTCTGAGTGTTAGTTGAAAAAAGGAAAAAAAATTTATAGTGCCGTTTTGGCCTTTGAAAAACGGGCTGTTACAAAATCTGACCAAAAAAATATTCTATCTAAAAATTGAACACGAATTCTTTCAAATAATTTCTGCTTTGATGAAATGTATTGACAACTTGAACTTAATTTATTTTTAGTTTAGAGAAAGCTTAAAAACTACTTCCTCCGTTCTAAAATGTAAGTCACTTTGAAAAAAAAAATTGTACCAAATTATATGTCACTTTACATTACCAATGAAGCATTTAATGATCTTTTTCCTATTATACCCTTAACTATTTTGTTCTCTTTCTTTTTTCCATTCTTTAGTTTATCTTTTTCATACCATTAATGAGGAACAATTTTGTAAACTAACTCATAATTTTTCTTTTCCATACAACAATGATAATTTTTTTTAATTTATGTAAAATGGTCAAAATGACTTACATTTTAGAACGGAATACTTTCCAATCCGATAAATTTGTGTGGAATGGATGACTAATTTTTTAGTATTAGATCAGCAAAAAAAACAATCATAGACATTAAACATATAGTCAGATACTGATCACTTGACATCATTTATGGAACACATTTTGGAGCTGTATTTATTTAGCAAAAAAAGAAATAAACGTGCGAGTAAAAAATTACTCCAAATAAAATTGTAATCATGAACATAATTAAATGGAAAGGACCAATAATACACACAGACACAAACAGTGCAAAACACACAAACAAAACATACATTCATCTAACGAGATTGGTCAACATTATTCGGAAGTTTCCATTACAATTACATTAAGTTGGTCCACGTCGTACACCGTCTCTGACCAAACAACAAAGATTAATATTACAGTGGACCCTATTATAACTGACTTTATCACAAGCTTACCTTAATTACACGACACCTTCCTTAATCAACTGTCCTAAACACAACACACCTTTTATATCATCTCTTTCATTTCATTTATAAACTCTCACACCCTTCATTCACCGATTCAAACTAATTCTCCGAATCAATCAAAGAGAGTTCACTTAAATACTCTCTCAACTATTTCACAATGAAAATTTATCAAAATGACAGAACTACCCCTCTCTGCTTTCTCTTCATCTTCATCCTTTTCTCCGGCCTCGTCCCGTTCACCGGAGCACAGTCCGTCAACGACAACACAAACGACAACTATTACAACCGTGTAAGTCCTTCCATGGCAATAATAATAGTTATTCTCATCGCTGCTCTTTTTCTGATGGGATTCTTCTCGCTCTACATTCGTCGTTGTGCCGATTCACCTTCCAACAGTATCCGAAACATGGCAGGTATACCTGGAAGGTCACGACGCGCGGCGCGTGGTCTTGACGCTTCGATACTCGAGACTTTTCCGATATTTGAATACTCGGTGGTGAAGATTCATAAAATCGGAAAAGGTGCGTTGGAATGTGCTGTTTGTTTGAACGAGTTTGAAGAGACTGAAACGCTGCGTTTGATTCCAAAGTGTGATCACGTGTTTCATCCTGAGTGTATCGATGAGTGGCTTGGTTCTCATACCACTTGCCCGGTTTGCAGAGCTAATTTAGTTCCGCAACCGGGTGAATCGGTTCACGGAGTTCCGGTTTTTAATACTGAACCGGAAGATCTAGAGGCACAAAATGACGTTGTTGAATCAATTCCAGAACATCAAAATGAAGAGGGCGCGGTTAAAGAGTCAACTCAGCCACAAGTGTTGAGTTTAAGCAACACGTTGAACCGAAACCGGACAAGAGGTTCGCAATCTGGTCGGCCTCGTTGGTTTTCGCGGTCTCACTCGACCGGTCATTCAGTGGTTCAACCGGGTGAGAATACTGAAAGGTTTACTTTAAGGCTGCCGGTGGAAGTGAGGAAACAAATATTACAAAACCCGGAATTGCATCGGGCTAGAAGCTTGGTTGTGTTGCCAAGAGAAACTAGTTCACGACGTGGTTATCGAACCGGTGGCGGGGAAGGAAGTAGTAGAGGGAAATCTGTAAGGAGGTTGGACCGGGGTTTACTATCAGACCGGTGGGTTTTCACCATGGCACCTCCTTTCCTTGTAAGAGCATCGTCGATTAGGTCACCGAGGGTAGGCAATAGCGCCGGAGAAGGTACCTCCGGTTCAACAGCTACAGCAACGATTGTTGACTCGCCGCGCCCTCCAGTTTAATTGTCCTCTTATGTTCTTTCTTTACGGTTTCATTGTATTTATTAATTTTTTTCTTACGTTTTTTCACGAATTAGGTTTTAGTGTAAAATTTGTATTAATGTGTATAACAAAACACATTGTTTTTTTAAGATAAATATATTCATGATATAGAGACAATTTCATGATTATTATTACGTTCATGGTATTTTAGAAACGAAAAATAAAATGACCTATAGTAAAAAATTTCAATTCCAAAAAACAAAACCAACTCCATTTATTTCCATAGTAATAATATTTTGTATCCTTGTGGATCCATTTAGAACTCAAGAATAGGATATCTCATACATACATGGTGTGACATACAATATATTGCCCTTCGTACTTCACATAATCATTGTTAATTACAAGGTAGAAAATGAGAGCAAATGTGAGATTAAATCTTATTAGAAAACACTTTGCTTAATAGAAACCACTATTAAAGTACTTAAACACGAGGTAAAACTAGGTTCCTTTTCATTGTCTGTTATCCTCTCCGATCCTCACCTGAAATCTAGCAAAAGTTATTGTGATTGTGTTGGTCCTGTGCCTTTTGTGTGTCCCCATTTTTATGTGGAGCGAGAAGTTGATGTGTTTGATGGGAATAAAGTGATTTGAGGAATAACGCTATTCCGAAGGAGACAAGGCTCCACTATAGAAACAGAATAGTTAAACTTAACAAACAAGTTATTAGACTTTTGAATTGATTAATATTAATAAATTTTTGGGGTCACCCTCATAGTCATAGCTTACGCAAAATGCTATTAGAATTTTGCAGCAGATTATGTTGCCGGTCATATAGAGCAACTCATTGATTATAAACTTCTTGACACTTTCTCAAACTAATTCTGTTTCTAGAATTGGATGGTTAAGAAATAATACTAAATATTATTTGGTGATGACATCATGGCATGGCTGCTTTTAATTAAGAATATATACAGCCAAGGTTGGCTTATTTAGTTTGACTCATGCATCTTATGAGCCACCGTGAAGTTCTCATTGAAATCAATATATATATATATATATATATATATATATACACTTCATCCGTACCAAAATATAAGCAAAAATGGATCAACAAAAATTAATGTATCTGGACTAATTTTTTAACCAAGTATATTAACTTTTGTTAACCATTTTTTGCTTATATACACGCGGGTTGCCAACATACTCCTACCTAAAAACATGTGGGAGTATTTTAGCAACACAACTCCCACTTTTTATAACTAAAAAACTATTTTTTACTATTTTAAAATAGCTTTAAATAGAAGATAAATTTGTAACTTTCCTTTTCTTATTATTTTGAGAAAAACAAACATTCTCAATATTTTTGTTTCCCCGATTTTTTTTGCTGTTCAAGCTTACCCAATTAATTTTTTATCCTTTGTGCTAATAAACTTAAAGAAACACTTCAAAATTTTGGATCGGTTGTGTTTTAACATTTGCCTATAAAAGATATCGTTCTTTCTTTTTCAAGAAAAGAAAAAGATCGTTCTTCATAAAATTCAATATAGTCTTTTTTTTATGTGCAATTCAAAATCATTATTTGAGTTTGGTGTCCAATCCTTCAATATTCTTCACTTTTCTTATTTTTTATTTTGTGTTTTTCAAAAATTTGTTTAATTGTCTTTGATGGTAATAATAAAATAGAAAATCTAAGGCGTTTTTGTTTCAGATCGGAACAATTTTTTTTATTTTTTTTTTACTTTGCCATGAATGATTGCTAGTTGACCATTGGTGAACAATTGTTGTCAAAAAGGTTGTCATGTTTTTTGTTTTAATAAAATAAATGAAATTGACTAAAATATCCTTTATTTATAACTAACTCAAAAGTGTATATTTGGTTTTTAGGTAAATATATAGTGGGAGTTGGGTTGCTAAAATACTCCCGCATATTTTTAGGTGGGAGTATGTTAGCAACCCCATATATATATATATATGGGGCATGTTAATTTAGACCAACTTAAAAACATAAGGTCTAAATTAGCAAGGTGCATCTTTTCACTTTGAACAAAAAACCCTTGACATTTAGTTATTTTACACTAGAAATTTGAAGGTTAGTTAGGTAAATTTTATTAAATGTTGGGCACCCATTTACTAATTTACACCCACTTTTATAAAACAATTTTATGTTTTTTTATTAGAAAAGTGTTGTTTGAGAATTTTAAGGGAGGGTAAAACATGTTTTGCTGTTTTTTTTTATAAAACTTCAAAATTGCCTTTTACTTTGAACTTATTTGAAATGGTGGAAGAATGTATTTTTAGTTAATAGAAAATGTGCACCTTACTAATTTAGACTTTTATATTTTTAGGTGGGTCTAAATTAGCAAACTCATATATATATATATATATAAATTTGCACATAAAGTAAGTAAAAATTAGTTATAAGTACTAATAAATTTATTCATGTAACTAATTTTCATTATTCTTAGAACAAATTACTCACAATTCTTTAATGTGCCAAAAATTATTAGGTCCGAACCCAACTAGTCAGGGCCACCTGTCCGAAGTGGATAAACATTCAACAAAGGTTGTTATAAGTCCCAACCAAGTGAGAGCTGCAAGACAAAATGGACTATGTTTTTTTTAGTCAAGACAAAATAGACTTTAAAGTCGTTCAATAATTGCTCGGTAGATATTGCGAGAGAGACCTATTCTAACAGAACGAAGCATTAATATTTATTTGGTTACATAAGCAAGCATTATAATAGCATTTTTGACAAAGTATAGAAAAAGAAAGTAAGCATTAGTAGTATATTGTAATGCTTAAAATATGTAAGTAATTAATTGGAAGAATTCTTTCCCCACCCCCGTGTCTCTTTTTAACCCCCTGAAAATCCAATTTTACCCCTAATTTTACCCTCAAAAAATTCGATTTTCATTTACCGAACTTTTTAAATATAGAAAAATATGTGTTTTTCAACCGTTTAAAATTTCGGTTCGCATTTACCGAAGTTTTTTTTAGAGGTGAAAATGGAAATCCGGAGGGTGAAAAAGAGACACGGGGGTGGGGAAAGAATTCTTCAATTAATTGGCCAGGTTAATCGTTATATTATGGTTTCCTATAATTAATTGGCCTGCAGGTTTCGCTGTTGACATATAACAAAGAGCTTAAAAAAAGTTTCCAAAACTAAGCGTTTTCGGTTCGTAAGTTCCGAAATTTAAAAAAAATATTAAGGTGTATTTCGGAACTTAAGCGTTTTCGGTTCCTAAGTTTTGAAATGTAAAAAAAAAATTGTTTCAGTAAATAGGTTCCGAAATGTAGCAAAATTATTTTAAAAAACAAGATTTCGGTTCGTATATTCCGAAATATGCTTTTATAGGACTTTTGTTAACCAATCTAAGTCTTACTCCATATTACTTTGTTTTGGAATATAGCTTCCAAAAATGGAGAGACTCATAAATGGAGAGGATCCTAACTTCCAAAACTAGTGTTTCAAGGCATTTGGGGAGCCTGAGTAGCAAGTAAGGGACCTAAAAAGCAAGAAGTTGGCTATTTAGGCCCCCTACTATTACTCGCAGGCCCCCCGTCGTGACCAAAATGCCCTTATAAGCATTTGTATCCTAGGAAATGAAGGAAACAAATTTCGTCACCTAGAAAACGAAATTATGTTAAAACATAGTAGGCCTGCATTGTCGCGCACATCTGAGCACAACATGCAATTTCGTTTCGTAGTTACCGAAACGCCGATTTTTTGAAATTTTGTCACCTAGAAGACGAAATTTTGGTTAAACGTAGTATGCCTGCCTTGTCGTGCACATCTGGGCACAAAACACACAATTTCGTCTCGTAGTTAACGAAAAATCCATTTTTTGAAATTTTGTCACTTAGAAGACGAAATTGTGTGTTTTGTCACCTAGAAGACGAAATTTTGATTTTCTTCAATTTCGTTTCCTAGAAACCAAAGTACCCTGGATGCAAAGGTGGGGGTATTTTGGGGTTTTTTGGGGGGCCTGAGATCAACATGGGGGACCTAGATAGCAATTTTCAAAAAGCAATTTTGTGGTTCTTAATCTAACGAGGCCCAATATTAAGTAAGCCCATATACAAACCCATTTCATACTTACATCGCATTCTATCTTAAGAAACACAAATTCTCTTGATCAACGAGTTTGTGTTGTTCGCGCGAAGAATAGAAAGATGGAGAATGACGAAGAAAACCAAAAGAATCAAAACAAGAAAAGTTCCGTTGTGATAAGAATCCCTTCATATCAAGAAGTAGTTGAAAGTTCACAAACAAGATCAACTCCATCATCTCTCTTCGTTCCATCTCAAACTTTTTCCGAAGCTTTTGCGTTCGTCAAATCCTCAGAGTTCTACTCTCCACCTCCTTCACTTCCAAAGTACTCACACTTTTCATTTCTTCTTCTACTAATTTTTTTTCCTTATATTCTTCTTCTTCATTATTATTATTCTTATCATTTTCGCGTTAATTGATTTTTATTAGGGAAAATAATAATCAATCGAACGCTTTATCTTCAACACCGTCAACATCATCATCTACTGCTACTACTAATGTTCATGCAGATTCATCGAAATTGCTGAATTCTCAACCTACTCAAAATCGTAATGCAATTCTTGTGAGCAATAGACAGGTCAAATGCATATATTAATTAATTTAATAATGTATATGCTTCTTAATTGATATGCACAATTTTAGGGTAAAAATTATATTTATTAGGTTTTTTTTTTTTTTGTGGTTTATCAGAAGGGAAATCCTTTGCTCAAACATATTAGGAACGTTAGATGGACATTTGCTGATGTTGTTTGTGATTTCTTGCTTGGCCAAAGCTCATGTGCTCTATATCTCAGGTTATTTTATTTTTCTCTAAAAATCTACTTATTGTTGTAACTTGTTTGTTTTTCTTGTGAAGTTAGAGTGGTATTGTACTACATTGGATATCGTAGAGTTTGTTTGTTATTGTTACGGTGTTGTTAAACAGCATTTATAGTGGCGGCTATAGTTGTAGTGGAATTTTAACTAACTGTTATTTTTCCGCAATATGTAATTGGCAACACTGGTTTGTTACTGTCTTTTATGCAAGACGAATAAAAACTTGAATATCTAGTGCCACTTCTTGCTAGCTTCTGTTGATAGATAACTTGTTTAAGTGAAATGCTCTTTATTATTTAAGCATGTTTTGATAATTATAACGTGGTTGGCAAAAATATTGGGCTACTTGAATGTTTCTTTAGTTATAATGTTCGAGGTGGTATGGTACTACACTGGATATTGTTGAATTTATGTTTGTTACGGTGTTGTCAAATAGCAGTTATAGTGGCACTATAGTGCTATTGGATAGTGGAATTTTTACAAACCATTATTCGATCTGTGATTGATAAGACTCTATCATTAATGTTACGAGAAATAAAAACTTGAATATCTGGTGCCATTTCTTGATACTAATTTCTGCTGATAGATAACTTGTTTAAGTAAAATACGTTCTATTATTTAAGCATGTTTCATTAGTTAAAATGTGGTTGGAAAAATGATTGAGCTTCTTGAATTTTGATAGCATTTGGTAGACATACAAGGAAAGGGCAAAACAGGACATATAAGTTTTTTGATCTTGTGGAATACAAAAGTAGAGTACTAGAATAGGATAAAAGGCAAAAAAGGAATATTATTTTGGTTTCACTAAAAAGAATGGAATAAAAGAGAACAAAATAGAAAAAGTTATCCCACTCCGTTCACTTTGTGCACCAAAAACTACATTCATATCAAATTGCCAGTAATGGGTGGATTTCCTGGTGCATGCTCTGCCTTGTGCCTCCGTTACTGTGGTTTATTTATATGTAGCATAATTAGATACGATATGATTGCATAATTATGTTAGGTACTTATGTGGAGCTTTCTGGTTTATTGTATAACTTCTTGTTTTCTACATTACATGTTTTCTGTTTGTGGTTATTTAGTTGGATATTTGACAAGATGTCATTGCTCTGTTAGATGGGTTTAATACAGTTATTTTTATGCATCAACTTGACAAAAGTGTATGATTTTGATGCAGTCTTCGGTATCATCTGCTTCACCCAGACTATTTATATTACAGAATAAGGGAGTTGCAGAAGAATTTCAAACTTCGTGTGGTTTTATGCCATGTTGATGTGGTTAGGCACCCTGCTATGTACTCAAATTTCTATAGCATCATTTTAGTTTACGTGTTCCTATGATCTATTTGTAATTTTTTAATTTAATTGTAGCGAATATATTATATAACTGAAGTAAGTGACGTTTTCTGTGTTTTCTTATTATTGATTGCAGGAGGATGTAGTGAAGCCTCTACTTGAAGTTACAAAAACAGCTTTGCTTCATGATTGTACTCTCTTATGTGGATGGAGGTGTGATTGGCACTCCCTGTAACTGCTTGTGTGCATTTCTTTTCCTTACTTGTAGGAGCATGAGAGTGCTTCCATTATCTTTTATACTTCTAATGAAATTCTTACTTAATTCCTATTTGAAAGTATTATATCACTATGAATCAAATCTTTTGTTAAAGATGAAAGTTTTTGGTTACAACATAATGAAAAATGTTAATGTGGATAGGTAATGTTTAGTCTTTTTACTTACTATGTACATCTTGAAAGAACGAAGGAGGAGAAAAGCTTATTCTGGTTTCTTCTGGAACTTATGTATTTTTAGCATATATCTCATAGCATCTAATGTAGCTTGGAATTACTGCCGCACGGGTGTGAATTTCAGTGTCTACAGTAGCATCAGGAAAGATTCCTCTTACCTGTCTAATTGATTTTGTACCATTCCATTCTATTGTTGTTATAGCCTGGAGGAATGTGGCCGTTACTTGGAGACCATAAAAGTCTATGAAAACAAACCTGCAGATATTATTCAAGGCCAAATGGATACAGACTATCTTTCGCGGGTATGCTTGTGTTTTATTTTATCTACACATTACTTTACTGTGGATTTTGGTAGTTTCAGAAACAGTATTAAAGTTGCAATTGTTAAGTTGGTTAATTTCTAAGCATAATCATCAAAGGCACTGAAGCTCTTTTAATTTCAACTGTAGCTAACACATGCGCTAACAACAGTTCGGCATGTCAATAAGACTGATGTAGTTACCCTTGGTACCAACTTTGGGGTATGCATTTTGTTTTTTAGCACATGTACATATATTGATTATTTTGTTTGCAAAAGATTTTAATCAAGCCTGACTCTTGTCCTTTCAGTCTCTATCTAACATAATGGGTGCATCTATGGAGGATCTAGCTCGTTGCCCTGGCATAGGAGAGCGCAAGGTATATTACCTGGCGAAAGTGGAATAGGACAATGATTCATAGTTGTATTTTTTAGGCTGTTGTTGCCTAATTTGGTACCACAGCTCAATAATATAGACCAAAATAACTCTAAATATTTTGTATGCTTCCTGACAGGTCAAGCGCCTGTTTGACACTTTCCATGAACCGTTCAAACGTGTGGAATCCAGCCGGCAAACCATTCCAGAGACTTCTGTCCAGAATAACCCAGCTAGTCCAGATACATCTTTTAGCAACAATGCTGAATCTTCCTCTTCTCTTGAAAGCAAGCAGAAGGATGTAGAAAATGCAAATAAACGTAAGAAGAAAGAACCTGAACTTACTGTCAAATCTGCCCTTTCCGTAGCTTTTGCCAAATTATCTGAAAGAGGAAAGAGAAACATCACTTCAAAATTGAAGGAGAAAGGAGAATCAATCGTTGTCAGAGAATCAGATGCTGAAACGTAAAACTACTGCTGATATTATCACTGGTTGTTTAATAAATTTCCCTTGAACAAGATAATGTCATGAGATTTAGAGGGGTTATCTACATGAATTTAAGCCAAGGTGGACTGTGATAAGGGTAACGGCTGTACCAACTAACTGAATGGGAATGAATTATTCAAAAAAACTGAAGAATGGGATTGAAGAGAAGGGGGGCTTATAAGGTATAACACTAAGAATATAGAGAAGATTGGATTTAATTTTTAGTTATTGAGTGGGAGAGCCTATCGAAATTCTTGGGTTGAAAGATATTTTCATCATTTGTACATACTGTCTACCTCATCCCCATGATTCCGAAATCACATTGATTCAGAATTGAGGGGAAGAGCTTCATCAATAATAGTTTCTGTTGTTTGATTGTTTCTATCAGTTTTAGCCAATTTTCTGAACCAGTATCAAACTCCTTTTGCCCAGCCCTTGTATACATCTAGGGTAATTTGGGGCTGTGGAGATTTGAAGACGACACATGCTTAAATAGACACAGGTTTCCGTAAGGATTCTGGAAGTTATAATCTTACTACAGGTTACAATAAACTAATAATAACTACGTAATATTTGACTAAGCAAAAAAGTGTATCTCCTTACATCCATCTTTTAGGAATTTACTGCTCTTGTTTTTAGTTTATTACATTTAAACGCATTATCAAGATGCTATTAGAAAAACAATTTCTCCTTTGCATCAAGAACTATCACATAGATTGATATATAAAGAGAATTTCATTACAAATAGACTGTAGGTAACAATTCCCTGTAGAGTTTTGGTTCGTGTGGCAAGATTCATATCATTTTCCTGCATAATTTTATGATGGAAGTATCCACTGATATGACCTGCAGTGATTCCTGTTGTGCTTACACGCTTCTTGGGAATCCCTCGCCTTCAGCGGCATACTAACAATTCCAAACAGGTCAGCATTATTCCATTAAATTCCTTACATTTATCTGTATGTATGTTATGTGAGTATTTATCTTTATAGAAATATGAAGTAGCTTTCAATATTGTTGTCCAATATCACCCTATGCTAGTGCCTAAAATTTAGCACTTTGCCTACGGCCAGATAGAAAGAATCTGGGCTCAAATGATCACCTTCCTACGTTTAAGTTGAAGCTTATATAGATCGTTTTTCATTAACCAAAAGTTATTCATTTTGGTTTGAAGCATGTTATTGAGTTTGGTTTCAGACAGTGACTTGTAGGATTCAAAAATTTGTCGGGAAGCAAAACTATTAAAATGATTGGATATTAATTTCATTTATAATACAGAAGAAATGTTCTCCTTAATTTTAGAAAGTTCACATTCCTCTAAATTTTAGAAAGTTCAAAACCAATCTAAGAACGGTGTTAATATTTCATATGGATACCTATACCATTATATAAAAGGAACTCCAAATTTAAATTTACACTGTAATTAAAGGGAATTCCAAAATAAACAACCACTTTTAACAACGTAATTCTTTTTCAAATTTAAATAAAAAAATATAAATCATGAATATCAAAGTTAAAGTTTAGATAAGTTTAGATATTATAAAATTGAAAGAAGCAAAGTAGTTTAAACACATACAATAGTAAGATATATATACAACCAAACACATTAGAAAAAAAAGTGCCCGTCTTTCTGCTGGTTAAAACAAAATAAAAAAAGCATCTAGAACAAAGTGCGTCTATAACCAATGCAAATGATTCTGTCCTTATTGGCTTTTTAGGCTTATTTGAATCGCCTCTGTTTTGCTCTTTTTTTCTCCTCTCTTCATCTTTCATTAGAGGTGAAGGAATTCTGCTTATTTAAGTTGCCAATTTGAGGATTTTCCATCAAGTATGATATTGCAATTTTTTCACCACATATCTGTCCAACCATTTCAGTCCAAGAAGGCAAAGTATTTATTTCTTGGCTGCTTGTGCTCTTCTGAAACAGAACTTCTAAGATAATGAAAACCTTAACTTGGTATTTGTTTCTGAAATCTTAGGGAACTGGAAAGAGAATGGGTCCTCACAAGTGGTATCAATGATTGTACAACATCTGTCATGAGCGGCCTGTAATCAGCTTCTGGCTGTATGCACATTGCTGCGATGGCAGCTACCTGTAAAACCCGGTAGAAAGTAAAAATCTATAAATATCCAGTTATAATCATTAAGTTATAATGCTGAGAATAACATCGACTAAATGGAATCAAGTATGACCTGAACTAAAGCTTTCTTTGAGTACTGTCCGTGTAGAACTGGGTCAACCATTTCCACAACTTTTTCTCTGTTTGTCAACCTTGGAAGAGCCTGATGAATAACAAATATCATATGTCACAAAATGAAATGTGACAGTATTCCAAGGTCAATTAGGTCCTCTCTTTGATTATAAACAAATTGGTCTTAAAATAACTGCAGAGTACTGTTTTCTTACCCAAGACACAAGGACATGTTCTCCTGTGGGCCGCTTAATGTCAACTGGTACACGTCCTGTTAGCAATTCGAGAAGAACTACACCGTAGCTGTAAACATCTGACTTTGTAGTAAGCTTACCCGTGGAGGCGTACCTACATTATTTATCCAAATTAAATGGCTGAATTAAAGTTATGCGATAAATTATGAAATTAAGTATTTTTGAAAAAATTATTTATAGGTTTCTTTGTGACATCATAAAAGAACCCTAGCTAGGAATTGAGATCATTTGTCGTTGGCAATCCCTGCATTCACACCGCCAGCACATCGTTGACCATTTGAAATTTGCACATTTGATCTCAATTCAATGGTCATCAATGTGTGGACTGCGTGAATGTGGTGATTAACAAATGCAGAGAATCCAAATTCCCTAGCTAGAAAGTACTATGTATTTAAAAAGTTACAGCCTGCTTGAAAGGGACTGGAATGTGACCATGTGCATGAGTGTCTTTGTTTGATATTGCAAGTTATGAACTGTGAGTGGGTACTAAAGATAGATGTAATGGGGTTATCATATTACTCACTCTGGTGCCAAATATCCAGTGGTCCCAAGCACACGGGTAGAAACTTGGCCATTTCTCTTCTCTGATCCCATCTTAGCCAATCCAAAATCTGACACCTTTGCACGGAAATTCTGATCCAGTAGAACATTATAGCTCTTGAAGTCTCTGTGGATCACGGGTGAGATAGAATGTTCATGCAGGAACTCCAAGGCCCTGGCACAATCAAGGGCTATCCTCATCCGGGCCCACCAATCCAATGGTTGTGTTTGATTGTTAGGGGAATGTAGATGGTGTTGGAGTGTACCATTAGGCATGTATTCAAAAATCAATAACCTGTGGTGTTGATCAGCACAATAGCCAAGTAATTCCACCAAATATGGAGAGCGCAATTGGCTTAGGAGATCAACCTGCCCATATAAATGTCATTTAGTCTTCATGCCCATGTGCTAGATTTTAATAAAGCTCACAGTATGAGTTGGCAACTAGGATGGGGACTAATGTAAAAATTAAAAGGGTTTGCATTTCAATTCTCATGGTCCCAATTTTGATTGCAAAATGCCAAAGAATTCTGTGCAAGTAAGAGTTAAAATAACAGAAAATATATTACTGCCATCATTTTAAAATTCTAGGAATAAATTACTACATGTGTAATTTTGACTTATTATTAATGCACATAATTCATATGATAACACTCTTTTAATGTTAATTAAAAAGAAAAGAAAAACTTTGTTAGATAGATATAGAATCTTTAGAATAATTTATGTACTACTACATCTCTAACTAATACATTGCTCGAGTCAAAGGTGATACCATAAACTAAGATAGGAATAGAGTGTACATTAAGGTTGTCATTTCATAGGTTGCACAAGTCAATCATCACATTAAAATAAACTGTTAGTTACGAGTTGTCATTTGTTTTCTATTTCCTTTGGCAACAAAATAGAAGTTTCAGCTTGATAGTAAAAGACAAAAACATTGTTCTCTGTACAAACTGTGAGTTAACAAGAAAAGGAGACATTGAAAGAGGGAAGGTAACAAACTGTCAAAGAGGAGATATTAATATTATTTCACTCACCTCTATTCTGAAGGCACGCTCTCCTTGCTTACCCTCACTGTGAAGTAACTTAATTGCTGCCAAAGTTCCATCATTTAAGACTCCCTTATATATCAAACCATTAACTCCTCCATTACTAATCACATTTGCTTCATCGAATCCATTCGTAGCAACTTCTAGCTCCCTATAAGTGAAAACTTGCACTCCTCTAAATTTAGGTGTTGTTGGTGTCTTGCTCAAATTTCCCCCATAAAGACACCCTCCTTTAACATCTGAAATCAATGTGAATATATTTACTAGTATAAAAAATGTAATGAATAAAATGTGAAATTTGTCACTGAATTTAATGACATGAATTTGAGACAAATTACTGCTTTTTTGGTCTCTTTTTCTAGTGGTATTACTATTATTGATACCTTTAAGCTTTGAGTTAATATTCAAAATAACTAATGATATTTATTTATTGTATTTGTAAAGACAAACTCTCTTGTGACTATCTCCATAATCACTTATATAATTCAGATAGAAACTCAACTCATAAATTTGCATAGTTTGGCCAATTAAGAATATAGTTACAATTAATTGATAATAACAAGTAATTACCTGGGCTAGAATCAAAGGACATGATTGTTGAAGCGATGTGCCTCCTGCTTGTGTCATGAAGCACTCTACTCTCACAATCATCTTTGCAAATCCCATTTTTGCTGGAAGATTTTTGGCGACGGATCAAGCATACAACCAAAAAAATGGTAAATAGGAGCATAATTAAGGTAACCGCGGTGATGATTATGACAATGGTTTTGAAAGGAAAATGGTCAATATGACTATGGTTATCATTTTCTGAATGTAAGTTATGGTAATGGTGTATGAAAGTATGGTTCTTTGTAGAAACAGTTAGTGGCCCTGCAGGTACAGTGGTAGTTGTATTAATTTCCATTGGTGACCACAGAGATTGCCTTTAGGTTGAGAGATATGAGAAAGCACAGAAGAGAGGGTAAGGGAGAGAGGTTTTGTTTATAGTAGTAGTAGTAGTAGTAGTAGTAGTATTTGTTATTTTTCAGCCTCTATTTCCTACTAGGACAGGACATTTGTTTCTATCTTTCTCGTGAATATTTAATCAAGTTGTTTTGGACTTTTGGTGTGTACTTCATTCGTCTCTTCTTTTGTTATTTTCTTCTATAGAATTGTCTCTTTCTTACTATTAGGAAATCCTGGAAGCATTTGCACGGTTTTTCAATCATGCTCTTCCTTCAATTATTCTCTAATTTCATGTAACGTCTAATAGTATAATTCTGTTGTGCAAAAATTTTATTTTTGTTTCATTTTCCGTGTACCAAAAAGTCTCACATTTTAAGAAATTGAGGCTAGAATAGTTTATAAATACTCACACTACTCAACCCACGAGTCACCTTTTGATTAAGGACATAATCGTCAGAGCTTACACAAGATAAAAAATGGAAAATACTTCAGGAAAACGGTTAAATTGACTTTAGGTTGGTATATTAGTGCTAAAAGGAGTGCCTTAGCTACGCACAAAGGCTAACACACCCTTAATCCATTAGGGTAGACCGATGAATGTTGTTCTGATACTCCAAAATGTCTCATTATATAAAAATCAAGGCTAAAAGTAGTTTTTTGAGTCGAAACGGACTTGAAATGGGTATCAAAATTTATACAGGGAATATAAAGAGAAATAATACTCTGACATCAAAATTTCGATGTCATATATGTTTTTTGTTTTAATATGTATTTTGAATTGTAAGTTGTAAAAGAAAAAATGTAAGAGATATGGAGATAAATATATAATTATATTTGATATCATATGCGGTATCTATAATTTGTTGTTTAAATCATACAAATAACAAGTAAATACAAAATTTTGATATCATTGGGTTGTACTAGTATAAAATTTTCATGATTATGCTTTGCTGAAATCAGAATGGATTTATATCATGTACTGCATATTCTCATTCTTGTTTGGAAAAAGAAAACAAAAATATAACTGTTCTTTTGGTTGGGTGAAGATAAGTCAATTTATATATGCTACTATTTTGCTAGCTGCTTGGAGGGGTCAACCCTGTTGGACCAATTTAACCTATGAGAATGAAGTAAGGGGCTGAGATGAAATTATAGGAAACTGTGCCATGCATCTAGCAATTTGGCATCTACACCAAAACACTTCCAATATTATTAATAATGCCCTGAAACTCACATGCATTGCATAACTCAAAATGGCAGAAGTCAATTCTTAAACGTGTGCATGCTTTTATGAATCATTTTCCATCATGTATATCAAGTTTTGGTTTGTTTTAGTAATTCTCATTTGGTTCTAATTATGGTTAGTTGAAGAAGAGACAAAATTAAAATCAATTATTTCAGCGTGATTTGCTTGGATTGCTTAAATTATACTATATATAATGGTGTTCACACATGAAAGAATCATAACTGAGAAATAGATAATTTTGTATACATGTAAATTAATAATGTTGCAACTTGCAGCATAAAAACACTTGCATATATGTTCATCTCACTGAAATTGATAGGCTTTGTAACTTCCTTGTCTAGTCTAGGATAAATTTAATTTATTTGGAATTGAATTAAGGCCACATATTAAGGTCTAGTATAAGCTGCATTCCGAAAAGATATGGTATCGCTATACCAACGTTCAATTGCCACAGTCCACGGCCACATTACCAATTCAATATCGATGATACCACCATGATTCTTAGGATGTCTTGCTATCTATTTACCGTTTTACATCCTGCAATATCTCCACCATATTTTTGCAGACACCGCGATTGACACTTGACAATATCAATCGCGTGTTACTGCCCTACCTTGAGGTCAACCATCTAGATTTTTTTTTTACCACATCCCACTAGGCATGGCAATAAAACCCATACCCGCGGGTACCCGCCCAAATCATACCCGCTTTGACGGGGAAAATCCGAGTTGACTGGATTTGGGTACGGGTTTGGGTTTTCCCCGATTTCAAAAGATAGGGTTGGGGCGGGTAATGGGGACATTGATACCCACCCCGAACCCGTCTCCGAACTCGCCCCGCTTATATTAAAATTAGATTTTACCTCTTTTAAATTTGAAATCCTTAAACAATCTCTTAAATTACATTCATATGTTTATTTTTTATCCCTAATTTGAGTATCAAACAAACTATTTTCTCTATTTTTTTCTATATTTAAAAAAATATCGTTGAAACAAAATAATTTTTGGGCCTTTAACTTCTTTTTTTTAATAAAAAAATATTAAAATGCAATCCAAATTTATGTTGGAAGTGGTATAACGGGCATACCCGAACCCCGTCGGGATACCCGATCTCCGTTGGGTTTGGGTTTGGGGTTATACTTTTTATCCCCGCTTGGAATTGGGATGGGTTTGGGAAAAACCCGAACTATATGGATTTGGGTTTGGAGAAGGCAAAATTCGTCCCCGCCCCGTCCCATTGCCATGCCTACATCCCACCGTTGAACCTCTGATTTTTGTATCAAAATACAAATGCTATCTAAGTTGCACCCCACACAAATTAATTACTATACTACACATCAGTGTTTGTCCTTGGCCTTGTTAAACATAATGAGGGAATTATTTACTAGCAGTACCACACTGCCAGTGCCAACAAGATGAAAAGTGACACATCCCTAAGTGATTATCAATCATATGTCTCGAAATCACATGCCTAGCTTTCTGTCGTCCCACAACTTAAGTTGTCATTTGTCAAGAACACAACAGACACATATATTCTCTTTCATTATATTTTAAAAAAGCATTGCAAATTTGTTATTACTAGTAGCATGAGTTATATACAACTCGTTTCCACAAATTTGGGCCTCACGATTTTTTTTATTTTATCATCCATTTGTGCTTCACGTTTATACTTATCAAACAAGAAAATTATATAAAAATAATTATTTTACCACTTTCTATTCTATTCCATAATAAATGCTACTAGCTAGTATCCCTATTCATCTCATATGTCACGAGATTACACTTCTCTTTGGTCAACTACGGACCCAGGCATGACAAATAAACAGTAATGCTATTAAATTATATCAACATGCACCTCTATCATAGTAATTAATTTTTTTTTAAAAAAAATATTCTATCTATCTATAATATTCTATACATTTTTAAATAATCTCAAGTTCAAATTTTACAAAATCATTAAGAGCCAAAACATAGAAATAAAATTTCTTCCATAATCATGAGGAGTTCTTAAGAGTCAGATAACCCTAATCTAATATGAACTTTGTGCAATCGTTTTTTGTATGGCAACATATCGTCATTTTTTCAAGCATGGTCATTTTATATCCAAAACCACAATTATATATTTATTTTGTTTCCGCACTAAAATACATGATTAACCAGTAAATTATAACAGAGAAATAATAGTTTAGACAAATTTTTGTGTTTGGTTCATTGAAATTATTTGGGTATTTATATTAGCATATGATTATTTGTTTTTAAAAATGTATTAATAATCAATTTGATAATAGAGCTGGTGGGAGGTGCCGAGCTCCGCCAGCGACCACTATAAATTTGTTAGAGCTCCACCTCTGTCCACTGCAAGGTCACCATAGCTCTGTTGTATTGGTCGCTTGGTGTCCACCATCAATCACCACCAAAAAAGAGAATTTGTATTTAATAATGCATAAAGGTGTGAAATGGGTATATTAATAAATAGGCGCCCATGTAAGTTATTAGGTTTGGTGTTGTAGTGAGAATTTGGGTAATATGAATGAAGTTCTCTAGGTTCAATTCTCATCGGTTCCGTTGTAATTGTAAAATAAAATAAAAAAAATTAGGCGTCATGTACCACTACTCTTTTGTATCTCTAAAAATTCACAAATTATGCTGCCTATATATGCATTGATAGTTGCAATTCATAATTGACATATTTAACATTACTCCCTTGAATATCTGATTCAAACATATGCATCCAAGAACAAATGAACCAATGATTTTGATCTCATCCAAATTTGTTTTAAAATGATAAGGACACCACTAACACTCCCTCATGGGAGAGATAGGAAATTACACCACCAGATTACATATAAGTGGATCTTTTTATATAAGTAGACAATATTCAAAAAGTAGACTTGAGCGTGATTGATGACCACAAATGTTTAATCTAAGATGGTCTACAATATCACATGAAAAGTTGATTTAGTAGTATGGACACCTAATGAAGTATCTCCTTCAATCTATAAATAATAACGAATTGATTTACATTAATTCGATCCATAGGAAATAATAATGAATAATAGCCAATGATAAAGAATCAGATATTAAGTTGAATTTAAAGATTTTGTAATACAGTTTTATAATAACAATTTAACATCTAATGAAAATATATTGTTTCTTTGAATAAAATATTGAATTGGTGTCTAATTTTGTAGATATTCTTTAAAAAAAGTCCTTCACTTTATGAATATTTTAAAAAAAATTATTATTTATTTAATCTATAATAAATAATAGCCAATTAATCATAAGAATAAGATATTAAGTAGGATCTAATTAGAATATTGTAAAACAAGGAAAATATATCCCTCTGTCCCAAAATAAATGACATGTTTGACCACATTCACGTTTGTCAATATACAATTTTAATCATTAATACCTTTAATTATTTATTATTAAAAATTATAAAAATTGTATATTTTGAAAGTATTTGTCGAGATAAACCAAACATCTCATTTGCTATAATATTTACATATATATATATATATATATATATATATATATATATATATATATATATATATATATATATATATTAGTAGAAAAATATGGTCAAAATAGATCATATAAATAGTATATAAAGTTAAAATTAAGTCATTTATTTTAAAACGGAAAAAGTGCTACATAAATTGGTGGTATGACTATCACATAGAAAAATGATGTCTCGTATTAAATGTCCACTGCTATATAAACCAATCAAGCCTTTTGGTATATATGGCTCAAGAGTATATATTAGGGTCAATGGATATCCGTCTCCACTTCGCCGGATAAATATGATATTCGTGTAAATATTTGCTAAATGGATAATCAACGGTATGAATGACATTTGTTTATTAAAAAAATTAATTATTAAAAGAAGAAAGTAAGTTTTTTTTTAAGACAAAACATTAACACATACATTTTGCTTTTTTTTAGTCTAAATTCAATATTGGGTCCCTTATGAAAAGTTTTATCAATATGAAAAGAAAACATAAAATATAAAAATACTATTTTTTACAATTATTTAATGGATATGGATATCTGCGGCTGCAGGTAATATTAAACCTGCATCCATATCAATTAAATACGGATAATTAAAATATTCACTTATTTTATTAATTAAATTATTCGCTCCGTATCCATGGCATATTTTATCCGCGGATATTTGCGTGTACGGATTTTTTATCATCCCTATATGGTACTAAAAATAATTTGTTATATAATTTGGGGTGGGGGTGGGGAGGCCTGATGATGATTGATTTTCTAACTCTGAAACCTTGTTAAAGGAGGCCTATGTGAGTTAAGATTATTTATTATGTTATCATTTTATAATATTGTTATTTTTTTATTTTTTTTACAAAATAAATTATATACATTATTTCAAATTGATAGAGTACATTAATGTAATACAAATTTAAAATCGCTAAAAACAAAAAAGATGAATCTGTGAACAAACTTACAACATCTATGTTAATAAAAACGATAAAATTGCATAAGCCTACATACTTAATTATATTGAAGTGTCCGGAATATTAATGTCTCTAGATTTGTAGTATTATTGATTTAATGACACCAGAGTCATTGAATGAATCTGCATTAGATCGAACTTAAAGTCTTTCAACCTAAACCAAATAAACACTGCACTAAGATGGAAAAACAAAATACACTGCACGCACTAAGGCTGAAAAACAAAATACACCGCACTATGACAGAAAATCTAAACAAACAATGTCGGACTATAAGACGAAAAAATTACAAAAATACGAAGAAAAAAAAACACTAAAGATATGTGGAAACCACACTTTTTAACTTAAATAGAAAAGGAAAAAACAATTTGGATGAGGAATTATAGGCGTTAATTAACCCTACATCACCCTTATCTTATCTTATAGATTAAGGAAAAGATAAAAGTGGGCTTAATTAACCCTAGCACAAGGCCCATGAGACCACATGAGGAGGTGGGCTTATATTTTGTTTTATTGGAATTTATTGCTCTCATGCCGCATCATGTGAAGCAACATTCCCCACCATATATCTAATATATCTTCAAAAAAGTTGATAATTTATACCCATGTAGTAGTGCATTCTCAAACAATTTATGTTGTTTCTTTTCTTCATTTTTGTCAAAATTTCATGGTGTTTCCAAAATATTTTGATTTGCAACTTTGGCTACCAAAAAACGTAGGGTGAAGGTATTTTTGCGTAAGTGCCATCAAATGATAAAGGGATAAAATTGAAAAGTATTTTTGTTTTATAGGGTGAAGATATAAATGTAGGGTATTAGGTTAAATTTTCCAAATATTAAGCAATTTAGAGAGTTAAAGTTCGGCCCATTATCATGAGTTGTAATATTTTTTGGGCCTTGTCCATTCTTTAATGAGAAAATTTCTTTTCCCACCCCAACGTTTCTTTTTCACTCCCATATATCCAATATTACCCCCCAATTTTACCGAAGTTTTGCGATATAGAAACACGTGTTTCAACCATTTATTTTTCAAAAAACCCAAAAAAAATCGGTGAATGTTTTCTGAATTTTTCAAAAGAAACAGTTTTAGGAGCATAAATGAAAACCAGAGGGTAAAACAGAAACGTGGGGGGTGGAAAAAAAATTCCTCTAATGAGATATCACAATGTTGGCAAATAAAATGGAGCTGCTATGGTAGTGGTACATTGACAAATTTAAGTGTATATGGTACAATTAACTTTTAATTTAATAGTTTAATGATCATTTTTCATGAATCAAAAAGCTATTTGTCAAGTCCCGTGAGTTTAGCTAGGTTGGTAGGACATTACATTATATATGCGAGGGGCTGGAGTTCGAATCCCGGTCATCCCACTTATCCACCTTATGGGTGGAATTTCTAGCCACTAGGCGATATGACTAAAAAAAAAACCATTTGTCAATTATTGTATTTTGGAGAAAATCTTTTCATAACAAAAAACACAATTGGCTTAAATATTATTTTCGTCGTTGTTGTTCGTGAATTTTTGGTTTTAGTCTCTGTATCTTTTTTGTTGCAAATAAGTCCTGAATGTACAAAATTTGTTGGTTTTAGTCTCTGTCTTCTGCTACCATTACAAAAAACGCTGATTTGTCAAACGTTTGCACACGTGGCCACTATGATGTGTCAACTTAAGCTGATCCGATCATAAATGAAGGACCAAAATCACACCTACGATAGAAAGAAAATGCATGCTTACACTGCAATTTTGTTTCACTTTTTCCAATGCTTGATTTTGGTCCTTCATTTATGATCAGATCGGCTTAATTTGACACATCAAAAACAAATGACAATAAGATCAGAAAGCAAATGTTGAACGCTTATTTCTATAGTTGCACATGAAAGATAGCCAGGCCCGGCCTGCACACATGTGCAAGGTGTGCGCCGGTGCCGGGCCTCCAAAATTTCTAAACCTCAATTTAAAATTTTGAGGTTTTATAATATTAGTTATATATTATTTGTACTCATAAAATATCATATGTGTATTAATAGATTAATTTTAAAACCCTAAAATAATAGTTATATATTGTTAATGTTCATAAAAGATCATATGAGTATCAATAGATTAGTTATCTATACTCATAAATATCGTTCTAGTACATTTTCATTTTAAATTAGGATGTATTTTTTTTGACATTATATACAATAATAATTATTTTTTTATGTGTTTCTTATATATAATTTAAATAGAGAATAAAGTTTAGTTTAAGAAGGAAAAAAAATAAAGACAGAGCAGTTGACCTTATGGGAATCAATTCAATTGTCGGAGTTAGTAACATATTGGGGATGTCAACTACATGAGACTCCATTGCCAAATGTACATCACATGCGTCTATGTAAATTACTAATAAGAAACACGAATCTCCCATAAAACAATAGAAGATCAATGTGACAAAAATGTTGACAGAATATTTTAATGGATCTCGAGGATTCTTAGGTTGAAATATGGGCTCATATGCTTTAGATTCGAACTAATAAACCCACTCTCATGTACTATGTGTTTCCAACATGTTCTTTCTATTCACAATTTCACTTCTTTTTACTAATATTGACAATTTAAAAACCAAGGTTGTCAGAACCGGACCGGTCATCGAACCGGTAAGCTTACCGGTTCAAGGTTCAATGGTCGGACCGAGGTCGGACCGGGGTCGGACCGTTTTTAATTAAATATATAATTTTTATATTTTAAATAATATATAATAACAATAATAAACTAAAAGTTAGACAATATATATAATTTTACACTATTAAAAATTGAAGTCCATATAAAAGCTTATAATTGTATAATTTAAATTAAAAAAAATAGTTATTGAGAAAGTTGGTTGCTTTTTTCTAGGGGTGTACATGGGCCGGTTTGGGTTGGGTTTGGCCAAAACCGAAACCCGAACCATATAGGGTATTCCGGATTGGGTTGAGCAAAATAACCACCCACTTTAATGTTGGGCCGGGTTGGATAAACCCACTTATTTCCGGGTTGGGTTGGGTGGGTTACCCAAATTTTAAATATTTTTATTTATTTTTTAATATTAAAAGACTACATGACGAATAATCGTACTTTTTTATTTTCTTAAAAAATAGTGTAACATATTTTCACTACTTTTTTAGCATCATAAAATGATAATATCATCACCATATTTTTTTTACATAAAAATAACATATTTTCACTATTTTCAAAAAAAAATATTTTTTAGCACTGTTACTTTTAAATGTGACAAAAAGAAGTGGAAAAGTGAAGACGGGATGATCAGAGAATACGTTAAAATTGTGATGTACGAAAGAGTAATGCGTTTGTCATTTGGAACAAACATGCATACAACTTATTTTAGAAATTTGAGTATTGAACTAGAAGTTTTTCTCTTTTAATGATGGAAAATATTTAATAATAATATGAAAATTATTTTAAAAAATCATAACACTACCGATTCAGTGGGTCAGTGGGTTTTTTGGATATGGATTGGGTTTTGCCCGAAACCCGATTTTATTTATGGATTTTTCGTTTTGAAATCCATACAAACCAAATAACCCGACCCAACCCACTTTTTTGGGTTGGATTAGGTGGGTTTGAGTGAGTCAATTGGGTTTGCCCAACCCATGTACACCCCTACTTTTTTCTTTATATTTATTTTAAATTTGTTGGTAATTTACAACAAATATAAATTTAAGTATGTTTTATAAAATAAAATAAATATGCCTTTTTTAATCTCATTACAAATTATTAATAAAAAATAAAGTTAAATGTGTTTTGTAAATAAAAATAGAGTGTCTTTGTATATGAACTACTCTATGAAGTCCCACATTGGAGAAATCTCATACTTGAAATCTTCCACTTTGTTATAAATAAGCCTTTGTTAGGATGTTTCTTAGTGCATTTGAAGTCTCCCACTTGATTGGTCATCATTTAATGTGACTTTTAGTGGTATGAGATTGACTCCACTTAATTTGTGGATTTTTTTAATTTTTTCAATTAAAAAAATAAGTAATTTTTTAAAACCGGTTCAGGTTTTGAACTGCCGGTTTTTGGCCGGTTTTCCGGTTCATGCGCAGACCGGTTTTGCGGCCGACTCGGACTGGATGCAGGTCCGGTTCCCGGTTCGACCGGTCCGACCGGCCGGTCCGGTCCGGTTTTGACAACCTTGGTAAAAACCACAACAACAAAAACATGGCAATTCAAAAACTCTATTTTATAGCGTCTAAAAATTGAGAAATGATATTTTGACACACTTTTTCTTACACAATATCTACATATGGGCAGTTTTGTAATATTTTTCCTCTTCATCTCTTCTTTTTTCTTTGATTTCTCTCTCCTGTGTATGTATTGTGTAAAGAAAGTGTGTCAAAATAACACTCCTCCTAAAAATTACGGCAACTTTGTCTCATCGTCTCAAAAACAAAGGATGCGGCGAAACAAAGTTGATCCAAATATCCACTAATGGTAATAATTGTAAGAGTTTGTGGCTTTGTGCTATGGTACACATAATTATATAATAAAAGTGAAATTTATATACACAAATCATTGATCATACAATAATCTTAAATTTGTAATCTATGATAATTGACTTTGCCATTTATTTATTGTTACTACCAAGGAAGTTTGTGTCTTTATGAACAAGTAAATTTTGGAAATGTAACAATCAAGATTTGGATGTGTCCCAAAGGAATTAAGCAGAACTGCGAGGAGTTGCAGTCGGTGCTAATTAATTAATTGCTAAAAACTTTCAACAGTTGCATTGGCAAGTTCAATTTTTCCTGCATTAGTAAAAGTAGATTCCTTTACTCACTTTTTCTTGAAAAGGAACATTTGTATGCTTGCTTGTTTGTTATAAAAGGAGTATTCACAAGTATAGAGTTTGAATTACTATATTGAACTGTGTGGAGGATAATTTCAAGAGTAATTTATTGTTTTAGTACTATAAAAGAATTAAATAAACAATAAATTAATACTTTTTAACAAATACTGTATCTTAAAAACGTTGGTCACCTATGTACTACTAATAATTTTATGCTGCAACGTAGTGATCGAGAAAATTAAAGTAAGGTAGTAATAAAGTGTAAACAAACATATCAGTCAAAATGGTCTGCAAAATAAGGGAGCATTTTATGTCAAATAATATTATCTCAAAAGCTTAGTTGTTAGGATATGCCACATCAATGATTTTATATTATTTTTAACATGTCTTATCACATAAGAGTCCATTTGGGCTTGAAGCGTGGATAATGCATAGGTCCACCTACCATATACTTAAATTCCACTTTTTAATTAGAAAGTGAGGGGAGCGAGGATCGAACTCTAGACCACTTAGTCATAGAGGCTCTGATACTATGTCAAAAGTTTAAGCTGTTAGGATATGTCAAATCAATGGTTTTATATTATTTATAACATTTTAATTAATGTGAATGTGATGCTATGTGATTTTCTTAATTTTGTGTGATACTCCTAATTGTCTCTTAGAATAACTTCTAGTAGTTTTATTTTTATAAGAAAGCTAAAGGAAAAAGAAAAAAAGAAAAACTATTTATAAAAATAGAAAGTTTTCATTGCATCATTTCTATGAAGATATAACAATATTATTAAATTAAATATTTTTATTAGGGTTCAAATCAAAAACTTTTTAATCTATATAAATTTCAGTAATATTTTTATAGTCCTAACAAAAAGTACTAGTATTTTGCAATAAATTAGTACCCTCTCCGTTCCTTTTTGTTTGTTGTTTGAGAAAATAAAGGTTAAATTAAGAAAGTATATTTTTGCACTTTAGATTCCTATTATATCCTTTTTTTGGAATATATTATACTCCAATTTTAATCCAACAAAAAATTTCTATTTTTTTACACACACTTTATATGAAAAAGTTTAGTAAAAAAAAAAGATACAATAAAAAGATTATATAAAATTTAGTCAATAAAAAATATAGAAAGGAGGGTATAATAGACAAAATATAACCTTAAATTATCAAAACAACAAACAATTTGAAACAAATTTTCTTTTCTAAAACAACAAACAAAAAGGAACGGAGGGAGTATTAATATTTTCTGTCTTATTGTAATCTTTGTTATCAATGGAAAATAAAAAAGACAATTAAGAAAAAATTACAAATAGAGAAACTGCATTTCAAGCATATTGAAAACGAAGTGTATATATGATTGATTTCAATTCTGGAGCGGCCAAAATTAATTTTAGACGTGTATAATTAATTCTGGTTTGTTTGGTTTCTCAAAAGTAGAATTGATTTTATATCCAGAATTGATTCTACTTGAAGCTAGAAATCGTAGCTTCTGATTCTAGAATTGATTCTGACACTCGAATTTTTTGTTCAACTCATTTTCGCATGAATATATCTAAACATAAACCACTTTATCTTCAAATTAATTTTAGTTAGAATCAATTTTACGGAATTAATTCTGCAAAAATCAATTTTTCTCACCGGAGAACGTAACATAACACCTAAAATGAGAAAGAGGGTGTATTTTATTTTACATGAAATAAACAAAGTGTGGTCCTGCTCCCCACAGACAAATACATTACACAGACTCCAAAAAGAATAAAAAGAGATGGATAGATAGATGTAACAAAAGTGAAAATTGAGAATATCAGCAGCGACAAGCAAGTGTATCTTTTACTACAACTATCACTTTAATGTTACCTTTGGTTGGATCCAACCCAACCCCTTCAAAATAAAGGTGCCGAAAGCAAGCATATCAGTCAAGTCCATTCTCAAATATCAATGTCTCAAACTCACCCACCATTGGAGACTTCATACACTCCACTCCGACAGTAACTTCACCTCAACAATTCATCGATTTTGTCTCTGCAGTGTGCTACTCAGAGTGAGAGCTAGCTGAGGTTATGTAATTTGTGTTTCTCTAATTTATGGAGATGAGATGAGATGAGGCTATTCTTATCCGACATGTTTTTTAATTTATACTAAGTTATAAATCAATTTATTTGTCAATACAATTATCAAATTGGTCTTTTAATTTGTAAGTTTAAAATATTCGACGTCACAATTCTGCATTTAAATAATTCATATACTACTTTTTATATATTTTTAACGAGTTTTTATATTTATGTTCATAATATTATAAGAATTTTTCACACAAAAATTTAGAGTTGTTTAACAAAAATTAATTTAATAATTGTTAAAAGCCATAAACTTAAAAATTCATATTTAATTCACCCTGTTGAGGCAAAATCTTAAATTTGATGTTTTGAATATAACAAACATCTTAATTATATTTTAAGTGAATTATGTTCTTTTTGTAATCTAACAAATACTCTTGGGTGATTAATTAAGACAAGAACAAAAGTTCATTTAAAATATTTCACTCTTTTTGAAAATGATGAAAAAGACAATTTTGAAAATGATCAAAGAACATTCTCCTTTTACAGTCCAAGACTACACATCCAAATCATTCAATCATCATAAGCACTTAATTTCATCACAACTGATTTTGTGACAAATAAGCAATTTTTGCAAGAAATTTATTCCACAAGATCTCTACAGAATATAAGTCATTTAAGGCAAGGATCAAATTGTGGCGCACATGGAAGTTTCTCTTTTGGTCATGTTTAAGGAATAAACATGAACATGTCTTTAACACATAAATTCTCAACATGACAAGTTCTAATCAGAAATTATTTGAAGACGTATTTATGGACCAATGAGATCAAGAGTCGAGACAACAAGCTCTGAACTACTAGTTGGCAAGTACTTCTTGAAAATAACTTTATTAACATTCTTCAATGTCCTATCTTACAAAGAAAAGCTAATTGTACTTTTAGCAAGGACACACGAATAATAATGGATAAGAAGGAACTAGTTGTTTATTTCTGCCCTATAAAGTTATCTTGATGAGCAAACAACATCTCCTTTGATCTAACCAACATACAGCAAAAATATTGGAGAACGATATGAGAACGTTCTTAATTTTGGACAACTTTTTGCACATTCTTTGAAGATCTTCATCCAGCTGTCTCCAAATGTTATATTTTGAATATAACAACTCTTTTGCAATGCCTTTACGTGCAAGACAAGTTTTAACAGCAGGATACAACTCATGCAAGCTAATCACTCACGCTCCTCATTGAGAAATCATGAAGAACACTCTGTGATCGTTCTAGCGGACTTATTCTCTTTCATCAACTTTGTGTGATCTGCTTTTTGAAGGAACGACGACTAGTTTCTGGCTCCTAGTGTACATACTTGATGGCCAAGCAACAAAAGACAAAACTACATATATAAATAGCACACTTGGGTGCACTTGAAGAGCAAGAGCTTTAACTACAACATTCATTCTACTACTCTCACTCTCGGCTCTCTAAATCATACTTGGATCAGTATATCATTTGAGTGACTCTTTTTTTTTGTAAGTTTTTTCAACGTGGTTGAGTTTATTTGCAAGCTTTGTGATCCACATCTCTTTGTAAAAGGAAAGATTGACTCAAGTCAATACGTAACTATTGATTAAGTGACACCCTTACTAGCTTGCAGGGCTAGGTAGATTTTGAGCTTGTAGGGCTTAAAGATTATTGATCTTGGTCTAGATCAAGGAGAATTGTATTTGAGATTGTTCATATCGCAAAGATCATAGTGGATAAACTCACCGAGCATGGGGACTGGATGTAACCAAAGTTTGGAGTGAACCGGTAGAATTGATTATGTATTGATTTCTTAGTCAATGAATTAAGAAAATGAGAGATAATATGAGAAAGAAAGAAAAAAGGTAAAATTACATGTTTGGTTCTTTATCTTATTTTTTTGTAACATTTTGGTCCTTTAAATATTTGTAACACTTTGATCCTTTATCTTATATATTTGTAACACTTTGGTCTTTATCTTTTATTTGTAACATTTTAGTCCCTTATCTTTTATAACATGCACATATAAACACTTTTTCTCATATTTTTTAATTAAAAAAATGCTGAATTTTATTTGTTAAGATACATTTTTTTAAAATTAAATAAAACTCATAATTTTGATGAATATATTCATCATCTCCATCAATTATTTCATATCTTCATGTTCTTTAAGGCTTTGTTTGGATCACAAAAGAAAGTGAAAGGAAAGAAAATGAGTGGAAAGATTGTTAAAGGAAAGAAAGTAAGAAGAAAGTGAGTAGAAAGTGAAATTATTTTTAAGTTGTTTGGTATGAGTGAAAGTGGAAAGAAAGAAAGATGTGTATTTATTAAAATGACAAAACTATCCTTATCTACAATTGAATACTATATTTACTATTTAAAATATTTATTTTATTTCTTAGTATTATGTTTATAAAATAACTTGGAGCTGGTAGTAATAGCACATTTGACACTGTATATGTTCATAAGAATTACTGGCTAAAAGCCACCTTAGCTTCCCGGAGAAATAGAAAAAGCAAAATAAATATATGGATAAAAAATTCAAAACAATGATATAAACTTGTGGGCAGAGAATGGATTGTCTCCCATACATTACTCCCTCAAGTTTGATCTCAACCACACCTTTTATTTTAATATATATAATTTTAATTTTAAGAAATAAATGAAAGGTGGGAATTGAACATTTCCCTCTCAATTACTGGAGAGGATCTGTTCTGCTTGTGGGCATATTTGTCTTTTCCGCAAAAAATGTGCTCAGTTCCCACTTTCCATCCATATTTGCGTGGAAAGCATTTTTACGTGGGCCCCATCCCTGACTTTCTTTCCTTCCCTTTTTGTTGTGGTTCCAAACAAGAGAAAGTGGATCTTTCCACCATCATTCCCTCCTCCCACAATCTTTCCTGCCATTTTCTTTGGAAACAAACACAGTGTAAAGGACTAAAATATTACAAATAAAAGATAAAGGACCAGAGTGTTACAAATAAAAGATAAATAACAGAAATATTAAAAAAAATAAGAAAAATGATCAAACGTGTAATTTTGAAAAGAAAAAAAAGAGAGAGAATCCAAATTTTGGTGAAGAATTTCATACAAGAATAATTTGATTAAAGCATTTCATTATTCTGTTTTGTTCCCTTGGCCTTGCTGCTATAATTTGCAGGCTTTGTTCTTCTTCACCTAGAGTATGCCTTATGCTCTAAGTTGTGTTAATATATCTTTGCTGATTAAAAAAAAGTATGATATGAAATGAACCAGGCAAGTAGCTACAATGAAATCAATTCAATTTGAACGAACACCATTAATAAGCCTAGCACCAATGCGATCAAGCTGCTTGACATTAGCAGAAACGTTCAAGTTTCCTTCCTTTTGAATAGATTGGCTGTTGCAGCAAGACAAAAAAAAAACGAAAACAAAGCGGATTTTTGTGCTTAAAGGTGGATAATCCCAGATTAGCTACTAATTGGCTTACAATTAGCTACAAATACCACCGTAGTTAATCCCTATTTTTTTTTAGTATATAGGGGGAAAAATTCAAAGAATTATAAAATAGGGAGGGTAAAATTCCGGATTTAAAAATAAGGGGGTAAAATTCCGATTTATTTAAAATAAGGGGGGTAAAACTGCATTTAAGCCTATTTGTTACTTACCAGTTCCATTGTGAGGAATTTTAGCCACCACAATCAACTAGTTTGTGGTTGGTTTTGTAGAAATTAAATACAATCAACTATTTGTTAAAATTAAATACAATCTGATCAAAATTTATTTTGAAAAAAAATTAAATTCAAATTTTTTCTTAGAATTTCTTTTAAGAAGAATTCATTAACTTTTTAAGCTCAAAGCTCAATTGACTATACCGCCCCTGATATACATGGTGTCAGTGAGTATGATGAGGTTAGCAGTTAGCATAGCAGGTCCAGTCCAATAATTCAATTCTGCTAGCTTCGGCTACGTGTGGCCCTTCCCTCCCCCACTTTGAGCCTTCAATTCAATTCCCTCTCCTCTCATAAAATTATTATTAAGCACTTTTGTTGTTGTAACTGTGAAGTGATTATCCAACAACTCCACTGTACTAACCTGCCCTTTCTTTTTGGGGTCCCCTTACCTTTCAATTTATCTGGTCAATTTCACAAGCAAGTCTTTGCCTATAAGGGCACATGTTTCTCAATGAGAGGTGCCTCATTCCTTTTGATAACGACGTCACTTTAGTTTCTATGCCCACCGCTCAACACCCATCACCACTTTCCATTATTTAGTGTATGTTTGGTTCAACTTCTGGAGCAGTCGGAATTGATTCTGGACGTGTAGAATTGATTCTGACTTTTTTGGTTTCTCAAAAGTAGAATTGATTCTGCCTCCAGAATTGATTCTATTTGAAGCTAGAAATCGTAACTTCTGATTCTAGAATTGATTTTTACACTCAAAATTTTTGTTCAACTCACTTTTACATGAATATATCCAAACATAAACCACTTTAACTTAAAATCAATTTTGGCCAGAATCAATTTTACAGAATTAATTCTAACAAAATCAATTCTCGTCACCGCAGAACCAATTTCGTTATATGATTTTTTTATGATATTAGTGTATTTTCACAATTTTGTTCGATATAAAATTATTATTTGTATTATGGTTGACTAGCGGTCAAACGAACACGTTTGTTTGCTACATTTTTTATTGTGCTAATGTAAAAAACTAGATAACCTTCAAGTACAGGTTAGGTGGCAATAGATACTTGAAAAAGTTTGAAATTATGAGATACTCTCTTCGTTTTTTTTTATTTGTTTTTTTAGAAGAGTAACACCAAAATTAAGGACATGTATTTTTGTACTTTATCTTTCTATTATACCTTCGTTTTAATCTACCAATAAGTTCCTATTTTTTTGCACACACTTTCTCTTTCCAATAAATTTAATATATTATGTACCAAAAAAAAAATGTATATGTTATGTACCAAAAGTAATTAAAAAAAATAAATTTAGTTTTCAAATATATAGCATTAATTGGTTTTATTGAAAAATATAAAAACAATTGACAAATGGTATAATTAAAAAATCATACCCGTAAAATACAAAAAAGACAATTAAATAGAAATATTAAATCTAATAATAAAAAACAAATAAAAAGAAACGAAGGAAGTATGTTAGAACAACATATGTTAACTACTAGAGGAATGTTAGAATAGGAAAATATTAATTAAGATATGCATAAGTTTTATGTTATAGTTTGTTGAGAAAATATCGCATTAGATTAGTTTATCCTAAGCCCTATAATTAAGGGATTTGAATAAACTAATCTAATGAGATATTTTCTCAACAAATATAATAAAACTTATGCATATCTTAATTAAGGAATTAGGAATAGTTGTCATTTTCAAATTGAATGCAAAAGCAGTAGTAAACAATTTTAATAAGTTTTTTTTATAATTTATCATATTTTGGTTGTACTGTTAAAGATTGTATTATTAAGCTTCATGTTATGTGTCCAAACTCGTTGATTGAGTTTGCTAGTAAACAAGTTGGCATAGTTGTTAATGAACTACCTAAGATAAGATGCTTATGTATACATTGCTAATTCTCAAGTGTTGAAGTTGATGCCAAATTGGCGTAGTTGTTAATAAACTAGCTAAGTTGATGCCAATATGTTTGTTGAAATAATAATAATAATAATAATAATAATAATAATAATAATAATAATAATAATAATAGTTATTTACTAAACCACAACTTTTTCATTTTTCAATATTCCACGTCATTTTCTATCTTTTCCACAGTAACAATTAAATTATTATTCAACGTTTATTCCTACAATAGTTTAGTTTAAACTAAACACTCTCTCTTCCAACTCGCTTTCATATATTCCACATTATTTATTCTTTATTTATATTATTTAATTTTGTATAATAATAATTATTATTTATATTTTTTTAAAATAATGAATATTTTTAATCTCTACAAATGAGAAGGAAGTGCAAAAATAAGTTTTTTTTTTATGTTGAAAGTATATCAAACCATACATCTATTTATAGAGTTTTAAAAATTATGAATTTTGGTATTAAAAAATATATGCTATCCAATAATTGCCCTAAAAAGATTATGAAAGATAAAAATCTACACACCCAATTAAAATATGACACATACATATATGCATTTAAATATAAAAATAATAACAAACCAAATCTATTGTAAAAAAAATCAAATAAAATCGCGCCACATGTCACACTTTTTTCCACTTTTTTTGCTTTCAACCGATTGAAAAAATTCATCTCCTCTCTCCTCTACCTATTTCAACTCCAAGTTTAAACCTTACCGGCCAAAATTTTAGTTCGAATTAATTATTGGTTCATAACAAATGAATTTCGTTGGCTTTAATTAATAAAGGGATGAAGCTTAGATGTTCCAATTATAGGGAAACAAAAAGCAACGACATGGCCGAGTGGTAAGGCGGGGGACTGCAAATCCTTTTACCTCAGTTCAAATCTATCGTAACAATTCAACCATTCTTTTGGGGTTTAAACCTCACCATTGAACATAGTCTTATGTAACAAAAACATATAAAAAATAAAAAAATAAAAAAAAAACTTAAGTTTTCCAAATACATAGCATTAATTAGTTTTATTAAAAAAGATAAGAGTAATTGACAAAGAGTATAATTAACAAATACAATTAACAAATCGTACTCTTACTGATAGGTTCCAGTGGCGGCCTGACCCGGCCTGACCGAGGGTACTCAGTTCGTGGCGCTTATCAGCTATTGACTTCTCAGTAGCACGTTGCTTCGGATGTGGCTGAAGATCTTATTTGGCACAGACAGGTTCCCTTGAAGGTTTCTATTTTATCTTGGAGACTCTTACGTGACAGGTTGCTCACAAAAGTAAACCTGGTGGCCCGAGGCATCATCTCGCCAGACGCTCGTTTTTGTATATCAGGTTGCGGCGAGGTTGAATCAGCTCAGCACATATTCCTTTATTGCAGTTTTTTCGGCTCCCTGTGGTCGTTGGTCAGATCTTGGATTGGCTTCTCATCAGCCAACACTCATCAGCTATCATATCATCTTCTTCAGTTCACCTTCTCTTCAGGCGGTCTCCGTGCGCGACGATCTTTCCTGCAGCTGGTTTGGCTCGTTTGTGTGTGGATTATCTGGAATGAGAGAAATCGGATACTATTTAGAGATTCAGAGTGCTCCCTACTTCAACTATTGGACAAGATCAAACTGTATTCGTATCGGTGGTTGAAGACTACAAACATTAATCTAGTCTCAAACTACCATAGTTGGTGGTCGAGCCCGTGTACTGGTTTGAGCATATTTTAGTTCTCTTGTTGTTACGTGTTCCTGAAATTATGTAATATTTTAAAGTCTTTTTGGCACACTTTGTGCTGAGAATATTTGTTGGTTTATATATATATATATATATATATATACATATTTTTTATTTTTTTGTAAACCAAACGTATCATCTGTGCGCAACTGCAGAGATTAATCCCCTCGATTTAATTGAGATCTATTTAAGGGATTGACCTCTCCCAAGAAATGGGTCTTCATATGCACCGGTCAGGATCTATCTCAAGACCAAATGGTTAAGGGGCCCAAGTATTTACCACTTGTGCGACACTATCTTGGTACATTTTAAATATTTTAATTTTGTAAAATGAAGAAACACTTATATTTAGATTACTTTGAAATAAATTAAAATAAGAAAGTACACTATTTTTTTAATGGATAAGATCACTCGAAGAATTGAAGTCTTGAACCTAAAAAATAGTTTATGACATATCTGTAAACTTTTTTTTTACGTAAAAACATTTAATTTTATTTTGAAGAAAAAATTATATTCATTAGAGACAAAAACATAATAGAAGATTTTGAGAGAGAGAGAGAGAGAGAGAGAGAGAGAGATTGCGAGAGAGAACTCTCTGTGTTGGAGAATGAGAAACGGCAAGTACTACCCCACTATTAAAAATACACATTGACGAATTAAAATTTGAATTTCAACTGCGAGAATTATCCTTATTTTCATATTTCATATTTTATCATGGAGAAAACTTATTCAAAATTTTATAGTACCAAGAAACGTGATCCCCATGATGAAAAGTGTATGTAGATCATAGTGAGAACTAAGCACGAAAATTTAATTCATATTCATTGAAAAAAATATAGAATTAACAACTATTTTTTGTTGATGTGAAGCCTCTATAGAATCATGTAATGGAGACGGAAGAGAGATAAAAATAGAGAGAGAGAGTGAGAGATCAGAGTGAGAGAGAGAGAAATCTCTTAGTGGTGTAGAATAGAAAAAGGGGAGCACTTTCCGCCCGAGTATTAAAAATACACATTGACTAATTAAATTTTGAATTCCGACTGCGGGGGTTATCCATATTTTCATATTTAATATTTTATAACGAGGATCATTTATTCAAAATTTTATTTAGCACGATAAAAAGTGATCCTCCATGATGAAAAGCATATGTAGAAGATAATAATAACTTAACACGAGAATTTTATTGATATTCATTAAAAAAATAATATAAAATTAGCAACTATTTTACGGTTGATGAATCCCCTATAGAGTTCTGCGACAGAGACGGGAGGGAGAGAGAGAATCTCTCAGTGGTATATAATAGGAAACGGGTAACACTTCCCACCCCATTATTAAAAATACACATTGACTAATTAAAAATAAAATTTCGACTAAGGGGATTTTTCCATATTATGTGTCCATTGAACTTTCATTAGGTTACATATGGCTTATGAAATCTATGGAAAATCTAAAATAAATTAATATAATTTTGATTTTTTATAATTTATGCTATTTTAAACTTTTCATAACCTTCGTTCGAACTTTTTTAAGAACCTTAATTTATTAATGTGAGTGGAGAGATTCACATATAGGTTTTTCCATTTGACGCTCACGCGTGAAGATTGTTTCTTTGTGGTACGGTGAAAAGAAAAAATTTGAGATTAGAAACAGGGTCAAAGTATGTTAATATTCATTTAAAAAATAGTATAAAATTTATAATTATTTTTTGTTGATGAAGTCCTACAGAGTCCTGTGTTAAAGATATATCGTATTTTCATACTCAAATAAACTAAAAGAAATCAATCTCATAGACAAATGAAAAAACGTATATAACCTTCAAAATAATATAAAATGAAAAAAAAGACATAGACAACCTTCAATTGAAAAAAAACATATGAAAATAAATATTATTGAAAAAAATAAAAATTATCCTGTGTTTGACAATGAACCTAATGTAAATTTTCTATTAAGAGTGGGCTCAAGATGAAAAATATAAAAAATCATGGTATATTTTAATTTTATGGGTGCGGTCCCAAAAAATCTTAAGGCCATGAAAAATCAAAGCATATTTTTCTTTGAGAGTGAAGTTTATAATTATTTTATATTTATAGGATGTAACACCCAAACTCATAATTATATAAAATATGCCTTTATAAAATATTACTCGAGAATACGCAACGGAAATAAAATTTGATTTACAAAAGGTTTGGTTCGAGTATTACATCGTACACATAAGAGCTTACTAATAACTTAATTAGTAAAACAATTATTGTACAAGATATGTTTATAGGAAAATACATCTTTATATACATTAGAAATAAGAAGAAAGACTCTGAATACACATTATAGAAATGATCCCAACCCCGTGTCATGATCAGAGCAGAGCTTCACCAACGACTGAAACACAAACATCACCCGAGGATCTGGATCCCAAATCCAGCACACACACAAAACAGAGGGTTAGATAATATAACCATAAAAAGAATCTAAGTGTAAGAACATACTTAACACTTAAGACATAGTATAAATAACTCAATTCATAAACATATATTGGTTCTAAGTTGTTCATATCTCATAACCACAAAAGGGTACATCATGTCACAATAATATCACATTCTCAATCAATTGACAAAGTATACATGTCATCAATTATCAATCATTTACTACACATCTTATAACACACATAATCACTTAATCATATTATTAAGAGATATCAATCAATGTCATATACCAATTAACACATTTAATCACATATCCCTAATGCAACTAATGTCAATTACTCATGTCATGTCACCCTAGACACGACTAATGCATGTGGTACCATTTCATCAAGTTATTGGAAAACTTATTCCAAATATATCTTAGTCAATCGCAGCTACTAAGATATCTGCCATACTTTAGGATCCCCTCTAAAGTATCTGCTAAGCATACAAAATGAATGCATGAATGTACAATTACCAAACATATGGTTTACATATTTTAGTCAACCGCAGCTACTAAAATATCTGCTATACTTTAGGGCTCATCTAAAGTATCTGCTAAGCATACAAAATAAATGCATGTATATCAAATTACCAAACATATGGTTGAAACATCTCATCCTATAAAGGATATCACAATCGATGTACTTCAATCACCTTTTACAAGCACATCTCTATTAATTAAATCACATTAATTAATCTTCTCAAGTTATCTCACATATACGAGAATATTATAATCATAATTCAATTCATCATTCAAGACCCAATTTACAGTCAAATACACCATCATACATTCATAAGATCATAATTCAATCATAATATAAGCATATATATCATTTATTCAACAAAATCACATTTTTCTGCACTGATAAGCTCGCTCGGCGAGCTCAGGGCGAGTAAAACCAGACAGCATCAGGTCCAACTCGCCCTGGCGCGCAATCACTCGCCCTGGCGAGTTGCTCATGACAGCACAACTGGCCCTGGCGCGCAATCACTCGCCCTGGCGAGTTGCTCAGGACAGCAAAACCTCATTCTCGGGTTTTTGGTGAAAAACTCTCAAATCTCAAAATTCCAACATACCAATTCATAAAGATGATAACTTTAGGCATATATAAGCATGCTAAACATAGAAGTACAATCTATAACAAGTATTAACAACATTTCATGCTAGAAATCATCAATCTTATCATTTTTCATGAAAACTCATAAACTACAAACATCTAACAAATTCCCACAATTGAACCCCAAAGTTTGTAATTCCTTTCATCAAATTACATGAGCAATCTATCTATAACATAAAAATCATTCATTTTTAAGAATCAAACCCAACCCAAAGAAAAAGAGTGTAGAGAGTTTGGGAATGGAGAAATAGACATTCTCCCCTCTCTATGCTCACTCTAATTATATTATCTAAACCTCATACCTCAATTAAGTTGGATTCTCTACTCCACCAATCTCCTTAGCTTTCAATCCTCAAGCTTAAGCTCCTCTTTGTTCTTCCATTTCCTCACTCTTTCTCCATCTTAAAACTCTCTCTCATTTCTCTTTCTTCCTCCACCAAAATTTGTGACAAAATGAGCTTCTCTCTCTAACTTTCCCCTTTTATAACTAGGTTACCACTCATCAATTACCAAAACACCCTTACTAACTTATTATTTTTTATTCTAATTTCACCCTATTATCTTACTTAAAAAATTAAATATTAATAAACATATTTCTTTATGTCATTTCATATTTATATATGCTAACTCAATTGCTAATTTTATCCAATAATATAAATTCAATTACTTATTCGTTATTTTTTTACTAACAAAGTCAAAGTTCTATATTATAAACTTAGATAGTATAACTTATAATATTATTCTACGTATATATACCGAGTGGCTTGAAATCATAAATAATAGACTATAAACTAATATTTGTACTAATACTTGAACTAATTTGTGTGCCGAGTTCCTTATGGTTATTAATAATAAACTCTAAATTGATATTTACATTAATATTTATACAGAGTTACTTAAAATAATTTATAATATAATTAAATTAATACCGTACCTATAAAAAAAAATTTGAAGGGGGGGGGAGGGCCGTGGCCATGTCAACCCTTCCCTAGTACCCCCACGTCCATACCAACCAACCTAACTTATATATCTACCATTCAACTTAGAAAATCAAATCTCATTGGCTTTTAACAATCATTCAATTAGGTTCAATCTTATGGTATCCATATATTCAATAAATTACTTTCATGTACTTATTGTTTGTTTTACTAGTTAATCATGTGCTGTGCTTATTGCTAGATTCAATAGTTTAATCATTTCACAAAGTCGTATCATCAATTTTGATATCCTCTATTTCACGTCATGGAACTCCAATGATAAAAAAATTAAGGTACGGATTATTAGTCTATGAAACTCTCTTTGATACTACCTCCGTCCTTAATTATAAAACTCTATTAAGAAAATTGCGGAGATTAAAAAAATGTGCTTGATATTAATTTTTTTGACTATTTGTATTGTTTTTACAATTTTATACTTCAAGAAAAAGAATGAGTTTTTATTTTTCTAAAGCATTTATTACATATTGTATAAAAAAATGCATTTTAATTAGAGATATGTTGGTAAAGAAGGGGAAGCTTGTAAGGTTCAAGGTATGAGTTCAGTTTGTCATGCGAGGTTTGACAATCGTGAGTTTCTTTTACATGATGTGAGGCATGTTCTTAAACTTAGGCGAAATATGTTGTCTATAATGAGATTATAGAAATTTCGCTTGATGCAAAGATAGTAGGTAGATGGGCCAAGGAGTGTGGTTTATACATGATACTTGGTTCTACTATTATTGGCCAGTCATCTATTACTAGTGGTGATTCTCATTATGTCGTTGAGTTGTGAAACTTTGGGTTGGGACTTGTTAGTGACATGAGTTTAGTTGGACTAGTGAAATAAGGTTTACTAGGTAATGGGACTGAACTGGAATTGTTGGAGACTAACAATGGTCTGAAGGTTGTTTCAGAGCAATTTGAAAGTTTTCTAGGTTACAAGGTTGAAAGCATAGTGGAGATACCAATTTCAAGACTTTGGTGTAGGAATCTCAACTTGAGGTGAAGTCTGTCACTAGTGGGACTAGAGAAAGACAATCAACATTAGCTTTTGGCTATCTAATAGAAGATAAGGAGTAGAATGGTATTGTTGCACCAAAGTGATATGGCTATGGAGACCTTGTGTGTTATGTTTCAATTGTGGATGAAGAAGTGCAAAACGTATTAATGATCTTCATGGAGGCAATTGGAAGCAACAGTGATCAGACTTGGGAACTTGTAGTACTACAGGAGGTAGTTGGGTACAAGAGGAGTCTGATGTTGCAGCTTGTCGAACTACCTAAAACTCCAAGGTTAATTGGAGGCACACAATTCTTCAAGAGTACTGAAGGAATTCTAAGAATTCTAAGGGTTGAAGAGGGTATGGTGAGGCTTGTAGAGCTATCCTAAAAATCCAAGGATAGTTGGAGGCAAACAGTTCTTCAAGAGGACAAACATGTACAATCTGGGGGTTGAAGAGAGTATGGTGGAGCTTGTAGGGTTGTCCTAAAAATCCAAGGACAATTGGAGGTAAGCGTTTCTTTGGGAGTACGGAGCGGCACAACCGGGGGACGAAGATGTTATGGTAAAAATTTGTGTGGCGACCTAAAAATCCTATGGTAGTGGGATGCAAGATCTTCATGAGGGCGAAGGCATTCCGAGGGATGAGGAGGTGGCGGTACATCTTGTGGGACTACGAAGGGTAGTTGGATGCAAGAGGAAAAATCAAACCGAGAAGCTTGAGAGTAAAACAATGGACGTTGTTGGAAGCAAGTGGAGGTTGGTGTCAAGGTCAAGGTTCAAGTGGGACTTGAATTTGATCTGGTGTCTTGAAGAGGAGTTCAAGAATGGAGAGAGCATCAAGGTGGTTCAGCACGGTGGTTGATGGGAAGTTGGCAAAACCATCGATTTAAAGGCAGGGTGTAGAATTGTGGAATATGCCTTGAAATATCAGTTACGGAAGTCAACAAATCCTAGGTACATGTTCTATCATTTTCGCTCGGGGAGAAAAAACATGTCCAGGAAATAGTTGAGCGAAAAGACTGACGAGTGGAGCGAAAACGCGCATATGTTTTCTGATTTTTTGGAAAAGTTAGTTTTTGGAGGATATCTGACTTGGATTCTATTTTATTTTAAAACAGATTTGTTTCTATTATTTAGGCATATATTTTTCTATAAATCGAGGTTGATTTATTCATAGAAAAAAATGAGAGCAACAAGAGATCAAGATGTAGGGAATAATGGTTTGCCACCACACAAGGCTAGGGTTTTAGAGAGAAACAAAGAGGTTGTTTGTTGTTATAATCCTAGGGGTTTGGACAAATTATTCTTGGGTTCATCTTGGGGTAGACTATATCAAATTGAGTCCCTTGGTCACGAGAAGAGATTCGGGACTTGAGTAGAGTTAGAATTGAAGATTAATCCTTGTAACCCAATTGGGATCTTATTGTAAAGTCACTCGTTTGATTTAAGTGGAACGGAGAGCTGCTCTCCCCCATAGTAGGTCATTGTTGGACCGAACTGGGTTAACAAATATCGTGTGTTTTCTCTTTATCGTTTTTATCGCTTTGATTTGCTATTCCACATATTATTGGTTGTCGTTCCAAATCAAGTTTTCATTGGTGTGATATTTTAGACGAATTCACAACAACTTTTTTTTAAAAAAATAATCTAAATGAATTGTGTCTTAATTTTAAATCATTAAAAAATGTACAATCAACAATATTTATACAGTCATCACATGCCACCTCAACATTTTTTATTGTTAAAAAACACACATTATATATTAACTTGAGTTAAAATAGGGTTTCAAAATGTGAAGAATAAAGAGACCAACCTCGTCGACCCCACCACCCAAACCTTGAGTTAATATTCTAGCAGACAAATACACATTTGGTACTTGCATCCTTTCGCATACCAACACCATCATGGAGCTCCATCATCAAAGCCATAAATATCCTCAATGGAGGCTTCACATGGCAAGCAGGCTAAGACCGTTTTATCTAGCAACCCCAGCACTGATGGACAATTTTATCTGGTCAAAAAATATCAATGGTTCCTACACTACTAAGACCGTTTTTCACGTGGCTCTTGAAACAAAAAATATTGAATATAACAACTTCATCTTGGTCTTAGATTTTGCGTCTCCATATGCCAAAAAAGATTTTTCATTTCTATATGCCAGAAAAGATCAAGTTTCTTGTTAGGTAGGCTTGTAACAATTATGTCTCAACTTTGTCATTGTTTCATCATTATAATCTAACCCCAAATGATATTTTCTCCGGTGCAACACTCCAAAAGAGTCTTTACTTCATTGCATTAGAGATTGTTCAGCCTCTAAAATTCTCTAGAAGACCCTTGTTTTCTCCACTACGGGCTTCTCTGTCACTTTGGATCCGACCAACCGATCACTTAATAAGATATATATATATATATATATATATATATATATATATATATATATATATAATGGTCTTGGTGTAATCACAACTCTTTCCATTTCTCCTCAAATATATATTGTTTGGTTCATTCTTTCCTTCCGCGAGGTCGGGCTTCTGGTTTCAAATAGTGTAGTTTCATTTCTTTCCTTTATTATTTTTCTTTTCTTTTGCTTTAACTTTATATATAAAATACATAAAGAGAGCTTTTTTTTTCTTTGCGTCTTTAGTTTGGAAATGGATTAGATGCGGTCAAGTTTAGTGCAGTCAGTGTGCAGTCAAATCTTTAATACCTTCCGAATAAGATCGGACAGTTCAGATCTTAATACCGTTTTTATCTATATTTAATATAAAATTATGAGATTAAAATTTAGGTCGTCTGAACTCAATCAAATGATCACAAATTATTGACTGCATGGTCCTCTGAATGTCCATAATCCTGAACTCTATTTTCTACTCCGTTTGGTAGGCAAATAACCAATATCTCATGAGCTCAAGTTGGTCGACAACTCACATATATATAGTAGACAAGAGGCGGGTTAGGAGAGTACAATGAAACATTCAACAAAAATGCATCATCTTAAGCATAAAAAATTCTTCACTACAAAAAGTTATGATAGTTTAAAATATATCCTACACTAATTTAAAAAATATATTATGTTCAATCATTGGCCATCTAAGACATGAGTAAAACCAAAAACTTATAAAGGAGGTTTGTATGTGTTCGTAGAGTGGCATCCCCCCTAATTAAAGGATAGTTCAAAAGACAAATTCTACCCACTGAAGTATATAGCTTTTGATCCGAGAATCTTCTATTCCTTTCATACAATTTGTTTGTTCATGTTCAAACAATGGAAAGGAGTTGTCCACATGAAAAAAAGACAAAAAAAAATCATATAATACATTAGCACACTACAAAAATAAAGATTGATTAGCTTATACACTAGCTGAATAGTCAAGTAAAGGTGTGTTAGAAAAATAAAGGAGAACTCATAAAGTGAAAGAAGAAATTATATAATTACCAATCCTAGATCATATAAAACTAAAAGCATTTTTTATAAACTTTGGATTTTTATGGTATGTGTTTCCCATTGTGATGGTGGGGTTCTTCTTTTGAAGATTTACAGATATATCTTTTACGGATTGTTTTTTTAAATTTTTTATTTTTTGAAAGGATACAAAAGAAAAAGAAAAGAAATGGGGACATCAATTTTTACCGGTTACACAAAGAATGATTTTGGTTGCATAAGCAGGGTCCAAACATTTGTCAATGTTTTCCTATACTTGTTTCTAGAAAAAGTAAACAACTAATTTGGTTCCTATTGTTAAAATATTAGAAATATATTAAAGTGAGCTTTACTCTTCATTTTAATAACTTGAAAGTATTTATCGAGCTAATTAAAATAAATCACACAAATAGATTTACATATTTACATATCATACCTACAACTAATTTGTGACCAATTTTTGTTTCACATGTGTATAATTTGTTTTCATTAGTTGTTAAATAAATATTCATGAGTTATAAAGAGCTAGTTTAAAAAAAACTTATAATGTCAGAAAGTATCTTGAAGTATCTCTTAATATTAGATAGGCAAAATGCATTAAGAGATCCTTCAAATTTTATGTTTGTAATAGATAGATCTTTTAATTTTTAGATAACAAATAGGTCATTTAAGTTTGTAACAAATAAGTCATTTAAGTTTGTAATTTGTAACATCTAAATTCTTTAAGTAACAAACTGGTAGGACTTAGATGTTACAAATTACAAACTTAAATGACATTTTTGCTACTTAAAAATTTAAAGAACCTATCTATTACAAACGTAAAACTTAAAGGATCTACAAATGCATTTTGCCTATTAGATATTATAAACTCCAAAAGATTTGATCGAGTGGTATAAAAAGATGCATGTCTTAAATTTGAGAAATTTTGGATTTAAGCTCTCCTAGTATCATTTCTAAATGATCTTTTTGCTTTAAGGTCATTTATGACTTTGGAATATCATCTTCTCACCCTAAATTTATGTCAAAAAAAAGTATTAGATAAATGTGAACACTTTTGTTGTATTTCTGTGTCCACAATCTAGCACTACTCGCTTATTATTCCCTCAACCGAGATACCACTGTTGATCCAACACAATGAGGCTTCTTCTCACGTCCAAAAGTGGTATCAAAGCTCGATTGGGGAATAATAAGTGAGTGGTGATGGATTGTGAACACTAAGAGACTCACACTTAAGGAGAAATATTGAGATATATCAAGTGAGTTAAGTCACACATTCGTTGCAAAAGTTGAGATTGAACAATTTATTAGTGAGAGGACTCATAAGATTTATGAGAGGACTCATAAAGCTTGTTTTATTGTTTAATGTGCATATTGATGTCTGAAATTCCTGGCACGCTATGCACGATGCTCTACACGATGCTCTAAGCACTCTATCCGGTCTAGCGCGTAATAATGTAAACCAAATAAAGGAAAACAAATAAAGGAGACAAGGTATTTGTTAACCCAGTTCGACGAACCTACGTCTGGGGGATACCAATCCAGGAAGGAATATCACTATAATAGCCCTAGTTCTAAGTTCTCAGCAAACGCCCCGTTTACAACTTATAACCTAGGCACTACCAATGATTCTTCGACCTATGAACTCCTAGATTAGAGATCCCATCTCACTCCCTTACAACCTTACAAACAGCAAGGATTTCACTAACACAATAACAAAAGGTTTTGGAGACACACTCCTAAAACTACACACTCGTACCTAAAGGCTTAGAGTGTTAAACCACCAAAAGTCCTAACTCCGTACTTCAAAGCTTAGGAGAAGGATCACACACAGTACAACTCAATACACACAGTCCTAAGCTTGCATCAATGAGACACAAGAAAGGCTCACAAATAACACACACGCAAAACCTAGAATTCTAGACACAATCACAATACGGCGTGAACAACTACTGAATTAGGGTTTGCATCTTCCTTAAATACTTCAGCCAAATCTTCCTTGATTCAGAAATAACATGGGCTTGATTTGTTTGACCCAAGCAATAACTTCAAATTAATTAAAATAGATTCTTTACAAATATATTCTTCAAGGAGATTCTCTTCAGAAATATTCTTGACAAGGATCTGAAGCATTAAATAATGATCCTTATAAAAAGCCTGATTAAATGCGTCATGCGAGATTCATGAGAGAGAAACCAAACATTCCATAAATAGAATATGTCATGAACACTCCTCGTGAGACGATACAATGCTTGAGGCAATGCTTGAGGCATCGGATCACACATCCTGCTACAAGGTTTATTTTACCAAAAATGCAGCCAAAACCAAAGACTCAACAAACTCCCCTTTTGGCAAATTTTTGGCTAAAACAAATTATGACCATACAGATACTACTTAAACAGACACTTCAACTACATTTCTTTTTCTCAACAAAAGCACACAAGCATAAAGATCAATAGTAGCTATCCTTTAACACAGTTACCATACTACCCCTTCAAGGAGAACAGTAGAAAAGAATAAGATGTATCTTTTTAAGTTTATTAGAGAGGCATGCAACAGCGGAACACAAAACAACTACTTCGCCTTAAATGGTCAGGAAAATAAACATTGATAGGATGTGGAATAGAATGCTTCAGCATTTCACAAACCTACTCCCCCTGCACACATGCATAGGATGTTGGAGCATCGTATCCAACATCTCCCCCTGCATAACACAAATCAGCTCCCCCTAAACACCTGCATATATCAGAGCACACACAGCCACACAACTACATACTCCATCCAACTACACTACAAGCATATCAGTACCAAACAACAGACTAAACATAACATAACCAACATTTACTCCCCCTTTTTGCCACAAATTTGACAAATTAACACATAAGAACAATGTAGCAACAGAGTAGACCACAAAGTACTTACTAATATTACAGACCATATGCACTGAAGAGTGCTCAAATATCCAGGGCAAGGACCAGAATCAGAATAGTAACAACAAATCGGATGTCTGCCAAGGCAAGGCCACAGATGCTGAGACATCTGGCACAACATTCGACTCATGTAGAGTTTCCTTGAGCGAACCAATAACAGTATCAACAACCTTTGTAGGTGACATATTGGCACATTCAATACCAACATTCAAACTAGGTTGTCCTAGAGTTTCATCAGATTTAGCCTTTACTAATGGCCTGGTTTCAGTACCAAAAGGGACATAAAACGAGGAAGAGGGAGACTCACTTACAGGCATAGATGTTCCTTTCTTCATAGTAGAAGTAGTAATGGTAGTTGCCTTGGTGATTAAAGTAGAGGAGTCATCTTTGGGTTTCCATTCCTTCTTCACATTTATCACTTCAGGTGCAGGCTTTGCTTGCTGATTCCGCTCGGGATACCCATACAGCTTGAAACAGAAAGGCCTTATATGTCCCTTCTTACCACAATGGTGACATACCCACCTTCGATATCTCCTCTGACTTTTAGGTCTTTGGTGCACATGGGGTTTTGAATCAGACTAAAATTTTGGAACGGGGTAGGTTCTAGGATGTTGAGTATGATGCTTCAACATCACGTTTCCAGTGCAAGGATCAAAAACTCCTTCAGCGGGCATAAACTTAGTTTCAGGGTTCTGTTGATACTGATTTAGGCTTGTGTAGTTGTATCCAACAGACTTTGCTTTACCACTTGGTACACTCTCCAAAATTTGTTCAAGAAGGTTGGTTCCTGAGTTCAGCTGACTTACACGTTTCCTTAGATCATCCATTTGAACATTTACTTGGATGACTTTCTCCTCAGCTTGTGTAGCCTTTTTCAACCTGTATGTCTACTTCAGCTTGAAGTTTGTTAATGGTCTTTTTCTGCTTCTCAAGAATTCTACACATTTCTTCATACCTTGTAAGTAGTTCTTTGTAGGTGCTAGCAAGCTCATCAAAAGTTATGTCTTCATCACAAGAATCTTCATCAGATTCATATCTACCAGTGAATGCTGCAATATGCTCAACAGTTTCATCATCAGGTTCACCTTTTCTCTGAACATTACCGTTTTTACTAATGTTGTTCTTCATTTCAGATCTTTCATTTATATATAATTCAAAGGTTTGAAGTGATCCAATAAGCTCATTCACTTTCATGCTTGAGATATCTTGAGCTTCTTCAATGACTGTAACTTTCATGTCGAATTTCCTAGGTAGAGACCTGAGAATTTTTCTCACAAGCTTTTCTTCAGGGATCTTTTCACCAAGTGAGTCAAATGAGTTGGAAAAATCAATCACGTTCATATGAAAATCATGTACACTTTCATCTTCCTTCATTCTGAGGTTCTCAAACTTAGTGGTTAGAAGTTGGACCCTTGACATCTTTACCTTGGGTGTCCCTTCATGAGTGGTCTTGAGAATTTCCCAAAGCATCTTTTGCCACAGTGCATTTCTTGATCAGCCTGAACATGTATTTGTCCACTCCACTAAATAAAGCATTCAGGGCTTTGTTGTTTGCAAGAGCCAACTCATCTTCTTTCTTAGACCAGTTCTCTTCTGGCTTTAAATTGGTTGTGCCCCTCATCACAGGGTGTTCCCAACCTTTGATAACTGCTTTCCAAGTTTGGCTATCCATAGATTTTAGAAAAGCCATCATACGCGACTTCCAGTAATCATAGTTGGTGCCATCCAAAAGCGGTGGTCTACCAGCAGATGCTTCTTCCATGTCCATAGTACCAGAAAATAACTTCCCTGGAGCTCACCCAAATATGTTAGGGTGCCCGCTCTGATGCCAATTGAAATTCCAGGCACGCTATGCACGATGCTCTACACGATACTCTAAGCACTCTATCCGGTCTAGCGCGTAATAATGTAAACCAAATAAAGGAAAACAAATAAAGGAGACAAGGTATCTGTTAACCCAGTTCGGCGAACCTACGTCTGGGGGATACCAATCCAGGAAGGAATATCACTATAATAGCCCTAGTTCTAAGTTCTCAGCAAACGCCCCGTTTACAACTTATAACCTAGGCACTACCAATGATTCTTCAACCTAGGAACTCCTAGATTAGAGATCTCATCTCACTCCCTTACAACCTTACAAACAGCAAGGATTTCACTAACACAATAACAAAAGGTTTTGGAGACACACTCCTAAAACTACACACTCGTACCTAAAGGCTTAGAGTGTTAAACCACCAAAAGTCCTAACTCCGTACTTCAAAGCTTAGGAGAAGGATCACACACAGTACAACTCAATACACACAGTCCTAAGCTTGCATCAATGAGACACAAGAAAGGCTCACAAATAACACACACGCAAAACCTAGAATTCTAGACACAATCACAATACGGCGTGAACAACTACTGAATTAGGGTTTGCATCTTCCTTAAATACTTCAGCCAAATCTTCCTTGATTCAGAAATAACATGGGCTTGATTTGTTTGACCCAAGCAATAACTTCACATTAATTAAAATAGATTCTTTACAAATATATTCTTCAAGGAGATTCTCTTCAGAAATATTCTTGTCAAGGATCTGAAGCATTAAATAATGATCCTTATAAAAAGCCTGATTAAATGCGTCATGCGAGATTCATGAGAGAGAAACCAAACATTCCATAAATAGAATATGTCATGAACACTCCTCGTGAGACGATACAATGCTTGAGGCATCGAATCACACATCCTTCTACAAGATTTATTTTACCAAAAATGCAGCCAAAACCAAAAACTCAACAATGTCTAATATGTCTTTTTTATTTATAATTTATTTTATTACAATAAACTCATTAATTTTATAGAACAAACTCACTAATAAAGTAATAATAAGCACATTAATAACTAAACTAACCACCTGAAAACAAGTTTGATGACAAAAATAATTAACAAAACTCATAATATTGAAATATCTTATAAGCCGATTTTGTAAGATGAATTAAGTCCAACTCATAATTTTAAGATGGTATTAGAGTCTTCTCCACAATCAGTTAGGTCACCCACCGTTTATATTCACATGTCAGGTCTAATAGTGTTATATGTGAAGGGATGTGTTGAAAAATCTCAAATTGATTATATGATGATTTTAATATATGTTTATAAGTGAAATCAATTCTCACTTTAAAAGTCGATTTTATAGAGTTGTGTTAAGTCCAACACTTGATTATAAGAATTTAAAATTACAATAACCCTGCTCGACACGATTGAGATAAGAGTGATTGTTTAATCTAAAAAAGTTAATGTGTACAGTACTATTGTTTTAAAGTATAGTGATTGGATGTATTAATTTGTCAGTAGAACCATTGGGATGGGGTTTTGAGAGGTCCCTGTGTATGTGTTTCCTTGCTTTTTACACACAAAACCAAGTTTCAGATTACTATCTATTTAGCCTTGACTGACAACTCATCTGTTTCATGCTGCCTTGCTTCCTTTGTGAAATTCCAAGGCATGTTCGATTCTACAGTTCCATAACAGAACATTAATTCATAAACACTCCTAATTTAGTATACGTTTGATATTACGGTAGATATGTCAGAATCACGGTGGTTCATCGTAATTTTTCAAAAGTTACGCTCTATAGCTTCTTTAAAATTACGGTGAATCACTGTAATTCTGACATATTTACCGTAATATCAAACATAGACTTAGTTGATTAATTGTTACGGAGTACTATATATTCATTCAAAAGAATCAAAACAATTTCTACTACCTAGAATAGAATCATAGTTCATTAGTAAAAACATAAAAATTAGTAAAAACATAAAAATAGAATCATAGTTGTTCAGATTGAAATTTTATAGATAACGTATCAATGTCAAATAAGTACATAAGAGTGTTTTTTTTTAAGTACAATGGTATGAGATGGTAATAGCATGTCACTTTCGTGTTTGGGGTTTAGTGCAAAAAACTCGACTATTTTTCAAATGTGCGGCTAATTCGTTTAGTGGTATGGAATCAAATGTTGTAAAATATATTTCTAATCATAATTGTTAACAATAAATTTGATATAATAGTTTCAATTATTGTTCTAATTAGATCATTGGCTAAAGGGAAATTTTGTAAGATATTGGGGCATCGCATTAGTAAACCGGGTTCACATATGGATTGGGATCGTGAATCTAACAAATGTTCAAATTGTTCTTCAAACTATTTTGACTCAACAAAATCAACTTTCTAAGAATTTAAAAATTGTGTTTTTTTAATGGCAAATATATTATTAATAAAAATTAGATCTCTGTACAAGATGAATAGAGATCGATAAAAAAATGAATACAAAACATCAAAACAGACACCACCTAATAGAGGTTCATTTCTAATCTCATTCTTAGAAGGACACTCTCAGCTTCCGTACCACTAGAGAAGACATCAACCCGACCCATAAAGATGTCACTAGACACTAATTTCTGATCTCGAATCAAAACTGATCGGCCCATAAGAATTCAAAAAGCAGCTCTGTGAGCCAAAAGTTGATGGGACAACGGCAGAATGGAAACCTAAACAAATAAGTCTCAGCTCCCAGATCACCTCCAAACAGTCAAAACTGAAGCGGTAGAGGTCATCCAGATACACAAGAAACCTGCAAATCTCAATAGATTTTGACACCAACAGAGACTCAAAAAGAATCCTGGAAATCTCAACAGATTTGAAAAATGGTCAGAGAATCAAGTATCGTAGAAAAATCACTCACATACGACATGAACTACACACCGATGGCGTCAGATCCAAACACCATCACATCAGCACCTCACCACCATCCCACTACACCACCTCCAACCACCACCACAACACCAACACTCACCAAATTGCCACCCATCGTGACCACAACAACACCACCACCGTGACCACTCCATTAGCTCGATCCAGCACAACAAAACCACCATACCATTGCATATCCTTTCCGATTTACAAAACCAGACTACCACAAAAGAGGCCACGTTTGTTACCACCCAATCTCATCAGATCCAACAAACTAGATCTGACATAAAGCCTCGCCAGAAAATCGAATCAAGAGCAAGGGAGACGATGACCACCGGAACCGCCGATCAAAACAGAGCTGCAACAGAGCAAAACTAGATCCAAAATAGCAGAAGCACAACAACACGAGCGGCGGTAAGAACAACCCAAAACGAGAATAGCTACTCCGACATGGGAAATAAGGTGATGCGGCCGTAAGTGGCTACTGCACCACCTCTTGCCTGATATCTACATCTTGGAAGAAAAATCTTTGGATTTGGAGGACAAAAGGGTTTACGACAGTGTGTTGCTGATGTTTTACGCAAGGAGAGAGAAGAGAGGTATTAGGAAGAAAGAAAAATAAAGAATTGTGTTTTTCAATATAATACTTTTATTTTTGTTCAAAAAAATACTCTATTCAGTCATTAATATACGAGAAAATTTACTTTTTAGATACACTAGTTACTCAATGTATCTGAAATTTTTTTTATTTTATTTTAAAGACCAGATGCAATAATGCAATACTTATATTTTTTTTGCTTCCTTAATGAACACGACCCTTTTAAGAAATTGAGTATTACGTATTTTTTTTTTTGTATTAATGATGGCCAAAGGCTTGAGAAAATGAGAACTACAAATAATCAACAAAAGGGATAGAAACCTCAAACAAGTGAACTGCTGATAAAAAACTAATTTGAGTCAGATAAGACTTGTAAACTATCTAACAAACACTCATATCACAACCTAAACTTACTAACTCACGGACCACGGTCTCTAATTTTGTGTTTTGATAACAACAATATATAAGTGAGATTAATTATTTGATACGTGTTTGTGTGTCTTTGTAGCACTTTTTTGTCAGATTATAGTGTAATTCTAAAGTGTAAAGAGATTAGATTAACTCTAAATTGTGGAGTGAATATATATTTTCTCTCTCTACCTTTGGATTTTTAGTTTATTTTGCATGTGGACCAAAAAAGGTTTCAAAGCCTAAAACACAATTCAAACTTCTTCTTTTTGTTAGAATTTCTACAGTTTCAAATATGAAATTCTACTTAAACAGCGGAAACGAAATTGAATTTAAATAGCCGAAATACCTCCCGCCATTGCTCTTGGTTAAAGATTGTTCTTTGTTGAGATTTGCTTTTGCTCGACGATGTTGAAGCTCTTCTAAACCTTTATGATCTCACTTAGATGGTGTAAGTTTGCTGTATAGAGATATCAGGTTTAGGGAACCAAAACAACATATTGCACTCCTTTATATAACTTCTGTCCATCACAAAAGTAATTGGATGTGCACCAGATCAACTATTCCGCTATCTTTTAGTGGATAGTTACTAAATTGAGGGAAAGAATAAAAGACCACTTTAGGCTTAATGGATAATTACCACAATGTGCACTTAGTAGTAATTACCATTTAGTTAAATAAATAAATAAATAATTAAAAGAGAATAAATCCAACATTCTCCCACTTGGTCGACATATTCTTTCACTCACAATAATAAGAAACAAAGTACATGGATCATAGCGATATGTCCTCTATAATATCGAGTATTACCTTCCATGTATCACAATGTAATGTGCCTCTTACCGAATATGACTTAATGAATAAACTCATAACATTTATGTTTATTCAGGTTCCAAACTTAAACGATATTTCTCAAAATCAAATTTGTACGTACACTTTAGAACTTAAAACATGAGAAAATATCATATATAGAGTTTCATAAAACCAAAAGTCGTTCTTACAACGAAAATCAAATATAGGAACCAAGTCCCAATTTTTCTACATGATCCTTAAATTTCTATAGTGGCATGCCTTTAGTCAAAGGATCGACAATCATCAATTCAGTACTATTATAATCAATAACAATTATTTGATCCTTAATGCGCTTTCTTATGGCTAAGTAATTAATGTCGATATACTTAATTCAACTTCTACTTATGTCATTCTTAGCCATAAAACCGCAACTGAATTGTCACAATACATCTTTAGTGGTCAAAATTGAATCTACAATTTTCAACCGAAAATGAAACTCTTCCTTTATACACCATGTGATGTAGTCTCAAACAAAATACGAACTTAGCTTCCATTGTGGAACTGACGATCAAGGTTTGATTTACGCTTTTTCAAGAAACAACTCCACCGGCTAACATCAAAATGTAACCGGATGTTGATTTTCTTAAGTCAACGCAATCCGCAATGTCTGAATCGGAATAACCTTTGATCTCTAAATTTTAGTTCGCAATACATAAGCATGTGGTATTCGGTTCCTTGAAGGTACCTTATTACTTTATCTGCAGCTTTCCAGTGTTCCATATCTAGATTACTCTAATATATATCCAACATCCCAATTGCAAATGCAATGCCAGGCCGTGTGCGAACCTTAACATACATTAGGCTTCCAACAGAGGAAGCATATCAAATAAATATTATGTAACGTAAATTTTAATGTCATATAACTTAAAATGTGAAATTGGTGAACAAACTTTTATCCGAATTCTCTCTAAGACCTTATTGATATAAGCCTATTGTGCCAAATCTAGAATTCTATGAATTCTATCTCTGAATTTCAATGTCAATGACATACGTCACCCATATCCTTCATATCAAAACTCTTATAGAGAATAGATTGTTTCACCTCATATAGCAAACCTTTATCATTGGTAGCAAGTAAAATGTCATCTATACACATAATAATGAAACAAAGTTTTCTCCCACTGACCTTCTGGTATATACAATGATCCATAATGTTCTCTACAAATCCAAAGGAAGAGACGACATCATGAAATTCTAAATACCATTTACGGGAAGATTGTTTGAGTCCATATATGGATTTCTTAAGCTTGCATACCAAATGCTCATTACCTCTAGAAGAGAATCCTTATGGTTGTTTCATGTAAACCTCTTCTTCTAGATCTCCATTTAGGAATGCAGTTTTCACGTCTAAGTGAAAATGTTTCAGAATCATTTTCAGCACTAATATTATGGTCCGACTCTTATAAATATACCACATAATCACTAACTATATATGATTTTCTTTCTCTAGTAGACTTCCTTTATATATATGTTCAATAATTTCAGAAAATTTTGAACATCTTCATTTACTAGATTATCATCAGCCACTTGTGGAACTTCAATAATTGATTGTCTAATACCCGTTTGAACTTGAGGGGCACTATGAATGAAAATCAATTGATCACTTGAAGTAGAAGGTTCAGCATCAATATTACTTTTATCAGAACTAATGTCCTGGAATTGACTGCTCCCACTAATCAAGTCATTTTCAAGAAACTTGGCATTTCTTGATTCCACAATTCTAGTGTTATGAGATGGACACTATAACTTATACCCTTTAGGTTTTTCGGCATATCCAATGAGATACCTACTTATAATCATAGGGTCTAGTTTTCTTTCTTTGTAGATTGTGAACTCTTACTTTAGACGGGCATCCCCGAATGCGTATATGACACAAACTCGGTTTCCAACCTTTAAATAACTCAAAAGGTCTTTGGGACAACCTTAGTTGGAACACGGTTCAATATATACGCTGTCGTTTCAAGAGTTTCACGCCACAATGACTTCGAAAATCCGGAGTAGCTACACATACTCCTCACTATGTCCATTCTCAATATATCTATAATAATTTTTCACCTCTACAATTTCTCACGATCTTAATTTGCTTTTCGCATTATTTTCTACTTCGGCCTTAAAACTTTATAGGCTTCCACACTTCGTAATTATTATGAAGTAAGTAGACATACATATATCGTGAGTAATCATCAATGAAGGAGATGAAGTATTTCAGACCTTGTATATATGTCCATGTCTGGACAACAAATATCTGAATGTACGATTTCTAATATTTCAGTTTTCCTCTTAGCACCTTTCTTATGTGTGTTAGTTTGCTTTCCCTGAATGCAATTTACACAAGTCTCAAAATTAGTGAAATTTAAAGTACTAACTACTCCATCATTCACTAATCTTTCAATTCTCTAAATAGAGATATGTCTTAGTCTCCGGTGCCACAGAATAGAGGATTCCTTATTTATAACACATCATTTTGTTTTAGCTTGAACATGCATAACATTATTAGTGACAATTGTTGCAATTTAATTGAGAAAAGAGACCATTGGATGATACATCATTTCCAACAAATTTAGATTTATAAAACAAACTGAAAGACATTTCATAAAAAATAAAGGATTATCCCAATGGTTCAAGCGTTAAATAGAAAATAATTTTCCGGAAGAAGTTTAGAACATAAAAAGTCTTTTCCAGATTTAAAAACAAAGCCACTACTAAAATAAAATAAATTAAATTGCATGTTCCAACAGCCTCCACATGTGAACACATCTTACTTCCTAAATAGATGTCTTGCTCACTTGAAAGTGGCTTCCTTAAGCTGGTCATACCTTGTAAGGTATTCAAAACATGGATTGTAAAACCAAAGTCAATCCACCATGTGTTATAAATGTTATCAACCATATTAGACTCATAACAGACAAATGAGATTAGTTTACCTTTCATATGGATGAGCTTCATGGATGAAAACTTCATAATTAAGGTGTTGTGCTTTATCTGATATTTTAAATTGTTCATCAGCGGCCTTAAGCAATGCTTGAACATTATCATGATGATCAACAGAACCATGAATGCTAGCAGAGATGTCGGTCTTTATGAACATCACACTGAGACAATTAAATTGCTCCCACATTTCATAAAGATCAACATCGTCCTGAAGGCTAGCTTCTGTAACAGTAGATGGTTCGTCTTTCCGAATAGCATAATCAATGTTCATCCATCCTAAATGAAGAAGAAATTTCTCCTTCCACACCTTATAGTTTTCAATCCTTAGTTCGGGAATTTCACACTTAAAATTATAAACTTTTATAATCTACATTGCCACAAAATTATTAAACATACATGCTTATAATAATAAAGATTTGAGACTACTAAACAAATATCATGTTTTACCAATGTAAATCATGTTTCCAACTATGAACCTAGTGACACAAAACTTACCTGCGGGCCAAAGTTTTATTCAATTAGATTCATATAACTTAACGATAAAACTATCAAATTATGTTCCTTTTTCTAATCCCTGCGGGTAAATTAGAAAATATAATTTAAAATTTTATCCTAATTAATCATACATGAACATAATAAAAGTTCCTGCGGGATAAAATTTACTACATTCTATATAATCAATTACAATCAATGTCACTAACATGATTTGAAACTCTCAATATATAATTTTACTTAATTAAAGATGCTGCGGCTACTCCATAATCAAATAAAGTTATATAAATCATATTGACATTTAATTTAGAATAATTGAATTGCATAAAACTGTAGGCAATCTATATATATATTATTTAGGAGCCTTTCCTCAAAATATATCGTACACGTGGCAATCCCACAATGATTCTACTCTCACATTATTTTGGCAATTAATGAATTAAATGATTTAGTTCAAAAAAAACAAAACAAGGAAGTACAAGCATAATAAAAACGTGGTGTGCTCAAATTATGCAATTATTTCTCTAAGGCAATCTCTAAGCAATTAATTAATGAATTAAATGATTTAGTTCCAAAAAAAAACACAATATAAAAAAACAATCTCTAAGCAATTAATTAATACATTTTTTTTTAACAAATCACACCACATAAGCAAAGACAATATAAAAAAAATATTTCAAGCAAATCCTTAAAAAAATAGCTATTTTGAATTTTGATCAAAACCTTAAAAAATAGCTATTTTGAATTATGAATTATGATCAAAACCTTAAAAAAGTTGCTATTTTGAATTTTGATAAAAGCTTTAAAAATGCTATTCTTAGAATTATTTACATATAGCTATTTTGAATTTTGATATGCTAATTATTTTGAATTTTGATCCGCAATTCTTAGAATTAAATGCTATTTATTTACTGTTCAAAGTCATTATACCTAAGCAATTGACTTATGTTCATGTGTTGTCATTATACCTACAAAAGGAAAGGCAATATTCATTTTTTTTCAACATAATCTCCCCATTAAAATCAGTGAATCCGTATTAATGGCCCAAATATCTCCCCACAAAAAATACACTCTACCTAATTTGACTTTCACCCATTTAATAATTAATAGAATATTCCTTAGGTTTATGCTTTATTTTGACCTATTTTACATCTATAAATAGTCTACACAATGTTATTTTCTATTTATCACATCCAATCTCAATACCAATTATCTTATTTACAAATTTACAAATTACAAATTCTAATGGCTCCAAAGTACGATTCAATTGCTTCTTTGGATGCCTCAAAAGAAAACTGGAATGTGATGGTTAGGGTTGTGCTTAAAAAGAAACAATTCAAATAGTTACCTATTTTAGAATTTGAGAATTAATCCATATATACTATATATAGTCAACCATATGCAAAACTTCAGAGATACTCCCTTAATTGTTGCTAGCCTCACAATTCTATATATACATGTGCGTTTCCATTTCAAAAATTATGGTAATGATACTATTATTTTATATTGGTTGAATAAAATTTTATTTCTTGAGTAGTCTTTCCTTTTTATTTCACTCTCACTATTTCCTTTAATTTGTCATTTTTTCTTAGTTTTGCAGGTTTAGTCTATTTTTATTTTTTTAACTGTTGGATATTTGCAGATTTTGCAGGTTTCTTGCTATTTTGTAATGCATTTCTAAAATATTAGTATCAAAGTTATTCTTGAATTTGTGAGTGTGAGTTTTATTCGTTATGGTATGTATTTACAAACTTTTGTTTGTTCTGAGCTATGAGTCTATTTTTTATATTATGGACATGTCCTGTTTACATTTTTTGTTTATTCTCATACTTCAATCTTCAAACTTATATTTATACTTTTTATTTGATTGTACAGGTCAACTAAAGGGGCAAGTGACAATGTAAACATTGATGCGGTTTGATTTTATTATGTTTGCTATATAGACCAATTTGTAGTTTTAGATTTAAATATTGTATTTTATAATTTAAATGATTTGAATGCAATATTGTAATATAGTTATATGGGGATTTATTTCAACCAACAAAAAACGAATATTGGTCTTTTTCCTATACTATAAAGTTGGTCTCTTAGTAATAGAAAATATATAGAATATGTTTTTTAGCAATAAAATTATGGGATGGTTCTTAATTATCAGCTAATCTTTATAATTTAGATTCAATTTCAAGATCTCGCGAGAAAAATACTACTCCTCATTCATTTTTCTTTATTTTTTATCAATTGAAATTTTATTTCGCAATATTACAATTATCATTAGTTCAAATTCTAAAGTTAACTTCAATTATTGATAGAAAGGATTATGGTGGAAGGATGGTGTTGGTAATGGAATTTAAGCTATATATGTTATTATTTATATGTAAAATACCCGTAAAAAATATTGATAAACAAAATTTATATTTGAGGGGGTGTATTGGATTGAGATTTTGATAGACAATTTTGGCAAAAAAAATCTCGAAGATTTTAATTGATTTTGTGGGATTATATTGACTTTGTGAGATTTTAAAAGATTTTTTTAAAAGGCCTTTGACAATCAGGATTCTTACCGCATGATTTTAATGGATTTCTAAAGATTTTTAAGATTTCAAAATACTATACGAAGTTTTATGATTTCGAAAGATTCAATAGATTATAAGCAAAAACCCTAACAAAAATTATTGTAAAAAATGTTAACATTCATCATCAACCTGAAAACATTAATCTTACAAAAACAATTCACTCATTCATCATAAAAAATTATCACCTCTTTATTACATTCATCATTAAAACCAATTTCTCCCAAAATGTTAATGTTGAATTTTCCCACAAATTCAAAACCCTAACCTCCAATTTCTTAAGTTAATAAATTAGTCTTTAAATGGGAGGAGAAGCTATATATGATGATGGGTGACGGTGGTTGGGTATATATTATGGGTGATTGGGTATATATTTCAAGGGAATGTTTCTGGGTTGGTTGGGTATATATTATGGGTGACGGTGGCTTTGGTGTAATATATGTTGATTTTTATGCATATCGATGGAGAAGCTCTGGAAAGAAACAGCTGTTGTTCCCCATTCGGCAGAAAAAGAAAGAAGAAAAAAAAAAAGTCTTGAAAAATTATGAAAAGTCTTGAGGGTTTGGGTGAGATTGTTGGATGAGAATTTTATGTATATTTTGAACTAAAAAGTCCATCGAAATCCATTGCAAATAAAAATCCATCAAAATCTGTAGACTTTTGAATACCGGTAGACATTTTAAAAGTGATGAGAAATCTGAATTGAATACCAAAAGATTTTGTTGCCTTGAAAAAAAATCTTAATTGTTTTAATTGAATACCACAATATTCTTTTTAGTTTTGTAAAAATCTTAATTGAATACCAAGAGATTTTTTTACCATAAAAAAGTCTTTTAAAATCTTTTGAAATCTCAATCCAATACACACCCCTAAAGTAATCAAAATTAATGCTTTCATTTTTCTTTTTTTGTTCAAGAGCCGTCATTAAAATAAAATAAGTTGTACGTAATAGTTGTTTAATGGATATTAATATATATGCCTATAAATATGTCTCATCTCATTTATATTCTTCAAAATATTACATATATATTTTTCTATTCTTCAAAATATTATATATATACTTTTTTTTTTACAACATATGTATAAATATATATATATATATATATATATATATATATACACACACACACACACACTTCTATTCAAATTCTTTGTCCCTAATATTGAACTAAAATTTGAAAATCGCAATGCACGTGACGCTCACATAAAATCATTGTTAAAATTTATACAAGAATCTGTATTTCTACTCATATTAATACGAAGCTATTTTTTTTGTTATTTTGTGACTTATATTTCTATTTATATAATAATATACAGATGCTTATTTTTTATTGTAATTCATGTTGGAGCGTATTGTGTACTCATATATTAATACGTATGTTTTTTTTTTGTTTTTTTTCTTATAGTTTTTATGGAATCTATATTTTAATCATACGATGATTATTTTTTATTTAAATGAGAACCTATATTTCTATTCATACATTAATACGGGATCTATTTTATTTTTGTAATTTATTTTGTAGTTTATATTTCTACTCATGGTAATACGAAACCCTATTTATTTATTTTTTCTGCAAGATCTATATTTCTACTCATACATCAATACAGATGCCAATTTTTTATTAAAAATGTCTATGAATACATATATTTTTACTCACATATTAATAAGAAAGACTTTTTTTATGTAATTTTTACGAGAAGTTATATTTCTATTAATATATATTAATATGAAGACCAATTGTTTTTCTTCTAATATTTACGAAATCTATATTTTTACTCATATTAATACGAGAAGTATTTTTTTTAGTTACTACAAAAACTTATATTTCTTTTCATATATTAATACGAGATCTATTTTTATTTTTGTAATTTATACTGTCGTTTATATTTCTACACATATATTATACGAAAGCTTTTTTTATTTATTTTTGCACGGCTTATATTTCAACTCATACATCAATACTGGAGCATTTTTTTTGTAATTTTTACCGGAACATATATTTCTACTTATGCATTAATACGGATGACTCTTTTTTTAATTTTTATAATTTCTACTTAAATCTATAGTTTTACTCATATATTAATACGAAGACCTATTTACTTTATAATTTTTAACGAATCTATATTTTTAGTCATATATTAATAGAGAGACTATTTTTTTAATTGCAATGGGAACCTATATCTTTGTTTAAATATTACGGTTAAATATGTTGCAAGTCCATTTGAACGGACTTCTAAAAATGGTCCCTATATTTTTTTATATTATATTTATAGTCCTCATGTTTTTGTTGTTTCCAACATTTATTGATCCCTAATGTAAAATTTTGGTTGACTGGACAGACGGAAAATGACACATAGATGTCACAGGGACTAATTTAATGTTCACTCTTTGTGCGCCAACTTCATTAAATAAGTCTGTGTGGCATATATATGTTGCTTATTTCATCTGTCCAATTAACTAAAATTTCACAGTAGAGACCACTGTATTGGAAACGGAAAAACGTGGGGGACTAAAAATATAATAAAAAAATGTAGGGACTATTTTTAAAAGTCTACAAAATGTAGGGACAAAAAATATATTTAACCATAAATATTAATACGGGAATCGATTTTTTTAATTTGTTATTTATATTGTAGTCTATATTTCAACTCATATATTGATACACATGCATTTTTTTTTTTTTGTTATTTATATCCACCTCAAAGCCTTTATACGAAACCTAAAAGTCTTTTCCATATATCCCATAATTTTTTTTTCTATCAACGTTATAATTCTTTTAGTGGAGAATAATAGAAACAACAACTACGATACATCTTTAATTTGATAAAAAAAAATTATGAACTATAGAAATCTTCCCTAAGAAAATCTATATACATAAAATTTACATTTAGTTTTTTTCACAGATTGCTATTTTAATTATTAAATATATAAATATTTACGTAGTTGTTATTAATTATCTTCCATTAGCAATTACAATTTTAAATTTTAAATTTAATGTAAAATTTATAAAAATATGTTATTTATAAATCAATAAATCTACAGACGCATTTTTACCCGTGCTTGGCACGGGTCTGGATACTAGTTAATTTTAATTCACATAGTTACATGATTAAAACTTAAATATCATACAAGCATGTTTAACTATAATTAATGAATTAAATGTGATTCGAAATCTTAATATAAAATCCTAATCAATTAAAGATGCTGCGGCTACTCCTTAATTAATTACAATTTTATCAATCACTTAACATTGAATTCAATTAAAAGGGGACCTGAATGTATGCATATAATCTGGAAGTTGCAAGCTACCCTTTGAATATCGTAATTTGCCACGCAATAAGTCTTATTTGCGTGCAAAAATAACAAGCAGCATCTGCTTGGTCTAGTGGTTGTGGTTCTGTAAATATTGTCTTGTGTTCGAATCTCCCTGGCACCAGTTTCAGGTTTTTATTTTAAAATTTTAAAACCAATACACAATTTTAACAAAAATAACAAATTTCGGCCAGCATGTATCGAACACGGGACCTTCACTAATAAAATCATCATTCCAACCACTGGACTATGAGCGTTACACTGTTGTTGTTTTCGTTTAAATTTATTTAAAAGAACAGCGCGTCATGATAACTGTTCATCGTCTTCAACCTTCAGCCGGGTCATTATGACCCGGTTTTGACCGGCGATCCAGCAATGAAACCCGACGGTTTCAGGTCAATTTCAACGTCGAAAACAATGAATAATTACCCAGAACCATTCTATAAATCGTTTCCAATATGTTTCGGGTTTTATTTTCGATTGAAAGGATCAAAACTTCAATACCCAAAAATCAAATTTTTAAAAGTAACTTTGAAACGATTTAGCAAGACAGAGGTACATGAGGCTCTGATACCAAATGTTAGAATTTCTACAGTTTCAAATATGAAATTCTACTTAAACAGCGGAAACGAAATTGAATTTAAATAGCCGAAATACCTCCCGCCATTGCTCTTGGTTAAAGATTGTTCTTTGTTGAGATTTGCTTTTGCTCGACGATGTTGAAGCTCTTCTAAACCTTTATGATCTCACTTAGATGGTGTAAGTTTGCTGTATAGAGATATCAGGCTTAGGGAACCAAAACAAAATATTGCACTCCTTTATATAACTTCTGTCCATCACAAAAGTAATTGGATGTGCACAAGATCAACTACTCCGCTATCTTTTAGTGGATAGTTACTAAATTGAGGGAAAGAATAAAAGACCACTTTAGGCTTAATGGATAATTACCACAATGTGCACTTAGTAGTAATTACCATTTAGTTAAATAAATAAATAAATAATTAAAAGAGAATAAATCCAACACTTTTTTCTTTTTTTTTTTGTGTTTTTTCACCTTCAGATTTCACCATTTTTTAAGATAATATTTTTATATTTGTTTTCTTAAACAATGCTCCAAAAACACATTTCCTTTCTTCAATAGAAGATCAAATGTATTTTTTGTTTTTTTTTTTGAGCAAACAAAGTTGATTTTTGAGATATAAAATTAATTTTTATGTATTTAAATACTAGTGACTTGAAGCTATAATTTATATGTTTTGCCCCTAAAATAGAATTTTAACCTTGATCTTATTATTCAAGTCATACAAAATAGATTTAACAATTAAAAATAATATGATTCGGTTCAACTAAAAAAATGAACCGAAGAAAATCGAATTAGTTTGGTTCGGTTATCATATTTCAATTTTTAAAACGGGTGAATTGAATTGAATCTCTTACTAGTACTATCTTATAAAGTTATAAATATTATATGAAATATTATTATTCATTGTATAACAACTTATGAAAATCAATTTTTATACCAAGGAAATAAAAGTATGTTAGTTTATTTAGTTTTGAGTATGTTATATAAATTTATTTTATTTGAAGTTATTTGAAAAATAGAGTGCATAAAATAATGTGTATGAAAAATGATAGTTTAAAAAATTAATAACAAAAAATAAAATAAAGATAGCAAAGAATACACATGATTAATGTATTTTTCAAAGAAAAAAAAGCCATTATAAACTGAACAACCAAACTAAATCGAATTGATGAAAATTTCATCGAATAAAACTCTTTTTTTTTTTACTAAAAATCGATACAAACTGAACCAGTTACAATCCTAGCGTACTTATTTTCATCTCAAGTCAATGAATATAAGAAATTAATGTTTGATTGTTGGCTGGAGAACAACAGGGTCAAGAAAAATACAAAACAATTTTAAAGAGAAATAAAACAAAGCGGTTGTGATTTGTGAAGCATGCCAGAAAGTCACATGCTCCGAGTCCTAGTTTTCACGTGAAAATTGAATGACAAAACAAAACAAAGCTTCTTTCAAAAAAAAAAAACAAAACAAAGCTCTTTAAAGAATTGGATTGTTAATGTGATATTAATTGAAAGGAATATTAAACATAAAACAGCTCAGGTTATCTCTTACGAGACAAGAATTGAAGTTCTCACTTCTCAAGTAGAACTTGACTCACGTTCCAACTGTGCCCACAAAAAGCCATTCATGACGAATTAGGAGGGCTGTGCTCTGCTTCCACGCAAGGCCACACAACAGCGCAAGTAACACTAACTTTTAATAAAGGGTCGTGCCACTAGTTAAGGAACCAAAAAAAAAACTTTTGTATAGAAAATATCACTTTTTACACTTTTAAAAAGTTAACTACACAAGTTTTAAAACAATTTTACTATACTTAGTTTCTTTAACTAGTGCTCCGGGGGCACTATTTAACATTTTCCTTTAATAAATTCTTTGATATCTATCGTATTTAGTTGGATACTGATATCCAAGGTTTTAAATAAAGGAACGGTACCGCGAAATCGGCCGTTATAAAACGGTAAAGGCAGCCACCGATACCGTTATTGTCCGTTTTAAAGGTGAGAAAAAATATCACAGTGAAACACCGTTACGTAACACCGTTACGGCCGTGAAACGCCGTTACAGCTGCAAAATGCCGTTACGGCCGTGAAACATGCCGTTACAGCCGTGAAACACCTTACAGACGCCAAAACTTCAGATCTGTTTCTTCTCTCATTCTCTTCCTCTTTTTGTGCAGCTTCATTATTCATTAATCTTTTTTGCTTCCTCTTCAATTTATATGCTATTCTCCTTCAAGTAATTTCAATTTTAACTCTTACTCTAAATTTGGGTGTTGTTCTCTAAGTGTGTAATAGAGATAATATGATATTTTAGAGAAACAAAATTGGGACTTTGAGTAGAGTGTCTTTGTGTGTGTGAGTTTGAATTTTGGAGATGAGATTTTTGGTGTGTGTGAACTTGCTTCTGATATCTGAGAAAGAAATGAAAAAGAAGAACCTAGAAAGAACAAGGTGAGGTGAGAGGAAGTGGTTGTAGCTGGGTTGGGTGAGGAAAGTGAATTCCTCTCATTTTTACTCCTATTTGACTTTTTAGAATGTACTAGTATCTCTTATAATTATATTTTTATTATTATATTTATTTTAAATGTTTTATAATGAAAAAAAATGTTTGATTTAAGTTAGCGTACATTATATGAGAATATCCATAATTTTAGTAAGCTTTGTGCAATTTTATGATTAATTCACATCGTGACGACCGTAATCTGTAACGCAATACCTGCGACAGCCGAAATCGCAAAAACCTTAACGCAACCGCGACCGTTACCGTTACCGTTATTTAAAACCTTGCTGATATCTTATAGATAAAATATTAGGAATAACAAAAATATCCGTAGATATTTGCGGATAAAATTCGTTATTAACATGGAACAAATATTTTAATAGATATCTGCGGATGAGATAAAAAATATATATATTTTTTTTTTTGTAAACTAAAGGTATCCTCCGCACGCAACTACAAAGACTAATCTCCTCGAGGTAACTGAGATCCATTTTAGAGGTTGACCTCTTCCGACAAATACTTTTCCATACAAATGTGAATTTAATAAAATCTATATTCACGCAAGGCCACACGACAACACATGTAACACAAATTTTTGGTAAATTCTTTGATGTCTATCGTATTTAGTGGGATACTGATATTTTGTAGATAGAATACATTTAAATTGTTTTTTGACAAAATCATTTCGAATACATTTAAAATTTAAATTTATTTTAATATAAATGACATATATTGAACTTTTTTTTGAACAAACAAAAATGAATTATATTAAAAACAACTAGTTCTGATCAGCACAAGGTGCGCCAAACATACTAGTAAACGTCTACAGCAGTCAAAACATTAGTCGGTCAATGGCCAAACAAACTAAAGAGTTTGACCACCACATATGGGAATTTAAACCAATATTGATATTACAAGATTTCATCGACCAAAGAGAATGAACTTTAACTTTCTCTAGCATTTGAAGGACCGTCGATTCTTTGGCCTTGAAATTTATTTTAATATAAATGACATATATTGAACTTTTTTTTGAACAAGCAAAAATGAATTATATTAAAAACAACAACTAGTTCTGATCAGCACAAGGTGCGCCAAACATACTAGTAAACGTCTACAACAGTCAAAACATTAGTCAGTCAATGGCCAAACAAACTAAAGATTTTGACCACCACATATGGGAATTTAAACCAATATTGATATTACAAGATTTCATCGACCAAAGAGAATGAACTTTAACTTTCTCTAGCATTTGAAGGACCGTCGATTCTTTGGCCTTGAAAATTCTGCTATTCCGTTCATGTCGTACACCACCCAAATGCTACATAACCAAAGTAACTGCAAGAAAGAGCGTCGAGCTCGATAGCCACGCCGAATAAGAAAAATGCACAAAATGGTCTTGAATCGATAACAGATCAGCCGAAGAAAATATCAACCCAAGACCGAACCAGGTCCCCACAAAGGGGCAAAAACAGGGCAGGAAAGAAACACATGCTGTGTTACACAAAAGTGGGCATTAGGCGCAATAATGTGACGCCTCACCAAATTATCTCTGGTTGGTAACCTGTTGTGAAACAACCGCCAAGCGAACACGAACACCTTTACAGGTGCCTGTTTATGCCAAATTAAAGTTGTTGACAACACCTCATCCGGGACCTCCGTACGAGTAAGTAAAGTATACGCGTCCCGAACTGTATAGCCACCACCCGGATCATGTCGTCACAACCACTGGTCGGCAACATTAGGCTGCAAAACAAAATCAGATAGCAAGTTCCTACACTCCTCTAAAAGCTCTCCCTCCCACACCTAGGCCGCACCTCCTGCCTCCCAACCTTGAAGTGAGAAGAGAAGTGGTCGAAAACCGCATGGCGGGCAGGCTGGACGCCTTCCACCATCTAGCTGTCCACCAAGATATATGACAAGGCATTCCTACTCCAACGGCTCTTCAAGACTGGATGGAAGTACTTGGAATTTACATCCCCTTCACGAAATCTGTAAGACCCAAGATTTCACTGTACGGTTTTCCTAAGGAACTTTAGCGTTGGCTACGAGTTTTAGGGTTTTTGGTGAAGCGGTTTTGTGAGTATCGTCGCATTAATGGAATTTTTGCTGTAATTGAGCCTGTTTTGTGCTCGTGCGCTGTAAAGGCACAGACTTTTGTCTTGTAATCCTCTTTTGTGAATAAGAAGGTTGATGTGGATTCAGAATAACGAGTTTTGGATTATTCTTGTTTTTGGAAAAACGAGTAGGATTTTACCCGTTGTTGTAAAATTTTACTGCGTCTGTTTTAAGTGAGGTTTCAGATGGAAGTTTCATATATCTGCGTGAGTTAGGATATGTCCTGAGATTAATTTTCTAAGGTATGGAAGAAAATTACAGTCGCGGAAAAAGATTCGGCGATAAGTTTTGGAAATGTTTAACGTTAGACGTTCTTTCCATAGGTTTTAGGTTTTTGTGATTTACGTTCGTCGCGTCGCGCGAGAGCTGAGTACGAGACTTGTTATGGATGAGTTGATGATATCTTGTGATTTCTCATAAAGCAAATTGATCCAATGGCTAGGGTTTAAGCTTGGACTTTTGACTTTGATCCAATGGTGGATTGGCTATCAAGAGCCTTTGTCATAGTAAGGAGGTTTGGTGACTTTGGTCACTTAGAAAACATCACATATTCACTCCATTCTTTCTCTCTTCCACGTGAAAACTCCATTACTTTCTCAACTTCACAAATTTTCCATTCTTCACCATTTGTGTCCATTTCAAGCTTGAGAGCTTTGTGGAATAGTTGTAGAGAATCACTTGCTTAAGGTAACCACCCTTTTCCTTTTCATTTTGGTTGGTTAAAACTCTTGGAGTTATGAGTTTTAGATTATGTTCATGAGATGAAAATGTTAGGAATTGATTCTTGTTTCATGAAAGTTGTTCATGAGAGTTTAGGAAGCATGCTAGGCTTTGTTATTTTTGTTTTCCATGAGTTGGTGAAAAATCTCATGAGAAAAGTTAGGGTTTTGGTTTGGTTATGTATTGATCAATAACATGTGGTTAAGTTGTAAGGTTTTGAAAAGAAACGTTGTCTTTGAACCTTTGGGCAAAAGGGAAATGCGTTGTATGGTTTTGTTTTAGAAAATCCGATGAAAAATATTTTGGAGTTTATGAAAATTTTTCCTAAGTGTTTTGTGTAGTGTTTTTGGGGTCAAAGTGGTTTAAAACTCTTGTGACATGTGGTGTTGCTTTTCGCTTTGAAAACATATTTGAAAATTATTATCGGACGGTTAAGGCCCGTAATAAAACTTGTGCTTGGATTTGGTTTTGATTTTGGAAATGAAAATCAAATAACTTGCACTCGAAGCAACCAACATGCTTTCGGAGATGTATTGCTTGCTTATGAAAATGGTTTGCTTTTGTGCCTTGAAAAGATGTTGGGAACTAATAGAATCAAACTAGGCTTGGTTGGAAAATGGTGGTGTGAGTTGCTGTCTTTTGCTGTCATGACAGGTGCAACTCGCCGGGCGAGCGTTTACACGCCAGGGCGAGTGTCACAGGTCATGACAACTCGCCAGGGCGAGCTCCAGAGCGAGTAAGACCAGTCCTCACTGCCTTCACTCGCCACCAACACGCCAGGGCGAGCTCTGGGAGTTGAAATTTTGGATTCTGATTTCTAAACTTGGTTTTTAACTTTCTAATCCCTTTTTATTAATTTATGGAAGTGGTTGGGATTGGAAACGAGTTTTTCGGGTACTCGGAAAGTACGTAGCTTATAACGCAAGAAAACGGCCATTTTGCATTTCAAATTATTTAAGACTTTGGCCTATTGTTTTGAGTCCTAACAATAGTACAAATAACACATGGTGGTTGATCAATACGGTAGTTTTTGGTATGGTATCCGAAAGAGGGATTTTTCCTTAGGAACCTTTAGGTTTTTGGGGTGTTTGGTTTAGTTTCAATACTATTGGTTGGAGAACAATGTATTGATGGTACGCTGCTTGTTTTAGGAAGCGCGTTGTGTTGTTTGGACGAGTTTTGTAAACGGAAGCTTGCCGAGGTAAGGGCTCCACTTTATTTCTGTCTTTTCAACTGGTTATGACATGCTTGGATTTCTGCTGTAATGCTTTGCTGTGTGTTTGGCATGTCTGGTTGATGTATTCTCGTGATGAGAACGTGTTTAAAATACTTGCGCTGTTTACATATGATTATGAGAATATATGTATGAACAGGTGTTTGGAATACATATGATGAGAAATGTATGTATGTTGTTATGTTTGGTTTACATATGCTAGAGAGGTATGTATTCATTGCATTAGCATATATGGGGAAGCGTATGCTCATGCATTCGGTAGTTGCGTGCCCGGTGTGGTGATCGGGAGAGCCCACCCTAATGGTTTGTAGTGATCGGGAGAGCTACGAGTTTTTGTTGAGATCGATACGTAGTGATCGGGAGAGCTACGGGGTGTGGTGATCGGGAGAGCCCACTCTAATCCTTGTAGTGATCGGGAGAGCTACGGGATTCTATTGATACTTATGGTAGGGGTGTGGTGATCGGGAGAACCCACTCTAATGGTTTGTAGTGATCGGGAGAGCTACGGGGTTTTTATTGATATTGTTAGTGGGTTGGACCTACGATTCCGGAGCTCATGCATTGTGGTAGCTAGGGTTAGTACCACACATTGTAGAGGTTGCATTATAGGCTATGTGTGCATTGCTTATATGAACCCGTTGGTGGGATTTGCTTTGGTGGTTAAGAGCTTTCTCTTGTGTTTTGTGGAATTATTGTTATGTGTACAATCTTTCGCACCGGTTATATATATACATACTATATATTTTGTGGTGACCCTTTCTTTCATTTGCGGGCTCATCCCACCCAGTTGATGGGTTAGGTCGTGGTGACGACGGTGGCAGTTCTAGGCTATAGTGAGCACGTGGTGAAGCTTAGTATAGTTAGACTATGCGCCGGTGTGTTTTGTGCACCGTGCTTTTTGGTTAGCATAGGGTTGTCTAACTTGTTTTGTTGTAAGTATTTGAATACTTAGACTTGGATTGTAATTATTCAGGAATACACTTTGCTTGTCGAAGCACCTTATGGTAATGAGTTCTTTTGTATATTTGAATGCCGGCTCATTTAAAATATTCTATGCGCACTCTGAGTGTTAGTTAAAAAAGAAAAAAAAAATATACTGCCTTTTCAGACCTTTGAAAAACGGGTTGTTACAAAATCACAAAAGTCTCGACTGCTGCCACTGGATAATAGTATGCATTCGGGACAAAGAACAAATATTGTATGTAACACCAAGAAGCTCGGCCACCTCCTCATTGGTCAACCCCTCCTCTTCCCCTTCACAATATAAAACCAATAGCCGGTCCTTCAAAGAGGCTATTCTGTTGGGCACATTCCTGGAGTTGGTTGCATGACACTCTTTCAAAGCGGCCTTCATCATTTTCAATTTTTCTTTAAGAACAAAGCCACCTCAACCCTCTACCTGTAATGATTGCTAGGGGTGGACAGAAATTACCGAACCGATCCGAATCTGCCGAAACCGAAAAAGAATTGGATTGTTGGGTGGTAATGGGTCGGGTTACGGGCGGGCTCGGATTGATTTTTTAGATCCAACGAAATCTGAAACCGACCGAGTCCAACCTATATTAATTTCCATTATTATTATTATTATTATTATTATTATTATTATTTTATACCCACATGTATATTTTTCCCTCGTAAGAGATAACCACAAAAAAAAAAGATAACCAAACTGTCATATATATATATATATATATATATATATATATATATATATATATATATATATATATATACACTTTAAAAACTTGAAGCACAACACTTTTCAACTTTCATATTAAGACATGGAAATGTAGTATACATATCTGATCTTACATGGGTGATCAAATGATGTATTTAGATTATAAGACAACTTAATTACATGTATGAATCATGAACGATCTAAGTATTTAGGTTTTTTTAAGCAACTTTGTAATTCCTGGCGCGTCAGCAAATAGATGTTGTATTCAATGTTTCAACATTTGAGATGTCGAGATCAATGTTGAAGCATTATGCTGACAGTGGACATAAACAGAAATAACTATAAGGACATAAAGCAATAAAGAACACACAAGGTTATACACTCTTCAAGAAAACTATACTCATGCGAGTATACCAAAAGCTTATATACTCCGTACCTAAAGGTTTTCGAGTGCAAACTACTCTAGCTTCTTACCTAAAGGTTTGGAAGCAGGTTACAATAACCTATGTCCTAAGCTTGCATCAAACGATACAAGAAAGACACACAAATCTAAAGCACAAGGCTTACAAAGACACGAAACCCTAAAAGTCTACATTTTGATATATTGGTTTCGGTGAAGAAACTAGGTTTAGCTCCTTCCTTTAAATAGCCACGAGTTAGCATGGACTTGCTGAGCAAATTGGGCTTCAAACACAGCTGGAAAAAGGTGTAAGATCCAGCTCAAAAATATTCTTGAACCAAATATAATCTTTCCTTAAATATATTACATCTTAAGGAAATAAATAATCTTCATAGAATCTTCAATAAATAGAGAGAGAAACCAACGTCTTGGTGATCAAGAAAATATCTGAAGATACCAGAAATAGTAGGATTCAAGAAAAAGACGCGATTCCATAAATAGAAAAGGCGCCAAGTCAGCGCGCAAACACAGCATACTGAACACGTACCAAATGTTGGAGCATTACATCAAACATCTTGCTTGAATATTTGTTTTTGCAAAAATGATGCCAACAACCAAATATCCAACAATCTCCCCCTTTGGCGAAATTTTTGGCTAAAACAATCTGAGACCATATAGATACTAGCAGAGAGATACAACACACAGATTTTTCTTTATCTCAACACAAGCACACAAAGTGAAGATAAAATAACACACCTTTAAAACTACCTTTAAGAGTACTTCAATTGAAAGATAGTAGTCAAGGGTCAGGTGAGGTATCACATATGCGTATCAGATGCATGCACAACGGAAATACAACACAACATTAGCCTATTAGCAGGTCACATAAAAAGATAGGAGATCTTCCACATACAAGCAAGAATCACCAACATGTTTCAACATCCTATAGCGCATAGTATATAACATGTAGCACATAGCATATAGTACTACTCCCCCTCAAAGTAACCTGGGGTTATCACAGAGAACATACTACTCCCCCTCAATATAGTATGGGGCACATCCACAAAACATCAGAAGCACTTCTCCCCCTGAGTAGATGCATGCAGACTACTACTACTATATCCATATCAGAGCATGCTTAAACATTTCATGGCACATCAGAAAACATAGAGAGCTCAGAATTCTACTCCCCCTTTTTAGGCATAAAATTTTGCCAAATAACTCCATGCATAAATAATAGTACCAGAATATAAAATAGTAGAGTGCAGAGTACCAAAATAATACAGACCACAACACACATAGGTGCACAAATATCCAGGGCAAGAGCCCATAAGCATCCAGAGAACACAAGCTGAGGAAATATCAAACGATTTTAGATTTTTGTAAAACTCAACAAAGATGATCTATATGATATAAACTTTCAATCCAACGGTGAATTTTGTAAAATTTGAATTTGTTAAAGCGTTATTGAGCGGTGTAACATTACTCAAACGTTACACCGGTGTAATTTGATCCCTCCCCTATATAAAATAGTTTTATAATTTTAATGTACAAATAATAAAATCCTTTTTCTTGTTTTTTTATGCCTATTTTCTTATTATTTTGTATCATCAAAATAAGATGATTTTTTGTTCCGTAAACTTAACTCAATTGATATGAATATCACATTATATATGCAGAATATGAAGTTCGAATTCAGAACAGTCCCCTTATTCACCTTAAAGATTAAATTATAGGCACCAAACTTTTTTAAAAAATTGATTACACTTCTTTTCTCTAGGAAAATTAAATACTAGCTAGTATTTTGAGGGAAAATGAATATTTAGATAGTTTCGTCCTTCTTTTTTGAGTAAACAAACATTTTAATTCTTGAAAGTGTCACTCGTTGTCATAATAATTATTGAATCAGCTAAATAAGTTTTAAAGTTCTTATTTATTGATTTTGTTAGTCAAATTAGTCTAAAACGTTAAATTGATATTAACTCTAATAAAATATCCTTTACTTTTGCTACGTCAAATACTTATGTGTGATATCCACACCGGCAAGGGATCAAAATAAAGACAAAATAGAGAAAAACTTCATCTTTTTGGAAAAAGAAAAACATAATAAAATACAAATTCATACCAATTTCATCTAAGCTTGAATCCTTCATCTAAATTTAAGAAAAATAGAACTATTTCCAACCCATTAAAATAAAACATACATACGAAAAATTAAAATCATAAATGAAGGAGAAAGAAAAAGTGAAACATACACATTAGCACAAGCACAAACAAACAAATATTGTTGTTGAAATTAAAATGAATGAGCGTTATCACAAAAAAGATAGGTACAAAATTTTTAAAGAATAATGAGAGATATCACCATAATTTGTTCTTCTTCATTCCAGCCCATCTACTCCTAAACTCACTTTAATCTTCATCTTTAAAACAAATTCCATAAACCAATAAAAAGAACAAACATTAACCATATCTCAAATTATTCACACCACCACCACCAACAATAAATTTCAATTTTTGGTTCAAAAAATTTCATAAAAAAAAACAGAAATTGTGAAACCAAAATAAATAGCTACACTTTGAATATGTAAATCGGTTCTAAACTCATAAAGATATATTTGTATCAACTTTTCCTCCAACATGATTTACTAGGATTTGTTGGGTTTGATGATGATGGATTGTTGAGTGGTGAGGTTGTGGGACGGAGAAATGCGAAGAAGATTTAAGAAAACAACACATAAACATATATGAATATAAATTTTAAATCAACGGCTTTAAATTATTAATTTTTATATTTAATAATTACTATGAGAGCGAGTGACACTCTTAAGAATTAAAGTGATTATTTACTCTTTTTTTAAGAAAAATATAAATGGATTTGTTTTAAGCCCAATTGGACATGGCGAGCCCAAATACCGGACTGAATAAGCTAAAATATAAAAAAGTTAGTCAAACAGTACTGTCATTTTTTATAAAAAGAGTAGAAATACATATAAGAAAAAGATACTTGCTTTTAATTATTTAAGAGCAACCATGGCAGTATTAAGCTGTCAGTGAGACTATTTTCAAAGGGTTCAAGTTCAATTCAAGTTTTCAAGTACTAATTTTTACTTTTCTTATATAAAAAATTTAGAGCCAGAGAATTGTGTCTACATAAATAGAGAAGATTTGTACTACTTCCTCCGTCCAAAAATAGATGATTTAATTTTAATATAGATTACTTATTCACATGATCTATTTTGACCATATTTTTTTCTCAAATAAATAATGATTAAAAATTCACCATTTAAGACAAACATGTGAATTTATAAATTTCAACTAATAAAAATTATATTTTTATAAGTTATTTTTTCATAAATCAACATAACAAACTTAAAAAAATATATAAAAATTTATTTATTTGCATAATCTTTTAATATAAATTGAAAATCTTTAGAATTCAATACCCACAGTATATAAATATATACACAATCCACTAGTACTTTTTATTTTTAGATATTATAATAATTAATAATATTAGTACTAATATAAAGCACTAGTGTGATAAAGCCAACTCATAAAAGAGGAGCAAACCTAGTTTCTAGCTGTTTATTATCTTGCAGAACCGGCAATCAACTTTCTCTCTTCTCTTCTCTTCTCTTGTTTGTCTCAGTACTGTGAATGTGCCTAATTAGTACGGATATTTTTTGAGCAAAATAACAAATATAGAACTCTCCAATGCATTCCAACTATACCCTTTTAGACCTCTAGAAAATCAATAAAATATCTCTTCTACTTTCTCCAACAACTCTTTCCTCTTCTTCATTTATTTCTTCTACTTCTGTAAAGTTAACAACCTGCAAACATGAGTAAACAAGACATGATGAAAATTCAGGTACACCCTTTTTCTTCTTCTTCTTAGTGTTTATAATTTAATTAAACTTTAAACTTGCTAGTTAAAGTTAAATCTGGAGTAAATTTCTGATTTTTTTTTTTTTTGCTTTGTTTGTTTCTTATGTAGAATTGCCTTCTCAAGGTTAATATCCACTGTGAAGGTTGTGAACAGAAAGTAAAGAAACTGCTTCAGAAAATTGAAGGTACATTTACTTCACATCTCAACTTTACTATGTCGGTTTCTGTCATAAAAACAAAAACTTTATTTTTATGTCGGTTTAACAATTTTCCCATGTTTCAAAATTCTCCTAAATTACATGTTTAATTTATCTCATACATCTAAAGTTTCAAACTTTATGTTATTTTTAACTCTTGTTTCTCAGATTTTGTTGTGGGCTAGATTAGATTTGAATGAAATTTAAGTGTTAAGTTACTTATTATGAAGTTAAATATATTTTTTGTTGTGGTTGTTGTTGCAGTTTTTGAGTTGTTTTTGTTGTGATGCAGGGGTGTATTCTGTGAATATAGATGCAGAACAAGGGAAAGTGTTGGTGACTGGTCATGTAGATCCAGCAAAACTCATAAAAAAGCTGAAAAGTTCAGGGAAACATGCTGAACTATGGGGTGGACAGAGACCACCCATGATGTTCAATCAAAATCAAAACTTTCAACAACAACAACAACAACAATCTCAGTTTAAGAACATGCAAATGGACAACAACAAAGGTGGTAAGAACAACAAGCCTCAGAATCAAAAGGGTAAAGGTGGTGGTGGTGGTGGTGGTGGTGGGGTTCAAGTAGCACAGTTTCAAAATCCCAAAGGGGGAAAGGATCTGAAAGTGGCCAACAAATCTCAGAAACATGTTAACTTTGATGTATCTGAGGATGAATTTGAAGATAGTGATGGTGATTTTGAAGACTATGATGATGAAGATGATTTTGATGATGATGAAGATGATGATGATTTTGGTCATGGACATGGTCATGGCAATGGAGGAGGATTTGGGCATCCTATGCATAATAATAACAAGATGATGGCTATGATGGGTAATGTTCGTGGGCCACAGATGGGGCCTGGTGGTATGATGAATGGGCCTGCTGCTATGCCTATGATGAACAACCATAAAGGTAATGGTGGTGGGGGTGGTAATTTTGTAAATGCCAAAAAAGGTGATGTTTTAGATCTACCTATGCAAATGAAGAGTAAAAGTGGAAATTACAGCGAGGTAAAAAATGGTAATGGAGGAGGAGGGAAGAAAGGCGGTGGTGAAGATGGAGGTGGTAAAAAGAACAAAGGGGGTGATGGAAAGCAAAAGGGTGGTGGTGGTAGTGATTGGGAGGGTGAGAATAATAGTAGTAGCAAGAAGAAGAATGGAAAAGACAAAAATGGCGGTGGCGGCAGCGGCGGATTTCTAGTTAAGATGCTAGGGTTTGGAAAAAAGAGCAAGAAGGGAGGTGCAACTGACAAAACAAACAAAAACAAAAACAATGGAGGAGGTGGAAATAGCAACAACAACAACAACAACAACAACAAAGGGAAAGAAGGTAAGAAAGTTGGATCAAAATTGGACAAAATTGATTTTGATTTCCAAGATTTTGATATCAGTACTCCTCATAGTAAAAGTGGTAAGGGTGGAAATGGAAATGGTAAAGGTAATACTGCCAAGGCTAACAACAATAATAATGGTCATGGTGGTAACAATAATGGAAATGTGGGTCAAATGGGCCAGATGGGTGCAATGAATCAGATGGGCTCAATGGGCCAGATGGCTGCAATGAATAGGATGGGTCAAATGGGCCCAATGGACCAAATGCGGAACATGCCGGCGGTACAAGGTTTACCGGCCGGGGCAGCTGCCGCGGCTATGAATGGCGGTTATTATCCGGGAATGCAGCAGATGCAGATGCAACCAAATCCTTATCATCATCATCAGCAGCAGCAGCAGCAGCAGCAGCAGCAACAACAACAGCAATACATGGCTATGATGATGAACCAACAACATCAACAGCAGCAACTGCAGCAACAACAGCAGCAAGCAAATATGAACAACATGTATCCACCACAAATGATGTATGGAGGAAGGTATATGCCACCACCACCAATGCCATCACACCCTATGGCAGATCCTATCACTCATGTTTTCAGTGATGAAAACACTGAGAGCTGCAGCATCATGTAAAGTAATTAATTAATTAATTATTACTAGTAGTGACTAGTTTGTTTTCAGGTTTTATTATTTTGTCTTTTTTTTTTGGGGGGTCCATTAAATTTTGTTGCAGTGTTAGGAAAATGTGCAAGGTTTAAGGGATTTATCTGATCTATCATATGATGTTTGTTTTATTTTGCTGTGTCCTGTGTTGCACAACAAACTTATGAGCAGAACATAGTGTCACTGCTAGGCAATGACAGAGTATCACATGGCCTTAATTTGGTGACTAAATCACTCCTCAAAACTTATCTTGAACAATTAAATTTTAGGTGTTCTCCGCACCATGTGCCCTTAAGGCACTTGTTAGTGTACTATAGAAAACTTAAAGTCACATTTTCTTGTTTTACGATTATCTTTTATAATATAATATTAAATTTATATTGAATCTACACATTTATTTTAAAAATTGGAACAATTAATGAGGGGTATTTTTGTAACAATAATACAGTATTAAATAGAGTTGAATTTAGTAACTCTCATTATAGCTTGATAAATTATCTTTCTCCTACCTATATTAATAATAATCCAATGATTTACATAAGGAAAATATTAGTATTACTTGCTAGGGGGGGCACTAGCATATTTTCTAATGGAATCCATAGTCAAAATCTGTTTATGCGCACTAAAATTCTATGCACTAAAAAAAATCATGAGATAGTGTCATATCATTTGAAAGTGAGAAAAATTGATGGATATCTACTCTCTACTTGTTGATAACCTCTTCATTATAACTCACCAATCCTTCCTTAAAAATCAGCTGCACATGTCATTTACCTTCTTAAAGTGTATTTGGAAAATGGATTAGATTCATTCATTAAAATGGTGCGGCTATGCAATCATTGAATTTTTTGCCATCTATTTAAGATTAGATGATCTACAAAAAAACAAATATAATTTTTATTTAATAATTTAAAAAACATGGTTTTAAAATTCGGATCATTTGATCTTAACAAGATAATTTCTAGCCGTCTATTTAAGATTAGATGATCTATAAAAACCAAATATAATTTTTATTTAACAATTTAAAAAACATTGTTTAAATTAGGATCATCTAATTTTAACAAGATAGTATTAATACTTAAAAAAAAGAAGAAAAGAAAGATAGTATTAATGCCTAACTGCCCGACTTAATAGGTATCTTGACCGCACCGAATCTGAATTCGTGTATTTGAGTCCAGTCTAATGATATGAAACAAAGCCTTATAAGTTATGACTTATGTTATGAAAGATATTTAAAGTGCTACAAAAAATTCCTCGAAAATTGCTATCTAGGCCCCCCATGTTGATCTCAGGCCCCCCAAAAATCCCAAAATACCCCTATTTTTGCACCCAGGATACTTTGGTTTCTAGGAAACGAAATCGCAGAAAACCAAAATTTCGTCTTCTAGGTGACAAAACCACAATTTCGTCTTCTAGGTGACAAAATTTCAAAAAATTGGCGTTTCGGTAACTACGAGACGAAATTGCGTGTTGTGTGGCCGGATGTGCGCGACAATGCAGGTCTACTATGTTTTAACATAATTTTGTCTTCTAGATGACAAAATTTGTTTCATTCGTTTCCTATGATACGAATGCTTGTAAGGACATTTTGATCACAACGAGGGGCCTGTGAGTAATAGTAAGGGGTCTAAATAGCAAACTTCTCTTCCTCCTCTAACAAACTCATGTACTAAACCATAAGTTTACATGATTACTTTTGACATAAGTGTGAACTACACTCATGTCAATAAAAAAAAAGTGTGAACCACTTCTTAAGAATTTATATTCTTCTCCATTTATGGACAGAGCCAATCAGCCAATGGAAATATGGAATGGCGGAGGGACCACAATGACAGCCCTAAGATTTGAAAAAAAAAATTCTTTGAAATATTAATATTTTATATCAAGACAAAAAAACAAGAAATACACCTTCTTATTACTTGATTATGGGTATTAAGTTATCATCACTTTTCTTTATAAAAATCACTTTCATTTATTGATACACCTCTCTGGAATAGTTTTTTCTCTCTCTAAGAAACGTACGCTCTAACCTCCCTCTAAACAGAAACCAGATCTGCCTTGCTTCTCCCCTCAATCCAAACCCTCCTCTACAATGTAACCACACATGGTGGTGGTGCGATGAGAGGCGATGCTCTCCGCACCACCGTCTGTTCTGATCGCCGGCGGTGGGTTTATGGTGGTTTAAGCGGTGGTTTTGTTATTCCGGCGAGTTCGTGGTGGTTTCAGACGTGTTTCGCCATGTTTATGTTTGATTTGTTCGATTTGCTTCTGTTTCGAGTTGCTTGGTGGTGGTTTCGCCCTGTTTCTGTTCGATTTGCATCTTGGTGGTGATAGCGACGATTCTAAGATGGAGGTGATGAGGGGTGTAGTGGTTGCGATGGGGTGATGGTGGCTGCGACGGATTTGAGCGTGGTGGTGGCGGCTGAGATGCATCTGAGATGGAGGTGATGTGGGGTATAGTGGTGAGGTACTGACGTGGAGGGGTTGGATCTTGTGCCGCTAATGTATGGTTGATGTCGGGTGGATTGACTTTCCATGATATGAGATTCTCTGACCGCTTACAAATTCAAATATGTTGAGATTTGCAGGGTTCTTTTTTGAATATCTGATGGTTTCCAAATCTGCTGAGAATTGCAAGTTTCTTTGTATCCGGTTGGCCTTTTTCGTGTCGGCATCAACTGTTTGGAGGTGAACTGCGAGATGGAACTTTTCTGCCTAGGTCTTCATTCTACCATTTACCAATCATGTTTTGGCTTGCAGAGCTATTTTTTGGACTCTGATGGGCCGTTCACTTTTGATTCGAGAGCGGGAGTTAGAGGCTAGTTGCATCTTCATAGGTCGGATTGATGGTTTTCGGTGGTCTGGAGGTTAAGGGGTGTTCTTCTAAGAATGAGATTAGAAGTGTACCTCTATTAGGTTAGGTCTGTTTTTGGCTTTCTTCATTGGTGTTCCGCATATATACGGCGCCTTTGTATTGTAGTTCTACTTTTCCTAGCCTTTGTTCGTCTTGTGCAGAGACCGTTATATTATTAATAATACTTTTGCCGTTAAAAAAAAAACTTTCATTTATTGATGTTTAATTTTATGTAAATCAATGTTTAAAAATTTGAGAATAACAATGCTTAGTTTTATCATAACTAAATTTAGGAAAATATGTTAAAAAATGTGTTAGAAATTCTATTGTCCAATACTCTGATATATCAATCATCATCATATATAAAGTACAGGCTTTCTCGTTTAACTATGAAAACAAAGTAATAAAAAGAAACAAAAGATAAAGAATAAACTCAAAAGAAAATATAGAAAAGAAAGGAAAAGACAATCAACAAATGAGTTATGTAAAAAAGCGAGAGGACCGAAAGAAAGAATACGGATTGCAAAATGAGATGTCTTAGTCGGGTACAAACTCAAGAAAAAAGTATTTAGGCACACACTCACAATAAAAAACAATTTAAAACAAAATTAATATTGTTACATCATGTAGTCATTTTTCATTTAATTTTTTCTCATGAGTAAGTGCCTAAATTTTTTTTTCTTGGATTTGTGCTCAAGTAAAAATTCCTCTTGCAAAATAGCACAACATTCACACAACACTCATGTAAACTATAAATACAAGTATACTTCCGAAAAAATATAAAATTAAATGCAGGGATGCCCCCAAAATTAGGGGTGTAGACAGTTTGGGTTGGATCGGTTATAACTTCTTCTTTTTTTAACGGCAAAAAGGGTATGTACCATGGTGCAGGTTATAAATTTCATTGTAAATTATTATTATTTTCTTTGAATCATACCCATTCATAGAAATTAACAAAAAATGTACCCAAAAAAATATTAACATAAAATGTATACAAGAAAAATTAACACAATTCTCGTTTTATGGCAAAAGAGTTACATTAATTTTAAAAAATAACTACTATATACCAGTTCAAAAAAAAAAAAAAAAACTACTATATACAACACATTATATTTTTTTAACTTTTAAATTCTTTTATGTATCAATGTATGTTTTATAAAATAAACTTTTACGTATGTAAATTGACACTGATTAATTGTATATAAATCTATGTATAAAAGAATGATTAATAGAAAAATGACTGCACTAATTCAACTTGTTATATTTATCATACTAGTATTTATTTATTTAATTTTTTTATAGAACAATTATTTATTAACCAACACAGTTGAATAAAAAAAAATTAATTCTAAAGTAAAATATAATTTCAATAGTAAATATGAACATTTTTCTTTACAAATTTTTTAGACAAAACACATTTTTTATATAGAGAGTGAAACTTGAAAGTTACCCCTACAATAGGTAACACTTCCAAAATCTATGCCATTGAATATTTAAAGAATATATCATTGGTAGAATTTGTCATTCCCATCATGGGAAAATCTCCCTTCCCACTCTAAACTGCACCATGTACCATACCCACATATGGTACCATATCTACAGTTTGAGATTAAGTATAAGGACTACTTGATCTAAAAAAAGAGTAGAGGGTGTAAGTCAAAATAGTGCAAAAAAAATCTAAGATGACAATACATATTATTTAAGTATACAATTCATAGGATATGTAGTCCATTCATAGAGACTACAAATTCTCCCTTTTTCCTTTCTACTAACCACTTCCATAATTGCATAGTAATTCAATCGAAGACTTCATCAATCGCCGATACAATTGAGTTAAATTAAATATTAACTCGTTTTTTGCTCTCCAAATTGACCACACTACTGCGTGCTAGCCAAACCGAAAGGAGGCCCTTTGGTTTAATTCAGTTGATTTGGATGTAAAATTCGTATATTTTATATTGGACCTGCATCGACCCAACCTGGTAGTTGTATGACATTTCATATTTTTAAACAATATTCAATATTTTATGAAAATTTTAAAATTTAGGCTAAATTTTATTATTTAAAATTTAAACACTTGAAATTACATAAAATACTTTTAATATAATATCAAAATTTAAGATTTTTAAACTTTAAAAATCTATTTTTTTGAAGATTTTAAAATATAAAAAATCTATTATTTGAGAAGTTACTCATATCAACTTGTTATTTTTAATTGTTTTTTTGTTAAGCAGTCAAACCGGTCAGAACCGGACAAAACCGGTAAAAACCGGTGAACCGGCGGTTTTGAAAATCTGCGGTTTAATTGCTTCTTTGTTTTTGTTTTTTTTTTCTTTCATCAAAGTTTCGTTTTTTTCTTTAAATTAAAATTAAAATATAGCAAAATGAAAACAGAAATATGAATTAGGATTTAGGAACGAGAATCAGAGACTGAGACTGAGATTCAGATAAAGTCGTAGCCATCAGGGGCGATGATACATGTAACTGATCTTGAACTTCTAACAATTAGACATAATATGGTGTTTTTTGCATTTTAAATCTCTTGAGAATTTGTTTTGCACCCTGGCCTAAGAGACTTTGATAGAAGAAAAATATGGGAGAAAAGAAATTAAGTTGCACAAATATATACAATTGCAGAGAAGATGCAAGGAAAGGAAAAAAAAATAGATATGGTGAGTTGAGTGCTGAGGAAAGAAAGAAAAAGAAAGAGTGGCGGCCACATGAGTGTATAACAACAACATAGTATTATTTAGGGTTTTCCTATAACCCATTTTGGCAATGGACTTTTATTATGTGTGACCCATTTTCATGTTAACTTGGTCATGTAAATTTTTGGTACATTATTTATTATTAATTTGGCAATGTTAAAAAATATAATAATTTTCAACTTATAAAATTATGATATTTTTAAATTGTTTAGATGTTATGATTTTTTTAGAGATTGAGTGATTCAATTCGACCAATTTATTAACTATATACTTTTGTTATAGACACCGGTTTATTAAACCGAGTTATCCGGTTCTATCCGATTTAGTCATGCGGTTCGACCAGTAATCTGGTGGTTCAACCACTAAACCAATGAACCAGTACTCTCCCGGTTTGATGTCCGGTCCGGTTTTTAAAACACTGAACACAAGTATTTAGCATCTAGATTTTTTTTATTTTTTATTTTAAAACAATTTAGCCGCTAAATTTGTCTACAATGGGTTAGTTGATATTTTACCATTAGATTAAATAGGAACATTATTTTTATTATAAGCTACCCACACTGGAATATTTTTTACACTGTCTTAATTTTTTTTTATGTTTTTGGGAAAGGTAAATTTTATTGAAAAAATAAAAAATTTGAAGGTGTAGAATGAAATTGCCAACGACGTGCGGCGAGGTTCTCCGTGAAACTGAAATTGCCGCCGCCGTCATCCAACCCTATCGTTCTCGTCGTTACTTTACACTCTCTCATTCTCAGGTTGTATTTGTCTCTGCTTCTCTCTCGGGTTTTATTCGTTGTTGATCTGCCGTCGCTCGGTCCGAAGTTCTCTTTGTCGCATTGCTCTCTTGCAAGGGTCTCCGTCGTTGATCACTCGTGCGAAAATGGGTGAAGTGAATCCGTGTAAAAAATTAGCAGACAGGTATCTGAAGCGCGAAGTTCTCGGAGAAGGTACCTATGGTGTCGTTTACAAAGCCATTGATACCCAGGTTTCTTTTTTTTTTTTTTTTACTTTTTTAAACCAATTGTTAACACTAATTATTATGATCAATTCTCACTTCCAAAATATTTATTTTAGTGTATGTTTGATTATGTTATAGTAATGTGTAATAAGATCAAACTGCGTTTCTATATATTCAACTGTATAATAATGAATTAATAAACTGCGTTTCTATATATTTAGAATAAACAGTCACTTTGGTATGTAAATGTGTGATTAACAAGAGATACATTCGAACATGTTTTTGTAATTTTTGTAAATTTGAAAACTATAGCGACAATGTCTGTCTGACACTGACACATTCAAGGATGTGGAGGGGGGGTTTTGGTTGGTACACTAGTTGGTTGTGTTCATGACTTCATAAGCTGACCTTTTGTTCATTTCATTGACAGACAGGACAAATGGTTGCAATTAAAAAGATTCGGAAAAGGATTGATGAGCCGTTAGACGGGGTCAATTTCACAGCTCTTAGAGAAATTAAACTTCTCAAAGAGCTCAAACATCCAAACATTGTTGATTTGATTCATGTATTCCAATATAAGCAGAATTTGCATCTTGTGTTTGAATTCATGGAGACAGATCTTGAAGCTGTCATAAGAGACCGAAACATTTTCCTTTCTCCGGCTGATATTAAATCTTACCTTCTAATGATACTAAAAGGTCTTGCTTATTGTCACAAAAAATGGGTTTTGCATAGGTCAGTTATATAGTACTCATCTGGTTATTACAAAATTGTTTGTTTTAGTTCTGAATTGAAAAGTTTGCTTGTATACATTTTTAGGGATGTGAAACCAAACAACTTGTTGATAGGACAAAATGGACAGCTGAAACTTGCAGATTTTGGTTTATCACAGATATTTGGAGACCCAGATCACGAGTTCGCTGATCAGGTTTGTTTCTTATGGATAATAGGTTACGGGAGTACGTGCTTGGACGTCTTTGAATATTAACTGACTGCTTTTAATAAAACTCAGCATTCGTAGTAGTTGGTGAAATTAAAACTTAAATCATACTGTTAATCATCCCATTTCCTCATTATTTTGCAATCAAACCAGCAAAATTTGCACAGATGTTGGATGATTAAATTTCACAAGGCTGAATAGGTTTTGTTTACAGTCAGGTTTGACTATATGAAAAACCTTGAAACCTGCATTACTGCTAACAAGAACAATGAGTGGGAAAAAGATTCCTCTAGAGACCGTGCATTGCATTGGTGCATTCAAGAAATTTACTAGGTGTTGGTGTATCTTTTCAAGGATTGTGATTCTCGACGATAACCATGTCTTAGACTGACTGTGAAGAGTTGTGTACAATCTATTAAACTATTAGCAACATACATACATGCTTCTATGGGATAAACCTTTTTCTTTTGGAACCCTTGTCTTTTGTTTTATCTTTTGCATAATATCGAACATTACTTGTTTCATATTATTTGTTCGTATATTTTTCACCTTCTCACAATGATTTAAAATTGACTCTTATACATTAATAGGCATTTGCTCGGTGGTACAGAGCGCCTGAGCTATTATTTGGTGCCAAGAAGTACGGTTCAGGGGTAGATGTTTGGGCTGCAGCTTGTGTATTTGCTGAACTTCTTCTTCGTAAACCCTTTTTGGAGGTAAACCAAGATTTTCATGGCGATTAGGTTTATATATGGATTGCTTTTGTTATAAATCATAAATGATTTTTAATTGTCTGTCCGGCTGTCCCTTTTAACTACTTGGCTTTTTTTAGGATGAGATCAACCATTTAATTTTATCATCTGAGTAAACTATTCATAGCTGTTTTAGTGATATAGGATTGTGCAAGGTGTTGTTGCTTTGATGTTTATAGGCACTATTGACTATTTAAGGTTTTTTTTTTAATCGGCTAAATTTTATTAAAGAACAATTTCATAAACAAGAAGTATAGGGAATTGTTGAAACATACATCGAGAGGCAAAGTGAAGAAAACACTTTAACCAATCAAAAAGTACATCATGCACCCCAATCAACCCCTTACAGTACATCAATTAAAATACACCAATGACCATCAACCCAACTCATAGAGACGCCACTAGACCCTAACTCCCGAACTCGAATCAAAATTACTCGGCCCATCAGAAACCAAACAGCAGCTCTTTAAGTCGAAAGTTGATGGACGCCGGTGGAAAACTAACGGACACTGATGCGGTAGAGTTCAACCAGATACCAGAAATCTGCAAATCTCAACAGATTTCAGATTTGGAAACCTCAACGATTCAAAGAAAAATCATGCAAAGTGGTCGGAGAACTCAGTATCGTAGAAGAACAATCCCACACGGCATCACCTACACACGAGCGGCGCCAAATCCAATCACCACAACACCAACAAATCACCTCACTACCACCTTCTCCTCACCTCCAAACACCAGATCTGCCACTTGAAAACTCATGATGTTGTGAACATCATAAGGAAACAACCAAGCAACAAGACCCCACCAAGTAGCATTGGAATGAATTCCAAGAATGGCAGTCACACTTCAGCTCGTGACAACTCATTCATCAAGCACTTAACAGCTCCCTGTAGCTAAACCATACAAACCACCACCGAACCAAAACCACACCTATTCAAAGCCAAAATCTCCACCGATCCGGCAGAGACAGAACCAAGAAGAAACGAACGACATGATTCAGAACGTCCGGAACCGGAGAAGAAAAGGGTGATGTCGCACCACCACCACCATCACCGAAGAAGAAGGAAACATCCGGCACCAACCTAAGATGGTGCGGAGGACTGACCTCATCACACCACCACATCGCCTAGTCTACATTGTGGAGATAGAGGTTTGGATTTGAAAGGGAGGGTTCAGATCTAAAAAATCTTAGAGAGAGGTCAGAGAGAAAGATTTGAAATTTTTTAGAGAGAGGTTTTTTCCTTTGACTATTTAAGGCTTTCTTCTTCTTTACAATATCTAAGCGTGTGATGTCATTTATTGCATTCATTGATTTGTTTTTCATCTTATTATGATTTGGCTTCTTTCTTCTTGTTAGTGCTTTTCATGAGTTTGTTATCATTTGGTAGGGTTCATCCGATACGCATCAAACACGGAAGATTTTCGCAGCATTTGGAACCCCATCACCTTCTCAGTGGCCTGATATGATGTGCCTTAAATATTATGTTTAAGAAAATTATATTCCTGCTCCCCCGTTGCGCTCTTTATTTCCAATGGCAAGTGATGATGCTTTAGATTTGTTGTCAAAGATGTTTACCTATGATCCAAATGCTAGAATTTCAGTGCAGAAGGCATTAGAACACATGTATTGCATTAAACATTCTGCTAAATGAATGATGTATTATTTCCTGTCTTTTCCTATGATTTCAATCTTTCCTCTTCCATTTCAGGTACTTTTCTTCTGCACCTCTTCCCACAGATCCAGAAAAGCTTCCAAGACCTGTTCCCAAGAGGGAATCTAGTGTCTCAGATCTGAATTCTTTTCAATTATCACCTTCTAGAAAGATTAGAAGAGTGATGCCAATGTGTGATGGATTTGCAGGCAATACGCTGGAAAGAAATAAGATTGATGATAATATTGGTAATTTCAAACATACAGTTGGCAATAATACTGGCACAAATGAGCCCACACCAATGTCACTAAATTTTTCTATCTTTGGAATGAAACCTCCAAATAGACCAACAATTACCAGGTAAACAATATTTATCATATAACAATTTCAAAGTGGCTTAATAATTTTTACTTTTTAGTTTCAAGCCTATCAAACTAAAATCAAATAATAATATTAAACAATGAACATTTTACTAATGTTGACGTTGTATGATATGTAAGACTTTTACTGTCTGGTTTGTTTGTTGAATTTATGATTGTTGAAGTTATGAGGTTTAGAGAAAAGGAGAGAAGAGAAAGAATACAGACTTTTTGTTAGGATATAGAATATTAGCTATTTATAGTTAAAGTAGTTATGAATTGTTAGAGAAGTTAGTTAGTTTGTTATTCGGATTAGTTGTTTCCTAATAAAATTTGTTTTTAGTGTACCCTTCCATTGCTCCCCCAACCCTATTTTTCTACCCTTCCCTTGCTCCCACACCCCCCATACAATCTTGCCCTACCTCTCATAGGAAGGCAGTCATTTGCAGAGCAGAGCACACAGCCAAATTAATCATGGCAAAAAAAAACTAACCACAAGGCTTTCACTCACACTCTCAATGGAAGCAGCTTTTACTCACACTCTCGATGTGTCCAAAACCTGTTCTGCAAGGCTTCTGAGTTCATGTCCGGGCACAAATTGTGGATCAGTAATGCAATTTATGTCTAGGACTGAAACCTCAAGGGCAATGCATTTAGCAATGTTTGCATATAAAGTGCACAATTTTAGTGTCTAAGGTAATAAAATGCTATAACCTATTACTAAACAGTAGCACTCTATAAGTGATACATTATTGAAATTGAATCGGATGTGCCAAAATCAAGTGGTGGATCTTATCATTTATCTCCTGTTCCTTAGGCTTTGTCTGCGAGTTTGGAGGGGAAGGAGGGGGGGCAGGGACGTATCTAAGTTGTATTAAATGGGGGCTAATGACCCCGCTTCACTATTATTTTTTAACTATTAATCACCCATTTTAACTTTTTGACCCCTCTTAAAATATAATAATGCCCCCACATGACAAGCTACGCTTCCTTTGTGAAGGCACTGTTTTACACAACTACACACAGATTAAATTACATGTATTATACTACTATAGCATTTATGGAAATGTGGGAGTGAGATTAAGTGGTGTCCCAGGAAATAAAAGGCCTTTAACAGTAAAATAGTCATACACAATGCTTAAATGTATTTTTTTTTTATCAAATCAATAATAATTTTTATTATATCTTATTTGTACATGATCCAAAATTGCTATACACCATATAATTAGGCCTATTTTCGTATCTCTTTGCAATCAATTTTGAAGGACTCTTAAATAAAAGAAACATTCATATTTGTTTAAATAATTTTGGATATATAGTAAATAAATTTTTGTAATCAATTATTAGAATTTTACAAAATTTTTATGTATTTTGTTACAATATTCATAATAATTTCAAAAAAATTATTTAAAAATGATTTCAAGAATCTAGAATAGGGTGCTTTTTTTATGCAGAACTACAAAATAGGTAATTAGTGTTATATTAGTCTATTCTTCATAATTTCTTTCAAAATTTAAATTAAAAAATATTGTAATTGATGTTTAAGGGGAAAAAAGCCGAACAGTTGACTAAAAAATAAATTGAAATTTCCAATAATATGTTATATAAATATTTATAATAAATAATTTTGACCTCACTTATTAGAATTTCTGGATCCGTCCCTGAGAGGGGGGGGGGGGGGGGGGGGCTTTGGAGAGAGAGAAAATTAGAAAAATCTTTTACATTTTTTGAGAAAGTAATTTTTTTATAGAGAATGACAAATAAATACTTATGATTAATATATTATGAATTTAAGAACATTATAACAACATTAATTAAATTTGAAGAATTCATATAAACCCTCCAAACCCCCCTCGAAACCCCCATCCAATACAATTTTTGAGTTCCCCCAAATTTGGGGGCTTTTGTGTTATGAAGAAAAAATAACCCTCCAAACTCCTTCAGTTTAGCTTGATCGTTTCCATGAAGAAAAAATAATCGTCCAAGCTTAGGTTGAGTTTGATTGGTATCTTGCTTCAGTTTCCATGAAATAGATTCTAATAGTAGTATTTATTTTTGATAACTCTTCCCATGGGGGAATGAATGCTAAGAAGTCAGAAGGCGCCATATGTGCTATTCTAAGAGGGCTTTTTTAAAGTCCATGAACTATTCTTTCACTATCGAAATCATTGTTGCTAATCCTTCCTGCTTTAGCTGCATTAATCAAGTTCCTCATTTTAAACCATGCTAACCAAAAGGAAAAATGCTATTGTGCACGACAAAGCTCTCGTGCAAATCACACGAAATTAGTTAGCAGCATGAGATGGCTAACTATTAAATTTGATTTTATCTGAAACTGGTCAATTTACCTTGTTTTCCTTTAACAAGAACTCTTTACATGATTATTGCTATTGTTTCCAATCATCAATATGGCTATTGTTATTGGCTCTTGTGATCATGTGATGTAAGTGTAGCCTCACATCATTCCAATAAGGTGATGCTAAGTTGAATTCATTTTCCAACGAGAATTTAGAAACACAATTTCGTAGTCACTCTCCACACATATGTAAATGTTTTCTTTACTTTTTTTTATAAGTATAAACACATACAAAATGGATAGCTTTGACAAACACAGTTGATTTCATTTAATGAAAAGACTTATCTTTGTTCACTTATATGTATCACTTGACCATATCTTTGTGTTATCTATGTGCATGCATATTCCTAAAATATAGTTTGATATCTTGTGTCAACGGATCTTGTCTCATGTAAGTTAATTAAGATTGGAAAACCCACTTTAGCAAGGTTGGTATGAGGCAATTGCCTCCTAGGGGTGTGCATGGTTCAAAACCGAACCAAATTGAATTGAAATAAATGGTTTATGAACCAAACCAAAACCACTTGTATCCAAAACCAGTTTATTTTATAAAATTGGTTCAATTCAGTTTAAAACCGGTTCAAAACCAGTTTATAATAAAAAACCAAATTCTTTTATTCACTCGTTGTAAAATGAAAATCATTTTCTTTACATAAAGATACTACTAATTATTATTATTTTTATATATAAATTGTATTTTGAACTATTTTAAAACCATTTTTTATTTTTAAAAATTAATTACTTTTAAAATTAAGTTTTCTTATTTGAAACAAAATACTGATTATTATTATAAAAATAATATTTTAAATTAACAAAACTATTTTTTAAAATGAAATAAAACAGATTTTTAAAAAAACAACAGATTTTTTAAAAAAAAAAAACAGATTTTTAAAAAAAAGACAGATTTTTTTAAAAAATAACAGATTTTAACAAAACAGATTTTATTTTATTAAATAACAAAAAGATTTTTTAAAATTAAATAATAGTTAAAATATTATATTTATTATTAAATTAATTAATAAAATAAGAGTGGAGGTGGCTGCCGGAGCTCCGCCGCCGCCCGCCGGAAACCACCGCCCGCCGCAGCGCCGGTGCCGGAGGTCCGGCGTTGACCGCCGCTGTTGACCGGCCGGCACCACCACTTATTTAATATATTTAATAAATTTATTTATTTATTATTATAATTATTAAAGTTGGTGAATTGATTTAGGGAGGTGTTGAAAGTATGGATACCCATAATTGATCCATATTTTAAGTTTGGGCTCCAATTTCTTTTTTTAGTTACAAATTGGTTTTTTCAATAAAAAATAATTCGGGATTTCATTAATAAATATAGAATAATTACATATGACTGAGAGGTAAACGGGCGACAAGTTGCGCCGCTACCCCTTTTTGAATAGCAAATCCAATTTTCTTAAAAACAACATTCATAGCGGACACAATATTGCTATTCATAACCTTTTGAATTCTTTGTAGGAGACTCACAGCCTCTGGTGCTAAGAAACCAAAAGTGTCAAATGCAAATGGTATAAAAGAATGTTGATTGTCAGAACATGCTTTCTCATGTTTAGCCACCTTGCATGAAGCAGCTTTCAGGGCTGCCTGTCCCACAGTAAAAGTCCCAGTCTCCAATCCAACAATTGGTTTTTGGTTTATTTTTTCATATTTGGATTGGGCTTTTTAAATTGGTTCAATTTGGATATTAATTCAGTTTGTAGTATCCAATTTATTTGCACACCCCTATTGCCTCCAACCTATAGAGGTAAATGCTATGCAATCATATAATAGCTAAAATCAAAGCTGAAAAATAAACTAGTGGAAGCAATGGAAACTCTACCACCCGGGTTTGGGTTGATAAAATTAGTATCCTTGGGTTTACCGCTAAAGTTGCTCGGGATATTGACTTGGAAAACACTTGTTTTGAATATATTATCTATCAGCATATATATCAAAGTAAAACATACTGAGGAATGAAAAAAGAAATCAAATATTCTAAATACATGGGAGGTGACTAAAACCCTTTATATCATTCGGGAGACAGGGTCAAAATTGGACCTTTGTTTTGAATATTCGGAAGACCGAGGTTTTTTGACCTACATGTGATGGAAATAAATTTCATGATAAATTGTTTCCTCCAGACATTGAGACCGGGGGTGGGGGTGACCTTGCTTGGAGGGGTTGTTAGTCAAGATAGAGATTTTGTCGCAGGGGCATGAAGAGAGTTGTCAAAGCTGTTGAGCTACAAATAAACTTTTTTTTTTCGGTCTAAGGACATGCCAACCGATCTACATGGAGGAGAAAACCATTCTATTTGATAGAGTTGTGTGAGGTAGTTGAAGACATTGTGGTTAGTAGAGGTCCTTTTTTTGGAGACCTTCGATGGAGATTAGTTTCCTTACCTATTAAGGTTGGAGGATTGAGTTTGTACTCTATATTAGAGGCTGTCTCATATCTTTTTGTGGCTCCAAGGGAGCAATCTTGAGTGTTACAAGAATATATGTTAAGAGATAGTGGGGTATGTGATACAATTTACTCTTTCATGCGTACCACAAACAAGATGCAATCCAGAGTAACTACACCATACACATTAACACGATTTTAGATTTTGGTGTCGGTCGCGGATGTGGGCATTGATGCTGTTGCGATGCGTACCTTAGTTGCAGTGTTAATTTTTTTTTTAGTGTCAATATTATAATTTATGAGTAATTAATTTATAACTCATATTTTTCTTTTTTTTTTTCTCTAAAATTTCACACATATGTCATTATCAACTCTATCACTTTAAAATATCTCTAATTCTTGGAAACATTTTCTCTAAATTTATTTTATGAAGACAAAGTAAAATAAAAAATAATAATTTGTGTAATCATTATATAGTCCATTGCGGCAATTGCAATGAATTTTTTTTATGTGATATCGATTTACAACCACATCGGACATTACTACAATACAATAGTGTTCTATGTTAAAACACCATACACCATAATAAACTTTGGAGATATTAATTGTACCAAAAAAACTTGGAGATAATAGCATTCAACAAATGATATAAGATAAGAATCCTAAACAAAACAAATTAAATACGAGAAATAAGAAGTCTTCCACAACATCATGTATAATTAACGGGAGATTCTACGGTGCAGTCATTAAAATGACTGCTTTGGTGCAGTCAGATCCTGTGTTACATGGAATATAAGCACCTACACACGGATGTATGACATGTGGCAGATTCATCAATTTCCATTATTCTATTACTTATGTTTTTTTTTAATAATTACTTAATTATTTATGTTGTTAATACATTATAAAAAGTTAATGAAAAAAGGCTTAGACATCATTTTCGTCCATGTAAGTTTATAATTTTTTTGTTTTAGTCCTTGTATTTTTTTTTGTTGCAAATTAGTCCTTACATGTGCAAATCATTTTAATTTTAGTCCCTAAAGTTAAAATTCGTAGGAAAATCTGCAGGAAAATTCGCTGGTTTCCTGCGGATTTTCCTGCGAATTTTAGTTTTAAGGGACTAAAACCTAAAGATTTGAACATACAAGGACTAATTTGCAACAAAAAAAGATACAGGGACTAAAACAAAAAAACGCGAACTTATAGGGGCAAAAATGATGTTTAAGTGATGAAAAAATAATTGAAAATCACCAACATGGCAACACCCACCATGAAAGAACTTCCAACTCAACCTTCATCATCACCATCATCAACCCAACACCATCACAGATTACAAGGATGACGAACAACAACGTGGCTGGCGGTTTACACATATGGAAGTGATTTTGGACACGTGGAATGCCATATAATAAACCGAACATTCGCAAATAGAAAAAAAATACGACAAAGATCTTTGCACACACTAACTCTTTTTTTCTATTTGTGAAGGTTCTGTTTATTATATGGCTGTCAACGTGTCCAAAATCACTTCCACTTATCCAAACCGTCAGCCACGTGTAAGGATCGAACGAAATTAGTGAAAAATTTGACGGAATGGACTAACTAATGCAAACACTGATAACGTGAGGGATCAAATTCAAACTTTTAAAACGTAAGTGAGATTCCGGTAGCAAGTTACAGATGTGTAGCGTGATGTGGAGCACGTTAGGGTTTAGGTATACGATGTGTTGCCTAATGTGCCAACATCATAAACATACGATAACTTGATGAACAAGGAAAATAAAGTGCAGAAGATAAAGAACACAGTGAGTTTGTTAACCCAGTTCAGCGCAACTTGCAACCTACTCTGGGGGATACCAATCCAGGAATGAATCCACTATGATAGTTCTACTTCAAAGCTAAACAACCCAGTTTACAACTTTTCACTTAGACACTACCCGTGCTAACTCTACCTTGCTCCTCACAAGATATGACTACCCCTAGTCACTTCCTAGCTATCCTACCTTGCTCCTCACAAGGACCTTGCTCCTCACAAGGATTTTGACTTGCCTTGCTCCTCACAAGGACTTTGACTTGCCTTGCTCGTCACAAGGACTTTACCTTGCTCCTCACAAGGACCTTGCTCCTCACAAGGATTTTTACAAACTCAATGATGGAGACGCACTCCTAACCTAAAGAACCTACTCGTGCTTCAAAGCTTTGAGTGATTCAAAGTTCAATCCTTGTTTCAAATTAGAACCAAGAAAAGAACAGCTCTGTGCTTAAAAGCTTAAGAGCTAAATACAACCCTAGTTCAAGTCTCAATGGAAACAATAAACAAAGGGACAAAGACTCGAAATCCTAAAGACTAGATTTATGAATATTGATTTCGGTGAATAAAACAAGTCTTCAGCCTTCCTTTATATAGAACGAGAACTGGTAGCTGACCATCGTATTCTTCAAGTAACAAACTCAATCTTTTAACAAAAGATATGTTTGTTTTAAATCTTTTTGAATCTTCTAGTAACAAACCGGCCTTCTTAAATCATTTCTGAATCTTTTTCAATCTTTCAGCTCGTTCCTTGGCGCGCAAGCTAGCGTGGATGTGTTTGTTTCAAAACAAATCTTTTTCAAAAGATCACACGCAAATAATGAAAGCGCGTTTTTAGGGTATTCAGTTCAGGTACCACATGTGTGCACATCAGTCACCACATCTGGTCCAAAGACTTATTTTAACAAATGAAGCCAACCCTAAAATATACTCAACCTATCAGGTTGAAAATACTAACAGTAAGGGACCTGATTTAAACCTAAAATAAACGTAAGGGACCAAATGAACAGTTTAGCCTTAAAGTTAATGACTTAAAAAGTATAAAAATATAGTAAGATTTAAAAATAAAGTTTAATTTTACTAAAGGTTATATTCTGATTCAACTGAAGAAGTACTAACCTTAGTTTTTGACCGATGATTATACTCTGGTTAAACTATATTGAAGCACTGTACATCAATATTAGTCTTTGATTAAGGGGTATACTCTAGTTGAAGTTAATCTCTTAAAAATTATAAAAAATAAGTAAAATTTAAAAACGAAGTATAACTTAACTATGATTATACTCCAGTTTAACTGGCCCAATTTAACTGAAGCACTATTAACTCTAGTCTTTGACTGAAGATTATACTCCGGTTAAACTGAAGCATATTAACACCCTTGTCTTTGACTGAGGGTTATACTTTTTTTTTAAACAGACTAAGGGTTATCTACTAAAAATATATTAAAAGGAATTACTACTACAAATATTAATGTATCCTTAACACTTTTAATTATATACCAAGTTTTATATCATTCATTGTAATTTTACTAAAATATTATAGAAAAAAAATATAAAATGAATAAGATAAATACAAAAGAAAAATTATATATGAATCTATGCATAAAGATCGTTGGAAAAGTATATAACTAAATTAATCGGATATAGTTATGCACATCTATGGTACAACTAGAGCTGTCAAAGGGGCCGGCCCGGGGGGCCAAGACAGATACAGGGGCTTAAGCGGGATGGCCCCTTAAGGCCCAAGGCCCGGCCCGACAAACGTTCATATTTTTTGTTTTAAAAAAAATTGACAATTTTTTTTTTTTTTAAAAATACAATGGACAATAAAACTACATATGTATTACATACAAATTAGTATCCATAAAAAAAGTGAGTGTCATGATTTCACGAAATAATAAATACTTTAAAATATCCATGCAAAAGTCGAGAGATCTGCGGATGATGATTCGTAAAGTGCATCCTCAAAGCTAATAAATTTCAAGCTTACATCACACACTAAACTTTTAACCTAACCATTCAAAATACATAAATTAAATTGTAAATTATAAAAAAAGTAAATTATAAATTATGTTTCTTTTATTTCGTGACCGGTTATAATTTCCTTCTTATACTTCTCTATTTATAATGATTGATTAAGTTGTTATTATTTTTTTTCAAATAAAGATAATCATAACAAATTTGGTTTAATAATTATCTCCTAACTAACAAATCTCATATTTTGTTACTTATTTTATCTAAACTCTAAAGATTTTATGCTAACTAAAATTCCTTATTTTTAGGTAAAATTATTTTTAGATTTTTTTTTAATTCTTTAAGGGGTGAGCCCAAAAGCCCGTGGGCCAGCCAATGATGGCCCATTAAAAAATAGGCCCGGGGGGCCAGCCCGATAAGACCCAATAATTTTTTTGTTGAAGTCCGGCCCGTATAAAACTATAGGGCTAATGGGCCTATCCGGCCCATTTTTACAGCTCTAGGTACAACTAAATTAAAGATACCATCTTATTAAAAAAAAATTGTGGATAGATAAAACAAATTTAATCGGATATAATTGTGCACATCTACAGTACAATTAAATTAATCGGATATATTTATATAAGCTTATAGAAAATTATTAATTGGATATTTCATATTTCTTCAAGGGGGTCGCTTATTCAAAATTATTTATGATTCTTATAAAAAAAAAATTATTTATGATTGTTTAAATCTACTTACAATATATTAAAAAAACTACTACCAAAAATCCTAATTTGTCCTCATCACTTTTAATAATATTTCAAAGTTAATGCCCTTAAATGTAATTTTAACTTTAAACCAAAAAAAGATACAAAACAAAATAACAACAAAAAAAAAAAGATAAGCATAAAACAAATCTACTCATAAAAAAATGATACAAAAAAATAAAGGTAAAAAATCTACTCATAAAAATAGCAACATAAACCACCTCTAAAGATAAGCATAAAAGTAGTAAACCAGTCTAAATATAACAATTTTATTTTCATAAACTTAAAAATAAGTCAAATTCAAACGGGCCTAATATATTGAAAGGTACTAATATGTTATATACAAAAAAAAAAAAACTTTGGTTTTCCAAATATATAGTAGTATTAATTAGTTTTATTGAAAATATAAGAGTAATTGACAATGGGTATAATCGATAAAATATAATCTTAAATTATCAAAACGACAAGTAATTTGAAACAATTTTTTTTTCTTTCTAAAACGACAAATAAAAAGGAACGGAGGGAGTATTAATACTAAAAATTCTAATTTGTTCTCATCAATTTTTAATAATAATTTAAATCTTCTAGTTTTTGACGGAAGATTATACTTCAGTTCAACTGAAGCACCGTTAGCCATAGTATTTGACTATGAGTTATAATCCAATTCAACTGACGTACTATTAACCCTATTATTTGACTAAGAGTTTTATGCCGATTGAAGTTAATGACTTAAAAATTATAAAATTATTTTCAAATTTAAAAATAAAGTATAATTTGACTTAAGATTATACTTCGACTCAACTGAAGCACTATTAACCCTTGTATTTGTCTGAAGGTCATACTGTTATACTTCGGTTCAACTGAAACATTATTAACCACAGTTTTTAAATAAGGGTTATGCTCTAATTGAAGTTAACGACTTAAAAATTGTAAAAATTAAGTAAAATTTAAAATTTAAGCATAATTTGGCCTAAAATTGTACTCAGGTTCAACCGAAGCACTGTTAATCTAGTCTTTTAACTTTTAATTTTTTTAAAATGTCAAAATTACATTTTAATTAATCAACTAAATTTAAATTTTTTACTTTATTCATATGATTTTTAAGTCATTAACTTCAACTGAAGTATAATCCCTGAGTCAAAGATTAGGGCTAAAAGTGTTTCAATTAAACCGGAGTATAAGTCAAAAATTAGGATCAATTTTACTTTAGTTAAACCAGAGTATATACCTTTTTTTTTGACACAAACAAAATAATATTCATTCATTCAAATCGACAGATACATCAAATACAACCACATATTCAATTTTGCTAAAAACTTAAAGGATGAATCTGCGAATAAACTCACAACGGCAAAATGCCTACTACAAATAATATGATAAAATTAAAATCACTGGAATATCCATGCTTCCGGATCTGCAACGTTGATGCCCAAATCATTGATCGAAACTGTAATTGACTAAGGATAATCTTTCGAGAAGAATCAAATGAACAATGCAACAATACGAGAAATCAAATAACGCCGCACAATACGACGACCACACAATGCCGCACTTAGACGACGAAATCACAAAAAACACAAAAGAAAACTTAATCTATGTGAAAATCACTTATTTATATTAAAAGAAAAGGAAAAAAGGTGTAGAGGGGGTTATTCTAGCCCAAAAGTGGCCTAAAATCACCCCTCTATGATGAACAAAGAGAACTTAGAAAAACTAGAGCCAACAAGGAGAGAGAGCGGAATGCCGAAATATATACTTAACTTTGACATTTAATTCAAAATAATTAAATTGCATATAAAATAAACAATTAATTTTAATCAATATATATTAAAATGACAATTATTACAGCCTGATAAAGAAATTATATTAATACGGAGCGGATTAATTACTAATTAAATTATTATAGCCAAGTGGTTTAGGCGTTTAGCAATCTGGTCGTGGGTACAAAATATGCTCATGCCATACAACACTTTTATTTTTTAGGCTTTTCTAATAGAAATAATTCACAAAAAGAAGCAACCATGATTCAAACCCACGACATGGTGACAATGTATAAAAGCATTAACCACTAGACGCCAGATTGAATTTTAATTTTTTTTTGCGTTATTGGATATTTATAAACGAAATGTGGACGAAAATATAATAAATTATTATTCATCTTCAACCTTCAGCCGGGTCAATTCGACCCGGTTCATACCCGCACGTTTCAGCGTAAAATCCAACAGTTCCAAGTCATTTAATCCTCGAAAATAACAATTAATCACTCAGAAATATCACAAAAACTATTTGCAATATATTTATGATTTTAATTTTGATTCAAATGGTCTAAAACAAAAAACCTAAAATTACAATTGTCAAAAACTTGAAAATGGTTCAGCAAGGCAGTTACCCAAACATCAACAAATTTGTTCAAATCACGTTTACGAATCTAAACTCGCGTTTGCGGCTAAAAACACAAATTTGTTCAAATCACGTTCACGTTAACTTTTAATATGTGGTTAAATCACGTTTATGAGATTTGGTGACAGTGGGAAGGAAAATAGTGATTTGGTGGCTTTAGATTTATTTTTCTTGTTCTGGATTTTGTGAGAAAGCAGTAGGTTAGAGAAGAGATGATGATGATGGATAAGGAGTGAAGTTGAAGAGAGAGTGATGTTAGAATTATAGATGTAGAAGATGAACATGAAAATTTGGATTTAGAAAATATAAAGATTAAAGATTTTGGATTATAAAACTAATTTGATTAATTATGTTATTTTTTGTGTTTAAATAAGATTAAAAAAAAAATCAAAAAGAGATATTATCAGGTTCACTTGATTTATGAGGGTACACAAATGGTACACATTCAAAGTATGCACTATATAATCCTAGGTGACATCAACCAAGTCAATATTGTTTTTTCATTGGCCAAATTAAGTGACCGCACCAAAACAGTCATTTTAGTAACTGCACCATAGAATCTCCCATAATTAACATAGACCCTAGTAGGAAACAACTTTAATGTGTTTGGTTTCAATTTTGGAAGAGTATATCAAAATTGATTCTAGAGGTATATAATTGATTTTGGTATGTTTAGTGAATTAAATTTTGTTTTCAAAATTGAGTATACTTTAAAGTTAGAATTTGGAGATTTTAATTATAAAATTGAATTTACAATCAAGTTTATTGTTCAACTCATTGTTATATGAATGCATCCAAACATAAATCACTTTACTTTTAATTAATTCATTCAAAATCAATTTTTGTCACCATAGATCCCTTTATACTATATTGAGAGAAAATATAGAACACCGTTCTCACATAATCGGCATGTTGAAGTTTGAAGCTTTATGTTTCTATTATTTAAACCTGTATGTACTGACCTTAAAAATTTAAAGTGATAGATAAAAAACATCAAAGGCATATAAGTGAATCAAATTATAAACTTAATTATTCATACAAATAGCAAATAATCTAGAAATTATACATACCAAATAATGAAATTATCAATAAAATATTACAACAACCAAAGATTATCCTACTATGTCACCCACACCCTAACACTCATCCTCGATCTCCAATACTAGAAGGCACTTACAGCCTCTATGTGGATCTGTTGAACAATAGTATAAGCATTAGTGTCCTCTTGTAACTCCCTATTGGTCAATAGTCCAGTTGAAATGTGTCAAATCCAACTGCATGTAGGGACTACGTCAACTGCATTGCCGCCCTCCTAAGGTGCTCCTGGCGAATCTCCTTCAGGCATCAGGAACATGTAAGGGTGTGATATTTGAAAATATCATCTCATATACCCAGTCTCAATATCCCAAGGATGTAGAGGACAATCGCCACAATCCTGTTGGTGTCAAAACCGTTTTAATGTATGTTCTAATGACAACAAACCTTATGGAATAAATGTTATGTTTTATGAATGGTGATCTACTGATGTTTGCACTTGAGTTTTTGTTGAATGCTAGATAATGACAAAAGTGAACGAGCTAGAGGTCACTCACATCAACAAGTGCGTATTATATACTCGAACAATGAAAGATTTGGAGTATCATCAGATAATCACAACAATAGCATCATAAGCTTCATGAAGATTTTTAAAGACTATTGTTTTGAATCATAAAGAGTTTCATTGAAGGTTCAAGCAAGAAAGTGAGCTTCATGGTTAATAGTCCTCCACATCATCACAAGATTCACAACAGGTATTGAATGTTTAAGGAAGATTATGAATATTGTAGTTAAAGAATCATGATGGAAAAATCTGCATCACATGCTACAAAAAGAATATGTTTTGATGTTATGAGACAAAACTCACATTGAGTTTGTGTTACATGCTTTGGGGATTTACTACTACAACTAACATCAATGGGAATGATGCATTCATTGAGGATCTTCAAAACCTACTCAAAGTATCATGCTACCAAAGCTTATCAAGAGGAGAAAGTTTGAGAATAATTTTCCATGAGTTTACAAATAAGCTTATGCAAAAGGCATACAAGTTTCAATCATTCTCTAAACTAGAAAATGGTACATTTCAATGATGAGTACTCTCATGCCTCCACTAAAGAATCTTAAAGATACTCAATGAACGAGTAACAATATGTGCAAAACATCAAAGAAGAATTGTGGGAAGTTTTGCAACAAGATTTCAAAGTTGATTGATCAAGATCAAGTGTCTCACTCCTTAAGAAAATCTTGAATATTGTTTCAAGAATGTTCTGAGAACATTCTCCAGTTCATGCTTCATTCTCACCAAGAACAAGCTTCAACGCAAAAACACTTATTTCTCTAAGCGAACTATGTACAAGACAAAGAAACATTTTTTCCTTGGAATTTACTCTCAGAATCTCAACTGTTCTCATATCAAATAAGACAAAGAATATTTGTGAAGAAATGGATAACTTTCCTCTTTGGCCAAGGTTAAGGAACAAGCATGTGCAATTGGATTTAATTCAAAGATGTAAGACCCGTAATTCTACTGTGCCTTTTGGTGAATAAAATAAGTAATGGCTACGAGTTTTAGGGTTTTTGGTGAAGCTGTTTTTGTGAGTATCGTCGCATAAATGAGATTTTTGCTGAAACGGAGCCTGTTTTGTGCTCGTGCGCTGGAAAGGCACAGACTTTTGGGTTGTAGTCTTCTTTTGAGTATAAGAAGGTTTATGTGTAGTCAGAATAACGAGTTTTGGATTATTCTCGCTTTTGGAAAAACGAGTAGGAATTTTACCCGCTGATGTAAAATTTTACGGCTTCTGAATTCCGTAGAAATTTAGATGGAGGTGTTATATATCTGCGCGAGTTAGGATATGTCCTGAGATTAATTTTCTAAGGTATGGAAGAAAATTACAGTCGCGGAAAAAGATTCGGCGATAAGTTTTGGAATGGGAAAACGATAGACGTTCTTTCCGTAGGTTTTCTGTTTTTGTGATTTCCGTCCGTTAGCGAGGCGCGACTCGTATGTGAGGCGTAAGTTTCTCATGAGAAAGAAAATATCTTGTGCGGATAAGCTTGAAATGATCCAATGGCTAGGGTTTAATCTTGTTAGCTTTACACTATTTGATCCAAGGGTGGATTAGGCAACAAGACCATGACTTTTGGTCATTAAAAAGACTTAAGAAAAATCACAATTTCACTCATTCTTCTCCTTGCTTTGCCGTGAGCTTCTTTCTCTCTTCCAACCTTGAGAGAAACTTCATTCCATCACCAAAGCTTTGGATTTTTGTTTTGTTGGATCATAGAAGTTGCTAGGAATCATCTCCTCTTAAGGTAACTAACACTTCTCTTCCTTATTTCTCCATGAAAACCTCTTGAATTTAGAGTTTCAGGATTATGTTCTTGAGAGAAAATTTTTGAGAATTTAGTTTTAATTAGTTTTGATTCCATAGTAGTGTTTAAGAGTGTTATGTAGGAAACATTGGTGAAGCATGTAAGTGATTCTCATGGTTAAATCTTGTTTTCACAAATTTTGGTGAAAGGTTTTGAAGAAATTTTTTAAAAAGATCATAAACTTGAATTGTGTTGTATGATTTTGGTTTTGAAGTTAGTTTTGAGCTTTGCGACAAAATGGATTGGTGAATATGAAATTAGTTTCGAAAAATGAGAAAAAAATTATTCTCGTGTTCTTGAGCGACTCGAAGAACACAATTCAGAAAAAATTTATTTCGAGTTTCAAAAAGAGTCGGGTATACGATCGAATATCGTTACGAGCTAACACATGTGGGCTAGGGTTTCAAATGAAAAAAATGTGTAGGGTTGCCCTTTTTGCCTCATTTGGCCGTGGCACACATATAGGGTTCGAGGAATCGAATTTCGAAAATTGTTTAGAGGCAAATAGCTCCCCATGATCATTGTTTAATTGTTTGATTGGTTGTGGGATGTTTTGAAAAGAAAATAATCATTTGCCTTAAGAAAAACCTTATTTGAGATTTTCCGAAATTTGCGATTCAACTCTATAATTTCTAAATCGTTTTGATAAGTGCTAGTTAGGTATTATGGGATATTACCATGCATTTAGAAGTGAAAAATTTTGTGTGGGAGTGTGTTTTCTTGAAAAATGGCCGTGGCCTTTTTAAAGGGTGGGGGAGAAATTCCAAAAATTTTTCGAAGTCCACGATTGTGTGAAAATTGTGTATGTGTTGGATAATCTTAGTTTTGAAGAAAAATGAGTATAGGAAAGGTTGTTAGGAAGAAAAAAAATGTGTAACTTGTAACGCAAGAAAACTTCGATTTTTTCATAAAAATATTTTTGAAAAGTTTTAGTTGTGTTTCAAATGGTCTTGTGGTGTGTGAGACAAGTCCTTGAAGTGGAAAATCCAAAATGGTTTTAGTTTATGATTTGAAAACAAAATGATTTTCGTGTTATAAAAATAGTACAATTAACTTCGTGAATTTTTAAACACTATGAGAATAACCTGAAATCATTGAGGGATAGCTTTAGAAAGTACTTTAGACCCCTCTGGAGCTTTGAGAGCAAGTTTCGTTTCGATAGGATAAACGAGGAATATTTTATTGATTGTACGCTGCTTAACTTTTAGGTAGCGCGTATCGTAGATTTGACGAGAAAAAGTAACGGAAGCTTGCTAAGGTAAGGGCTCCACTTTATTTCCGTCTTTCAAAACGGTTACGACATGCTTGGTTTTGCTGTTTATGCTTTGCTGTGTGTTTGGCATGTCTGGTTGATGTATTCTCGTGATGAGAACGTGTTTAAAATACTTGCGCTGTTTACATATGATTATGAGAATATATGTATGAACAGGTGTTTGGAATACACATGATTAGATGTATATGTATGTGTTGTTGTGGTGTGATTACATATGCGTGTACGATATGTATGTGTTGCATTAGCATATAAGGGGAATCGTATGCTCATGCATTCATAGTACGTGGTTATCGGGAATGGACCACGGGGTGCGATTATCGGGAATGGATCCACCTTAACCCTGCGGGATTTATTGAGTCCAATACGTGGTTATCGGGAATGGACCACGGGGTGTGATTATCGGGAATGGATCCACTCTAATCCGCTGGGATTTTATTGACGCCCTGCGGGGCATAGTAGGGGTTGAACCTACGACTCTCTACGGAGAGGTTAAATTCCGAAATTCATATGCATGTGGTAATGGGGAATCTACCACACTCATTGTAGAAGTCTGCATTAGGCTTGGTGTGCATTATTTATATAAACCCGTCGGTGGGGATGGTTATGTGTTTAAAGAGCTTTCTATGTTGGTATTTGTATGTTTGGTATTTGTATACTCTCTCGCACCGGTTATATATACACATACTTTTATTTTGTGGTGACCCTTTCTTTCATTTGCGGGCTCATCCCACCCAGATGATGGGTTAGGTCGTGGTGACGACGGTGGCTGTTCCAGGCCCAGTGAGTGGTTGGAGCTTTAGCTTAGTTAGACTATGCGCCGGTGTGGGTTGTACACCGTGCTTTTTGGTTAGCATAGGGTTCTCTAACTTGTTTTGTTATAAGTATTTGAATACTTAGACTTGGACTGTAATTATTCAGGAATACACTTTGTTTGTCGAAGCACCTTATGGTAATGAGTTCTTTTGCATATTTGAATGCCGGCTCATTGTAAAATATTTTCCGCGCACTCTGTCCCGTGTTATAAAAAAAAAAAAAGTGCCTACTTTTGGGCCATGAAGAACGGGCTGTTACAATTGGTATCAGAGCACGGCTTTAAATCTTCAAAGGGAAAGTGTATACTTGAGTCGTTAGTCCAGAGTCGGTTAGAACATAGCTAGAGTTGTGTTAGCTCTAGTGGTTGTTTTTGTTGTGTTGTGGGTTATGTGGTTGGTTGTTTCGAGTCTAGCATGAGATATGCTTAGACACTGGTTTGTGTCTTACTGAAGTAATGCAGAGAGTGAGGCTTCAGTAAGTGGAATTGTGAAACCCCGAGCCTTGGTCGAATTTAGTCGACGAGTGGCTCTGAATTCCTTAGACAGAGTGGTCCGAGGAGGATGGACTTGAGGCGAACGAGAACCACAAAGGATTCTTGGAAGTGGCATGGGTCGTTGTCACCCGGAGGTGTTGAGTACGGACGTGTGGACGTCGACTGATAAAGGATTGCAAGTAAGGATCAGATTGGGATACCTTTTGAAGAAGGTGCTGGATATCCGTTCTGGTGAGTTCGGACGAGACTTGATGAAGTCATTCAGTTATCAAGAGGATGCAACCACTGTAGAATGGTGGAGCATACAGAGATGTCAGTTGGATTTAATTACAATGATTGGATTATCATTGGGGCAACTTGTATTGGAAATAAAGTGCGTCGCGCGCCAAGGGTCAGCGGACCTAGTGTTGTTAGATGAGGATTATACCAATGGTGGAATACCTTAAGGGTTTAAGTTAAGTGTTTGAGGTATATTAGATTCGAAACTGAGATTATTATGGATTAATCTCGTGATGATTGAAGGTAGGAGACCAATTATCACGTTGATAAGTGACAATCTATCCGTAGTTCGAGGGATAGTAAGTACAGATACCGATGTGAGATACAATGTTAGGTAAATGATTGTTGGATAAGTGCGTATATTGAGAGATATTAAGGTAAGAACGGGGAGTTCAACCTTAGAAAGTGAGTTGCACATCGCTGATAGGTGATGCTAGAGGTGTATAGTATGGAAATACCTTGAGAATTTTAGCAGTGTAAGCTAGAATTATTAATTATTGGCAAGTAAACCATAAGAGAAAGTAAACTGGTTTAGCAGTTTGAGGAGATTAGTCAAGATTGAGTAGAGATCCTGTGTGGATGCGCATATAAGTTAACGATTTTGATCGACCAAGATGGTTGAAGGACTAAGTAGCAGCTTGAATTTATGATACCATAAGAGTTGAGGTGGGCAAGTTTTGAATAAATTCAAGTTATGGACGAGAATTTTTGGATATTTTCTAAGAATGTCGCGTTTGAGTAGAAAAGGAGTCCGTTAGTAAGAATACTAAGACAATGAAAGTTGATAGTTGGAAGGACTCTTATTGTATATTAGGATTAAATGGATAGTACGACGAGTTTTTAGAGTTCTTGAGCGGTAAATTCAAGAATTTGATTTGGGTATCGAACGTACTAAGGATAAAATCATAGCAAAATGTTGTGCGTCGGTAGCTGTCTTGATAGGCCAAACATTAAGATTTGAGATAAGTGTTTCATGGCTTGATGTACGAGTGAAACATGTTGATTTGAAAGTAAATTATAGTGACATGACGATGGTAAGACTAGAGATAGTTATGCATAGAGAAATACTTAATAGGAACTTGAGGAATTAATTTATTGGAGCGTTCGATTATGAAGAGTACAATTGATGATCGTTAGTAAAAGTTAGAAGTGAATAAGAAAACGATGAGTGACTAGATGTAAGAGCAAGATTAGCTGGAACTTGAGATCTGGAAATTGATTCCCCGGAGGGAACAGACTTTATAACTTTAGAATAGTCACGATGATGAAGGACCAATCGAATGGAGAAGAGTGTGCTTGATTGGAAACAAGTTGATGTGGAACGAGCGTATTTGGATTGTGTGTGGGAAATTAAAGATGTTGTTTGGAACCAATAAGTTATGTGTCATGGTGGTTTGGGAACCAACTTTAGGTTGTTGTTGAACTGAAAAATTGCAAATTAGTAGATCGACGAGATTAGTCGCAGAGGATGTTAGCCATTGGAAAGCCGTGTTGAGAATGAGTAAGAGAGAAGCACATGAGAATGTGGCTTATGTCAATGGAGGATTGGCGAATGGAAATTCCCTCCCACATAATTAGGAAAATTATGATTGTGCGTGTATATTAAGGATTCGAAAGCACCACCTAAATGGATGTCATGGCGGTGCATGTGTTGTATGCGGTAATTAAAGGGTAAGCAATTGTCTAGTGGCAAAGTTTGGTGGAAGCTGGTAGAGCTTTGATTCATTGTAGTGGTTACAATGAAGAGAGACGTAGCATAGTGGAAATCTGTATTGAGTAAGTAAAGGAATGCGGATATGGTCTACATGGACAGTGGAACAATAGTGATGTGATGAGTACCTTAAGATTTATTTTGGAAGTAGGTATCTCGACAGAAAGGGTGATGTTGGGAATAATTAAGAATGGTCAGGGTGACAAACTCTTTTGAGTAAGAGAGGATTTAATTGTAAGAGAAAAAAAGAACTCAGGAGAGTTCAGGAATAGAATGAGAATACGTTGTAAAGAGGATGTGCGCCGACGATGGCCGTCGATGAGGATAAACGTTTGTTTAAGGCACGCGAGATTCATCTAAGGGTCGTTTTGGAAGTAATGTTAACGTATAAGGAACCGATTCTGGGGAATTGGAGATTTAGATAAGGGAGTCCAAGAGAAGTAGATGGTTTAGTTTGGCAGGTGCCAAGACTGTGAGGAGTGTAATCACCAACTGGAGGTTGGGATTGTTTTATGTAAGTCGTGTTTGGAATGAGGTTCGTATGTGGGTAGACGGTTCGACGAATTCACTGAGTTGCGGACTTATGGATATTGGTAGAGCGGAAAATTCTTCTATAGAGAAGACAACTTGTTCGGAATGTGATGGTTTTGGTGGTACCTGCCGTGGTGGCATTGTATTACTGTTGAATGATGTTCAACGGATGTTTCATGAATGGAATCATGAGAGCTTGAACGATGTGTTTTGAGTGTTGTGTCTTACGACTTCGACCTTGTATTCGTAAGAGATCGAGGGAAACTTTAAGAAAAACCTCGAAAGATTTGTGGAACCCTTGTGACTCGGAGGACCTTGAGCATAAGCGGAATGAAGTATCACTTAAGTTGGGTAAAGATGGTCTAAACCACCATCAAGATTGTCGACTGTCTATTGACAAATTGAGGGACTGGCCGTCCTTAATTTATTGTTGATGGTAGACGAGAATCGTGTTGATTGGAATTGACTAGTTTTGCTAGCTTTGGTGATGCACAGAGAACTTCAGTGTTTCTTTTTGGAGGGTAGCCAGTAACTGCTTCGCGTGAACCTAGGGAAATTGGCTATGTCGCGGAGGCGAAAGAGGTGACTTTGGAAATTTGGTGTGTGGACCCTAGGAAATTTGCGGAACTCGAGGTTGTGAACTTCTGTTGTGAGGTTAATTTTTGAGTGGTGAACTCGTTGAGAGTGGCGGTTGAAGCACGGTTGTGCCAGTGTGTTGGTGAGAGTATCTGTGTGACTTCACCCGGTGTTAGCGTCGGTGTGGCTACACCTAATCCTGAGGGATTTTGTTGTGTTGGTGATGGTAATAATTAGTTGAGTTATTACTCTTACCTTTAGTTTCGAGGACGAAACTTCTTTTTGGAGGGTAGTAATGTAAGACCCGTAATTCTACTGTGCCTTTTGGTGAATAAAATAAGTAATGGCTACGAGTTTTAGGGTTTTTGGTGAAGCTGTTTTTGTGAGTATCGTCGCATAAATGAGATTTTTGCTGAAACGGAGCCTGTTTTGTGCTCGTGCGCTGGAAAGGCACAGACTTTTGGGTTGTAGTCTTCTTTTGAGTATAAGAAGGTTTATGTGTAGTCAGAATAACGAGTTTTGGATTATTCTCGCTTTTGGAAAAACGAGTAGGAATTTTACCCGCTGATGTAAAATTTTACGGCTTCTGAATTCCGTAGAAATTTAGATGGAGGTGTTATATATCTGCGCGAGTTAGGATATGTCCTGAGATTAATTTTCTAAGGTATGGAAGAAAATTACAGTCGCGGAAAAAGATTCGGCGATAAGTTTTGGAATGGGAAAACGATAGACGTTCTTTCCGTAGGTTTTCTGTTTTTGTGATTTCCGTCCGTTAGCGAGGCGCGACTCGTATGTGAGGCGTAAGTTTCTCATGAGAAAGAAAATATCTTGTGCGGATAAGCTTGAAATGATCCAATGGCTAGGGTTTAATCTTGTTAGCTTTACACTATTTGATCCAAGGGTGGATTAGGCAACAAGACCATGACTTTTGGTCATTAAAAAGACTTAAGAAAAATCACAATTTCACTCATTCTTCTCCTTGCTTTGCCGTGAGCTTCTTTCTCTCTTCCAACCTTGAGAGAAACTTCATTCCATCACCAAAGCTTTGGATTTTTGTTTTGTTGGATCATAGAAGTTGCTAGGAATCATCTCCTCTTAAGGTAACTAACACTTCTCTTCCTTATTTCTCCATGAAAACCTCTTGAATTTAGAGTTTCATGATTATGTTCTTGAGAGAAAAATTTTGAGAATTTAGTTTTAATTAGTTTTGATTCCATAGTAGTGTTTAAGAGTGTTATGTAGGAAACATTGGTGAAGCATGTAAGTGATTCTCATGGTTAAATCTTGTTTTCACAAATTTTGGTGAAAGGTTTTGAAGAAAATTTTTAAAAAGATCATAAACTTGAATTGTGTTGTATGATTTTGGTTTTGAAGTTAGTTTTGAGCTTTGCGACAAAATGGATTGGTGAATATGAAATTAGTTTCGAAAAATGAGAAAAAAATTATTCTCGTGTTCTTGAGCGACTCGAAGAACACAATTCAGAAAAAATTTATTTCGAGTTTCAAAAAGAGTCGGGTATACGATCGAATATCGTTACGAGCTAACACATGTGGGCTAGGGTTTCAAATGAAAAAAATGTGTAGGGTTGCCCTTTTTGCCTCATTTGGCCGTGGCACACATATAGGGTTCGAGGAATCGAATTTCGAAAATTGTTTAGAGGCAAATAGCTCCCCATGATCATTGTTTAATTGTTTGATTGGTTGTGGGATGTTTTGAAAAGAAAATAATCATTTGCCTTAAGAAAAACCTTATTTGAGATTTTCCGAAATTTGCGATTCAACTCTATAATTTCTAAATCGTTTTGATAAGTGCTAGTTAGGTATTATGGGATATTACCATGCATTTAGAAGTGAAAATTTTTGTGTGGGAGTGTGTTTTCTTGAAAAATGGCCGTGGCCTTTTTAAAGGGTGGGGGAGAAATTCCAAAAAAATTTCTAAGTCCACGATTGTGTGAAAATTGTGTATGTGTTGGATAATCTTAGTTTTGAAGAAAAATGAGTATAGGAAAGGTTGTTAGGAAGAAAAAAAATGTGTAACTTGTAACGCAAGAAAACTTCGATTTTTTCATAAAAATATTTTTGAAAAGTTTTAGTTGTGTTTCAAATGGTCTTGTGGTGTGTGAGACAAGTCCTTGAAGTGGAAAATCCAAAATGGTTTTAGTTTATGATTTGAAAACAAAATGATTTTCGTGTTATAAAAATAGTACAATTAACTTCGTGAATTTTTAAACACTATGAGAATAACCTGAAATCATTGAGGGATAGCTTTAGAAAGTACTTTAGACCCCTCTGGAGCTTTGAGAGCAAGTTTCGTTTCGATAGGATAAACGAGGAATATTTTATTGATTGTACGCTGCTTAACTTTTAGGTAGCGCGTATCGTAGATTTGACGAGAAAAAGTAACGGAAGCTTGCTAAGGTAAGGGCTCCACTTTATTTCCGTCTTTCAAAACGGTTACGACATGCTTGGTTTTGCTGTTTATGCTTTGCTGTGTGTTTGGCATGTCTGGTTGATGTATTCTCGTGATGAGAACGTGTTTAAAATACTTGCGCTGTTTACATATGATTATGAGAATATATGTATGAACAGGTGTTTGGAATACACATGATTAGATGTATATGTATGTGTTGTTGTGGTGTGATTACATATGCGTGTACGATATGTATGTGTTGCATTAGCATATAAGAGGAATCGTATGCTCATGCATTCATAGTACGTGGTTATCGGGAATGGACTACGGGGTGCGATTATCGGGAATGGATCCACCTTAATCCTGCGGGATTTATTGAGTCCAATACGTGGTTATCGGGAATGGACCACGGGGTGTGATTATCGGGAATGGATCCACTCTAATCCGCTGGGATTTTATTGACGCCCTGCGGGGCATAGTAGGGGTTGAACCTACGACTCTCTACGGAGAGGTTAAATTCCGGAATTCATATGCATGTGGTAATGGGGAATCTACCACACTCATTGTAGAAGTCTGCATTAGGCTTGGTGTGCATTATTTATATAAACCCGTCGGTGGGGATGGTTATGTGTTTAAAGAGCTTTCTATGTTGGTATTTGTATGTTTGGTATTTGTATACTCTCTCGCACCGGTTATATATACACATACTTTTATTTTGTGGTGACCCTTTCTTTCATTTGCGGGCTCATCCCACCCAGATGATGGGTTAGGTCGTGGTGACGACGGTGGCTGTTCCAGGCCCAGTGAGTGGTTGGAGCTTTAGCTTAGTTAGACTATGCGCCGGTGTGGGTTGTACACCGTGCTTTTTGGTTAGCATAGGGTTCTCTAACTTGTTTTGTTATAAGTATTTGAATACTTAGACTTGGACTGTAATTATTCAGGAATACACTTTGCTTGTCGAAGCACCTTATGGTAATGAGTTCTTTTGCATATTTGAATGCCGGCTCATTGTAAAATATTTTCCGCGCACTCTGTCCCGTGTTATAAAAAAAAAAAAAAAGTGCCTACTTTTGGGCCATGAAAAACGGGCTGTTACAAAAGACAAAGATCAAAAGCTGTCTATTTTGTGTTAGACAGATTTTTCATAGTCCAATAAGATCAGCACAACACTTTTGGAACTAGGAGTAGGCATGTACTTTATGAAATTATTTATTGTAACATTCTCCTATGTTACCTTCTCTCTCCAAAGACTTTTTTCCTCTCAAAAGTACAAGTGAATAGTGCTTAAAGGACAAAGAAGCTTCACTACTGATCATCTGCAGTTGGCATCTCACATGAATGATCATTTTTACTTGAAGAACAAGTTCATCCTCATCCCACACTGGAGAACGTTCTCAGAACGTTCATAAGAGAGAGGTTCTTCATCTTTTTACTATTCAAATCTCGGGACAGCTGTGTTTCACGTGCCTAAAAGATCAACAATGGCTTTCCTTGTTGAACAAGATTAAATGAATCATCTGCAGCTCACAGCCAGCTTATTTACCATGCTCCTTTGAGAATCAAAGACAAGGCTCAGATCCAAGAACATTCTCAGAATGTTCTCACAAGCTCAGCAACTTTTGAATTTCATGAGCTGTCATCTTATTGAAGAAGTTTCAAGCATATATCCGTTGCAAACGGCTTTCCTTGGAGAAAAAGCAAAGAAGAATCATTTACAGCTCACTACAAGCTCATCATACACGCTCCTTTGTTATTGAAGTTGAAGAACATCCTGGAGATCATTCTAAGAACAATTTGAAAAATTTACTTTTCTTTGACAACTTTAATGAGCTGTCATTTTAAAAGTGTTTAACAGCTAGTTTCTGATCCATACGGATATACTTCGTGACCAAGTAACACAAGACACCATTTCTAAACACTTGGTCGATCCATGTATTCATGGCAGTTGAGTATTATTGCTTGCATTGATTTACTGGAAAAGCAAAAGTGAAGTTTCCCTTTATGTGACTTTTGTTCGTATGACATTTTTGTATTTTAAACTGAATCAACATTTGTACAATTGGATGCACTTAAATTTTTAATACCTGTTTATGAGCGGTTGTTAAAAAATGGCAGTTATTTTATTTGTTGTATAATGGGAGTAAAGGGTAATAAGGGAATAATGAAAAAGTCATCCCAAAAACTTGTATTCTATTTATATATAGGTATAGTTGTATAATGGGAGTAAAGGGTAATAAGGGAATAATGAAAAAGTCATCCAAAAAACTTGTATCCTATTTATATATAGGTATAGTTGTATAATGGAAGTAAAGGGTAATAAGGAAATAATGAAAAAGCCATCCCAAAAATTTGTATCCTATTTATATATAGGTATAGTTGTATAATGGGAGTAAAGGGTAATAAGGGAATAATAAAAAAGCCATCCCAAAAACTTGTATCACAGCAGTATCAGATTGAGAATTTTAAAAAATTTCCCGTATCGGTATCTTGTCCCGTATTGGGGCTTCATAGTAAATAAGGCTGAAGGAAGTATATATATATATATATATATATATAATATATATATATATATATATATATATATATATATATATATATATATATATATATATATATATATATATATGGTTTGCTAATTTAGACCCACCTAAAAATATAAAGGTTTAAATTAACAAGGTGCACCTTTTCTATATATATATATATATATATATATATATATATATATATATATATATATATATATATATATATATATATATATATTTAATTTTAAATTTAATTTTTAAATAACGTATCACGGCAGTATCGGATTGGGAATTTTAAAAAATTTCCCGTATCGGTATCTTGTCCCGTATCGGGGCTTCATAGTAAATAAGGCTGAAGGAAGTATATATATATATATATATATATATATATATATATATATATATATATCTGGTTTGCTAATTTAGACCCACCTAAAAATATAAAGGTTTAAATTAACAAGGTGCACCTTTTCTATTATGACTAAAAATATCATTCTTCCACTATTTCAAAAAAGTTCAAAGTAAAGGGCAATTTTAGAATTTTATTAAAAAAAACAGCTAAACATATTTATATATCTTTCCTTTAAATTCTTAAACAACATTTTTCTAATAAAAAACATAAAATTGTTTTATAAAAGTGAGTGTAAATTAGCAAATGAGTGCACAACATTTAATAAAATTTACCTAACTAATCCTCAATTTTCTAGTATAAAATAACTAAATGTTAAAGGTTTTTTGTCCAAAGTGAAAATGTGCACCTTGTTAATTTAAACCTTCATGTTTTTACACTATAAGAAATATTATTTTTTGCAACAACTTTTTTTGTTACAATTCGTTGGCAAAACTATCTTTGAGAGTTTTGTCAACGACTTGTAACAACTTTTAACAAAAAAAAAATTGTTACAAAAAATAATATTTCTTGTAGTGTTAAGTGGGTCTAAATTAGCAAACCCCATATATATATATATATACTAGCGGCCTTCCGTGTCCGTTTGTGTGATCCACGTTTTCTATTCTGCTGACATATATAAATTGTAAATAATAGTTTATTATAAATTTGATTTTTATTTAAACTAATGTGTATATTTTTAGTTTCCCTCAAAACAAAAATTATAATTTACGTGTATTGATCCAAACCATAGAAGTAAGTTAAACTATTTTTTGGTTTCATGTTGCTTTCATTCATAATTCACCAAATTACCATGATTTAATAAGTAAAATGATCTTCTAATGAAAGTTGTGCCCATCTATGTTAATTCGATCCTATTTTTTAAGCACTTGATGTGGGCACAACTTAATAATCCAAATCATAATTTAAGCCCTTCTATGATAAGTAAAAAAATATTTGTTCTTTTGATTTTACTTCTATTAGCAAACTTGCATAATTCATGTTGTTATCATAAAAGCGTTCTTTTGGCCTAAACTAATTCATGCTGCTATCATTCATAATTCCAAAAGTTTGGGTTTTACTATTTTTTTAATAATATTCAACTAAAAATGTTATGTATAATAGAAGATTATTAATGTATACATAATATTATGGTATAAAAAGTTACATGTATAAAACATATATAGTTAATGTTTTCCATTTTTAGGTAAATCAAGTTTCCACCATAGTTTTGACATTGATGCTCCCGTTGTGCATGTGATGTTTTTTTCGATGTGATAAAATCCTCATAAGGTTGTGGGGCCACCCAACAACGGTGTGTGAAACGGAGAGAACAACGGAGTAACAAAAAATAATGATTTATTTAGCAAATAACGAAGAAAGTGAAAATTATAGTAAATATGCAGTGACAAAATGAACTAACTTGATATATATGTTTCTCTTCATTGTACCCTTTGTTCTCTTGACTTTAACATGCTTCCAGTTTGTATTCCTCTTTCATACCATCACTATAAAAATATTGTTATTAACAAATTTTTTTAAAAGAAGTAAAGATAAGAGAGATGATTTGGTTACCTTTGTTTTTTCCTTGATTTTAAATAATAAGAAAATCTCTCTATTGGGCGATGACACAACCCCTCCACCACCTCTTTCATGATATGCTGCATATGACAATAGATAAAATGAGAGTAAAACTATCTTTGTTGTAATTGGTTTTGTTATATAAGCACTTGTTAAAAAAAGAGTAAACCATAATCGGTGGTTACTTTTTGTTGTTGGTAGTTTTTTTAAGGGTAAAATAGGAATAATGAAAAAGTCATCCAAAAAATTTGTATCATTTTTATATATAACTAGCCGCCAAACGTGTGATCGATATTCTTTTTTTTTATTTGCTGTGATCGAAATTCTCTATTGTGCAAATATAAATAACTACTTAATCTCCTTTTTTATTGGACTTAGTTAATTGATAACTACTTAACATCCTTTTTTTGTTGTGGCTAGTTATTAAGAAGAAAAAAAAATAAAATTTTTCACTATAAAAAAACTGAAAACATACTTTTATGTGGAAGTTGTGCTTAGTTATTAAGAGAAAAAAAAATTATTTACTAATAAAAACTGAAAATCTATTTTTATGTGGAAGTTATTTTTCAACATATACAAATATTTAGTTTTTTTTTGTAGTTTTTTTTAAGGGTAAAATAGATATAATGAAAAAGTCATCCCAAAAATTTGTATTCTTTTTATATATAATAATAGATTATAGATTATATATATATATATATATATATATATATATATATATATATATATAGGATGTATCATATGAGAATGCTATTTATATATGAGAATGATAAGAATGAATATGAACCATCAGATTAAAATTAAGAGTTTAGATTAAAATATAACTTAAAAGAGTGACTTGTATGTGATCCTATACTTTCTCTTTCCCCAGAATAACCCATGGTTACAACTGTTCGTATTCTCCTCTCTCTCTCTCTCCCCAGCGACAACCGTCTCTCATCGGTAGGTGATGCGGAATATCTGCAAGTGCACAGATTTACCGTGTAGTTATAAAAGATTATCGTTCCCACGAGGACTATTTCTTCAATTTTTCGCTTATGTTTTTAATATGTTGTAAGGTTAAGGCTTTAAGTTGATTTCCAACCGTTTCCTTGTGATCGATATGCTTAAAAAGCGGAATGGAATACGTGAAGAAAATATCGGGAAGGCTGTTAAATTGACGCCTATAAATACATGTATTCTCTCAGTTCATTTTTTTTACGCAACTTTAGATATTAAGAGAAATCAGTAAAATTCTTGAGCAATTTATTTTCAGTCAGTATTCAGTGCAACATACTCTGCAGATTTAATTCTAGTTTCAATTCCAGTTACTTTCAGGTTTATTATTTGTTTCTTTATTTCAATTCCAGTTTCTATTTAATTTTATATTCGTATTGTTTTATTTCTTTACTGTTTCGTTGCTTTTCCTTTTCATGTTGAATTTAATTGTTGATTATTTTATCATGATTGTTTTATTTGTAATTATGTCTAGCTAATTTAATAAAACCGGAATGTGAAATAGGAAGCTGATTTGGATTCAATGGTTAATTTGTGAACTCAACTTTTAAACTAGTTTTCTGTTTCAATTTTTAAACTTAAAATCAATAATTTTGCACGAAAGTGAAAATTAACTAAAGTATGAATTAATAGCGCGACAGTGTGAGATTTATGCTAGATAGTAAAAATTGGACATTAACTTTGAACACCGCGACAGCTCTTTGAAGTTAATTAAACTTTATTAGTATTCAAAAAGTATTTTATAAATAAATGAGTGAGCGACATCAAAACATTGATTTATATAATATAATATCAGTTCAATAGCGCGACGGTGTGAGGACTATATTTTTAAACTAATACTGTTTTGAGAAAACTAGACTGTTTCTAATTAAATTAAATTGATTTTCAAAAAGTATTTTTATAAGTAAATGTGAGAGTGAGAGTGAAGCATTTATTTTATTTCTATATGATATAATTCAACAGCGCGAGAGTGTGAGATGCATATTTTTAAATCAACATTTAATTTGTTAGAAACTAAACTTTTTTCTCTAAACACAAATTAATTGCTGAATCCTTTGAAGCAACTTAAATTCATATTCCGGTTCTTTAAGTCTAATTTTTATAAAGTCAAGTTATTTAATTAAATTTTCTTTCAAATCAACTTAAAGCCTTAACCTTACAACATATTAAAAACATAAGCGAAGAATTGAAGAAATAGTCCTCGTGGGAACGATAATCTTTTATAACTACACGGTAAATCCGTGCACTTGCAGATATTCCGCATCAAGTTTTTGGCGCCGTTGCCGGGGACTAATTTAGTCAAAAATTCGCAATTAAGTTTTTAATTAGTGACGCTTAAGGCAATCCCTTTAGTCCTTATTTTATCTAGGTTGTATGCCCAGCACTCGTTGCTCCCAAGACGAGTTAGAACAACCTATCCCTGAAATCGAGCGTTTTATACATTTACAACGCCGAATCCGCGAATTTCAAAGACAATTTGAAATCACACCTATGGCTAACCGCGAACGACCTCTTAAGGACTACGCAGTCCCCTCTGAAGAGGAACCCCATTCGAGTATCGCACCGCCTGCCGTCGAAGCTAGGAATTTCGAGTTGAAACCTGCTCTGTTGCAAATCGTGCAACAAAACCAGTTCTCTGGTTCTCCCACGGAGGATCCAAACCTCCACTTATCAGTGTTTGTGCAGTACGCAGACACGTTCAAGACCGATGGTGTCGCACCCGAAGCGATACGACTTCGTCTTTTCCCTTTCTCCCTAAGAGATAGAGCTAGAGCTTGGCTTCAAGCCTTACCTCCGAACTCCATCACTACATGGAATGAATTGAAGAAACAATTCTTGGCCAGATATTTCCCGCCAAGTAAGACAGCTATGTTAAGAGCCCAAATCAACGGATTTAGGCAAAAAGATGGAGAATCACTCTTCGAAGCATGGGAACGATTCAAGGATATGATGAGACTCTGTCCACATCACGGTTTAGAACAATGGCTTATAATCCATACCTTCTATAATGGGCTACTATATAACACTAGACTTACTGTAGATGCAGCCGCTGGTGGAGCGTTGATGGATAAACCTTACCAAGAAGCATATCAGCTTATAGAAAACATGGCCCAAAACCATTATCAATGGGGAAGCGAACGCGCTGCCATAGAGAAATCTAATACAAAGGGAGGTATGTACGAAGTAAGTGGCATAGATCACGTCAATGCCAAAGTAGACGCCCTTACTCAAAAGATAGAGAGTCTAACTTTATCTATAACGCCCCAACTAAGATATCTAGAATATTTAGTCAAGACATAAATAAATGGATCTGAGTACATTAAATTAAATAGAATAGACAGCTGAATTACAAAGAATTCCTTAAATCAATTGATGAGCTTAAACAATACAACGGAAATAGAATAAAAATCCAGGATATATAGATAAACTTAAACAAGGGAAGACTAAAATCGTCTAATGCGATGATCCAAGCTCAGCTCCAATCATCAGCTCCCTCCTGGTCCTTGCTCCAGTTAACTTGTCTACCTAAAAAAAATTGGTTTGGAGTGGGGTGAGACTACTAAGGCTCAGTGAGTCCTACTACCCTCCTAGAGGTGACTACACCGGGGGGGGGGGGGGGTCCTAATCAGTCATAACATACAAGCATATATAACATAACATAATAACAGAATTAAAGGTGTAACACAGATAACTAACTCTTATTCATTTTAGACACAAGGACACTCTGAGGTGAGTAGGTCTCAGAGGCCTGCCATATCCGACAACCGATTTGGTCACGACATGCAGCTCACAATACATAACCTGATGGATACTCCCATTGGGAGTCCATAAGCGACATCACAAATCGCACCTGATCGACTGGTAGTAATTTAGTTCTTACTACCATAGTTTCCCAAAACCCGGGGAGCATACAAACCTAATTAAATTCTAAGTTATACCCTAACGATTATCTGTTAACATTCTGTTCGACATTACATTAATTATATTACTGCAAACTATCTGGCTCTGATGAGGATATAAAACGAGTGTGTGAGACTTTGTTAGAAAAATGGAAAATGCAGGTCAGTTCTGTACAAACTCGCTATGGCGAGTCACCAGCTCGCCATGGCGAAATTATAGGTCCTGACCTAAATCAACTCGCTGTGGCGTGCAGAAGCTCGCCATGGCGAGTATCATCAGCCCAGAACACAGCTCGCCATGAATGCTCGCCAGCTACTCGCTATGGCGAGTTCATGCAGAAAATACACTGTTTTGCAAAAATCATAATTTTCAAAAAAAACACCTACAATCCTCATTTAAGCCAGTGCAGTAATGTAAAACACATAATATAAAACAGAATGGAGGGAAATTTGGGAGTTAATTCCCCTCACACAACTTTTCCTAATTTTTCCTAAGTTAACATGCAAATTCATAATTTTGGGGAAACTATCTACTCTATCCTGAAGAACCCACCTGGAGTGAAGCTTTAAAACTTGCTCTACAGCTCTGCTACAGCTAGGAAACTCACACACCAGAACTGACCCTTTGTGTTAAATCCCAAGTTCTTGAATTTGCTCAATCCTTAGGCTCCAATTAATCACTTGCAGTACCAAGACTCAATAAAATCAAAATGCAAGACAGGTCCAGATGGTGGTTAGAAGGAAAGCACGAAATTGAAATCATGAGAAGGAATTAAGGCTTATATTTACCTATTCTTGATTTCCAATGGGTTGAAGTAGAAAGCGACTCTAGTGCATGTCGTATTAGAAAGGAATTGAATGAGGATGGTGATAATGGTACGCAATCAACATGGCAGAGGGTGGGAAGTGTTAAGCTTGCTCACCAAGTGGTTGTAGTGCAGAGAAAAAAACTGAACAGCAGCCCTGGACTTCTGCTGTGCTCGCTACAGCGAGTTCCCGCTCATTGGGCGAGTAGCGCAGCACAACAACAACAACAACGCAGCTCCAGCTGCTGCTCTTCCTCAATCGTCCACAACAACAACAGTTCAATCCTTGCCATTATCCAGAGCCTCTTATCACGAAATGATTAACAAGCAAAGGTCACAAGACGGTTTATGATTTGAGGTAGATGATAAATTAATGGGGGTGATGAGTTTCTTACATTACCTTGTTTTTCAACACCCTAAAACTTGAATCCAAGAACTGAATCAGACGTGCAGGGGCTTGAATTGGAGTACTTGTGAGATAATGGAGGTTTGGGGCTGAGGGAATTTGCGTGGCCTAGGGAGAAGAATGGAGAGTTGATTTCCTTAAAATTTGTCTCTTTAACCTTCACACAATTTGAATTTGTTTCAAATCAACACATGCATTTTGTATTGTTTGATGAATGGGGATGGAATTGAAAAACATGAATATGCCTATGGTGGGGGAGGTGGTTCACGAGAAAGAGAGAAGAGAAACTATGGAATTGTTGTTCTGTTTGCAAAATGAAAGTATGGAAAAATAGAGTCTTGGTTTCTACCTTTTCCACTTAAGTAATGTGTGGGTCCCAACAGGTGTAGTGTTTGGCTTATATGACAATTTCCCACTTGTTTAATCCAACAATTTCTTCTAATAATTCAATGGGCCTCATTTTGTTTCTAATCTGGGTCTCTAATTAACACCATTATTATTAATTAGAGTCGGGTTGTTACATTAGCTCCCACAGCTACCGTAGCTGCGATTCAACCAAACTGTGAACTTTGTGGAGTCCCTGGACACGCACCTACTGATTGTCAATTACTAGCCGGTCTCGACCAAGTAAACTATGCCCAAGGGAACCCTTACTCTGGCAATTATAACCCTGGTTTGAAGAATCATCCCAATTTCTCCTACAAGAACAACAATGCTCTTTTCCCTCCTACTCAACAACCTCTAGGTTTTCAAAAGTCAGTAGGACAACAAGCTGCAACCTACCCACCGAAAAAGTCTAACTTGGACCTAATGATGGAAAAGTTCTTAAATCAAAACATTCATACAAATGAATTAGTGAAACAATTAGCAACCAAAGTAGACGCTTTAGCCACCCATAACAAAATGTTAGAAACACAAATATCTCAAGTGGCTTAACAACAAGCAGCTCTTGTCGCACCAGCCGGTACTTTCCCAGGACAACCCGAACCAAATCCAAAAGGGCATGCGAATGCCCTGCATGCTATAACAACTAGAAGTGGGAAAGAACTACAAGGCCCAGTTGATCCTAAGGACAAAAACCCAGAAAACAATAAGAAAACCAACGAGGTAAACGAGGACGGTGAACCACCAAAAGACCCTGTAAGAGAATCTGAAAACGCCAAACCAGTAAACAAGGAGGAAACAACGTAAAAAGACACACCTACTTCACCTCCAGTTTACAAACCACCTATCCCATTCCCACAAAGACTAGCAAAGCCAAAAACGGATAGTCAGTTCAAAAAGTTTGTAGAAATTCTGAAACAACTAAACATAACTATACCTTTCTCAGAAGCCATAGCACAAATGCCAACCTATTCTAAGTTTCTAAAAGAAATTTTGTCTAACAAGAGGAAACTAGACGAGGATAGTACAGTAGCACTTACTGAAGAGTGCAGTGCCATATTCCAAAACAAGATGCCACATAAGCTAAAAGATCCGGGGAGTTTTTCAATTCCTTGCATAATAGGCAACTTCGTAATAGATAAGGCACTATGTGATTTAGGAGCTAGTGTTAGTCTTATGCCCCTATCAGTTAGCAAGAAGCTAAACTTAACTGATCTTAAACCAACTAGGATGTCCCTACAGCTAACAGATCGTTCAATCAAATACCCTGTAGGTATCTTAGAAAATATCCCGGTTAGGGTCGGCCAGCTATACATTCCTACAGATTTTGCGGTAATGGATATCACAGAAGACTCTTGTATCCCAATTCTTTTAGGAAGACCTTTCCTAGCCACTGCAGGAGCAATAATAGACGCAAAGCGAGGGAAACTAACTCTTGAAGTAGGAGAAGAGAAAATTGAGTTCATTCTTTCCAAGTTCATGAAAACACCCGCCGTAGAAGACACTTGCTATGCCATAGACATAATAGACGAATGTGTTAAAGAAATAGAGAAAGAATTACCTCAAGAGGCGGAAATTCTACAACCTCCTAAAGACGAAAACGTAGAATCACAACCAATTTATATAGAGGACGGCATAGGAAAATATCCACCGCTCGAACCCAACCCTACGCCTGAACCTAAACAATCCTCTCTAGAGCTCAAACCGCTACCTAAGAATCTTAGATATGAGTTTTTAGACGATGATCTAAATCGTCCAGTCATAGTAAATGCTGACCTAAACCCAATAGAGACTGCAAAATTACTAGAAGTCTTAAAGAAATACCCTGCCGCCATATGATACAACATTTCCGACTTAAAAGGAATAAGTCCTTCTGTGTGCATGCATCGAATCTTACTAGAAGAAGACGCTAAAACCTCTAGAGAACACCAAAGGAGAATAAACCCTATCTTAAGTGAAGTAATTAGAAAGGAAGTATTGAAACTCCTAGATGCAGGTATCATATACCAAGTATCTGATAGTAAATGGGTCAGCCCTGTTCATGTAGTACCCAAGAAAGGAGGACTTACAGTATTTAAGAACAAGAAAGGAGAGGCCGTATCTAAACGTGTTGAATCGGGATGGCGTATGTGCATCGATTATAGAAAATTAAACAAAGCCACTCGCAAAGATCATTTCCCTTTACCCTTTATAGATCAAATGCTTGAGCGTCTAGCTAAACACTCATATTTCTGTTACTTAGACGGATATTCTGGATTCTTCCAAATCCCAATACACCCAGATGACCAAGAGAAAACTACATTCAAATGTCCTGTTGGTACTTTTGCCTATAGGCGAATGCCATTTGGATTGGGTAACGACCCTGCTACCTTCCAACGATGTATGATGGCAATATTCGCTGATTTTATAAATAACATCATGGAAGTCTTTATGGACGATTTTTCCGTGTATGGGGAAAGTATCGAAGGTTGTCTTGCTAATCTAGAATTGGTGTTACAAAGGTGCGTAAAAGTTAACCTAGTACTCAATTGGGAAAAATGCCATTTCATGGTTCGAGAAGGGTTAGTATTAGGACATATAGTATCCAATAGAGGAATAGAGGTGGATAAAGCAAAAATCGAAGTAATTGAAAACCTTCAACCTCCTAAAACCATTAGAGAAATACGAAGCTTTCTAGGACACGCTGGTTTTTATCGGCGATTCATAAAAGATTTCTCTAAAATAACCAAGCCTTTAACCGGTCTTTTAATGAAAGACGCCGAATTCATCTTTGATGATAAATGCATGGAAGCATTCCAACTTCTCAAGCAAGCCTTGATTTCCGCACCTATAATGCAACCCCCTGATTGGAGTGAACCCTTCGAAATCATGTGTGATGCCAGCGATTACGCTGTAGGAGCCGTTTTAGGTCAAAGAAAGGATAAAAAGCTACATGCAATATATTACGCAAGTAGAAATTTAGACGCGGCACAACTGAATTATGCTACCACAGAAAAAGAACTCTTGGCAGTCGTTTTCGCGATTGACAAATTCCGCTCTTATTTGGTAGGAGCCAAAATCATCATTTACACCGACCACGCAGCAATCTGGTATCTCCTAAGTAAAAAAGATGCTAAACCCAGACTTTTTAAGATGGATACTGCTGCTACAAGAGTTCGATATCGAAATCAAATAAAAGAAAGGCATAGAAAATACAGTAGCAGATCACTTGTCTAGGTTAGATGTTATCAAGGAGGATCATGTCCCAATTAACGATAACTTCCCTTGTGATAGATTGATTGCCCAATTAGACTTTTCCGTTAATAACGAAGAAGGAAGTGACGAAGAAATAGAAACTGCTCTAGCCCAAATCACAGCTCCGTGGTATGCTGATTATGTTAATTACATAGCTGCCGGAGTAATACCCCCAGAACTATCCTATCAACAAAAGAAGAAATTCTTCCACGGTGTTAAACAAATCTATTGGGACGAGCCTCTTTTGTTTAAAAGGGGCGCCGACGGAATTTTTCGTCGATGTATTCCTGAAGAAGAAATGGAGAGTGTCATTACCCACTGCCATGCCTCACCTTACGGAGGGCATGCAGGCACGTCTAAAACCGCTTATAAAATCCTCCAAGCCGGTCTCTATTGGCCTAACCTCTTTAAAGACGTTCACGCGTTTATCACAAAATGTGACCAATGTCAGCGTACGGGGAACATCTCCAAAAGAAACGAAATGCCACTTACAAACATCCTAGAAGTAGAAATCTTCGACGTTTGGGGTATAGATTTTATGGGACCCTTTCCATCCTCAATGGGTAACAAGTTCATACTCGTAGCAGTAGATTACGTGTCAAAATGGATAGAGGCAATTGCCTCTCCTACAAATGATACACGAGTAGTCCTTAAGCTATTTAAGAAAACTATTTTTCCTAGGTTTGGAGTCCCCCGGTTAGTCATAAGTGATGGCGGCTCTCACTTCATATCTAAGCAATTTGAGAATCTATTAAAGAAATATGGAGTGAGACATAGAGTTGCAACCCCTTATCACCCACAAACAAGCGGCCAAGTAGAAATCTCTAATAGAGAAATCAAAACAATCCTAGAAAAAACCGTATCCACTTCTAGAAAGGATTGGGCAGCCAAACTCGACGATGCACTATGGGCATATAGAACCGCCTACAAAACACCCATAGGAACAACTCCGTTCAGACTTGTCTACGGAAAGTCTTGTCACTTGCCGGTAGAATTAGAACATAGAGCCTATTGGGCAATTAAAAATCTTAATATGGACTATCAGGCTGCCAGTACAAAAAGAATGCTATAACTAAATGAGCTAGATGAACTAAGGCTGGATGCCTACGAAAATGCCAAAATTTATAAAGAAAGAACTAAAAAATGGCATGACGGACATATATTAAGAAAAGAATTCAAAGAAGGGGAACTTGTACTTCTCTTTAACTCTAGATTAAGATTGTTCCCTGGAAAACTCCGTTCTAGATGGTCAGGACCATTTGAAGTTACTAAAGTTTTCCAAAGTGGGGCTGTAGAAATTAAGAGCCAGACAAACGCCACATTCACTGTTAACGGGCAGTGTTTAAAACACTACTATTTCCCTAACGATGGAGATCACTACTCTAGTTTAAAGTTAGATGATCTCCCACCAGAAACCTAGACGTTAGCCCAATCTTTGTCGAGCTATCGACTTTAAATGAAGCGCTGTGTGGGAGGCAACCCATGTTTTTTTCCTTTCCTCTTATAATTTGCTTTTATATATTTGCTTCTATTTTCTTTTATTATGTTGTTGCCTTTACTTTCTTTTATTATTTAGTCTCTTTATATTTTAGTCTTATATATATAAAAACAAAAAAAAGGAAAAAAAAAAAAGAAAAAAAGAAAAAAAAGGGTCGCTATAATTTCTTTTGATTAACACTAACTGATGTGATTACTTCTGAAATAACAGATTTAGATTAAGAAAATGGGCGATAACCAGGTTGTTTCCTACAGAAGTAACACACAGAGAGGACGTTACGAAGCACTTTCCCAGAGAGGGATGTCTTTTCATGTTTTCCCCGATAGCAATACCATGATAGCTTTAGGAATCTCTGAGAGTGTCAGGTATTTGGTTGACCAGTTGGGGTGGGACCGCTTCATTTTTTCTGACCTCCCCACATATCGTAGCCTAACTTTGGAGTTCTTGAGCTCTTTCAAGTATCAACCAACCCGAGGAACTTCCATTCACGGGGGACTAGCTAGCTTTAGGATGTTTGGAAACACTTACCATCTTACCACTAGAGAAATAGCTGAATTCTTAGGTGTACCACATGGAAAAGATGCATTTACTGAGGTTCAAGATGACAGGTTTATGGACAGTGAACTCCAATATTATTGGGGAAGCATTTCTGGCAATCCTAACGCTGACCCACTCTCTAGATATAGTACCGAAATCCATAATCCTGCGATTAGGTATTTTCACATGATCATCGCCCACACTTTCTTTGGGAAACCGGTGAACAACAAAACTGTTTCTAAAGAAGAACTCTTCATTATGTTCTGTGTCTCCCAGGGAAGACCTGTTAATGCCGCTACTTTCCTCCTAGCTAACATTGTTAAAATCATCCAGGCACCCACTAGCAGCATTAGTATAGGTGGTTTTATCACTTTCATTGCTAGGGCCCTCAATCTTCACACCCCACTGTCCCAAATTATCCTATCAGCCGGTGTGCAACCTATGGATATTATCTTTTGTTTTAACAACCATCTGATAGGAAGTCTTGGACCCACTGAATACCTGCTACTAATTAACTTTGAGTCGGTCCACCAATTTACTTTGCCAAATATCGACAAAACCAGTGTGTACAACAAACAGAACTGGCTATATGTTTTAGAAGGGCAAGATGAGACTGACCCCGAAACCCCCCCCCCCCCCCCCCCCCCTTTATCACTATACTCCTGGCCCTCCATCACCTGTCCTCACAGCTGTGTCCTCTACAGACCCACCGAATCAGCTTGATTGAAAGGATCAGACACTTTCCCCTACTTTTGACAGCAGAACGAATTAAATTATTAATATAAGTAAGGTAAACTTGCTTTTGCCGATTGCACTGTAGAGGACACAGCTGTGAGGACAGGTGATGGAGGGCCAGGAGTATAGTGATAAAGGGGAGGGGTTTCGGGGTCAGTCTCATCTTGCCCTTCTAAAACATATAGCCAGTTCTGTTTGTTGTACACACTGGTTTTGTCGATATTTGGCAAAGTAAATTGGTGGACCGACTCAAAGTTAATTAGTAGCAGGTACTCGGTGGGTCCAAGACTTCCTATCAGATGGTTGTTAAAACAAAAGATAATATCCATAGGCTGCACACCGGCTGATAGGATAATTTGGGACAGTGGGGTGTGAAGATCGAGGGCACTAGCAATGAAAGTGATAAAACCACCTATACTAATGCGGCTAGTGGGTGCCTGAATGATTTTAACAATGTTAGCTAGGAGGAAAGTAGCAGCATTAACAGGTCTTCCCTGGGAGACACAGAACATAATGAAGAGTTCTTCTTTAGAAACAGTTTTGTTGTTCACCGGTTTCCCAAAGAAAGTGTGGGCGATGATCATGTGAAAATACCTAATCGCAGGATTATGGATTTCGGTACTATATCTAGAGAGTGGGTCAGCGTTAGGATTGCCAAAAATGCTTCCCCAATAATATTGGAGTTCACTGTCCATAAACGTGTCATCTTGAACCTCAGTAAATGCATCTTTTCCATGGGGTACACCTAAGAATTCAGCTATTTCTCTAGTGGTAAGATGGTAAGTGTTTCCAAACATCCTAAAGCTAGCTAGTCCCCCGTGAATGGAAGTTCCTCGGGTTGGTTGATACTTGAAAGAGCTCAAGAACTCCAAAGTTAGGCTACGATATGTGGGGAGGTCGGAAAAATGAAGCGGTCCCACCCCAACTGGTCAACCAAATACCTGACACTCTCAGAGATTCCTAAAGCTATCATAGTATTGCTATCGGGGAAAACATGAAAAGACATCCCTCTCTGGGAAAGTGTTTCGTAACGTCCTCTCTGTGTGTTACTTCTGAAGGAAACAACATGGTTATCGCCCATTTTCTTAATCTAAATCTGTTATTTCAGAAGCAATCACATCAGTTAGTGTTAATCAAAAGAAATTATAGCGACCCTTTTTTTTTCTTTTTTTTTGTTTTTGTTTTTATATATATAAGACTAAAATATAAAGAGACTAAATAATAAAAGAAAGTAAAGGCAACAACATAATAAAAGAAAATAGAAGCAAATATATAAAAGCAAATTATAAGAGGAAAGGAAAAAAACATGGGTTGCCTCCCACACAGCGCTTCATTTAAAGTCGATAGCTCGACAAAGATTGGGCTAACGTCTAGGTTTCTGGTGGGAGATCATCTAACTTTAAACTAGAGTAGTGATCTCCATCGTTAGGGAAATAGTAGTGTTTTAAACACTGCCCGTTAACAGTGAATGTGGCGTTTGTCTGGCTCTTAATTTCTACAGCCCCACTTTGGAAAACTTTAGTAACTTCAAATGGTCCTGACCATCTAGAACGGAGTTTTCCAGGGAACAATCTTAATCTAGAGTTAAAGAGAAGTACAAGTTCCCCTTCTTTGAATTCTTTTCTTAATATATGTCCGTCATGCCATTTTTTAGTTCTTTCTTTATAAATTTTGGCATTTTCGTAGGCATCCAGCCTTAGTTCATCTAGCTCATTTAGTTATAGCATTCTTTTTGTACTGGCAGCCTGATAGTCCATATTAAGATTTTTAATTGCCCAATAGGCTCTATGTTCTAATTCTACCGGCAAGTGACAAGACTTTCCGTAGACAAGTCTGAACGGAGTTGTTCCTATGGGTGTTTTGTAGGCGGTTCTATATGCCCATAGTGCATCGTCGAGTTTGGCTGCCCAATCCTTTCTAGAAGTGGATACGGTTTTTTCTAGGATTGTTTTGATTTCTCTATTAGAGATTTCTACTTGGCCGCTTGTTTGTGGGTGATAAGGGGTTGCAACTCTATGTCTCACTCCATATTTCTTTAATAGATTCTCAAATTGCTTAGATATGAAGTGAGAGCCGCCATCACTTATGACTAACCGGGGGACTCCAAACCTAGGAAAAATAGTTTTCTTAAATAGCTTAAGGACTACTCGTGTATCATTTGTAGGAGAGGCAATTGCCTCTATCCATTTTGACACGTAATCTACTGCTACGAGTATGAACTTGTTACCCATTGAGGATGGAAAGGGTCCCATAAAATCTATACCCCAAACGTCGAAGATTTCTACTTCTAGGATGTTTGTAAGTGGCATTTCGTTTCTTTTGGAGATGTTCCCCGTACGCTGACATTGGTCACATTTTGTGATAAACGCGTGAACGTCTTTAAAGAGGTTAGGCCAATAGAGACCGGCTTGGAGGATTTTATAAGCGGTTTTAGACGTGCTTGCATGCCCTTCGTAAGGTGAGGCATGGCAGTGGGTAATGAAACTCTCCATTTCTTCTTCAGGAATACATCGACGAAAAATTCCGTCGGCGCCCCTTTTAAACAAAAGAGGCTCGTCCCAATAGAATTGTATAACATCGTGGAAGAATTTCTTCTTTTGTTGATAGGATAATTCAGGGGGTATTACTCCGGCAGCTATGTAATTAACATAATCAGCATACCACGGAGTTGTGGTTTGGGCTAGAGCAGTTTCTATTTCTTCGTCACGTCCTTCTTCGTTATTAACGGAAAAGTCTAATTGGGCAATCAATCTATCACAAGGGAAGATATCGTTAATTGGGACATGATCCTCCTTGATATCATCTAACCTAGACAAGTGATCTGCTACTGTATTTTCTATGCCTTTCTTATCTTTGATTTCGATATCGAACTCTTGTAGCAGCAGTATCCATCTTAGAAGTCTTGGTTTAGCATCTTTTTTACTTAGGAGATACCGGATTGCTGCGTGGTCGGTGTAAATGATGATTTTGGCTCCTACCAAATAAGAGCGGAATTTGTCAATCGCGAAAACGACTGCCAAGAGTTCTTTTTCTGTGGTAGCATAATTCAGTTGTGCCGCGTCTAAAGTTCTACTTGCGTAATATATTGCATGTAGATTTTTATCGTTTCTTTGACCTAAAACGGCTCCTACAGCGTAATCGCTGGCATCACACATGATTTCAAAGGGTTCACTCCAATAAGGGGGTTGCATTATAGGTGCGGAAATCAAGGCTTGCTTGAGAAGTTGGAATGCTTCCATGCATTTGTCGCGGTGATTTTCGGATATCAAAACTATTGATTAGTTTGACTCACAAATTATGATTCACCACTGAGCTTTTATTTTTCCAAGGAAAAGGGGAAAAGTTCGAATAAACCCTATTTTTTGAGATTAAAGGTTCGGGGGTTGGTTACGTTAAGGGAAGGTATTAGCACCCTAAACGTCTATAGTACTCTATAGGAACCTCTTGTTTTTATTTATCTTTGTGCTAAATTACTTATTTACTTGTAAATTAAAAAAAAATGTAAAAATTAAAGTGATGATTGAAAAAAAAAATGTTTTTGTTATTTTGTTGATTTGGGAAGATACGAAGTCTTTTGCACTACGTACCCGTGAAGGATCAAAATCCCGTAGTTCGGGGTAAAAATTGCAAAGTGGTTTGTTGATTGATTTTAGGAGAAAAGACGAGTCGTCATCGTAAGTTTAAACTCCTTTTCTCCGCCACGAACATACTGAAAAGTTTAACTTCCTTTTCTTGCCATATGTCATGGGGAATAATCGAAATTCTCAACTAGAGATGACTCACGTCTAAACTCTTTGAAAAAAGTTTTAAAGTCAAAAGCCAAGCGGCAAAATGGTTTGAATTTGTTTTTGTATATTTTAATTTTTGAGAAAAAAAGGTTTAAGTATATTTACATGAATTAAAATGTTTATTATGAAAAATATTTTGAAAAAGTCTCTCGACGAATATCGAGGTTTTTTATGAAAGAGATTCTTCCTTTTTTGAAAATGTTTTTTTGAGATATTTGAATGTTTTTTGCTTTTTGTTATTTTTTTTTAAAGAAAGAAAATTATGTGCGATGAAATAATCGAAACTAAATGCGAGGAATTTTCACGATAATGTTGGATCAAAGTGAAAATCCCCTTTTCCTTGGAATTGACGCTACTATTTTTTGTGTTTTCATTTTTTGACATAAAGCGGAATAAATAAATATGCATGCAATGCAAGATTCTCATTTATATTTTCATTGATCCCTAAATACATTCTAAATCACAATAATTAAATAAAATACGTAAACAATAATAAAAATGCAAATAAGTAGAAAGGGGGTGCAAAGAAGAAAACAGAGGGGTGTAGTTAGTAATTCTGGGCCTAAACCCAAGGCCCAAACAAAGCAGCAAGGAAAAAAATAAAAAAGATAGTGGAAATATCCCCACCTGCGCTTGAACCCACGCCCTCTCTCTCAAGCATTCAACTTCAAACCGCTGAGACACATGGACACGTTTATTATACCTGCAACTTCAATAATATTTAAGCAAACCAGATAGTGGAAAAAGTCAACAGGACTTTCTGATGGAGAGATCTTAGGCGTTTGACGTTGATCAAAGCGCTGGGAATGCGCTGGTGCATGGCGTAACCATGTGTAGCGGGCTGGAAAATTCCATATAACAATGAAGTCGCCATTGCCGTTTATTTATCCCGGAAGGGGAAAGGAAAATATCACGAAAACCTTTATTTACATGGTTGAAGAACCATGGGGGTTCAGGAGTTGGTTACGCGAGGGGAAGGTATTAGCACCCATCGCATCCATCGTACTCGATGGGAACCATTTAGGTAGTTTAAGGTTCGTCTGCGCAGGTCCGGATTAAATTGCTCTATCGTTGGCTAGTTTCTACTTCGTTTCCAATTAAAACAAAAAAAAGTTTTTTTTATTATTTGAGTTTGACGGTTGTAGGAGCCCGCTCCTACGTATTCCCCGGTGCAATGGGAAATTCAAAACTCACGTAGTTCTGATACAAAATGTTTGTGTGGTTGGTTGGTTTTAACGGGTAACGTTTATTTCGTATTCCGCTGATACAACGACGCTTGTATGTTCTAAAAAGAAGCTTAAGTTGTGTATGTGTCAGAGGAATAGATAAAACGTGTATCCATTGTAAAAAAAATGATTAACGGATGTTGCTTATTTCGCATTCCGCTGATACAACGGTGCTTGTATGCTCTAAAGAGAGGCTTAAGCTCGTATGTGTTAGAGGAATGGATAAAGCGTTTATCCATGTTTTCAAAAAAGAAGTTTGAGTGTGTGGGATTAATTTTAGCGTTGGATTTGGATGAGAATGACTTGCGATCACTAGTCAAATGTCCAGGATCCAAGTCATCCGGAGCGGAAAGAGGCAAATGCCAAATTCCCCCTTTTTCGTCCTTGTTATTATGAAAATCTTGATTAAGAAAATGTTTCAAAGGAAAAGACGAGTGTTGGTTTATTTTAACGCTCAAATAGGATGAGAACAACTTGCGATCACTAGTCAAATGTCCAAGATCCAAGTCATCCGGAGCGGAAAGAGGCAAATGCCAAATTCACCCTTTTTCATCCTTATTTGTTATGAAAATCTTTATTTAATTTGATTAAAGAAATAAATCAAAAGAGAAAAAGAAAGCAATAAACAAGTAATAAATTAATTACAACAATATAAGTAACACAAAACATAATAATTAAATACAATGAATAAGTATGCATGAATGCAAAAATAAAAATGCATGAATCAATATGATACAACTAAATATGCATGAATGCAACAAGCGTGAGTAGATACGATGCACGATTAAATTAAAGTAGCGTACAATGAATTAAATAACATAAACATGCTAAATTAAATCAAAGTAAATGAGATGAGTTAAAAATATTAGAGGTACTGTTCATGAGCTATTAGAATAAGCAAAATGATTAAAGAAACTTAAAGAAGCAAGTTAATCTCAATTAAGTAATTAAACAAATAAGCTAACAAGCTAGAAGTGATTAAATGAATAAGCTAAAAGAATGAATACTCAAATCTGGAAAATACTAAGATGTAAGCAAAGCAAAATGGTTCAGTAAGCTAAAAAGCTCAAGCTCCAAATAAGTGCTTATGAAAATAAGCTAAAAAGCGATTAACTAAGCTAAAACGCTAGAAAATAAGCTAAAAAGCTAATATAATGCTAAAGTAATGAAAGAATAAATTTAAGCATAACAAAGTGATTAAAATAGCTTAAATAAGCTATTAACCACTTAAGTGCTTTTGAAAATAAGCTAAGAATAAATTAAAATTAATTTAAGCAGGGGGGGTGCAGAGAGTAACAGCTGTGTGGTGCGAAAAGCAAGGCCTGGTCCAAAACCGGCCCAAGTCTGCTTCAGTCCGTAAAAAAAAAATGAAAATAATCCAGTGTTACGCGCTTCTGGCGAAACGATGAACCCTCATGATCTGGCCCATCTGATCTGACCTAGGTCAGATCCGACGGTTCCGTTTGAAAGTAAACGGACACACGAGATCAATCACAGGACATGGGCGCTATCAGACGGCTGAGGACGAATCTGGAAACGCGAAGAAGAGAATGAAGGTTTAAGATGTTTTGCTACGAAATGTTGCTACGAGTTCATCACTTAGCTACGAAATTTCGTAGCAAATGCTGAACATTCATAGCTTAATTCCCAATTTTTCCAGAAATCGCGTTTCCAAACCAAAATTAACAAAATAAACTTCTAATTCACTCTTTTTTGCCCACTGATGATGAATCCAAACATGGATTTCTCACTTGAGGACTTAAAAAACGGGATCGAAATGGAAAAGTAAAAAGCTCAAAAATGTAAAAATGGCAAAATGAAATATAGCTGGAATCAAGTCAAAATAATTAACTGGAAAGCATCAGAACATGTTAGTGAGTTATAATGTGAGGTTGATTACATTATTTAAGCTTGTTTTAGGTCCAGATCGTCTTGAACTCCTCTTGGCCACCGTGGCCTTAATCTGAGCTTAGGGATCGTGTTTTCGTTCGTTTTTGCGTTGGTTCAAGCTTCTGGAAGTTGATTGAAGGTGTTTGAATGATTGGATTGAAGATTTGATGAGGTTTTGTGAGTTTTTGATTTTTGATGAAAATGGTGAAAAATGGGTATTATTGAGTTGTGATTATGACAGAGTTTCTTTACTATGATTGATGCTTTTTTTGCTCTGATGTGAGGCTTTATTTATAGATGGGAATTAGGGTAAGGTGGATCATGGATTGGTGAAGAAGAAAGGGTATTTTTAGAGAAATTGATTTGGGATATTTTTATGAGGTTTTTTATTGTGCTTTGGTTAGCATTTTTTTGTGGTGAGGTGGAGGAGAATAGAAGAGGTGATGATGTGGTGTCATTTTTGGATGATTTTTGTTGTTTGGATTTGGGCTAACAAAAAAGTGTGTTTGGACCAAAAAAATAAATAATTAACTATGATGCAACAATGCAAATTTTGAATTTTTAAATGATGCAATAATTTTGAAATGAAGTGAGAATGAAATAGAATTGGATTTGAATTGAAAAATGAAGTGCATTTGATAATTGAATGAGGTTTCTTGGATTGCAAGTAATAACTGAAAAAGGGTAATTAATTAAAAAAGATAAGGGCAAAAGGGTAAAAAAAATGTGAAAATCAAGTGGGGCAAAATTAGGGTATGACACCAGGGACACGCATGCACAGGGTCCAGGAGTATAAAAACTCCATTACAGCACAGATTTTTCATTCTCTCTCAGTTTCTCTTTCCCTCTCTCTAACCTCACGTTCTCTCTCTCTCTCTCTCTCTCTCTCTCTCTCTCTCATTTGTTAGTGTTCATCAACTCTCAACAACACCATGAAGGTGTTCATAATATTTCCAGATTCCGGTGGTGGTGGCGGCGGCCGGCGCGGTGGCCCACCACCGGAAACAAAAAAAAATTCTTTTTTTTAAAGAAAACCTTTTTCTAAAATCTTTTTTCGTCTAGATTCCGAAAATCAACTTTGTTTTTTGAAATAAGTTTTGGAAAAAGCCTAAATCTAGATTTTAAATTTTCGGAAAAAAAGAAAAGGAAAAAAAAAGAACAACGTTTCTACCTTTTTTCTTCTCTGTTCGATTCTTCTTCTTCTTCTTTATATTTTTTGTTTCTGTTTTGGTTATGGGTGGTGTTTGTGATTCTGTGATTTGGCTGGATGAGAAGAAAAAGGGTTTTGAAATCTTCTTTTCCTCTGAGTTATTTTGCTGTCACTGCTGATAAAAAAAATTGGCTCCCTCTACTTCTGATTTTTGGTTCTAATTTATAGAGAAAATTGCTGAGTTATTGGACCAATGAATGATTTTCTGTGTGATGATGATAGTTTGGCTTGGGAAGAAAAATTGGTTAAAGGTCTGAAAAGTTGTTCACCTTTTGATTGAGTGTTAAGAGGAAAGCTAGTTTTGAAGAAAGTTTCTGAAAAGTTGAAAACAAAGGGACAGAAGCTTGCTACTGTTCTGATTTCTCTTTTCCTTTTTTTATTTGATTTTTTTTAGTGATAATAATATTAATAATAACAATAAAATAATGAAAAGAAAAAAAAAATAAAAAAAAGAGGGAGAGGGGGATGCAGCACGTGCTGCTCTCTCTTTATATTTTTTTATTTCTTATAATAATAATAATAATAATAATAATAATAATAATAATAATAATAATAATATTAATAATAATATAAAAGAAAAACAAGAAAAGAGAGAAAAGTGGGGAAGGGGAAGAGGATTGCCACAAGCTGATTCTTCTTATTTACTTGTTTTTTTTTTATATAATAATAATAATAATAATAATAATAATAACAATAATTAAAAAACAAATGGAAAATAAAGAGAAAGGAAAGGGGGTAGCGTGAGCTACCCTTTAATTTTTTATTATTTTTTTTGTAATAATAATAATAATGTTTGTAATTATAAAAATAGAAAGAAAATAATAATGGCTACTTGACCAAAAAAAAAAAAAAAAAAGAAAGAAAATAATAATAATAGATGATAAAGGAAGGAAAAAGAAAAGGAAATAATGATGATATAATAATAGCAATAATGATGATAAAAAAGAAAAAAAATAAAATAAACATTTAACAAATTTTTGATTGTTTCAAATAAAATAAGAACTTACCTAATTAGACACATTTTTTGGATTTTTGTGAATAAAAGAGAAAAGAACAAATAAAAAGAACTAAGGTAGGATTTGAACCTATGACCATACACTCATAACTCTTTGGACACTCTACTCACCAACAAGTGAGCTACTTCACATAATTGATAACAAATGCGACAAAAATTAATATGATAATAAATAAAAGTTGGCAAAATTTAAGGTATGACAAATGAATATGAGGTGGAATCTTAGGTCAAAAATTGGGATATGACAGCATTTATCATCAAAGATGAATTCGGCGTCTTTCATTAAAAGACCAGTTAAAGGCTTGGTTATTTTAGAGAAATCTTTTATGAATCGCCGATAAAAACCAGCGTGTCCTAGAAAGCTTCGTATTTCTCTAATGGTTTTAGGAGGTTGAAGGTTTTCAATTACTTTGATTTTTGCTTTATCCACCTCTATTCCTCTATTGGATACTATATGTCCTAATACTAACCCTTCTCGAACCATGAAATGGCATTTTTCCCAATTGAGTACTAGGTTAACTTTTACGCACCTTTGTAACACCAATTCTAGATTAGCAAGACAACCTTCGAAACTTTCCCCATACACAGAAAAATTGTCCATAAAGACTTCCATGATGTTATTTATAAAATTAGCGAATATTGCCATCATACATCGTTGGAAGGTTGCAGGGGCGTTACACAATCCAAATGGCATTCGCCTATAGGCAAAAGTGCCAACAGGACATGTGAATGTATTTTTCTCTTGGTCATCTGGGATTTGGAAGAATCCAGAATATCCGTCTAAGTAACATAAATAGGAGTGTTTTGCTAGACGCTCAAGCATTTGATCTATAAAGGGTAAAGGGAAATGATCTTTGCGAGTGGCTTTGTTTAATTTTCTATAATCGATGCACATACGCCATCCCGATTCAACACGTTTAGATACGGCCTCTCCTTTCTCGTTCTTAACTACTGTAAGTCCTCCTTTTCTTGGGTACTACATGAACAGGGCTGACCCATTTACTATCAGATATTTGGTACATGATACCTGCGTCTAGGAGTTTCAATACTTCCTTTCTAACTACTTCACTTAAGATAGGGTTTATTCTCCTTTGGTGTTCTCTAGAGGTTTTAGCGTCTTAGAGAGCGGTTTGAGCTCTAGAGAGGATTGTTTAGGTTCAGGCGTAGGGTTGGGTTCGAGCGGTGGATATTTTCCTATGCCGTCCTCTATATAAATTGGTTGTGATTCTACGTTTTCGTCTTTAGGAGGTTGTAGAATTTCCGCCTCTTGAGGTAATTCTTTCTCTATTTCTTTAACACATTCGTCTATTATGTCTATGGCATAACAAGTGTCTTCTACGGCGGGTGTTTTCATGAACTTGGAAAGAATGAACTCAATTTTCTCTTCTCCTACTTCAAAAGTTAGTTTCCCTCGCTTTACGTCTATTATTGCTCCTGCAGTGTCTAGGAAAGGTCTTCCTAAAAGAATTGGGATACAAGAGTCTTCTGTGATATCCATTACCGCGAAATCTGTAGGAATGTATAGCTGGGCGATCCTAACCGGGATATTTTCTAAGATACCTACAGGGTATTTGATTGAACGATCTGCTAGCTGTAGGGACATCCTAGTTGGTTTAAGATCAGTTAAGTTTAGCTTCTTGCTAATTGATAGGGGCATAAGACTAACACTAGCTCCTAAATCACATAGTGCCTTATCTATTACGAAGTTGCCTATTACGCAAGGAATTGAAAAACTCCCCGGATCTTTTAGCTTAGGTGGCATCTTGTTTTGGAATATGGCACTGCACTCTTCAGTAAGTGCTACTGTACTATCCTCGTCTAGTTTCCTCTTGTTAGACAAAATTTCTTTTAGAAACTTAGAATAGGTTGGCATTTGTGCTATGGCTTCTGAGAAAGGTATAGTTATGTTTAGTTGTTTCAGAATTTCTACAAACTTTTTGAACTGACTATCCGTTTTTGGCTTTGCTAGTCTTTGTGGGAATGGGATAGGTGGTTTGTAAACTGGAGGTGAAGTAGGTGTGTCTTTTTTCGTTGTTTCCTCCTTGTCTACTGGTTTGGCGTTTTCAGATTCTCTTACAGGGTCTTTTGGTGGTTCACCGTCCTCGTTTACCTCGTTGGTTTTCTTATTGTTTTCTGGGTTTTTGTCCTTAGGATCAACTGGGCCTTGTAGTTCTTTCCCACTTCTAGTTGTTATAGCATGCAGGGCATTTGCATGCCCTTTTGGATTTGGTTCGGGTTGTCCTGGGAAAGTACCGGCTGGTGCGGCAAGAGCTGCTTGTTGTTGAGCCACTTGAGATATTTGTGTTTCTAACATTTTGTTATGGGTGGCTAAAGCCTCTACTTTGGTTGCTAATTGTTTCACTAATTCATTTGTATGAATGTTTTGATTTAAGAACTTTTCCATCATTAGGTCCAAGTTAGACTTTTTCGGTGGGTAGGTTGCAGCTTGTTGTCCTACTGGCTTTTGAAAACCTGGAGGTTGTTGAGTAGGAGGGAAAAGAGCATTGTTGTTCTTGTAGGAGAAATTGGGATGATTCTTCCAACCAGGGTTATAATTGCCAGAGTAAGGGTTCCCTTGGGCATAGTTTACTTGGTCGAGACCAGCTAGTAATTGACAATCAGTAGGTGCGTGTCCAGGGACTCCACAAAGTTCACAGTTTGGTTGAATCGCAGCTACGGTAGCTGTGGGAGCTAAAGTTAGACTCTCTATCTTTTGAGTAAGGGCATCTACTTTGGCATTGACGTGATCTATGCCACTTACTTCGTACATACCTCCTTTTGTATTAGATTTCTCTATGGCAGCGCGTTCGCTTCCCCATTGATAATGGTTTTGGGCCATGTTTTCTATAAGCTGATATGCTTCTTGGTAAGGTTTATCCATCAATGCTCCACCAGCGGCTGCATCTACGGTAAGTCTAGTGTTATATAGCAGCCCATTATAGAAGGTATGGATTATAAGCCATTGTTCTAAACCGTGATGTGGACAGAGTCTCATCATATCCTTGAATCGTTCCCATGCTTCGAAGAGTGATTCTCCGTCTTTTTGCCTAAATCCGTTGATTTGGGCTCTTAACATAGCTGTCTTACTTGGCGGGAAATATCTGGCCAAGAATTGTTTCTTCAATTCATTCCATGTAGTGATGGAGTTCGGAGGTAAGGCTTGAAGCCAAGCTCTAGCTCTATCTCTTAGGGAGAAAGGGAAAAGACGAAGTCGTATCGCTTCGGGTGTGACACCATCGGTCTTGAACGTGTCTGCGTACTGCACAAACACTGATAAGTGGAGGTTTGGATCCTCCGTGGGAGAACCAGAGAACTGGTTTTGTTGCACGATTTGCAACAGAGCAGGTTTCAACTCGAAATTCCTAGCTTCGACGGCAGGCGGTGCGATACTCGAATGGGGTTCCTCTTCAGAGGGGACTGCGTAGTCCTTAAGAGGTCGTTCGCGGTTAGCCATAGGTGTGATTTCAAATTGTCTTTGAAATTCGTGGATTCGGCGTTGTAAATGTATAAAACGCTCGATTTCAGGGATAGGTTGTTCTAACTCGTCTTGGGAGCTACGAGTGCTGGGCATACAACCTAGATAAAATAAGGACTAAAGGGATTGCCTTAAGCGTCACTAATTAAAAACTTAAATGCGAATTTTTGACTAAATTAGTCCCCGGCAACGGCGCCAAAAACTTGATGCGGAATATCTGCAAGTGCACAGATTTACCGTGTAGTTATAAAAGATTATCGTTCCCACGAGGACTATTTCTTCAATTCTTCGCTTATGTTTTTAATATGTTGTAAGGTTAAGGCTTTAAGTTGATTTGAAAGAAAATTTAATTAAATAACTTGACTTTATAAAAATTAGACTTAAAGAACCGGAATATGAATTTAAGTTGCTTCAAAGGATTCGGCAATTAATTTGTGTTTAGAGAAAAAAGTTTAGTTTCTAACAAATTAAATGTTGATTTAAAAATATGCATCTCACACTCTCGCGCTGTTGAATTATATCATATAGAAATAAAATAAATGCTTCACTCTCGCTCTCACATTTACTTATAAAAATACTTTTTGAAAATCAATTTAATTTAATTAGAAACAGTCTAGTTTTCACAAAACAGTATTAGTTTAAAAATGTAGTCCTCACACCGTCGCGCTATTGAACTGATATTATATTATATAAATCAATGCTTTGCTGTCGCTCACTCATTTATTTATAAAATACTTTTTGAATACTAATAAAGTTTAATTAACTTCAAAGAGCTGTCGCGGTGTTCAAAGTTAATGTCCAATTTTTACTATCTAGCATAAATCTCACACTGTCGCGCTATTAATTCATACTTTAGTTAATTTTCACTTTCGTGCAAAATTATTGATTTTAAGTTTAAAAATTGAAACAGAAAACTAGTTTAAAAGTTGAGTTCACAAATTAACCATTGAATCCAAATCAGCTTCCTATTTCACATTCCGGTTTTATTAAATTAGCTAGACATAATTATAAATAAAACAATCATGATAAAATAATCAACAATTAAATTCAACATGAAAAGGAAAAGCAACGAAACAGTAAAGAAATAAAACAATACGAATATAAAATTAAATAGAAACTGGAATTGAAATAAAGAAACAAATAATAAACCTAAAAGTAACTGGAATTGAAACTAGAATTAAATCTGCAGAGTATGTTGCACTGAATACTGACTGAAAATAAATTGCTCAAGAATTTTACTGATTTCTCTTAATATCTAAAGTTGCGTAAAAAAAAACGAACTGAGAGAATACATGTATTTATAGGCGTCAATTTAACAGCCTTCCCGATATTTTCTTCACGTATTCCATTCCGCTTTTTAAGCATATCGATCACAAGGAAACGGTTGGAAGTGGATTGTGGCGAGCGTCACGATAGCTGTGGCAGTTGCCACGTTTGAACAGCTGCACATGTTCCTATTAAAAATGGGTGGTGGGCGCCACATAGATCATGGCAGGCGCCATGCATTCTTCACGTGCCTTCATTATAGAATGTGGCAGTTGCCACACAAGTCATGGCTGCAGGCGCCATGCTTTGTTGGATTGGGCTTTTGTTCGGTCCTTTAGCTTTTTTGGTCCATAAAATTCATATTTTGCTAAATTTCGGTGCATCTGTATTTTCATAAAAAGTAATAATTATTTTATTAATACTATGATAATTCAAAGAAAATATTAAAATACTAGGCTAATAATATTAAATAAATAGTGTATTTTTCGGTGTTATCAGTAGGGGGCTCATTTTAACTGGTTATCATGGATTAACTATAACCAAATTTATATCCGATTTTGAAAATCGGTTAATTGTGTTTGTATTATGAATAATTAAAATAAGCTTTAGCGGATGTCCATCTCTATCTCTTCCATTATCCATAACTCCCACTAGTGGACCTTAATGAAGCTTTGTTCTTTCACTTCCTTAGTTGTGTTCTATAAATAGAATTCTTGTTATCATGTAAAAATATACATATGAAGAGATTAATACAAAGTTCTTACCTCCCGTCATCGACGTCGTCATCCAGATTATGACGAGGATGAGTCTGAGGATGGGTCCGAGGATGGGTATGACAATATTAGTGATGATGGCGAGGAAAATTGATATTTAATGCTTGTTAATATGACTGCATCTTATGCGTAGATTCTTTGTGCATTTAGTTATTATAACTAATCTTAAGCTTAGACTTGTAGCGAGGTTTCTATATACGGTTATGGCTACATCTTTTGTCCAAACTGCTAACTTCTTATCTATTTATTTTGACACTTGTAATAGTGTCAATTTTTGTTAACACTACATTTTATTTTGAGCTAGTGATCTTTTGTTGACTCAATTTGATTTGTTTTAAATTTAGTTAGTGTTTAGTTTGTTTGAAATTGGTACTGGTGTTGGATGAAATTGGAGTAAGTTAGAATCCTGACAATATGCAAAAATTGCTATTACCAGGTTAAGAGAGAGAAAAAAAAACATTGACAATACCCTCGGTATTGCCGTCGCCTAAACTATTCTTGTGGCAAAGCCGTGGGTAAGCAATACACATGATGGAGCCATGCTTTCCATGGTAAAGTCGTGGGAAATAGCTACTCATGGTAATCCCGTGGATATTATCCACGGCTAATTCTAGGATGATAACGTGAACAAAGCCGTGGGTAATCTTACCACGGCTTTTTTCTGGGTAATAAATTATCAACGAGGCAAATTGCCACGACCCCGTGCCGTGGGTAGTTATTGTATACTCAAGGTAAAGTCGTGGTAAAGTCCAAAATGGCCATGGGTAGACACTGTTTTTCTTGTAAGTCATTGCTTGTATTTTCTAAATAATTGTAGCTATGTAATTTAGCTTCTATTTGCTCAATAATTTAAGTATAATATAGGCCTCTACTATGTATGCATCCACTATAGTTGAGTTTTCCTCTGATAGATATATTACTGTACATTCATAAAAATGAAGCATGAATTAGGATCTCTAAAAAGATTTTGTTGCTTATACGTACTATGTATGTTAAAATGGTTGTCGTACATTTGTCTACTATTACATGATTTAGAACATTATTTTTTTTAAAAAAAGGTTAATTATCAAGTTAATTAAAACTTGTGCAAATGATTTGATCGTATGCTTAGTTGCTTGTATTTTTCGGATTGATATATGTCTTTCTATGCGCCAATATATCTTTGTGTTTGTGAATCAAGATAAATAAAAGAATAAATTCATATGACTTGTTATTTTTCTTTTACGGGCGCATTTCAATTTTGCATTGTTAATGACTCCTTGGTTCTTAATTGTATCTGGATTGTTTATGTTTTTGTTAACTTTTAATTGTTTCACTTTTGTACCGTCACTACAACAAGTTTGAGATTTAGTATCATTTGAAAAATGTTACTAAATTAAGAAAAATGTTACTAATTCAATTTAGTAACATTTTATCAAGTGTTACATAAAGCCTATGTTACTAAAAGGCTTTAGTATCATTTAAGAGTATTATTAGTAACATTTTATAAATGTTACTGATTATATCGTTTGTAACACTAGAATTTATTTTTAGTAACATTAAAAATACTATTAGTAACACTTGATAAATGTTACCGATTTATATATATTTTGTAACACTATAATTTATCTTTAGTAACATTAATTAAATGTTACCGATTTATTTATCTTGTAACATGCAAAAATGTTACTAATTTGTATTTGTACATTGAAAAAAAATGTTACTAAAAATATCATAAATTTGCATCAAAACCATCACTTTTTACAAGACAATGAAATAACATTCTAAGCAACACTAAAGTGTTACAAGCTTTTTTCCATAGGGATAACTAAAGTGTTACAATTGTTAGACTACTTGGCTATCACTTAGAAGGGGGGGTTGAATAAGTGAACCTCGAAACAATTGCGTTTTTAAAAAAATTATTTGTTTCAATCAAGCGCAAGCGGAAAACCACCGGATCGGTAGTCTATGCACCGATTGACCAAAAGAAAAGTAGTATAAGCCTTTGAATGTTTGATGAAAAGATTCGAAACGATAGCGTTCAAAATTCGAATATAAACTATATACTAATTTCAGTCCCAAGCAAGTTACAATATCAAATTAAACACAATCACAATCAAGCACAACAATTGAATTTTTGATGTTCCATTACGAACATGAAAAATTCAATCGATTCAAGAAATCAATGAAATTATAACAAGTAAAATATTGAGAGAGAGAGAGAGAGAGAGAAACACACAACGATTTGATTAGGGAGTTCCCCGGATTTCGCGTCGTCCACGCGTTTTTCCGAGTACGTCTCCCCCCAAATAACCAAACGGGTTATTTGAGAGTGTATAGATCAAAAATGATTAACAACACGTGCATAGTTTACAATTGAATCTTATAAACCTATAACGAGACAAAAAGTAAACTATGCAACAAAACCTCGACACACAACGAAACTTCGCCCTCTGATTCCAACAATCCGACCCGTGCCAAACCGCACTCGATCGTCCAGCTGAGTCCTTCGTTTCTTGTTGTCGATCCTTCAAGACAAGCACGATCTTGAATCCTTTGAGAGAAACTAGAACCTTCAACACACAATCCAACCCGACTACGATTCTGATTCACCGCGAACCGTATCGAACGTTATCACACAAAAATGCAACCTCTATTGAATTGATCCCATACTCAAACTTCAATTTTGATTGCAACCTTTGATGAAGATGATGAATTTGTGTTGAATGAAACCTTTGATCCAAATTCTCACTCAATTTGCAACCCAAAGCGTTTTCTGATCTTTCACACTAGTTTCCTCTCTTTACAATGACACATCACATTGCTATTTAAAGAGAGAATAGAATTGAGCAAATTTGGGCAAAATTCAACATACGTGTATCGATACAAATGATGGTTTGTATCGATACAAACCCTTTGACCAGCGTTCAAATTGAAAATATTGACCTATGTATCGATACAAAGATGTATATGTATCGATACATATATCAGTTTCTTGAAATCTTGACTGATATGTATCAAATCATGCAAGCATGATTCGATACATCATGCACTCTCTGATTTTTGAGAGAAGTGAGTGTGTATCGATACATGCAAGCATGATTTGATACACAGGTGACTCTCTGCCTCTGAGAGATCACTTTTGTATCGATACAAGTGATAGATGTATCGATACAAATTGCACAAAATCAGTCTGAAGTAATTTCAAGACATTTGTATCGATACACATGATTTATGTATCGATACATAATACCTAAAAGACAGTTTTTCAAAGTTTAAAAATAGTTTTTCGCTGTCAAGTCATTTGTAACATTGCCAAAATATGTTCTACTCTATTTTCATGTGTTTTGACAATTATTAAAACATGAGGATGAACTGGTGCACTTACATTCTCCCCCTTTTTGATAATTGTCAAAACTATGCATAAGCTAACTAAGCCTATACCTAATATGCAATAAAATAGCAATATGTATACAGACGCAATTACACCAAGGCTAACAATAAGCACGCTCCCCCTGAGTTGATGTCATAATGCGATTGTCATAGTAGATAATGTTCAAGATTCTTTTAGTTATTCATCCTTAGCTTGTGCATCCAAATATCTCCCCTTTTGACAATATCAAAAAGAAGAAGAGAGTCTATTAGAAGTATCGTGTTCAAACAATTTTAATCCAAAGTCATATAGTGCACTTACATTTGTCGAAATGCACTTATATGATAGAAGTTCCTAACCAATATAAATACATACAAAGTGTAACAGCCCGTTTTTCATGGCCCAAAAGTAGGCACTTTTTTTTTTTTTTATAACACGGGACAGAGTGCGCGGAAAATATTTTACAATGAGCCGGCATTCAAATATGCAAAAGAACTCATTACCATAAGGTGCTTCGACAAGCAAAGTGTATTCCTGAATAATTACAATCCAAGTCTAAGTATTCAAATACTTACAACAGAACAAGTTAGATACCCTATGTTAACCAAAAAGCACGGTGCACAAAACACACCGGCGCATAGTCTAACTAAACTAAAGCTCCAGCCGCTCACTGGGGCCTGGAACAGCCACCGTCGTCACCACGACCTAACCCATCATCTGGGTGGGATGAGCCCGCAAATGAAAGAAAGGGTCACCACAAAATATATAGTATGTATATATATAACCGGTGCGAAAGATTGTACACATAACAAAAATTCCACAAACACAAGAGAAAGCTCTTAACCAACAAAGCAATTCCCACCAACGGGTTCATATAAGCAATGCACACATAGCCTATAATGCAACCTCTACAATGCGTGGTACTAACCCTAGCTACCACGATGCATGAATTCCGGAATCGTAGGTCCATCCCCTACTAACAATATCAATAAAATCCCGTAGCTCTCCCGATCACTACAAGGATTAGAGTGGGCTCTCCCGATCACCGCACCCCGTGGCTCTCCCGATCACCACGTATCGAACTAAATAAAATCCCGTAGCTCTCCCGATCACTACAAAGGATTAGGGTGGGCTCTCCCGATCACCACACCCCTACCATAAGTATCAATAAAATCCCGTAGCTCTCCCGATCACTACAAGGATTAGAGTGGGCTCTCCCGATCACCGCACCCCGTGGCTCTTCCGATCACCACGTATCGATCTCAACAAAAATCTCGTAGCTCTCCCGATCACTACGAATAAAAAGGTGGGCTCTCCCGATCACCACACCGTACACGCAACTACCAAATGCATGAGCATACGCTTCCCCATATATGCTAATGCAATGAATACATACCTCTCTAGCATATGTAAACCAAACATAACAACATACATACATTTCTCATCATATGTATTCCAAACACCTGTTCATACATATATTCTCATAATCATATGTAAACAGCGCAAGTATTGTAAACACTTTCTCATCACGAGAATACATAATACAAACATGCCAAAGCACACAGCAATTGCATACACAGCAAAACAAAGCATATCGTAACCGTTTTAAAGACGGAAATAAAGTGGAGCCCTTACCTTAGCAAGCTTCCGTTACTTTTTCTCGTCAAATCTACGATACGCACTACCTAAAAGTTAAGCAGCGTACAATCAATAAAATATTCCTCGTTTATCCTATCGAAACGAAACTTGCTCTCAAAGCTCCAGAGGGGTCTAAGGTACTTTCTAAAGCTACCCCTCAATGATTTCAGGTTATTCTCATAGTGTTTAAAAATTCACGAAGTTAATTGTACTATTTTTTATAACTCGAAAATCATTTTGTTTTCAAATCATAACCAAAACCATTTTTGGATTTTCCACTTCAAGGACTTGTTTCACACACCACAAGACCATTTGAAACACAACTAAAACTTTTCAAAAATATTTTTATGAAAAATCGAAGTTTTCTTGCGTTACAAGTTACACATTTTTTTCTTCTTAACAACCTTTCCTATACTCATTTTTCTTCAAAACTAAGATTATCCAACACACACAAAATTTTCACTCAATTGTGGACTTAGAAAAATTTTGGAATTTCTTCCCCACCCTTTAAAAAGGCCACGACCATTTTTCAAGAAAACACCCTTCTACTCAAAATTTTTCACTTCTAAATGCATGGTAATATCCCATAATACCTAACTAGCATTTATCAAAACGATTTAGAAATTATAGAGTCGAATCGCAAATTTCGAGAAATCTCAAATAAGGTTTTTCTTTAAGGCTAGTGATCATTTTCTTTTCAAAACATCCCATAGCCAATCAAACAATTAAACAATGATCATGGGAAGCTATTTGCCTCTAAACAATTTTCGAAATTCGATTCCTCGAACCCTATATGGGTGCCACGGCCAAATGAGGCAAAAAGGGCAACCCTACACATTTTTTTTCATTTGAAACCCTAGCCCACATGTGTTAGCTCGTAACGATATTCTATCGTATACCCGACTCTTTTTGAAACTCGAAATAATTTTTTTCTAAATTGTGTTCTTCGAGTCGCTCAAGAACACGAGAATTATTTTTTCTTATTTTTCGAAACAAATTTCATATTCACCAATCCATTTTGTCACAAAGCTCAAAACTAACTTCAAAAACCAAAATCATACAACACACCCAAAGTTATGATCATTTCAAGAAATTTTCTTCAAAACCTCACCCACAAAATTGTGAAATTTAAAATCACCATGAGAATCACTTACATGCTTCACTAATATTTCCTACATAACACTCTTAAACACTACTATGGAATCAAAACTAATTAAAACCAAATTCTCAAAAATTTTCTCTCAAGAACATAATCATGAAATTCTAAATTCAAGAGGTTTTCATGGAGAACTAAGGAAGAGAAGAGGTTAGTTACCTTAAGTGAAGAAGATTCCTTGCAAGTCCTATGATCCAACAAAACAAAAATCCAAAGCTTTGGTGATGGAATGAAGGATTTATGATGGTGGATACAAAGGGTGGAAATGGTCACGGCAAAGCAAGGAGGAAAATGAGTGAAATTGTGATTTTTGCCAAGTCTCCTTATGACCAAAAAGTCATGGTCTTGTTTCATGAGAACCATTGGATCAAATAGTGAAAAGTTCTAAGATCACATCCTAGCCATTGGATTCAATCCAAGTCTATCCTCACGAGATATTTTCTATGCTTCAAGAAGCCACCTCGCCTCACAGCTCTCGCGCGTCGCGACGAACGTAAAACACAAAAACAGAAAATCTACGGAAAGAACGTCTATCGTTTTTCCATTCCAAAACTTATCGCCGAATCTTTTTCCGCGACTGTAATTTTCTTCCATACCTTAGAAAATTAATCTCAGGACATATCCTAACTCACGCAGATATATGAAACTTCCATCTAAATTTCTACGAAATTCAGAAGCCGTAAAATTTTACATCAGCGGGTAAAATTCCTACTCGTTTTTCCAAAAACGAGAATAATCCAAAACTCGTTATTCTGACTACACATAAACCTTCTTATACTCAAAAGAAGACTACAACCCAAAAGTCTGTGCCTTTCCAGCGCACGAGCACAAAACAGGCTCCGTCTCAGCAAAAATCTCATTTATGCGACGATACTCACAAAAACAGCTTCACCAAAAACCCTAAAACTCGTAGCCATTACTTATTTTATTCACCAAAAGGTACAGTGGAATTACGGGTCTTACACAAAGATATGCCAAAATATATCAATGACGAATACCAAAATTTCATGACAAATATGGAATGTAGAATAACAAACCAAAACCAACGCATGAATATTGTAACACATCGACATTTTAAATCAATCAACATATCAAAATATGGGACGAAATAAACAGAACAATGCAACCAATGCATAAACATAAGAAATTAATCCATACACACCAAATTATCCAAATACCAAGTCATACAATCAAAAGTAAATGTTGTCAAAAACACGACAACATTACAAATTATCCGTACAACCAAATCGAAAATAAGAAGTCATAAGAAATAACATGGTAAAATAGTTCATGCGGTACGAGAAAAAGAAATGCGATAAAACAAATTCAAGTATTGTTCTCATCATTCATGCCATCCGGGTTAGAAGGAGGGGAGTTGAAGTATTGATCAATGGGAGCTTGTTGCTTGATGCATTCATCCAATTGGTTTTGTAGATGATCAAACCTTGAAACATTATAGGCATGCATATCATTAAGTCTAATGGTGACCTCATTTTGGAAATTCACTTGTCTTAAATTCATTTCTTTCAACATCTCCATGATTGCACCATTGCTAATTTCCGAGCCATCACTCTCCATGTTCTCACTTTCATGATTTTCAACCCTTTGTCTCTTACCCCTTTCTTCATTATCAAGACTTGGTTCTTCCTCTTCATCGTCCTTTCCACAAAACTCATAGTCTTCCTTCTCATCATTCCACTTATAATCCATCTTTTTCATTTGAGTGATGCTAAAAATTTGATCTCTTTTTGGAATAATCCAAGCTCCCGCCACTTTGTAGGTTATTTTGAAGTGGTCTAAGATAGTGATGATCCAACTTGAATATCCAAAACAATGATCCTTCTTAGAATCTCTCAAAGCAAACAAGCGACTCACAATGTAGTGTGGCCAATCCATTTTCTTTCTTTCCATCATAAGGTACATGAGATCAATGTCCTTCCAATCAAGTCGAGAGTAAGATCCACCTCTAGGTCTTAGAATATGATTCACAATCCAAAGTAAGACTCTTGGACCTTTATCGAGTCTACCGGCCTTCCCATTTGGGCTTTTACCGTTCCTAGTTAGAGTACTTGCAAACTCATTCATGTTGTACTTAGGACCATCAACATCGGTGAACCTTTGTAAATTTTTACCGGTTTCCAACCCAAAAAGTTTCAACCAAAGATTGTTAGAAAATTTGAAAATTTTCTTTCCTATACAAAATTCAAATTCAGCACCATCTCTCTCTTGTAATCCGGAATAGAAAATCCTAACCAAATCTTCTATGTAAGCTCTCTTCAAGTTACAAAAGGTAGAGAGATTTTCTCTCTTAATGATCTCAGCAACCTCACTTAAGTGCAATCCCTCAAGGTTTTCAACATCAACAGCATTTTGAGGGATTACCTTCTTTTCCTTACAATTTCTAATGTAGAAGTTTAGGTAATTCTCATGGACAAAATTCTCTTGCCTAAAGTTTTCTTCATGATCACTATCCCTTATAATCTTAGTCCTAGCATTATTCTTGCTTCTATTGCTAGTAGCCATTATCAAAGTGAAGAATAGAGTAATGTTACCTTGTTGAGAGTTGAGAAAAAGAAGATTCCACACACACCAAAATTGAAAACCCTTGTCTTGAATGTGAAGATATTGACGACTTGAACCACAATATTGATGAAGGAATGTGAATGAGCAAAGAATTTGAAGTGGTTTAGTGTCAAGTTTTGTGAGTTTTGGTTGAGTTTTGAGGGAGATAGAGAATTTGGGAATGAGGGTTTTTGATGAGATTTTCGTGTAGAAGAAGAAGTGTTGGGTGTTTGATGAATGAATGAGTGAAAATAGATACATAAATCTGTTTTTACGCGTTTGTATCGATACAAATGTATGTTTGTATCGATACAAGTTGGTTTTTCTGAAGCATGTATCGAAGCATGCAAGCATGTATCGATACATGAGTTGTGTTATGTCCAAACTGAAGAGCTATGTATCGATACACGCATCATATGTATCGATACATATCAGTTCATTTTGAAAATTTGAAAAAATAACCAACATGTATCCATGCAATGTTTATTTGTATCGATCCAAAATGCATTATTTTCAAGTTTTCTCAAAATATATGAACATATAAGTTTCAAAAATAATTTTTATGACTTCCTAATAACATGCATGTATGAAACACATATAACCAATAAGGTACATTCTTATGTATGTGAGCAAAACAAAATACCAAAGCACATTATAACATGAGAACACATGTTAAACCATATATGCATGATAAAGCATTCACATAAATGAATCAAAGTACCAAAATTAATCATATGAAGGAGTATATTTATGAATGCACACAAAGTCACATATAAAGGAACAAAAACAAACATATACGAACCAAAGTATAAGCTTAACATGGTAATTGTAATGATTTTTGTCAAATCCCCATTTAAAACGTATGAGTCTCAAAAACTTATCAATATCTTTGAGCAAAATTCTTGGAAATGGAGGATTAGACAACTATCAATACCAACTTCATATTAAGATGAAAAATGTATATGTATATGAAACCAATGTACAAATGCTAAGAAAAAATATAAAAGCAAAGATAGAGAATAGAATCTTCCCTTAAGTGTTAGATGTAGGAAGTGATCAATTTCCATAACCTTGCAAATGTCGAGTTGAAGCTTTTCTCATCACTTTACTTCTTCATATGTCTTGAACTCCATTATTGTCGGTGTCTCTTGTCAATGGCTTCAAGACGCTTCCCTACATACTTAGACATTTGAAATAGGTCCCCAACTCATGTTGGGTCCTAGTTGGTTAGTAGAGACATTATTGCCTAACTTGGGTAACCATTGCAATTTGCCTTTTGGTACCAAAACTTTTCGAGCATGACATTTTGCAATAGTATGACCCTTGTCACAACAATAATGACAAACGATATGAGGATTACTTTTCTTAGGATCCTTTTCAACAAATTTATACTTTTTATTACTAGGTTTCAATGATTTGTTGAATTTAGATGGATCAATTGCAAAAGTAATCTCCGGCTTGGATGGTTCTTTTAGCTTATCTTGTAACTTTCGTAAGTCTCTACGTAAGTAAAAGCATCCATCACATCCGGTATTATTGTTACCACAAGTATCATAAGTCACAAAAGGTTTTTGAAGCATAGACTCTTTGAGAGCTTTCAACTCAAGCTCCGTTTCCGAAACTTTTGCCTCAAGGTATTTATTAACTTCCATTAAACCTTTTAGTCCTTGAAAAGCCTCTTTAGTTTCTTTGTGTAACTTTTCAAAAGCGACTTGTAACTCATGATATTCTAAAAGCGTATATGAGCTAGAGGGATTTTGGTTTACCTTTTTAGGAGCAAGTTTCTTGCGATCATGGGATGATAGGCACACATTTGCCAATGCATCTTCATCACTTGAGCTAGAGCTTGATGATGAAGAGGAAGATGAGCTTCCGCTTTCCCATGCAACATATGCTTTCTTTCCTTTGTCCTTGCTTCCCTTTTTGAATGAAGGTGTCTCCTTCTCTTTTCTCTTGAGCTTGGGGCAATCCGGCTTGAAATGACCAACTTGGCCACATTCATAGCATGCTCCCTTTTTGGAGTACCTAGCATCTTCATTCTTCCGGGGGTAACCACTATCTATCCGAAACTTCTTAAGATTGTCATCGGAATGTCGTATCCCATTCTTTCTCACATATCTATTATAGCGTCGAACGAAGAGTCTCATTTCCTCATCATCGGAATCGTCTTCGCTTGAGCTACTCTCCACTTGCTCAACCTTTTTGGACTTGGATTTGGAGGCCTTTAGAGCAATGGACCTCTTATCCTTTTCTTTTTCCTTTTCGTTATGTTTTTCCTTTTTCTCACCTTTCTCATGCTTTTCCAACAAATTAAGCACTTGTTCATGTTCCGTTAGCTTACCAAATAAGGTTGTGAGACTCAAAGTTGTAAGATCATTCGCTTCTTTGATTGCGGTGACCTTTGGTTGCCATGACCTATTAAGACATCTCAAAATCTTATTAGTAGCATCTTGATTTGTGATTGGTTTACCTAGACCATGTTACTTGTTGGTGATTTTTACAAATCTTTGTTGCATATCCGCAATGATTTCACCATCTTGCATATGAAACAATTCGAACTCTTGAGTTAAGGTGTTTATTTTCGAAATTTTGACCTCATTAGTTCCCTCAAAATGAGTAACTAATGTATCCCACATTTCTTTAGCCGATGAGCAATGCGACACATGATAGAATTGTTCAATCCCAAGGGATGAAATAAGTATGTTTTGTGCCTTTGCATCGTAATTGACCTTTTTCTTTTCATCATCCGTCCATTGTGCCATAGGCTTATTTTCGACAATGCCATGAGGATCCGTGATAGTTGTAACAAACGGACCATTCTCAATAGCATTCCACACTTCACCATCAAAAGAATTGATGTGAATACGCATACTACTTTTCCAATAGTCAAAGTGATAGCCATTGAATATAGGAGCCCTATTATACGCCCCTTTCGGTGCAAAAGCCATGTTTTCTAATAATTGGCACAAATTACTCGGTTTAATCGTTTAAAATCGAACCGGGCTCTTGATGCCACTTGTTAGACTACTTGGCTATCACTTAGAAGGGGGGGTTGAATAAGTGAACCTCGAAACAATTGCGTTTTTTAAAAAATTATTTGTTTCAATCAAGCGCAAGCGGAAAACCACCGGATCGGTAGTCTATGCACCGATTGACCAAAAGAAAAGTAGTATAAGCCTTTGAATGTTTGATGAAAATATTCGAAACGATAGCGTTCAAAATTCGAATATAAACTATATACTAATTTCAGTCCCAAGCAAGTTACAATATCAAATTAAACACAATCACAATCAAGCACAACAATTGAATTTTTGATGTTCCAATACGAACATGAAAAATTCAATCGATTCAAGAAATCAATGAAATTATAACAAGTAAAATATTGAGAGAGAGAGAGAGAGAGAGAGAGAAACACACAACGATTTGATTAGGGAGTTCCCCGGATTTCGCGTCGTCCACGCGTTTGTCCGAGTACGTCTCCCCCCAAATAACCAAACGGGTTATTTGAGAGTGTATAGATCAAAAATGATTAACAACACGTGCACAGTTTACAATTGAATCTTATAAACCTATAACGAGACAAAAAGTAAACTATGCAACAAAACCTCGACACACAACGAAACTTCGCCCTCTGATTCCAACAATCCGACCCGTGCCAAACCGCACTCGATCGTCCAGCTGAGTCTTTCGTTTCTTGTTGTCGATCCTTCAAGACAAGCACGATCTTGAATCCTTTGAGAGAAACTAGAACCTTCAACACACAATCCAACCCGACTACGATTCTGATTCACCGCGAACCGTATCGAACGTTATCACACAAAAATGCAACCTCTATTGAATTGATCCCATACTCAAACTTCAATTTTGATTGCAACCTTTGATGAAGATGATGAATTTGTGTTGAATGAAACCTTTGATCCAAATTCTCACTCAATTTGCAACCCAAAGCGTTTTCTGATCTTTCACACTAGTTTCCTCTCTTTACAATGACACATCACATTGCTATTTAAAGAGAGAATAGAATTGAGCAAATTTGGGCAAAATTCAACATACGTGTATCGATACAAATGATGGTTTGTATCGATACAAACCCTTTGACCAGCGTTCAAATTGAAAATATTGACCTATGTATCGATACAAAGATGTATATGTATCGATACATATATCAGTTTCTTGAAATCTTGACTGATATGTATCAAATCATGCAAGCATGATTCGATACATCATGCACTCTCTGATTTTTGAGAGAAGTGAGTGTGTATCGATACATGCAAGCATGATTCGATACACAGGTGACTCTCTGCCTCTGAGAGATCACTTTTGTATCGATACAAGTGATAGATGTATCGATACAAATTGCACAAAATCAGTCTGAAGTAATTTCAGGACATTTGTATCGATACACATGATTTATGTATCGATACATAATACCTAAAAGACAGTTTTTCAAAGTTTAAAAATAGTTTTTCGCTGTCAAGTCATTTGTAACATTGCCAAAATATGTTCTACTCTATTTTCATGTGTTTTGACAATTATTAAAAAATGAGGATGAACTGGTGCACTTACAACAATTTTCACTAGAGTGTTACAAGCTTTATGGTCGAAGTTGATGCTTCTTGTCTTGATTCTCTCAAGTATCGAAGGAGCGTATCAGCCTGCAAAACAAAACAGAGGACTTAATGAATTAATTCGAAAACAAAATGCAGATCCAGGTCTGTTCTTCCACAAAAATCACCAAATGCAATGATAGACAAGAAACCAACAACACCCATCACCGAAAACTAATCACAAGCATAACAATGCCTAAAGAAAGAATCAAAGGTTAACGACTCCACCTTCTAATTCAGTCAAGTCAATCAAAACACTTAATTCAGTGACCCAAAATTGTTTTAAGATATTTCTTTACTTTAGAATAATATGATCCAAACAAATTAACATTGAAACTTTGGCTAGTGGAATAAAAATACCCTTTTCTTGCCAAGGTTAATAAATACAGCTCTTCAATGTGTAATATATACACACATAAAAGAAAAAACAGAACATAGTCAAAATATTTCAACATATATCCATAAGAGAAAAAGAACAAGTCAATACATTTCAACCTTAGAATAAAGGGTCAAATACTCAAAGTCAAGATATCTGAGATTGAAATTATGAAGCAAAGTACAGAGATTGAAATTTCAAATTTGTAGTGAGTTAAGTTTCTACCTTATGCTTAGCTCGAAGAGTTCCATTCTGAGAAAGAGCTACAAAAGGAGGAATTGCACCTTCTCTAACAATAACCCTCCGTTTGTAACACTCTCAGCACAAAGCTGAAGAAGAGTTAAAACCGCAAATTCCTTTCCTTTCACAGACCCATCTTCAATGGCTTCAACAAGAGCAGCTATTCCACCTTCTTCAACAATAGCTTCCTTACCTTCTTCAATTCCTGCTAAACTATTCAACACCACCATTGCTTTCTCCATCATCCCATTCCCTTGCTCAGCAACAAGCTCAACCAACGGCTTCACCACACCGGAAATGACTAACTCAGAAATAGAAAGATACTTTCAAACCCAACTATCTCAATAATGCAAACAGGGTCCAAAAGGTGAATAACTTGGGTTGGAAGCCTAAAGGAAGGGAAAACAAAGGAATACATAGAGCATTAAGACCTACAAAGCTGATTTAGTTTATATTACTAGACTATCATTTCATTCTGGTTCAATACTATTAATTGAGACAAAATTCACAAACATACTATGCAAAGTACGACAACTTCATATTTTCCTATTATTTTTTCATAAACTCATTGAAATAGTCTTTTCAAAACACCCACAAAATATGCCTTGAGCTACATTAGAGTATCAAAATCTCTGTTTTCATATAAAAAATGCTTGACAATTCATCAGGGTTTAGGACTAGTCATGTACTTGCGCCGTGAATATATCATATCATCACCCAAAGTTAGTATGTAATGATTCATCCTTTGTTATTATATTTTCAAGAATATAAAGTCCATAATCAAGTGTCTGAGTCCTACTAAACTTAAAACAATGCATGATACTTATTACAAAAACTCTTAGTCGATAATCATTATCTAATGGATCTCATAGCAAAGAGGGAGATAATGTAGTAATGTACCTGTGCTAGAGCCTTTTCCTGGAAGTTCAGTTACATGCCTCAAACGTCTCTGTAACTATTCTTACTAAATGTAGTTTGTACTCAAATGTCCCAATAACTCTAGTTCTCCATTAGGCTTCCACCATGCCAGTCCAAAATTACCAACCTTGTTGAATTTAATGCAATCAATTAATGAACTGAAAACATTATAGAAGATAGATGATGAAATAATGATGTGTTATGAACCTTTCTTTTGGTATATGGAAACAACTCTTAACAACCGCCTAACAAACTTGCATATTTTTTACTTAAAATCAAAGCAATAGATGTATTCTTTACTTACATATTTTGGTTAATAAATTACAATCACACATCATGTCTTTCTACTTTTCATGTCATACAGAAGCAACAAGTAAATAACCATCATATATAAGCATGATTCTATCTGCAAATATTTGCATATTTATCACATGGAATAGAAGCCTTCAACTACAACAAATTCTATAATTGAAACTAGGTAATAAGAACAGCCAAATAGTTGTTAACAAATTACAAAAGCCATCAGAATTTACATCAGTGTCGACACACAGGCGCACACCGACACTGAACATGCCTTGGATTAGAAGTGTTTGCGCTACAGAGAAAATGGCAACTCTATGATCAACACATTATATCCAAAAGATAACATACTATGAGTACACGCCAATTTTGGTTGAAGCATTTTATCAAATAGAAAACAAGCATTGTACAATGAGGCGTGGCAAAAGCAAAATCAAAACAAACCAAAAAACAACACAATACATAAATCACTTCAACTCAATCATTTTTTCAACGTGAAAGAAGAAATTGATGAATCGCAAGTTGATGAATCACAAATTGATGAATCGTAATCAACACAGAAACAATACATGAAGCAGAAGGTTCAGTGATAGATATCCCTGGAGGTGCGAAGCTACGAAGAAACGGAACGAGATGAAATCGCGATAGAGAGGATTAGGGTTCGTGAAAGTGTTTCTGGAAGAGGTGAAGATCCCTGGAGTGAAGATCATCGACGGTGAAGATCGGCCATGGAAATCGGCGACGGTGAAGATTGGCCAGGGAAATCGGCGACGGTGAAGATTGATAACGGTGAAGATCGTGAAAAAATTATTATGTGGAAGTCTGAATAATGTGAAGAGTGAGTTTGGAAAGAAAAAATGGTAAAAAATTAAAAAGTTAAGGAGTATAAATAGGGACGGACCTACATTCATAGTACTGTAGGCCAACGCCGCCAATTATTCTCTCCAATTGTTTATCTAATGGTTCACAAATGAAAAATATGTTTTTTCTCTCTCTTCTCAAGTGTTTTCTTTAATTTGTGAACCATTAGATTAACAATTGGAGAGAAAACATGAGAGAATAATTGGAGAGGATCCAAATCCGTATAGTAAAGTCAAAATCAAAGTGGCGGCGTTGGCCTACAGTACTATGAATGTAGGTCCGTCCCTATTAATATATATATAAGTGATTGGAACATTTTCTTGATGGCAAGTGATTGGAACATGATATAAGCAGATATATTGGTTCGTTGATATTAGTTCCTGAATTTTTTTTTCTTCTGGGTTCATGGAAATAAGTTATTAATAATGATTGATTTTTTTTTCTTGCATGATGTTCTTTGTTGTACAGTAACTGCTATAATGAAAATTGCCAATGGTATTATGTTATTTGCATTTTTTGTTTGAAATTGATCCAAAAGATAATCTAGTATGCAAAAGTGCTTTAGGTAAATAGGATAGGATAATAATTAACTTTGAAGTTTGAAGGAAAGTCTACTTATTTATTTATTTACTTATTTTTTGGTTTGATTATTATCTAATTTAAACTGAAAAAACTAGTGTTTGTATATGAGAATGATAAGAATGAATATGAACGATAAGAATGAATATGAACCATCAGATTAAAATTAAGGGTTTAGATTAAAATATAACTCAAAAGAGTCACTTGTATGTGATCCTATACTTTCTCTCTTTCCCTAGCAAAACACATTGCACATTGTTACGGCTGTTCGTATTCTCCTCTCTCTCTCCCATGCGGCAACCGTCTCTCACCAGTAGGGTGATTCATTTTAACTGGTTATCATGGATTAACCATAACCAAATTCATATTCGATTTTGAAAATCGGTTAATTATGTTTGAGTTTTATAACCAAACCCTTTTTTATTTATTTATTTGGATATCCATAACCAATTGGTGGATGACCACAACCAAATTTTATGTCTAAATTCTTTAAAGTCCAAATTCAAATCAATTTTTTCTGAAAAAATCGAGAACTCTTTTTTCTCGAAAACGAAAAAAATTTCCCCAAAAAATGGGGAACTTTTTTTCCAGAAAAAAATCAAAAAAAATTTCCCGAAAAAATATCGCAAACTTTTTCCGAATAAAATATTGGAACCTATTTCCCGAAAAAAGATCGGAAACTTTTTTTCCGGAAAATATCCGAAACTTTTTTTTCCGAATAAAATATCGGAACATTTTTTCCAGAAAAAAGATCAGAAACTTTCATTTCAGAAAAAACTCCGAAATTGTTTTTATCTGAAGTCAAAACTTTTTTCTCCAAAATAACCGGGAACCCTTTTTCCGATAAAAAATCAAAAAGAATTTTCCGACAAAAGATCGAAAACTTTTTTTTCCGGAAAAAATGGGAAAAACCAAAACGAAAACCAAACAACGTTAAGCCAAATAATCTTGGCCATGAGAAAATACTAGTACCAATTATTGTGAACCTGTTGTAATCATGCATTGAAGTAATTATCTATCTAAATCGAGAATGGTGATTTGAAGGGTGAAAATCAGTGGAATCGATCAGTATAATCTTTTTGAGGTAACACTAAACCCTTTTAGTTAGTAGAGGGTGGAGGTAACCTTGATCATCACCTTCATCACGGTCTTCTTGATGTAACTCCACCTGGCGGCTCCACATTTCCCTGCTGGCAAATTCATAATCAGCTCAATCAAAATGCAATACTTCGCTTATACACTAGTACTGGTAGTAATTGGTTGGGATTGGTTGATTCATTTTTTGAGTTTCCACAATTAATATATTTTTACTTGGTAAAGGGTCACTCACAGAATTCTGATTCAAGGAAAAACAATATCCATGACGACATGTTACAAATATGATTTTATTTTATAAAGTTACATATATGCTTGTAAAATATAAATATGAAGTAACTTGCTAAAATTATAGAAAATCAATTTTAAATACAATTTGTTACAAAAAAAAAGTCAATCTCTTATAATATGTCAAACTCAATTTCTTTAATGAATTGCCAATGTCTTGAAATATTTAAATTCAATTAAGATATTGAAATCTTCATACCATGGGTTTGATTGAGATCAAACCTATGACTATATGATCATTGATTAAGAGAGTCAATTACCTACCAACTGTGTCGTGTTACATTGATTAGATCAAGTTCAATAAGATTACATTTTGTGTGCAAAAAGTAACTATACTCAATTAATTACTAATAAAAACAGTAATCTAATCCTCACCGCATTACTTTCAGTCGAGACACTAGGTCCTTCATTTGGTCCGAACACTTCTTCATACTGTTCAATTATTATTCATTCATAACAAACAACACATTAAAATATCTAGTGGGAAAAAACACTTGTATATAATAATAAATTTATGAAGGGCGCTGTTCTAAATTCAAAATTTATCAAGTGCACAAATGGAAGAGCAAACCAATGGCCTTGGCCGTTACCATATTATATTTAAAATCCATTATATATTATTGTACCTTTTGGTCACGACGAAGTTTAATTAGTTCCGCATTTTCATTCTCATATTTATGAATCTTTTCCTCAATAGCACTAACATCTTTTCCTTCAATCAATTTAGTTGCTGCAAGAGGGAAATTATGTAGAGTATAAATCATCATCAAAACAAAACAAAAATCATGATAAGAGAAAGTAGCTCTTGAAGCGCTTACTCATGTCCATTACATCCTCCAAGTAATCATTGTATTCTTTCAAGGACGGGAAATCACCTTCACACTTGTTGAAACTATAAATTTGCAATATTTCAATTTAAGTAAGCAAAAAATGGGTAGTTAAAAACTAATTTAACATAACATAACATGGCCCTAGAAAGAGAGAATTATATGAGATGTTGAATATATAGTGCTATCATATACTATACTTGTTACTTTTATACAAAATGTTCAAATCTAATACTATATGTATGTATTAGTTTTTTTTATTTTTTTATTTATAATATTATATGTACAAATTCTAGATATGATTAAATTGTTAATTACATTCCAGCCATCCTGCGGAGGATTTTTTGGGCCCTCACTTGCTTCCCTTCGTCTGGAACACAGAACACCAATTTGCTATTGCCAGCTTCATTTTCCATATTTCTCCCTCTGTTTTCAAAAAATTTAGTTGACAACAATGAATTAGATATACTACTATTTGTAGATTGTTATGAATAATTATATGTGGATGTCCAATAGTCTTGGCCCATATCATTGGCCCATATATTTTCTTATAAATAGGACTATCATTTCTATGTAATGTATACTAATGAATGAGAAATACAATAGTTCTCTATTCTCTTTCTCTCTTCCATCTTCTCTCTATCTCTATTCTTTTGTCTATTACTTTATTTCATAACACGTTATCAGCACGATAGTCTCTTCTAAATAATTCTTTCTAGAATTTGTAAGTTTCCCCCTTCTCTTTATTTTTATGTATAAATTTTATAATTCTAGTTTTTTTATTCAGATCTTTATTTTTTATATTGATTTACAACTTATGGTCCAGAAGCACCATAGTTAAATTTTTAAAATATGAATCATGAATATTCATAGTCTACGATCCAGAAGCATCGTGGTGAAATTTTAAAAATATGAATCCTGAAGATTCATAGCATGATAAAATTTTAAAATATGCATCCTGAAGATTCATGACTTTATGTATTTGGATGTTCGATATTGTTCGAGTTTCGTGACCGACAACAGTATGGTGAAGCATCTTATGCTTCGTGACCGACACATGTATGGTGAAACATCGATAATTCGATCATCCAAAATAACATATAAAATTAATCTAGCAATTCCCGAAGAATTCGATAATATTAGTTCCCGAAGAACTTAAAAATTTAATCTACGAGTTCTCGAAGAATTCAATAAACTTAATTCCCGAAGAATTTAAAATACTCAAATTTTCCATCAAGAATTCCAGAAGAATTCACTGTCTCACTGATTTTAGTTCCTGACGAACATACAAAAAAAAAGGGATCGCCATTTATTATGAAATCTATTTGTTCTCTTTTATGAATATTCCTACATCTTGAAGGATTGAAAATTGATACCGATTTATTATGTAGTTCTCGAAGAACTTATAAGAATTTTATTCCCTTTGAATTCCAGAAGAATTCAATACTCATGCATTCCTGAAGCATTGCACAAATCGTTGTTCTTACATCCTATATAGTTCTTGTAGAACTTAAAATCACAATTTAATTTCATAATCCAATATATGTATATATGCATCCCTGAAGGATTGCACAAAGGACTATTATTACATTATAAGGATGCTACGTAAGAATGTAATTTATTTGTTATGAATTCCAGAAGAATTCAATATACATGTATCCCTAAAGGATAGCCTTATAAATTTATATTGCAATTTATATATAAATTATTATATAGATGAACATAATATAATGTGTATTCTAATACAACATTGATAAAATATTAGAAGTATATGCCAATACTGATACATTTTCAATTTGTGTGGTTAATTTTCTATTATGTCACTAATGTTATTCATATGACTAATTTGGACCAATTTAATTACATTAATTAGGATAAATTAATTTTATTTTAACCAATTAATTTTGTTGAATACACTTAAATGTCTTTTATTATTAATATCACTCATTTACTACAATTAGTGTCATTTATATATAACTTTATTTACCAATAAATAATATTGATTTTGACCATTTAAGTCCATTAAAACAATTGAATGATTTTTACTTCTTTTCTTATTTTATCAATTCATTACCCAATTAATTAATGAATAAGTATTATGACCGTTAATTTCATTGATTCTGGTCATATTTGACCAAATTTTTTTTACCAATTAATTTTCCGATAACAAATAAATGCTAAAAATACCATTGCATAAAATTTTGAAATAAATATAAATCAAAATTATTCTACAATTTTGATGCAAAATTAATTAATAGAAAATCTTATTCTTTATCACAGTGCTTATGTTATTCATATTTTCATGCGTTAATCATATTTAATCTTGATGAATTCTAGAAGAATTCAATATTATAGCATTCTCGAAGAATTGCTCGAAATATTGATCTTTGTTTTTGTTTACAAAGATCAACTGAGCTATAGTTTCCGAAGAACTATAGTAGAAAACCTTAATATTGAAGCAAATGACTTCTCAAATAATGAATTATATAATTGTTTTGAACATTTGGACATGTTCTTGGAGAACTAGAAAGTTAATATTGTGCATCCCTGAAGGATTGCGCAAAGATTTGATTGCTCTTACTATGAAGATAATTTGTAATATAAATTTAATATAGAGCGTCCTCGAAGGATTTTGGAAAAAGTGAATTATTCTTGATCACTATAAATCTTGTAAGCTAGTTCTGAAGAACCAAAAGTTCATAGCATCCTAGAAGGATTGCTCAAAGAATGAATTTTTCTTGAAGAAATTATGAAAATCATTGTGATATAGTTCTTGAAGAACTAAAGTCTTAATATTAACGCATCCCTGATGGATTGCTCAAAAGATATGGATTTCCTTAACCATATTGTTAGTAAAAAAATTATTTGTATAGTTCTTGAAGAACTTAAAATACAATATTAAAGCATTCTTGTAGTATCGCTCAAAAATAATATTTCATAAACAATGTTTATGAATATTGGTGGTGTAATTCTTGGAGAATTAATAATTTAATATCAAGTACCCCTAAAGGTATTGAATAACCAAAAGTTTAATATCAAGTATCCCAAAAGGATCGGAAAATTGTAATTTTTCATTACCGTTGTTGATAGCCATATACGGTTAAGTTCTTGAAGAACAAAATATTTGGACCATGATCAAAGTCCATAAGATTTATTTGATTTTAGTATATGGGATGTAGGACCAAAGAAAATTAGAGGAATTTTTTTTCCTTGAATATGCTCCAGAAGTAGCAAACTTGAGATAAACTTTATTCCTAGATTGCGAATATTTTTTTAATTTATGCAATTTTGTATTTATACATTCTATTATTTTTATTCACTCATTTAGTTGTTAGTCTTCTATTTTTTTTATACCCATTAAATAAATCGAAACTATCGGTTTATCATTCATTTTAATGGTATTATTATATCTTGTGATAATTGTCTTATTTTAATTGATAAAACAACAAGAAGTAGAAGTAAGAATAGCAGGGAAATTCTAAAAGAAATATGTTTCTCTTTTGGAAGAAATTAATGTTAGTTCTATATTATAAAATATAAAATTGAAGGCTCCGAAAGAGCTAAAAATTGTTATCCGAAGAAACTCAAGTAAATATCAAAAATGCATTATATTCCTCAAATGCTCATAGAAATTTATTTGTGTTTTAAACTATGAGCCCAGAAGAGCCATAGTGTGATGTGCTTTACCTAAGAATCCAGAAGATTCATAGCACAAATGAAGATAGAACATGATTTATTTATTTATTTACCTTTTCAATTAAATGATGTTATCTTTGTAAAATGAGATACAATATCATGTGTATTCTTCTACAACCATTATTCATTGTAAATTGGTTGATAAATCTATGGATTATTGAGATATTTCCTGAAGCAAATATTTCATCAAAGTTGTGATCTTTTATCAAAGTATGATTAAATTGTCCCAGAAGGACATGTTGTTGTATACGAAATTGTATGGTGATTCTCCGGCAGAGATTTATGAAATCCCAAACAATGTTTATGAGATGTTGTGGAAATCACACATGAGGGGAAGAATATTGAGAATTCAAGTGTGATTTAAAGTCTCTCTTATTTTCCCCAACTATTGGTATCAAAGTAGGGCGATAAAATGAGGAAATATGAAAATCCCTGAAGGATTCAAATTGTGAGAAAATATTATCTGAAATACTAAAGTATCATTTTATCTAAGTAAGACAGTTCTACATTTGAAAAAGCGAATATAATTGGCATGACCGGTTAGACCATCCCGAGTCTTATGATGCAATCAAAAAGTATGAACATTCTTCAATATAATGAATTATCAGATGTTGTTCTCAAAGCCAATAAAAGGCGAAATAAAGGGTTTGAAATTCCCATTATTTGATGTGATACATGTGCATAAATCCAATGTTTTTGTTGGCCAATTGGATATGATATAAGTTTATCGATGCATCGACTAAATGACCAAGTAAATGTCACCAACCTTGATCAAGTTGGTGTGTGACATGATTTTGAATGTCAAGTTGTGCATGTTCATATTTAGAATGGTCTCGGAAAGATATTTAGCTAAATGCTTTATATTTATAGCCGAACAATTATTATGAGAACAAATGTCCTTACTTGGACATGTTACTTTGCTAGTAGTAACATCTATGTGCATCAAGCCAATGAATTATTAAAATTCTCCCCATTACAATTTGTTCATGGTCAGGAACTTAATATCTCTCATCTAAGATTTTTTTATGTGAACTATATGTTCTCCATTGTCCAGCAGACAATATTAGATGAAACTATAGAAAACTGAAATTATGTAATGAATTTGAATCTTTGCCATAAGATATTTCATATCTTGTTATTAGTTATCGGCATTAGGGGGAGAGAAATAAATATAAGCAGCTCTGAAATATTTGTATAGAATGCATTCAAATACTCGCACACAATAACGTGAACTCGAAGTTCAAAATATGCATTCTCTGACCTAAAAGGGATTCCTAAATTCCTTTATGCTGCAAATTTCCTTTTCTATTGAAATTTGAATAGGCTAAGGCATGCCTAAAACTTGGTTCCAAAAATAAAACTTAGAGAAGGAAGATGGTCTTGTTGGTGAGAAAACAATCATGAAAAATGTAGAGATTGCAAAATGTTTATACCTCCCGAAGAGGTTCAGGTACCTGTAATTTCTGATAATAAAAGAGATCTCAATCAGTTATATCTCTACAAGTTAAAACAAGGAACCAAGAACTTGAAAAATAGTCGACAAATGAGGTAGCGCTAATTAAATATTATAAGTGCGAGAACATTGAACCCAAATTAAAGGGTGTGGTTAGCCAAAAATATAAAGAAGCAATTCATTTGCAAATATAATGGTTTTGGACTTGAAGTCTATGTCCTCAAGGTATAAATCCAATAAGCATATATGAGCCTTCGTATTCAAGTGAAATGAGAAATATCCACCTGAAGTGAAATTAAAATATTTTCTTATTTTAGTAACACAAAAAAAGACTCACTTTATTTGAAAATTGTGTTACAATATATTTACATGGCTCACTTGTTGTTAGTGACGATTATATGCAACTCCTTGAAGGAATTAATTTGCATGAGGCATGCAATTAAAATATTAAAGAGATGACTTAATAAAATGAATAAGTCTCTTTGTATATGCATACAATCAAAATACATGTTGTATAATAATTTTAGTGAATATTTCCAAATGAGAAATATGAGAATGACATTTGTCCATCATTGAAAATGGATTTGTTATAATTGATCTTTTATGATGATAAAAATATCATTAGGACTCCTGAAGAGCTTATGAGATATTGTCATTTCTTACAAATTAAATAGGTATTTGAAGAATATTTTGTGAATCATAAAGCTTATATAGCAAATTTCCTCAAATGATTCTATATGAAAAATCATAGTTGTTGATTACTCTAATTGTGGAAGGTCACAAATTATGAACAAATATCATTTTAGAGCTCGAGTAAATGATGAAGAATTAATTGGTCCTGAAGTACCACATTCTAGTTTAAATGGAGACAAATACATTGTTGACCTATTATTTATTGTCAATATATCATCAAATATATATTTTGTTATTTTAGATATGCATGCAGGTTATTTGTTATACAAATTATATGTTTACATGAGAAAATACAATCACTCATAGAGATTTGTGAAACTAACTACAACAACAATCTCATGAAATAAAAGGATGGGGAAAGTTTAGCACCACATGAGATAAATCAAGAATGTGATTTGGTTCAAGTACGTGATTCATCAAATACAAGAGATTTGTGAATTTTCTTCTAAAGGGTTCTTGCAACAATTAAATATGAAGATAATGTCAAGCAAACTACAAATTTGGAGGAGAGTATAATAAAGAAGATACGATAGATCTTTCTATAAAGTCAACTTCGAGTAAAGTTTTCTAGAAACTAATATAGAAGTTTATTTGTTTTCTTTCACCTCATATATAATTGTCTTTATGAGGGGGAGACATAAATAGGTTCTGCACTCTTTTTCCCTTCACCATGGTTTTGTCCCACTGGGTTTTCCTGGTAAGGTTTTTAATGAGGCAGTACAAACACAAAGGATATCGTACTCTTTTCCCTTCACTAGGATTTTTTCCCATTGGGATTTTACTAGTAAGGTTTTAATGAGGCATATCCTTCATGGACATCCAAGGGGGAGTGTTATGAATAATTATATGTGGATGTCCAATAGTCTTGGCCTATATCATTGACCCATATATTTTCTTATAAATAGGACTATCATTTCTATGTAATGTATACTAATGAATGAGAAATACAATAGTTCTCTATTCTCTTTCTCTCTTCCATCTTCTCTCTATCTCTATTCTTTTGTCTATTACTTTATTTCATAACATAGATATAATATTAAAATGCAATGAAAACATTAATAAACAACATAAACATGCAAACATAATAAAGTACTAATATGTGTTTGGATTAGATATTGTATATTAATCTCATAAATATGTTGCCTAATTAAGAACGAAAAAAAAGAATGTGATAGAACCCATTAATTTTGATTTATTTTTTTTTGTGTTTGAGGAAGAGGCTTTTAGACAGTTACAAGAGAGGGACCCACACAATCATCATCATATCAAAAAGCAGAATCAAGAAACGCACCTTCTGTCGAAAAACAGAAACGCACCTCTCACTCAGGTTTTTGCTATTTTCTTTCTCTCTTACTTTTATCTTTCAAGTTTTATAAGCTACCTGGTTTATTACAATGTTTTCATAATTTTTGTTTATTGTTACTGTTCCTCTATTTTGTTTTATTTTTTGTTTTCTTTCACACACAAACACGCTCTATCACTCCATTGTTTTTTTTTTAAAATTTCTTTCACACACAAACATGCTCAAAATCAAATAAACTCATCAAAAAAATTTCAACAAGAATCAATCAATATCAAAACCTTGAAATCTTAGAAAATTATAAAAAACTTGAAATGCAAGAAGAATTAAGTGGGACAGAGAGTATAGTGAGGAAGGAAACAAAAGTAAATAGACAAAATGCCTTACCTTTGCTTCTCCTTAATTTCTCTGCTATTCTTCTCCTTCTGTCACTGTGTCTGTGGTGTGGTGTTGTGTTGGTGCAGTGCAGTCACTCTCTTATAAAAGGGGTTTCGTGTGTGTGGTCCCTCTCTTTTTTCTTCTAATAGCAAACAAAAGGGATAAAAAAGGGATTGTCTTAAAATGGTTATTTCCACACCAACATAAGGAATATGTGATGAGACAACTGGTTCTTTCATAACATGTTTCATTTTTTAAATAAACTAGCAAAATACCCGTTATAAATTTTACGCGCTTATATTTGTAGAAACAAATTCTTATTTTATATTAATTTATAATTGATATATAAAGTCAACATGATAAAATTTAAAAATTTATATATTAGTATTTTTAAAATACCAACAATAATATAGTATTTCTTTAAAATAAGCAAAAACCCTTTATTATATATAAAAAGACAAAAACTCATTTAATATTTGCATTGTGCCCGTTGTAGATTTTATGTGTGATATTTATGTCACGAAGTTATGTGTAATAAATTATATACAAAATAAAATTTTATGTCACGAAGTTATAAAGTTGATATGATAAAATTGTGAAAATTAATTAACATTTTCAAAATACCAACATTAATGTAATATTTCTATAAAGTAAACAAAAATCCATTAAATATTTGCACCATATCCACTGTGGAAATAATTTTTTTTAATTGATATAAGCATAAACCGATTTTTATGTCCCCGTTGGTTTGTAATTTATATAACATCAACATGGTACTATTTTTGAAAATTCATGAGTATTTTCAAAATACCAGCATTAATGTAGTATTTTATTAAATATTTTGTAAATTTTGTATGCAAAAATTCTATAATTATTTGTATCACGCTCATTGCAAAATACCAACATTAATGCACTATTTCTATAATTTAAATTTGAAATTTATGTATAAAGTCGACATTATAAAATTTTGAAAACTCTTTGGTTTTTTAAAATATCAATGTTAATGTAATATTTTTTATAAATATTTGTTTATTTTATAATAATAATAATAATATAAATTTGAATCATCTGAATTCACCCAATAGAAGTTAGATAATGAGTAATATGTTATTATAGAAAACTTGATAAAATGTTAGACATTCTTTAATGAAAGTTGAAAGATAAATAAAGTATATAATAGAAGTTAGATAATGAGTAGACATGAAAGAAATATTATTAGAGAATTAAAAAGTGAAATAAAAATTAGATTAGAAAAGATAGTAATAAATAAAAGGGAAGTGAGAGAGATACTATATAAATGAGAAGAAATAAAATAATAATAATAATAATAATATGTAAGAGAGAGAATATGTAAAAAGTTGAAAAAGTAAGAAAGAGAAAATAATAAAGAATTAAAAAGTAAAAAGAAAAATGACTTATTTACCTCTAAAAAAATTGATTTTAGTAATTTGAAAGAATGGATATGAATGTCATTATATTGGTAATTGGTAACCAAGTTTGTTATATTGATTGATAGTAGACAAGTTTTGTCTATTTTGTTACAAATGTCAGGTTTTAGACCACCCAAAAATCCTTTTTGACATGCATGTATGGTTGTTAGATAATTAGAGGATTGTTAATTACATTATCATTCTTAATTCTATTTACAAAATATGATGTTAATTATGTTAGGTTATTAGTAAATTGCGTAAGTAATAAGAGCGACTATATTTATTAGGGGTGTAAATGGATTAGATCGGATAATTGGGTCGATATGGATTTGAAAAAGAAAAAATTCACACAAAAATCGAGTTTTGGATAAAATCGGATCCAACCTAAAAAACCCACTAATACAATAGTGTCATAGTTTTTTGAATTATTTTTTATAAAAATAATAAAAAAAATTCCGTTTCATAGTTAAATATTTTTATAGTGAAAATAGATTACAACATGTTTTAAGAAAATAAAAAAATTAAGTAATTTTATAAAAGAAATATGATAATTTATCGTTTAATCATTTAATATTAGAAAAACTGAAAAATTATTCGGTAACTCACCATCCAATCCAGAGATTAGTGGGTTTATCCGACCAAAATGGATAGTTAATTTTCATAGCGGAAATAAGTTATACTATTTTTTAAGAAAATACAATGGTCGAGTTATTTCTAATAAAAAATATGATAATTTATTATTTAATTATTTAATTTTTAAAAACAAAAAAATAATTTGGGTAACCGACTATTCAATTCAACCCAACCCAAAAAATAGTGGGTTTACCCAACCCTGTTCAATGTTGTAACGGGTGGTTATTTTATTAGACTCAATATAGAGTACCTTATGTAATTCGAGTTTTCATTTTGGTCAAACTCAACCCAATCAGGTTCACGTATTTATGGTCAATCTTCGTGACTCTTATCACTAGTATTAGACATTTTGTATTTTCCACTTCATTTTGGATATAATTTATTAAATTTTATTCTAAAAGAAAGAAAAGAAAGAATGTGATAGAACAATGGTCCATTCAAACACATGTTTTATCGATATTTTTTTTTACGATTTGTTTTGTTTTGCATTATTCATGGTTTTGGTATCCCAGTTTTTTAAATCAATATTTTGAATTGGCCAAAAAATTTATATAATTTTGAATTCTATAATATAAAAACTTCTCCTTTATTTTATTCCTATTCTCACTACTATAGGTCTATAGTACCATCCTCTTGGAAATAATGTGTGTGATTGCTTCTTTATTAATTTAACGCAGATGGAACGAGCAAAACGTGAGAACAAATTTTTTTTATTTTTTATTTTTTATTTTTAGAATTATAGCCATAGATGAAAAAAGATTGAACTATTATATTATCCGTCTATCTTTCATCTATGTGTAAATTATCTTCAATATATATAAAAAAATTCTAATTTCATCGAAAGTTAAAAAATGAGATAAATAAAATTTGGTTAAAAAATATTTCTACCAAAAATCAAATTTGAATTCTTCAAATAATTCATCCTAAAAAAATCTCATTAGCAACTTGACAATTTCATTTTTAGTTATGACGATTTTATTTTGATGTAAACCGAAATCACTCTTTTAGTCTTCTATTACCCTTAAAGAAGTGACCTTCCATTTCTCATACCATCTCTTCTATTTATGATTGATTTTTAAATTTTTAAATTTATATATTCGTAACTATTTTTTCTTTATAAAAAATAATAATATAATTAATAATCAAAACTATAAAAAGATACTTAACATTATGAATTTTAAATAGACCTCTAAAAAATATTGTGAATTTTAAAAAGAGTCACCTGATCTTAGCTGGACATAAGCTAAGCTAAGCTAAGACCAACAATTTCAAAACATGATAGTATTAATTTTGATTTATTTTTTTTGTTAATTCTTCTTGCAAGAAAATAAAATTAGTGTTTGAGGAAGAGGCTTTTAGACAGTTACAAGAGAGGGACCCACACAATCATCATCATATCAAAAAGCAGAATCAAGAAACGCACCTTCTGTCGAAAAACAGAAACGCACCTCTCACTCAGGTTTTTGCTATTTCCTTTCTCTCTTACTTTTGTCTTTCAAGTTTTATAAGCTACCTGGTTTATTACAATGTTTTCATAATTTTTGTTTATTGTTACTGTTCCTCTATTTTGTTTTTGTTTTTGTTTTTAATTTCTTTCACTCCATTGTTGTTTTCTAGTGATTTTTTGCTACTTTTCTGTTTTGTGATTTAGTTTGGGGTGCTTCACTGTTTCATGTTTTCTTCATTGCAATTGTGTAGTAGTAGTAGTAGAAGTTTGTGCAAATTTCTGTTGTTCAGAAATGTTTTCTTCATTGCTACTTCTTTTTTTTGCTGCTATACGGTATGTGTTTGGTAAATGTGTTGGTAAAATGTGTTCTAATATCTTCTTGCTATTAGTACCTTTTTAGTGTCTTCGATGTGATCTATGGTAATCCACTTTTATTTTGAATCAAGTCAAACATTAATTAATTAAATCATGTAATGGAAGTTATGAAATCATGTAATTAACGACACTTTCCATAGTTATAGGTTGGGTTGTGCTGTTGATTTGCAGTTGTCTAACCGTTCAAGTTTCATTGTAATATGATTAATTAGTTTATTTTATTTTGTTGGCACAGTTTCTATTTTTACTGCTATAGCTTTTGGTGTGTGTGTGTGTCTTGTAAGTTTGATGAAGCTTTTGGTGTGTGTGTGTGTGTGTATTAGTTTCACTCTTACCTTCTTCTCTCCTTTTGCGTATTGCCAGATACAGAAGAAAGACCTGAAGAGTTCAAAATGGAGGTTAATATAAATGATTTGACAATCTATTTTCCATTCCCAGAGATATATAATGAGCAGTTTAACTACATGAGGTTCATGAAGGATGCCCTGGATGCCAATGATAATGCCGTCCTTTCGATGAAAAAAGCCAAGGGCAGAGGACAAACCGTGGCAATGCTATCTCTACTTGTCAGCTACATTTGTTCTAAGCCAGATGAATCCATACAAGTACTCTACTGCACCAAAAATGCCGAACAAGTAAACAAGGTTATGGAGACACTCAAATTGGTGTACAATCACCGCTGCACTGTCCTAGGTGATGGTGGTCCAAGCATCCTTGCGGTGGGATTTGCATCCCGCAAGGAACTTTGTATTAATCCCAATGTTGTTGAGACATCTTCGGAAAATGAGGATATGATGGTAGCAGGCTGTCGGAAGCTAACGGCAAGTTGGGTTAGAGAGGTTGCGATTGAGGATGGTTGTCCGTTTTTCAAGAATGCTGATAGTGTCGTGTTGTCTCCTGGTATTTACAACATTCAGGTAAGTTGTCAAGCTAAATTTTAGTTTTTATCAGAGGCGGATAAGTTCTGCTAAAATTTAGTCCCTATTTAGAGGACTAAAATGCATAAGAAAATGGACATGTGGAGGACTAAAAGACCTAAATTTTTTTAAATAGGGATTAAACTTGGAATATCACAATTCTATAAGGACTAGCAACATACTTAACCTAATAATCTAAATCATATTATTAAGTGAGTCAATATTTTGATCTACAATACATAAAATATAACCGATTTTAAAAGATTCTTCGGCAGACTCAATGTTTGTTGTTTGCACTCATATGTATTTTTGTCATGTATTTTCTTTCCAATAAAAGTGACATATTTAAACAAACATACATCCAATCTAAATTCTTTATATTTTCTTTATATTTATTGCTTAATAGAAGTCTATTTTTGCTTAAATTTATTTTTCTGTGTTTGCCCAGATTTAGAAACTTGAGTATACCCAGATTCAAAAGATCTTTATCACATGGTTCCTATATTTTGACAGAATATTTTTAGCACAATCTATTATGTATGGTTGTGGTTGTAGGAGCTTGTTGATGCCGGCAAGGCTAATGGTTGGTGTCCCTATTTTGTGGCTAAGCGTGCGTTGCAATCTGCCAACATAGTTGTATTTGGACCTGAGAACATGCTGGATCCCAAGTTTGCTGGAATTATTTCCAAGGAGATAATGAATGATTCCATAGTAGCTTTCGACAATGCTGACCATGTTGATAAGTTCTGCACCGAGGTACTCACAGTCAGTATAGATATGGATATGTTGAAAGGTGCCAAGAGAAATATGGAAAGACTATATCAAGAGATTGAGAGTGCTGGGGCTAATGATGAAGACCGACTCCGTGCGGAATACACAAGGCTTAAGAATGATTTGAAATATGATCTCCCTCCTACTGATCTCTGGCTAGCTAATCCAGCTTTGCCAGATGACTTAACAGTGCAGCCTATGCCCGGCCATATCCGTCGACCTGAACACTTCCTCTTCCATTTGGACTTGCTAGTTTGGTACCTTGAAAGCAATATAGGAATTAAAAATAAGGAAACTCAAACACCTCTGGATTTTCTTAAGTCTTTTTATTTCCTTAAGTCCCCATTTAACACAAATTTCTTAAAGTTCTGTGATCAACGACTTAACTCACTTCTCACAACCTTAAAAATTGTGGACACTGATGAGTTCCTCTGCATCCAGAAATTATGCCATTTTGCTACACTTTGGGGCTACTATTTCAGAATGAATGATGAATTTCAAATTACAACGGGACCTTGCATTGTCAACTATGATGAAGATGGTGATTAATATCATGATACTGGTGTGCAGGTTAGCTCTCAATTTTTTTTATATTGACCTTTAACCTTAGGATTACTTGTGTTTGTGTGGTCTGAGAATTTTATTTATGTTAAAATGACTTATAACATTTCTGGTTCACTGTCATTTCAGCTACTTTGTACGGACCCTTCCCTGGTCATGGCATCAATTGTACACCGGTTTGGCTCTGTGTGCATCAATGTCAAAGAAGTATCTGCACATTCCTTCACCAATAAGATGAAATTTGAGGCTCGTGTCTGTGAGGACATTTTTCCATCAAGGAGGGGAATACAAAGGGGTGATAGTGAAGACACTGATGAAGGGGAAAACTAGCAATATTTTAAAGGGTATGATACCATATCTTCTTGGAGTAATTAGTATATAATATCCAAAATTTGTGGTTTTAAATCTGGTTATAGTTTCAAAACTGCTTTTTGTCCATATTCGAATTCAAATATGATTTTGTTCAATCCTCCACTCTTGGAGGAAATCTAAACTTGGCTCAATAAAGATTTTGCTCTCCTCCCTGACAAAAAATTAAACCAAACAACTAAATATTAAAATATTTTCTCTACTCTACTCTCTATCCTCCATTTCCCTCTATTAGCTGTAGCAACTAACCAAAAGTAAACTTAGAACAAGTCGGTTTATTCGCATATCACTGGCAAATCAGTTTGTGAACACACGAACATCTTCAAATAAAAAGCATTAAAAGGCAAAAGCATTTCCTTTGTTCAATATGATTGATGCTATAGTTGTTTGTAATACACAGTAAACTCGGCTAAAAATTCCAATAATATGCGCTTTCAAATATTATAACTCAAATATCACATGTATCGTATAATTGTAAGTAAACAAAGCATACGCACAAATGGTATCTTTTATATTTAAAACTGAAACCAGAAAATGAAAACAAAACATGCAGTATTTGCTTGCGTTTCAAGAAATATCCTCTTAAGTGGGCAGTGAACCAGGAACAACTGGAACAAAACTTCTACCACCAAATTTATGTCTCATAAACTTATCATTGAATTTCTTCCAAAAGTGGTGAACTGTAGTAGTAGGATAATGTATCATCAAACTCAGGCTACTTTGTCTGCGATATGTCTGATTATTGCTTTGGTTGATGGAACAATGGTTTTCAAGAAATAGTAATCTCAGATCCTCTTGAATATCAGTGGAATCATAAATGGATGGTTTTGAATGCTTTAACTTCACAGCCTTAATCAAAGGCTTTGTTATAGAACCAAATACCTGTTTGCATTTTGTGAAGCTACCAAATTAGTATTTATTTGATCCTAATGCAATTCATATTATTTACATGTATTTCACATTTATGTGATCCTAATGCAATTCATATGAAACTTACCACAGTACTGAATAAGACAAGGATTATAGTTGAAGTGATCATCAATGAGTCTTCAGCCGATGCTATCTCAGATTTTGAAAACTGCATTTGAAAGCAGAACAGATCAAATGCCTAATTTACAATTACAACAGAATTTTCAGCAAAGAATGAACTTATCGTGTGTGCTTGCCTGGTTATAAAACAAGGCAATGGTTACTGCACCTCTTATTAGACTTGTCCACCAAATTATAAACCGACATTTTGAACAGTTTATCAGAAAATTCAGTGAGGTTAGCTCAAAATGTTGACACTTGAGGGAATTAGAAGCAAACAGTAATCTATGAAGATGTAAGACTAAGACAAACACAGACAACAAATACGATACTGACACGCCGACACTGATAATATTTTAAGAAAATAGAATGTGAACTTTATGAACACTTGAGAGAAACTTTAAGCTACCTGGCTTTGCTTCTTTTCCATTTGTCAATGTCGAAAGCATCCATGCCAACATATAGAAATATAAAGGTTTCAGCTATGAATGATATAGTTGCAAAAGGAGTGCTTGAAATTGCAAAAGTATTTTGTAAATTAAGATTTGATGTGATTTAGATGTTTATCTAACTTTTTTCTATTTCTATACAGATTTATTTGTTAAATTAATATTCAACGCAATAATCAATCAGTACAAAGTTTAGAACGCTGGTTGCTAGTCAATAGTACTCTGAAAAAAAAAAGAGGAGAAAAAACGCACATGGAAAATGAAATGATTTTAATAAATCCACATTAATTCACTCATAAAATTTCTAAATATTCTATAGCACCATTTATTTTTTTCTTCATTTTTTATTTATCTTATTTTCATCTCGACGAAAAGTAATGCATCACGCCAAAATAGTAAAATACTAGTAGTTTATATTATTTGTTCTTTTAAATTTTTTTAACATTTTTATTTTGAAAAAATTACACTATTTATTACATTAAAAACAGTCTTTTGAAATCATAAATGTTTAAAATAGAAGCATTGAAAAAATATGAAGTATTTGGTGTACTAAAATTATTAATATACCGAATAATGTTTTTTCATAATTTGTCAACAAATTTTGAGGAAAAAAAAAAACCTCAACCACGTGACTTTAATTTGGTGATTTTTTGACAAATATGGTGTTGAATGTTGGTTAACAAGAATTCTTCCAAAAACAATCAATAGTGTAAAATTGAATCATTGCATTTATGATGCTCTTTGCCGGTTAGGATTTTTTACTCACTTCTTAGCGTTAAGAATACTAGTGCAGTGAAGCAAGTTGTTTGGGTTTCACCGGCAATGAGCTCTTTCCAGGAAAGTACTTAGACAATATCGCGTTCGATTCCCAAAGAGAACAATGCTTGGCCGGTGCGTATACTTCTACGCATGAGCCGATTAGTCGTCCACTTTTGGTGGGTCAGAAACCGGTGCGAAAGCAATAAAAAAAAAAAAAAAATACTAGTGTAGTGAAACCAAGTTGTTTGGGCTCCAGTGGAAAGGAGCTCCTTCCAAGGGCGTACTCGGGAAATACTGGGTTAGTGGGTTTGATTCCCAGGGGAAACAACGCTTGGCCAGTGCGCATGCCTCTACGCACGAGCCGGATTAGTCGTCCACCTTTGATGGGTCGAAAACTGGTGCGAAAGAAGAAAAAAAAGAATACTAGTGTAGTGCATGACCAAAAAATGAAAAAGAATACTAGTGTAGTGTCTGAGCCCGAGAATTAAAATAACTAGTATCCAGATCCGTGTCAAGTGCAAGTAAAAATACGTTTGTAGATTTATTAACTTATAAATAATATATTTTAAATTAAATTGAAAAATTAAAATTTTAATTGCTAATTTAGTCAATAAAAAATTTATTGCTAATGGAAAATGATTAATGATAACAACACATATTTAAATCTTATAGAAATTAATAATTAAAATGACATTGTCCAATAAAAAATAATAAGAAATTTTTAAAATTATAAGGGTCCGTTTGGATTATCTTATTTTTGAGCTTATGCAAACAGCTTATGCAATTCTAAAGTATCTATAACCGTATATAAAGAAGATACAAACTTTTGGAATGACTTTTTCATTATTTCTATTTACCCTTAAAAAAACTACCAACAACAAAAAGTAACCACCGATTATGATTTACTCTTTTTTTAACAAGTGCTTATCTATAACTATATATAAAATAGATACAAACTTTTGGGATGACTTTTTCATTATTCCTATTTTACCCTTAAAAAAATACCAACAACAAAAAGTAACCACCGATTATGGTTTACTCTTTTTTTAACAAGTGCTTATCTTTTTTTTTTTTTAATCAAAAGGTGGTAGCAAAGAGCTAGCCACACCAAAATATATTATAAGAAGAGAGAAAATAGTACAAATGGAGGGGACCAGGTCAAGACTCCATTAAGTAAGACAAAACCTAAAATTAGGCAAACCTAGTTTGTTACTATCTAGGCTATCTACAATAAACAAGGGAGCAGAGTTCCGAGAGGTAGAAATGGAAGAATTTAAACCAAAGTTAGCTATAAGATTAGCAACTCTATTTCCTTCTCTATAAGTGCTTATCTATAACTATATATAAAAATGATACAAACTTTTGGGATGACTTTTTCATTATTCCTATTTTACCCTTGAAAAAAATGACCAACAACAAAAAGTAACCACCGATTATAGTTTACTCTTTTTTTTAACAAGTATTTATCTATAACTATATGTAAAAAGGATGCAAACTTTTGGGATGACTTTTTTATTATTCCTATTTTACCCTTAAAAAAAACTACCAACAATAAAAAGTAATCACCGATTATGGTTTACTCTTTTTTTAACAAGTGTTTATCTATAACTATATATAAAAAGGATACAAATTTTGGGATGACTTTTTCGTTATTCCTTTTTTACCCTTAAAAAAAACTACCAACAAGCAACAACAAAAAGTAACACCGATTATGGTTTACTCTTATTTTAACAAGTGCTTATCTATAACTATATATAAAAAGGATACAAACTTTTGGGATGACTTTTTCATTATTCCTATTTTACCCTTAAAAAAACTACCAACAACAAAAAGCAACCACTGATTATGGTTTACTCTTTTTTTAACAAGTGCTTATCTATAACTATATATCTATAACTATATATAAAAAGGATACAAACTTTTGGGATGACTTTTTCATTATTCTTATTTTATCCTAGAAAAACTACCAACAACAAAAAGTAACCACCGATTATGGTTTACTCTTTTTTAACAAGTGCTTATATAACAAGACCAATTACAACAAATATAGTTTTACTTTCATTTTATCTATTGTCATATGCAGCATATCATGAAAGAGGCGGTGGAGGGGTTGTGTCATCGCCCAATAGAGAGATTTTCTTATAATTTAAAATCAAGGAAAAAACAAAGGTAACCAAATCATCTCTCTCATCTTTACTTCTTTTAAAAAAAATTGTTAATAACAATATTTTTATAGTGATGGTATGAAAGAGGGATACAAACTGGAAGCATGTTAAAGACAAGAGAACAAATGGTACAATAAGAGAAACATATATATCAAGTTAGTTCATTTTGTCACTGCATATTTACTTTAATTTTCACTTTCTTCGTTATTTTCTAAATAAATCATTATTTTTTGTTATTCCGTTGTTCTCTCCGTTTTAATTTCATTGTTTTGCATGTTCAATTCCTTTGCAATTTTTGTTAAGGAACAAATGTTGCTTAAATTGGTAAGAAGAAGTTGACTCATATCATGAAGGGTGTATGTTCAACTTCTGCCGCCAACATAAAGATCTTTTTGGCGGGCAATTGGTAAGTACATTTATAAGTATATATTGTGTTAATTTGTCTTTTTTTTTTTTTTTTGTGTTTCGGTCTATGGTACATTGAAGCGGAAAATCAAGAGGAAGCATATAAAAGAGAAATATCAAGAGGACTTAAACCATGATATTTTATATTTTTAATTTTTCAATTATTATTATGGTAGCTAATCTAATCTTTTATAATGTCATTTAGTAATCATAGGTATACAAAAAATCAAACTAACAAATTTTATATGATTTTTTGTTTAATTTTTTATTTATCATTTCAAACCTTAATTTCACTGTTGCAAATGATAAAAGAAACCATCCGAGAGAAAAAGATGAGACTTTATCAAGTTTTTGAAAACAATAAGAGGCATGTCACACACCGTTGTTGGGTGGTCCCACAACCTTATGAGGATTTTATCACATCGAAAAAAACATGACACGCACAACGGGAGCATCAATGACAAAACTATATGGTGGAAACTTGATTTACCTAAAAATGGAAAACATTAACAATATATGTTTTATACATATAACTTTTTATACATTTCTATACCATAATATTATGTATACATTAATAATCTTCTATTATACATAACATTTTCAGTTGAATATTATTAAAAAATAGTAAAACCCAAAATTTTGGAATTATAAATGATAGCAGCATGAATTAGTTTAAGCCAAAAGAACACTTTTATAATTGTTAGACTACTAGGCTACCACTTAGAAGGGGGGTTGAATAAGTGGCTTCGTTAATCAACGACAATTTAAAAAATTATTTGATTAAAAACAATGCGCGGAAGCACCACCGGATCGGTAGTCTACTTTGCACCTTTTGACCAAAGGAAAGATAGTATAGCCTTGAACGAACTAGGAAAATTATCGGAACGCTTAATGCAAAATATCCAAATTTAATCGATTAACAAAAACAGTCCCAAGCAAGTTATACGATTCGATGTTCAAATTCAATCACAATCAAGATAATTGCAATTGAACCTTTGTGCACACTTACGAACACAAAACTTCAATTGACTCAAAATATAATCGAATTGCGTAAAGTAAGAATTTAAAGCGAATCGACACACAAGAGATGATTAGGGAGTTCCCCGGCTTTCGTGTCGTCCTCGCGGTCGGCCGGGTACGTCTCCCCCCAAATAACCAAACGGGTTATTTGAGAGTATTATTGATTAAAAACAGTTTGAACACAAGTGCACAATTTACAATGAATCCAATAAACCTATATTGACTCAAAAGTAAAACTATGCTAAACCTCAATCGACGAACGAATCTTCACCCTCTGATTCCAACGATTTTACCCGTGCAACTTCTTGCAACAATCGTCCAGCTGAGTCCTTCAATTCTTCTCGATTGATCCTCAATCGACGAACGAATCTTCACCCTCTGATTCCAACGATTTTACCCGTGCAACTTCTTGCAACAATCGTCCAGCTGAGTCCTTCAATTCTTCTCGATTGATCCTTCAAGATATCGAACAATCTTGAATCCCTAGCGAGCAACCAAACCTCCTTCGCAAACCAACCCAATCACGATTCTGATTCACCACGAATCGTACCGAACGTTATCGACCAAGCGTACAACTTCTATTGGATTGATCCCATACTCAATCTTCAATTGTTGCAACTTGATGGAAGATGATGATCTTGTGAAGGATACACTTTGATCCCAATTTTTCACCCAAATTGTATCCAAAGTGTTTCTCTCAAAGCACTCTTGCTTTCTCACTGGTTCTCACTAGATTTTTCTCAGTTGTGTTACGAACAAAGGATCACACACATTGCTATTTAAAGTGAAAATAGAATGAGCAAATTTGGGCATAATTTTTCAAACATGTATCGATACAAATGATCATTTGTATCGATACAAATGCTTTGACCAACGTTAAAAATGAAATTTTGGACCTTTGTATCGATACAAACACGAGTGTGTATCGATACAAATATCAGAATCTTGAAACTCTTGACTGATATGTATCAAATCATGCAAGCATGATTCGATACATCATCATCTCTCTGGATTTTGAGGACATACAGATGTGTATCGATACATGCAAGCATGATTCGATACACAGGTGACTCTCTGCCTCTGAGAGACCACTTTTGTATCGATACAAACTATGCATGTATCGATACAAAATACCCAAAACCAGATAGAAGTAATTTCAGGACATTTGTATCGATACACCAATGTATGTATCGATACAAAATACCTAAAAGTCCGTTTTTCAAGATTTAGAAAATAGTTCTTTGTTGTCAAGTCATTTGTAATGTTGCCAAAATATGTTCAATCCTATTTTCATGTGTTTTGACAATTATTAAAACATGAGGATGAACTGGTGCACTTACATTCTCCCCCTTTTTGATAATTGTCAAAACTATGCATAAGCTAACTAAGCCTATACCTATTATGCAAAATAAAAATAGCAATGTAATACAGACGCAATTAAAAACACCAAGGCTACACAAATAAGCACGCTCCCCCTGAGTTGATGCCATAATGCGTTTTGATCATCCTTTAGCTTGTGCATCCAATCTCTCCCCCTTTGACAATATCAAAAAGAAGAAGAGAGCACATTAGAAGTAACAAGTCCAAGCAAAATTTTTAATCAATTGATCACATCGTGCACTTACATTTGTCGAAATGCACTTTATGATATAGTTTCCTAATCAATATAAGTACATACAAAGATATGCCAAAATATATCAATGACGAATACCAAATATCATGATAAAACATGGAATGTAGAACAACAAACCAAAAACCAACTCATGAGTATTGAAACACATCGACATTTGTAAACAAGTAACATACCAAAATATGGGACGAAATAAACAAAATAATGCAACTAAATGCATAATCATAAGAAATTATCCATACATACCAAAGTATCCAAATACTAAGTCATACAATCAAAAGTAAATGTTGCCACAAACACAACAACATTAAAATTATCCGTACAACCAAATTGAAAGTAAAAGCAGTCATAAGAAATAACATTCTAAAATAAGTTTCAAACATAATTTTTATGACTTCCTATTAACATGTATATATGAAACACATATAACCAATAAGGTACATTCTTATGTATGTGAGCAAAACAAGATACCAAAGCACATTATAACATGAGAACACATGTTAAACCATATATGCATGATAAAGCATCCACATAGTTGAATCAAGGTACCAAGATCAATCATATGAAAGAGTATATTTAAGTATGCACACTAAGTCACATATATAAGAACACAAAACACACATATACGAACCAAATATGAACCTAATATGACAATTGTAATGATTTTTGTCAAATCCCCATTTGAAACGTATGAGTCTCAAAAACTTATCAATATCTTTGAGCAAAATTCTTGGAAATGGACGATTAGACAACTATCAATACCAACTTCAAATTAAGATGAGAAAGGTATATGTATATGAAACCAATGTACAAATGCTAAGAAAGAAAATATAAAAGCAAAGATAGAGAATAGAATCTTCCCTTAAGTGTTAGATGTAGGAAGTGATCAATTTCCATAACCTTGCAAAATGTCGAGTTGAAGCTTTTCTCATCACTTTACTTCTTCATATGTCTTGAACTTCATTGTTGTCGGTGTCTTTTTGTCAATGGTTCAAGACGTCTTCCCTATATGCTTAGACATTTGAAATAGGTCCCCAACTCATGTTGGGTCCTAGTTGGTTAGTAGAAACATTATTGTCCAACTTAGGTAACCATTGCAATTTGCCTTTTGGTACCAAAACTTTTCGAGCATGACATTTTGCAATCGTATGACCTTTGTTACAACAATAATGACAAACAATATGAGGATTACTTTTCTTATGATCCTTTTCAACAAATTTATACTTTTTATTTCTAGGTTTGAACGATTTGTTGAATTTAGATGGATCAACCGCAAAGGTAATCTTCGGCTTGAATGGTTCTTTTAACTTATCTTGTAGCTTTCGCAAGTCTCTACGTAAGTAAAAGCATCCATCACATCCGGTATTATTGTTACCACAACTATCATAAGTCACAAGAGGTTTTTGAATCAAAGACTCTTTGAGGGCTTTCAACTCATGTTCCGTTTTCGAAACTTTTGCCTCAAGGTTTTTATTGACTTGCATTAAACCTTTTAGTCGTTGAAAAGCCTCTTGAGTTTCTTTGTGTAGTTTTTCAAAAGCGACTTGTAATTCATGATATTCCAAAAGAGTATATGAGCTAGAGGGATTTTGGTTTACCTTTTTAGGAGCAAGTTTCTTACGATCGTGGGATGTCAAGCACACATTTGCCAACACATCTTCACCACTTGAGCTAGAGCTTGATGATGAAGAGGAAGATGAGCTTCCGCTCTCCCATGCAACATAGGCTTTCTTTCCCTTATCCTTGCTTCCCTTTTTGAATGAAGGTGACTCTTTCTCCTTTCTCTTGAGCTTGGGACAATCCGATTTAAAATGACCGATTTGTCCACATTCATAACATGCTCCTTTCTTAGAGTACCTAGCATCTTCATTCCTCCGACGGTAACCACTATCTTTCCGATACTTCTTAAGATTGTCATCGGAATGCCTTATCCCATTCTTTCTCACATACATATTGTAGCGTCGAACGAAGAGCCCCATTTCCTCATCATCGGAATCGTCTTCGCTTGAGTTACTTTCCACATGCTCTACCTTTTTAGACTTGGTGGACTTAGATGTAGAGGTCTTTAGAGCAATGGACCTCTTGTCTTTTTCCTTTTCCTTCTCCTTGTCATTATGCTTTCCCTTTTTCTCACTTTTCTCTTGCTTTTCTAACAAGTTTAGTACTTGTTCATGTTCCGTAACCTTGCCAAATAGAGTTGTAAGACTTAAAGTAGTTAGATCATTAGCCTCCTTAATCGCGGTGACCTTCGGTTGCCAACTCCTACTAAGACATCTTAAAATTTTGTTAGTGGCGTCTTGATTTGTGATTGGCTTTCCCAAACCGTGTAACTTGTTGGTTATTTTGATAAATCGTTGTTGCATATCCTCGATGGTTTCACCATCTAGCATATGGAACAACTCAAATTCTTGTGTCAATGTATTAATTTTGGATATCTTTACATCATTGGTACCCTCAAAGTGAGTCACCAATGTGTCCCACATTTCCTTAGCCGATTGACAATGCGACACATGATAGAATTGATCAATCCCAAGGGATGATATTAAAATATTTTGTGCCTTTGCATCGTAATTGACCTTTTTCTTTTCCTCTTCCGTCCATTGTGCCATAGGCTTATTGTCTACAATGCCATGAGGATCCGTGATAGTTGGAACAAACGGACCATTCTCAATGGCATTCCAAACTTCACCATCAAAAGAATTGATGTGAATACGCATACTACTTTTCCAATAGTCAAAATGATCTCCATTGAATATCGGAGCCCTATTATACGCCCCTTTAGGTGCAAAAGCCATGTTTTCTAATAATTGGCACAAATTACTCGGTTTAATCGTTTAAAATCGAACCAGGCTCTTGATGTCACTTGTTAGACTACTAGGCTACCACTTAGAAGGGGGGTTGAATAAGTGGCTTCGTTAATCAACGACAATTTAAAAAATTATTTGATTAAAAACAATGTGCGGAAGCACCACCGGATCGGTAGTCTACTTTGCACCTTTTGACCAAAGGAAAGATAGTATAGCCTTGAACGAACTAGGAAAATTATCGGAACGCTTAATGCAAAATATCCAAATTTAATCGATTAACAAAAACAGTCCCAAGCAAGTTATACGATTCGATGTTCAAATTCAATCACAATCAAGATAATTGCAATTGAACCTTTGTGCACACTTACGAACACAAAACTTCAATTGACTCAAAATATAATCGAATTGCGTAAAGTAAGAATTTAAAGCGAATCGACACACAAGAGATGATTAGGGAGTTCCCCGGCTTTCGTGTCGTCCTCGCGGTCGGCCGGGTACGTCTCCCCCCAAATAACCAAACGGGTTATTTGAGAGTATTATTGATTAAAAACAGTTTGAACACAAGTGCACAATTTACAATGAATCCAATAAACCTATATTGACTCAAAAGTAAAACTATGCTAAACCTCAATCGACGAACGAATCTTCACCCTCTGATTCCAACGATTTTACCCGTGCAACTTCTTGCAACAATCGTCCAGCTGAGTCCTTCAATTCTTCTCGATTGACCCTCAATCGACGAACGAATCTTCACCCTCTGATTCCAACGATTTTACCCGTGCAACTTCTTGCAACAATCGTCCAGCTGAGTCCTTCAATTCTTCTCGATTGATCCTTCAAGATATCGAACAATCTTGAATCCCTAGCGAGCAACCAAACCTCCTTCGCAAACCAACCCAATCACGATTCTGATTCACCACGAATCGTACCGAACGTTATCGACCAAGCGTACAACTTCTATTGGATTGATCCCATACTCAATCTTCAATTGTTGCAACTTGATGGAAGATGATGATCTTGTGAAGGATACACTTTGATCCCAATTTTTCACCCAAATTGTATCCAAAGTGTTTCTCTCAAAGCACTCTTGCTTTCTCACTGGTTCTCACTAGATTTTTCTCAGTTGTGTTACGAACAAAGGATCACACACATTGCTATTTAAAGTGAAAATAGAATGAGCAAATTTGGGCATAATTTTTCAAACATGTATCGATACAAATGATCATTTGTATCGATACAAATGCTTTGACCAACGTTAAAAATGAAATTTTGGACCTTTGTATCGATACAAACACGGGTGTGTATCGATACAAATATCAGAATCTTGAAACTCTTGACTGATATGTATCAAATCATGCAAGCATGATTCGATACATCATCATCTCTCTGGATTTTGAGGACATACAGATGTGTATCGATACATGCAAGCATGATTCGATACACAGGTGACTCTCTGCCTCTGAGAGACCACTTTTGTATCGATACAGACTATGCATGTATCGATACAAAATACCCAAAACCAGATAGAAGTAATTTCAGGACATTTGTATCGATACACCAATGTATGTATCGATACAAAATACCTAAAAGTCCGTTTTTCAAGATTTAGAAAATAGTTCTTTGTTGTCAAGTCATTTGTAATGTTGCCAAAATATGTTCAATCCTATTTTCATGTGTTTTGACAATTATTAAAACATGAGGATGAACTGGTGCACTTACATTCTCCCCCTTTTTGATAATTGTCAAAACTATGCATAAGCTAACTAAGCCTGTACCTATTATGCAAAATAAAAATAGCAATGTAATACAGACGCAATTAAAAACACCAAGGCTACACAAATAAGCACGCTCCCCCTGAGTTGATGCCATAATGCGTTTTGATCATCCTTTAGCTTGTGCATCCAATCTCTCCCCCTTTGACAATATCAAAAAGAAGAAGAGAGCACATTAGAAGTAACAAGTCCAAGCAAAATTTTTAATCAATTGATCACATCGTGCACTTACATTTGTCGAAATGCACTTTATGATATAGTTTCCTAATCAATATAAGTACATACAAAGATATGCCAAAATATATCAATGACGAATACCAAATATCATGATAAAACATGGAATGTAGAACAACAAACCAAAAACCAACTCATGAGTATTGAAACACATCGACATTTGTAAACAAGTAACATACCAAAATATGGGACGAAATAAACAAAATAATGCAACTAAATGCATAATCATAAGAAATTATCCATACATACCAAAGTATCCAAATACTAAGTCATACAATCAAAAGTAAATGTTGCCACAAACACAACAACATTAAAATTATCCGTACAACCAAATTGAAAGTAAAAGCAGTCATAAGAAATAACATTCTAAAATAAGTTTCAAACATAATTTTTATGACTTCCTATTAACATGTATGTATGAAACACATATAACCAATAAGGTACATTCTTATGTATGTGAGCAAAACAAGATACCAAAGCACATTATAACATGAGAACACATGTTAAACCATATATGCATGATAAAGCATCCACATAGTTGAATCAAGGTACCAAGATCAATCATATGAAAGAGTATATTTAAGTATGCACACTAAGTCACATATATAAGAACACAAAACACACATATACGAACCAAATATGAACCTAATATGACAATTGTAATGATTTTTGTCAAATCCCCATTTGAAACGTATGAGTCTCAAAAACTTATCAATATCTTTGAGCAAAATTCTTGGAAATGGACGATTAGACAACTATCAATACCAACTTCAAATTAAGATGAGAAAGGTATATGTATATGAAACCAATGTACAAATGCTAAGAAAGAAAATATAAAAGCAATGATAGAGAATAGAATCTTCCCTTAAGTGTTAGATGTAGGAAGTGATCAATTTCCATAACCTTGCAAAATGTCGAGTTGAAGCTTTTCTCATCACTTTACTTCTTCATATGTCTTGAACTTCATTGTTGTCGGTGTCTTTTTGTCAATGGTTCAAGACGTCTTCCCTATATGCTTAGACATTTGAAATAGGTCCCCAACTCATGTTGGGTCCTAGTTGGTTAGTAGAAACATTATTGTCCAACTTAGGTAACCATTGCAATTTTCCTTTTGGTACCAAAACTTTTCGAGCATGACATTTTGCAATCGTATGACCTTTGTTACAACAATAATGACAAACAATATGAGGATTACTTTTCTTATGATCCTTTTCAACAAATTTATACTTTTTATTTCTAGGTTTGAACGATTTGTTGAATTTAGATGGATCAACCGCAAAGGTAATCTCCGGCTTGGATGGTTCTTTTAACTTATCTTGTAGCTTTCGCAAGTCTCTACGTAAGTAAAAGCATCCATCACATCCGGTATTATTGTTACCACAACTATCATAAGTCACAAGAGGTTTTTGAATCAAAGACTCTTTGAGGGCTTTCAACTCATGTTCCGTTTCCGAAACTTTTGCCTCAAGGTTTTTATTGACTTGCATTAAACCTTTTAGTCGTTGAAAAGCCTCTTGAGTTTCTTTGTGTAGTTTTTCAAAAGCGACTTGTAATTCATGATATTCCAAAAGAGTATATGAGCTAGAGGGATTTTGGTTTACCTTTTTAGGATCAAGTTTCTTACGATCGTGGGATGTCAAGCACACATTTGCCAACACATCTTCACCACTTGAGCTAGAGCTTGATGATGAAGAGGAAGATGAGCTTCCGCTCTCCCATGCAACATAGGCTTTCTTTCCCTTATCCTTGCTTCCCTTTTTGAATGAAGGTGACTCTTTCTCCTTTCTCTTGAGCTTGGGACAATCCGATTTAAAATGACCGATTTGTCCACATTCATAACATGCTCCTTTCTTAGAGTACCTAGCATCTTCATTCCTCCGACGGTAACCACTATCTTTCCGATACTTCTTAAGATTGTCATCGGAATGCCTTATCCCATTCTTTCTCACATACCTATTGTAGCGTCGAACGAAGAGCCCCATTTCCTCATCATCGGAATCGTCTTCGCTTGAGCTACTTTCCACATGCTCTACCTTTTTAGACTTGGTGGACTTAGATGTAGAGGTCTTTAGAGCAATGAACCTCTTGTCTTTTTCCTTTTCCTTCTCCTTGTCATTATGCTTTCCCTTTTTCTCACTTTTCTCTTGCTTTTCTAACAAGTTTAGTACTTGTTCATGTTCCGTAACCTTGCCAAATAGAGTTGTAAGACTTAAAGTAGTTAGATCATTAGCCTCCTTAATCGCGGTGACCTTCGGTTGCCAACTCCTACTAAGACATCTTAAAATTTTGTTAGTGGCGTCTTGATTTGTGATTGGCTTTCCCAAACCGTGTAACTTGTTAGTTATTTTGATAAATCGTTGTTGCATATCCTCGATGGTTTCACCATCTAGCATATGGAACAACTCAAATTCTTGTGTCAATGTATTAATTTTGGATATCTTTACATCATTGGTACCCTCAAAGTGAGTCACCAATGTGTCCCACATTTCCTTAGCCGATTGACAATGCGACACATGATAGAATTGATCAATCCCAAGGGATGATATTAAAATATTTTGTGCCTTTGCATCGTAATTGACCTTTTTCTTTTCCTCTTCCGTCCATTGTGCCATAGGCTTATTGTCTACAATGCCATGAGGATCCGTGATAGTTGGAACAAACGGACCATTCTCAATGGCATTCCAAACTTCACCATCAAAAGAATTGATGTGAATACGCATACTACTTTTCCAATAGTCAAAATGATCTCCATTGAATATCGGAGCCCTATTATACGCCCCTTTAGGTGCAAAAGCCATGTTTTCTAATAATTGGCACAAATTACTCGGTTTAATCGTTTAAAATCGAACCGGGCTCTTGATGCCACTTGTTAGACTACTAGGCTACCACTTAGAAGGGGGGTTGAATAAGTGGCTTCGTTAATCAACGACAATTTAAAAAATTATTTGATTAAAAACAATGCGCGGAAGCACCACCGGATCGGTAGTCTACTTTGCACCTTTTGACCAAAGGAAAGATAGTATAGCCTTGAACGAACTAGGAAAATTATCGGAACGCTTAATGCAAAATATCCAAATTTAATCGATTAACAAAAACAGTCCCAAGCAAGTTATACGATTCGATGTTCAAATTCAATCACAATCAAGATAATTGCAATTGAACCTTTGTGCACACTTACGAACACAAAACTTCAATTGACTCAAAATATAATCGAATTGCGTAAAGTAAGAATTTAAAGCGAATCGACACACAAGAGATGATTAGGGAGTTCCCCGGCTTTCGTGTCGTCCTCGCGGTCGGCCGGGTACGTCTCCCCCCAAATAACCAAACGGGTTATTTGAGAGTATTATTGATTAAAAACAGTTTGAACACAAGTGCACAATTTACAATGAATCCAATAAACCTATATTGACTCAAAAGTAAAACTATGCTAAACCTCAATCGACGAACGAATCTTCACCCTCTGATTCCAACGATTTTACCCGTGCAACTTCTTGCAACAATCGTCCAGCTGAGTCCTTCAATTCTTCTCGATTGATCCTCAATCGACGAACGAATCTTCACCCTCTGATTCCAACGATTTTACCCGTGCAACTTCTTGCAACAATCGTCCAGCTGAGTCCTTCAATTCTTCTCGATTGATCCTTCAAGATATCGAACAATCTTGAATCCCTAGCGAGCAACCAAACCTCCTTCGCAAACCAACCCAATCACGATTCTGATTCACCACGAATCGTACCGAACGTTATCGACCAAGCGTACAACTTCTATTGGATTGATCCCATACTCAATCTTCAATTGTTGCAACTTGATGGAAGATGATGATCTTGTGAAGGATACACTTTGATCCCAATTTTTCACCCAAATTGTATCCAAAGTGTTTCTCTCAAAGCACTCTTTCTTTCTCACTGGTTCTCACTAGATTTTTCTCAGTTGTGTTACGAACAAAGGATCACACACATTGCTATTTAAAGTGAAAATAGAATGAGCAAATTTGGGCATAATTTTTCAAACATGTATCGATACAAATGATCATTTGTATCGATACAAATGCTTTGACCAACGTTAAAAATGAAATTTTGGACCTTTGTATTGATACAAACACGGGTGTGTATCGATACAAATATCAGAATCTTGAAACTCTTGACTGATATGTATCAAATCATGCAAGCATGATTCGATACATCATCATCTCTCTGGATTTTGAGGACATACAGATGTGTATCGATACATGCAAGTATGATTCGATACACAGTGTATCGATACATGCAAGCATGATTCGATACACAGGTGACTCTCTGCCTCTGAGAGACCACTTTTGTATCGATACAGACTATGCATGTATCGATACAAAATACCCAAAACCAGATAGAAGTAATTTCAGGACATTTGTATCGATACACCAATGTATGTATCGATACAAAATACCTAAAAGTCAGTTTTTCAAGTTTTAGAAAATAGTTCTTTGTTGTCAAGTCATTTGTAATGTTGCCAAAATATGTTCAATCCTATTTTCATGTGTTTTGACAATTATTAAAACATGAGGATGAACTGGTGCACTTACAATAATAACAACATGAATTATGTAAGTTTGCTAATAAAAGTAAAATCAAAAGAACAAATTATCAATTTTATAATTTTTTTGTATTATCAAATTATATTTCAAAATAAAAAATATTTAAATATTATATCAATACTTATTAGTAAATATATAAAAACCGGTTAGACGTATTTCTAACATGTGCTTGTCATGGTGTGAACACTAGTAATATACTAAAGAAAAGAGGAGTATATTTCCATTCACTCTTGTTTCTTTATGTTTTTAAAGTTTTGAGAAACGTTAAAATGTGCTCTTAAGACACATGTTAAGAATACAAATATAATAATATTTTCTTGTAACTTATGAATTGTACTTTTTAAATATTAAATTCTTTTATACTATTAGATACAAATTTTTACTTTAAAATACCTTAACATGTGCCCTTAGTTAACATGATCTTAAAGTTTTAACACCACCGGGCGGACACAAGTAAAGGTAGGGTAGCCACGGCACAAGTTATGGTGCATAAACAATGTTTATGCACCGTGCATAAATACCCAAAATTGCTTAGCACACCCCCAGATTTCTAGTGCACCACCAGATTGCTTAGCGCACCCCCCATAATTTTAGGGGGTGCACTAGAAATTTGGGGGGTGCGCTAGAAATCTGGGGGGTGCGCTAAGAAAACTGGCGGGTGCGCTAAGTAATCTGGGAGGTGCATTAAGCAATTTTCATTATTTATGCACGGTGCATAAGGAAAAAGCTTATGCACCATAACCACTCCCGGGGGGCAAAGTTATTGTCCATAAGGACAATCCTTATGGACCGTCCATAAGCCAATCAAAACACAACAACTTTACTCATGCGCCCCCCATTTTACTCGCACGCCCCCCATATTACTCACGCACCCCCTAAATTTCTTGCGTGCCCCCCAACTGACTAGCGCCCCCATATTTCTCGTGCACCCCCAAATTACTTGCACACCCTCCAAATTACTCGTGCACCCCCCAAATTACTTATGCACCCCCCAAATTTCTCACACACCCGAAAAATTTCTCATGCACCCCCAAATTTCTCATACACCCCCCAAATTTCTCGCACACCCCCATATGACTTTTGCCCCCCAATTTTTTTTTGGTCCCCTCCACATTTCTATCTTAAACCATTTTGCTGTGGGAATGGTTTCAGAGATATGCAATCAAAAACCATTAAGTGCATAAGATTGTTTTAGATTACAACTCTATAATTAAAATAGAAACAATAATTGTGATTTAATAGTTTCGATTGTCTTATATGAGAAACCAAAATTATTGTTAAATGGTTTTAAATACTGTAATGATTATAATTGTACCCAAAAAACTAAAAAATAATGATTATAATAAAAAACCATTAAACCATTTTGCTGTGGGAATGGTTTCAGATGGTTGTAATAAAAAACCATTAGGTGCATAAAATGGTTTTGAAGTACAACCTTATAATTAGAATAAAAACAATAATTGTGATTAAATGGTTTAGATTGTCTTATATAAGAAACCAAAATTATTGTTAAATGATTTTAAATAATGATTATAATTGTATCAAAAAAAAATAAAAACTAATGATTCTAATTATAGATTGTACTTCAAAACCATCTTATGCACTTAATGATTTTGGAGTGTATATATGTGAAACCATTCCCACAACAAAATGGTTTACGCTAGAAATGTGTGGGGACAAAAAAAAATTGGGGGCACAAGTCATCCGGGGGGTGCGTGAGAAATTTGGGGGGTGCACGAGAAATTTGGGGGTGCATGAAAAATTTGGGGGTGCATTAGAAATTGAGGGAGTGTGTGAGAAATTTGGAGGGTACACAAGAAATTTAGGGGGTGCACGAGAAATTTAGGGGGTGCATGAAAAATTTGGGGGGGTGCATTAGAAATTTGGGGGTGCGCGAGAAATTTGGGGGGTGCGTGAGAAATTTTCCTCACTTATAGGAAGTGTATGAAGAAAAAGTATGGTGTGAATAGCAATCAGCTGAAGCTTATGGACGGTCCATAAGGACCCCTTATGGACAATAACCAATCCCACTCCCAGTAGCCACACCAGATTTTTCAACTTTTTTGTTTATTTTTTTAAAAAATATAGATATTAGAAATAAAGTGAAGAAAAAGAAAAACAAAGAAAGGAAAATAAACGGACACGCACCGACGCACGCATATTCTCTAATCTCTCTCCCTCTTCACCAGTTCACCGTCACCGGACCACCGACTACCATCAATCATCTAACAGGTACTTTTGCTCCCAATTCCAAACCCTAAACCTCTTTATTTCATCTTATTTTTCTGGATTCAATGTTCTTTGTTACTATTACTGTTGTTGTTGTTGATTCTGTTAGGCTGTTAGTGTTGTGTTACCCTCATTGAAGAAATTTTGATTGTTACCCTCTTTGTAGATTTTGATTGTTATTTGTTACAGAATAGATTGTTTTTATTGTTACACAATAGAAATTAATGAAAGCCAATTCTTCAAATATAAGTTCTGAATTTTTTATTGTTACGTAATAGAATAGATGTTCTGAATTTTGTATTGTTACAGCATCAGCATACAAATAGAAATCTTGAGTATTTTTTTTTTTTTGTTACAATAGAAATCTTGAGTATGACTGTATGAGTAAGAGTAACTATTTTAAATAGTTTCATTGTTCTTTAATCCAAAACGAGACTCCATCTGTTTATTATGTGCATTGTTTTGCCCATCAACTTCAATTGGCACTTGTTGCTTGTGCTAAGGCTCACAAAGGTGTTAGTGGTTTTTTCGGTAACGTCAATATTCTGGTTTTTTTAGTTTTTTCCAGTATAATTTAATTTGTGGTGTCTATAATTTTAGCCACACTGGTATTTTAAGTCTAGATCCGCCCCTCACCGTTTGTTTGTAAAAATTCTGAATTTTGATTCATATATGAATTTGTGTTGTAGTTGATCATTTGTGCGAAAATGGGTGAGTGTAAAAAATTAGCAGACAGGTATCTGAAGCACGAAGTTCTCGGAGAAGGTACCTATGGTATCGTTTTCAAAGCCACTGATACCCAGGTTTCCTTTTAACCCTTTTTTTAACCAATTGTTGATCAATTCTCACTTCGAAATTATTGATTTTATGTTATAGTAATGTGTAACAAGATCAAACTGCATTTTTATCTTGAACTTTGGAATAATGAATTAATAATTGAACGTAATCATGTGTCCGTGTCGTGATACCACAAATGTTAGACACGAGACACGCCTTCCATAACAAGTTTCAGTGCTACAAATATTTTTCTTCTTATTACTTGTATCGGAGAATTCTGATTTTTATTTGTATTTAGAATAAACAGTCACTTTGGTGTGTAAATGTGTGACTTAACGAGAGATACATTCGAAGATGATTTCATAATTTTGATAAATTTGAAACCTATAGCGACTATGTCCGACACATTCAAGGATTCGAGGATGTTTTTCTTTATATTTGGAGAGGGGGTTTGGTTGGTATACTAGGTGGTTGTGTTCATGACTTCATAAGCTGGCCTTTTGTTATTCAACAATAAGAAGAAGAATGATGGTATGGTACATTGGTGGTTATGCTGTTATTGTGTGACTTTTAACGCCTTTGTTCATTTCATTGACAGACAGGACAAATGGTTGCAATTAAAAAGATTCGGAAAAGGATTGATGAGCCGTTAGATGGGGTCAATTTTACAGCTCTTAGAGAAATTAAGCTTCTCAAAGAGCTCAAACATCCAAACATTATTGATTTAATTGATGTATTCCAATATAAACAGAATTTGCATCTTGTGTTTGAATTCATGGAGACAGATCTTGAAGCTGTCATAAGAGACCGAAATATTTTCCTTTCTCCGGCTGATATTAAATCTTACCTTCTAATGATACTAAAAGGTCTTTCTTATTGTCACAAAAAATGGGTTTTGCATAGGTCAGTTATATAGTACTCGTCTGGTTATTACAAAATTGTTTGTTTTAGTTCTGAATTGAAAAGTTTGCTTGTATACATTTTTAGGGATGTGAAACCAAACAACTTGTTGATAGGACAAAATGGACAGCTGAAACTTGCAGATTTTGGTTTATCACAGATATTTGGAGACCCGGATCATGAGTTCGCTGATCAGGTTTGTTTCTTATGGATAATATATTACGGGAGTACGTGCTTGGATGTCTTTGAATATTAACTGATTGCTTTTAATAAAACTCAGCATTCGTAGTAGTCGGTGAAATTAAAACTTAAATCATACCGTTAATCATCCCATTTCCTCATTATTTTGCAATCAAACCAGCAAAATTTTCACAGATGTTGGATGATTAAATTTCACAAGGCTGAATAGGTTTTGTTTACAGTCAGGTTTGACTTGTATGGTAATTTAATTTATATATATGAAAAACGTTGAAACCTGCATTACTGCTAACAAGAACAAGGAGTGGGGAAAGGATTCCTCTAGAGACCGTGCATTGCATTGGTGCATTCAAGAAATTTACTAGGTGTTGGTGTATCTTTTCAAGGATTGTGATTCTCGACGATAACCATGTCTTAGACTGACTGTGAAGAGTTGTGTACAATCTATTAAACTAGTAGCAACATACATACATGCTTCTATGGGATAAACCTTTTTCTTTTGGAACCCTTGTCTTTTGTTTTATCTTTTGCATAATATCGAACATTACTTGTTTCATATTATTTGTTTGTATTTTTCACCTTCTCACAATGGATTTAATATTGACTCTTATACATTAATAGGCATTTGCTCGGTGGTACAGAGCGCCTGAGCTATTATTTGGTGCCAAGAAGTACAGTTCAGGGGTAGATGTTTGGGCCGCAGCTTGTGTATTTGCTGAACTTCTTCTTCGTAAACCCTTTTTGGAGGTAAACCAAGGTTTTCATGGCGATTAGGTTTATATATGGATTGCTTTTGTAATAAATCATAAATTATTTTTAATCGTCTGTCCGGCTGTCCCTTTTAACTACTTGGCTTTTTTTAGGATGAGATCAACCATTTAATTTTATCATCTGCGTAAACTATTCAAAGCTGTTTTAGTGATATAGGATTGTGCAAGGTGTTGTTGCTTTGATGTTTATAGGCACTATTGACTATTTAAGGCTTTCTTCTTCTTTACAATATCTAAGCGTGTGATGTCATTTATTGCATTCATTGATTTGTTTTTCATCTTATTATGATTTGGCTTCTTTCTTCTTGTTAGTGCTTTCATGAGTTTGTTATCATTTGGTAGGGTTCAACCGATACGCATCAAACACGGAAGATTTTCACAGCATTTGGAACCCCATCACCTTCTCAGTGGCCTGATATGATGTGCCTTAAATATTATGTTCAAGAAAAATATATTCCTGCTCCCCCGTTGCGCTCTTTATTTCCAATGGCAAGTGATGATGCTTTAGATTTGTTGTCAAAGATGTTTACCTATGATCCAAATGCTAGAATTTCAGTGCAAAAGGCATTAGAACACAGGTATTGCATTAAACATTCTGCTAAATGAATGATGTATTATTTCCTGTCTTTTCCTATGATTTCAATCTTTCCTCTTCCATTTCAGGTACTTTTCTTCTGCACCTCTGCCCACAGATCCAGAAAAGCTTCCGAGACCTGTTCCCAAGAGGGAATCTAGTGTCTCAGATCTGAATTCTTTTCAATTATCACCTTCTAGAAAGATTAGAAGAGTGATGCCAATGTGTGATGGATTTGAAGGCAATACGCTGGAAAGAAATAACATTGATGATAATATTGGTAATTTCAAACATACAGTTGGTAATAATACTGGCACAAATGAGCCCACACCAATGTCACTAAATTTTTCTATCTTTGGAATGAAACCTCCAAATAGACCAACAATTACCAGGTAAACAATATTTATCATTTAACAATTTCAAAGTGGCTTAATAATTTTTACTTTTTAGTTTCAAGCCTATCAAACTAAAAATCAAATAATAATATTATACAATGAACATTTTACTAATGTTGACGTTGGATGATATGTAAGACTTTTACTGTCTGGTTTGTTTGTTGAGTTTATGATTGTTGAAGTTATGAGGTTTAGAGAAAAGGAGAGAAGAGAAAGAATACAGACTTTTTGTTAGGATATAGAATATTAGCTATTTATAGTTAAAGTAGTTATGAATTGTTAGAGAAGTTAGTTAGTTTGTTATTCGGATTAGTTGTTTCCTAATAAAATTTGTTTTTAGTGTACCCTTCCATTGCTCCCCCAACCCTATTTTTCTACCCTTCCCTTGCTCCCACACCCCCCATACAATCTTGCCCTACCTCTCATAGGAAGGCAGTCATTTGCAGAGCAGAGCACACAGCCAAATTAATCATGGTCTAAAAGGAAGGTTCACAAAGTAAACCTTTATGGTTAATAACAAAGTAAACAAACCCCAAAGTATCACTTATGTATGATTATCACAACAACCAAAAAAACTACAATGGCAGCAGCTTTCACTCACACTCTCAATGTGTCCAAAACCTGTTCTGCAAGGCTTATGAGTTCATGCCCGGTTACAAATTGTGGATCAGTAATGCAATTTATGTCTAGGACTGAAACCTCAAGGGCAATGCATTTAGCAATGTTTAGTGTCTAAGGTAATAAAATGCTATAACCTATTACTAAACAGTAGCACTCTATAAGTGATACATTATTGAAATTGAATCGGATGTGCCAAAATCAAGTGGTGGATCTTATCATTTATCTCCTGTTCCTTAATAAAATTGTTGTTTCTTTGGAATCCAGTTGATGACAATTTGTGCAAAATACTAACCACTAGCCCTTCTTTATCTACGGTAAGATTCCAAATTCTAAATAAATAGGGAGTTTGGTAAACCAAAGCCGATCATAACTAAGAAATAGGGAAACAAATTTTAATACAAGATATTGTAATACAAATAAACCATTTGAAAGAGAAAAAAAAATTTAAATAATATGAATCTTAGAATTAAGTACGGACTAGAGCTAGATGAAATCTAAGACAAAACTAGCGGCAAAACAACAACTAATTTTCAAGAACAACAAAACCCCAACTAGAAGGTGCAATTTTGTATCAAACTGAAATGGTATTGGGCAATCCCTTATAGCAGGTGAAGCCCTAATAGGTTGGTGTTCCAACTTGAACAAAAGTAAAGTTCGATTGGGTTATCCCTTACAATTGGGAAAGCTCTATCTGGAACTGAAAATGTTGGTGATGTTGCAACTTTGATCCAAATCGGAAATCGTCCACTGGAGAAGATGGTGAATGGTAGTAATAAATAGTAGAACAAATTTTTGTGGAGGATCATACTTTAGGGAACTGGATGAGATAAGTTGTGGAGGATGGTGCCCTCTGCCCTCAGATACTATATTGCAATTATGAGTTTTAGATAAAAGAAGGAAAAGAGAAAGAATGAAGACTTTTTGAAATATAATTATCGGTGGAATATGATTTATAATAGCTTGATACAAAGACTAAGCATTAACCTTTATTTTGTAATTCAAGACTCTATATCCTAAATAAATAGGAAAACCGAATAACAAATCATTGCAATAACCAAGAAACGTAAAAAATAATCTTATTCTAAAGATAAAAATCTAATCGTAAGAGATAAGGATATGATAAGATATTCTCTTATATTCTATGACTCTCATGTCTTTTAATTAATTTCTGTTTCTTTTTTCTGCAGTGCTGACAGATCACATTTGAAAAGGAAATTATATTTAGATTTCCAGCAGTCAACATGAATATTCTTTTGTCCGTGCATCAGTGCATGGAGCTTGATGCATCCGAGAAAATGTTGTGAAGCAACTTTTATTGTGTATACATTCCTTATCTCTGCCCACCTCCATGAAGCTACCATGGATGTGCTGAAACTTAAAGGAAGCAGTTGCAGTAACAGCAGATTATACAAGAAAAACAATAGTAACCATACTCTGGATCTTCTCTTTGGCCCTTGCCATTTCTAGTGCTTGAAAGAACAATGGGATTTTTTACTTTTATAGAAAAAGATATACTAATAATGAAAGATTTATTGTTTACTCTTTGAGAGTACAATGTGTATTTTCTCGAGTGCTTTAGACAGGTTGTGTATTGGGCCATTTTGCTTGTGGTAAAAGCAATGTTTTAAAAATCGGACTGGAGATCGAACCGTTAAGACCTCTGGTTCATGTTTCAATAGGTTCAACCGCAATTAAACTGGGTATATTGAACCGGATAATAAATAAATATATTTTGCTTTATAATCAACAACTAATAATAATAATAATAATAAAATAATAGTTTAAAAAAAATCGGATGATGGACTTTGTTGGTACATGACAAATATACTTTTCAAATAACCCTAATATGCAAATAAACTACAGCATCATCTTCTTCTATGCACCGCACTGCTATTGCTCAAGTTTCCATTTTTGTCCTCTGACTTCTTTTCTTTTTTTTGTTGACGAAACAGACTTCTTGTTCTTCTATTATTCTTTTTTTTTCTTCTTTTGACCTCTTCTATATATATATATATATATATATATATATATATATATATATATATATATATATATATATATATATATATATATATATATATTCTTCTTTGGATTACACTTCTTCTGTTTCATCTTCTTTGCTCTGCAACTCTAGTCATGCGAATGATTGTGAGTATGACAACTTATGAAAGGTTAAGAGAAACACATGGAAAGGGTCCTTTTAACACTGGAAAACAACGGTCGTTGACAAAGAGAAATGGGGTGGCCGGAATTGAGAGATAGAGAAGAGAAATTATTCATTATGTTTTTTTTTCCTACACTGAGTGAGAATCGATCAATTTTCTAGAACCGTCACTGGTTCCACCGGTTTACACTGGTTCACTCCGGTTCAAAGCTAGTTTTTACCGGTTTCACTGACTACCGATTTTGGGTTTCCTTCCGGTGCTATGTCCGGTTCATGGTTGAACCGATCGAACCGGCCGGTCCTGTTCGGTTCTTACAACATTGGATAAAAGATTATTTTCAACAAACAAAAGGAAAACAAACATATTCTAGTTGACTCATTACTAGCATCTCACAGTCTAAGATAATAGGTTTAATGACAGACAGCAATACAACATTTAATGTTAAGACCACCAACTACTACAGCCGCATCAGTTGATATCGATACGACGATACCCTTTGCATATTTGTGATTCATAGCTAGTTACAGGCTCCATCTAACCTCATTTCTTCAAGCCACCTAAGGTTCTACTTCATTATTTTAAAAAACGCACGCCGGTACTTTAACGGTTGCGACATTGAGCTATTAATTTCAATGGAGTTGACATCTTTGTTCATAAACACATTGGCCTTTATCTCCCAAAATTTCCAATGGAAGGATAGAAAGCAATTTTGAATTCCTTTCTTTGACAAGTTTTCTCTAATTGGAAGAATGTTCTTTATAAGCCTCCACATGAAGTTTCCTACTCTATTTTGGATGGTTCCCAATTTCATTCTAGGAGGTTGCTGTTTGTGGTATTTGAGGTTGCTTTAGCTGCATTAATCAAGTTCCTCATTTTAAACCATGCTAACCAAAAAGGAAAATGCTATTGTGCACGACAAAGCTCTTGTGCAAATCACACGAAATTAGTTGGCAGCATGAGATGGCCAACTATATATTAAATTTGATTTTATCTGAAACTGGTCAATTTACCTTGTTTTCCTTTAACAAGAACTCTTTACATGATTATTGCTATTGTTTCCAATCATCAATATGGCTATTGTTATTGGCTCTTGTGATCATGTGATGTAAGTGTAGCCTCACATCATTCCAATAAGGTGATGCTAAGTTGAATTCATTTTCCAACGAGAATTTAGAAACACAATTTCGTAGTCACTCTCCACACATATGTAAATGTTTTCTTTACTTTTTTTTATAAGTATAAACACATACAAAATGGATAGCTTTGACAAACACAGTTGATTTCATTTAATGAAAAGACTTATCTTTGTTCACTTATATGTATCACTTGACCATATCTTTGTGTTATCTATGTGCATGCATATTCCTAAAATATAATTTGATATCTTGTGTCAACGGATCTTGTCTCATGTAAGTTAATTAAGATTGGAAAAACCACTTTAACAAGGTTGGTATGAGGCAATTGCCTCCAAGCTATAGAGGTAAATGCTATGCAATCATATCATATAATAGCTAAAATCAAAACTGAAAAATAAACTAGTGGAAGCAATGGAAACTCTACCACCCGGGTTTGGGTTGATATAAAATTAGTATCCTTGGGTTTACCGCTAAAGTTGCTCAGGATCTTGACTTGGAAAACACTTGTTTTGATTTTTGAATATAGGGTAAATAGGTTGATAGCCCCTATAATGTGGGCGAGTTTTGTTTTTTCCCCCTGTAATTTTTTTTCTTTTGACTCGCCCATTGCAATGTTGAATTTTTTGGACTCGCCCCTTGGATGCACTTTTTAAATCGGTTATTTTGTTCAAACCGATTTAAAAAGTGCAAAATCCTTGCACCCAAGGGGGAAACCAAAAAATTACTTTGCAAGGGGCGAATAAAAAAAATTACAGGGGGGAAAAACAAAACTCGCACACATTACAGGGGGTATCAACCTATTTACCCTTGAATATATTATCTATCAACATATATATCAAAGTAAAAAAGAAATCAAGTATTCTAAATACACGGGAGGTGACTAAAACCATTTATATCATTCGGGAGACAGGGTCAAAATTGGACCTTTGTTTTGAATATTCGGAAGACCGAGGTCTTTTGACTTACATGTGATGGAAATAAACTTCGTGATAAATTGTTTCCTCTAGACATTGAGAGACCGGGGGTGGGGGTGACCTTGTTTGGAGGGGTTGTTACTCAAGATAGAGATTTTGTCGAAGGGGCATGAAGAGAGTTGTCAAAGCTGTTGAGCTAATGCATTTTCTTCCTCAATTAAAGGATCTCTAAAGTGAGCTTTTTCTACTTCGATATGTATGGGCATTGCCAAACTTTTTTTTTCGGTCTAAGGACATGCCAACCGATTTACATGGAAGAGAAAACCATTCTATTTGATAAAAAGTTGTGTGAGGTAGTTGAAGATATTGTGGTTAGTGGAGGTCCTTTCTTTGGAGACCTTCGATGTAGATTAGTTTCCTTACCTATTAAGGTTGGAGGATTGAGTTTGTACTCTATATTAGAGGCTGTCTCATATGTTTTTGTGGCTGCAAGGGAGCAATCTTGAGTATTACAAGAATATATGTTCAGAGATAGTGGGGTATGTGGTGCAATTTACTCATTCATGCGTACCACAAACAAGATGCAATCCATAGAAACTACACCATACACATTAACATGATTTTAGATTTTGGCGCCGGTCGCGGATGTGGGCATTGATGCTGTTGCGATGCGTACCTTAGTTGCAGTGTTAATTTTTTTTTTAGTGTCAATATTATAATCTATTAATTAATTTATAACTCGTATTTTCTTTTTCTTTTTTCTCTCTAAAATTTCACATCTATGTCATTATCAACTCTATCACTTTAAAATATCTCTAATTCTTGGAAACATTTTCTCTAAATTTATTTTATGAAGACAAAGTAAAATAAAAAATAATAATTTGTGTAATCATTATATAGTCCATTGCGGCAATTGCAATGAATTTTTTTATGTGATTTACAACCACATCGGACATTACTACAAATATAATACAATACTCTTCTATGTTAAAACACCATACACCATAGTAAACTTTGGAGATAATAATTGTACCCAAAAAAACTTGGAGATAATAGCATTCAACAAATGATATAAGATAAGAATCCTAAACAAAACAAATTAAATACGAGAAATAGAAGTCTTCCCCTTAATGTGTTTGGTTTCAATTTTGGAAGAGTATATCAAAATTGATTCTAGAGGTATATAATTGATTTTGGTATGTTTAGTAAATTAAATTTTGTTTTCAAGTATACTTTGAAGTTAGAATTTGGAGCTTTTAATTATAAAATTGAATTTTACAATCAAGTTTATTATTCAACTCATTGTTATATGAATGCATCCAAACATAAATCACTTTACTTTCAATTAATTCATCCAAAATCAACTTTTGTCACCATAAATCCCTTGATACTATATTGAGAGAAAATATAGAACACCGTTCTGACATAATCGGCATGTTGAAGTTTGAAGCTTTATGTTTCTATTATTTAAACCTGTATGTACTGACCTTAAAAATTTAAAGTGATAGATAAAAAACATCAAAGGCATATAAGTGAATCAAATTATAAACTTAATTATTCATACAAATAGCAAATAATCTAGAAATTATACATACCAAATAATGAAATTATCAATAAAATATTACAGCAACCAAAGATGATCCTCCTATGTCACCCACACCCTAACACTCATCCTCGATCTCCAATACTAGAAGGCAGTTACAGCCTCTGTGTGGATCTGTTGAACAATAATAAGCATTAGTGGGATCCGGATCCTCTCCAAGCACAAGACCGTGCTGTGTGATCTCAACCGTTGCTTACCATTACATTATAGTAGTCAGCATTTTAATATTATTGATGAACGATTCATATCTGCACAGGAGAGAAAACTGGAAAGGGCAGACTGGAGATGATCCAGTTCCGCATTAGTGTCCTCCTGTAACTCCCCACTGGTCAATAGCCAGTTGAAATGTGTCAAATCCAACTGCATGTAGGGACTATGTCAACTGCATTGCCGCCCTCCTAAGGTGCTCCTAGCGAATCTCCTTCAGGCATCAGGTACCATTGCCCACCACAATTTTGAGTACATGGACCGTGTCTTGACTATGGAGGATTGTGGCGATTGTCCTCTACATCCTTGGGATATTGAGACTGGCCATATGAGATGATATTTTCACAGGAACATGTAAGGGTGTGATATTTGAAAATATCATCTCATATACCCAGTCTCAATATCCCAAGGATGTAGAGGACAATCGCCACAATCCTCCATAGTCAAGACACGGTCCATGTACTCAAAATTGTGGTGGTGAACTTGCTCCCGAGTCGCTAGGGAATAAGTATAGATTGTTAGATACATACAAATAGTCTGTATATACTGTAAGTGAACAAGACTCGCCCGAAAAATACCAGACCATTATTTCTACACATATGATACAACCGAAGTAGAAATATATCTCAAATGAGTGTTGTTGTCGTGGTGTTGATAGTCGTAGTATGAAATATCATGCTGTAATAACCGATCAAGCGGTAAATGGGTCGACTCTACAAATGACATTCCATTAGTCAGAGAAATAATTAGTACATGACTGATCCTAGGGGTAAAACGGGCCAAACCCGTCGGCCGACCTGTTTAATCTGTCATTTTTGGCAGGCCGAGCTTAGGTTTTTGGCTCGGTGCTTTAAGTTGGCCCCCCTGCCTAACACGCAAAAAATGGGGCGAGGGCGGGGCGAGTTGGCCCGCGGACATTTTAGTTTTTTTTTTCTTCATTTTTCTAAGACATGAGATGAAAAATGGAGAAAGAGTTAAATTTTACGTATAAGTTTAAACTTTTTTTTAAGACCCAAAAAAAGAAAGTGTTAAACTATACTTGCATTGTTTTCATTTCCAATCCAATTTATTTTTATTTTGACACTTATTTAGGTGATTGAATTTGTTTTGTGACTTGTTTAACGTTGTTGGATTTTTATTGGTGATTTACTTTATTGAGACTTCTTTATTTTAAATAATGACATCGATATTGCAACTTTGGTTCCATGTTGAATGATTGATTATTATTATTGTTAGGTTTTAGGGTTGTTGGCTTCATTTACTAAAATAAGCCTTTGTCCACGATGTAGAGCCTGATGTGCCCACATCAGGGTCCAGACCTGGACGTCCTAAATAAACGCGCTTTCTGTTATTTCGCGTGTGATCTTTTAAAAGATTTGATTTGAAAGAAACAAACTCACGCATACTTGCGCTCCAAGGAACGAGCTTAAAGATTCAAATATATTTCACTACAAGAAATATCGTTTTTGGCAGCGACAAATGTCGCTGCAAAAAACGCAAAGTAGCTGCAAAAAGTGTTTTTCGCAGCGAAAAAATTGTTGCTGCATGTCACTGGCATAAGTGCCGTTGCAAAAAGTTTTGCAAGGACAATTAATGTCGCTGCCATAACTAGTGTTTTGCAGCAACAATTAATGTCGCTGACATAAATAATGTTTTTAGCAACAATTAATGTCGCTGACATAACTAGTATTATTTGGCAACAACAATTATTGTCGCTGACACAACTAGTGTCTTTTTGCAACAAAAAATTTTGTCGCTGGCATATATAGCTGGTGTTTTTTGCAACAACAATTATTGCCACTGGCAAAAAATGTATTTTTCGCAGCGAAAAAATTATTTTTTTGAACGATATAAATTGTTGTTATATCTTTTATATCTCAACAACAAAATTGTTGGAATAAATTAGACTTTCCAACTATAAATGTAATTATATATTTTTGTTATTTTTTATAAAAATTTAGTATCAATCACTTAATTTAAATTGTCATAATTTAAATTCTTTAACTAAGTTTTGTTTCTTCTTATCTTATTCTTTCTATTTTGCATATATCATTTTCAACAAACTATAAATAATTCAATTAAAGTATCTACAAATTAAACAATATAATTAAATGATAAAACTTATATATATTACCCTAAATACAATTGTCTTGTTCTCCTATAAAAAAGTGATACGTGTTATTTATTCAACTCAAATTTTAATAATCGCTTGTAACTCCATTAAACCATCCATTCGGTGAACAATAAAAATCTTTTTTCTTCCTTTTGTGGTACATTGTATAATACTACAACCGTTGAACAATTGGAATATCTCTCACTTGTTTAGTGAATCAAATGCATTCTTTTAGATTTGTCTTCCTTCTACAATTTTCCCTCATTATCTCACTCTGCTGCACAACAAGAATTGTGATTTAATTAAAACCTTGACTATTAGACATTAAAGAAAAAATAATAATAATAATAATAATAAATTGACTATATAAAAAATTGAGAATTGAGAGATAATAAGTGGAAGAGATAAGGGATAAAGTTTGTGAACATCTCCAACAAGATTAAACCTACAAAGAAACATTGACCTAAGAGGAAACATGACGATCTTGAATCAATCCTCTAGCTATTGGACTTGAAGCAAAAGGGATCTGAAAAATATTAAAAAAATTAAATTTACTTATGCAATGAAAGTATACGATGAAGCTAGCAAACCTGATAGTAGTTTGTCAATGTATTGGTTTGGATCTCAATGTCTCTTTAACTAAGTAATTGTGTGTGGTTACTATTGAAATTTCGGTAGCAAGTTACAGATGTGTAGCGTGATGTGGAGCAAGTTAGGGTTTATGTATACGATGTGTTGCCTAATGTGCCAACATCATAAACATACGATAACTTGATGAACAAGGGAAAATAAAGTGCAGAAGATAAAGAACACAATGAGTTTGTTAACCCAGTTCAGCGCAACTCGCAACCTACTCTGGGGGATACCAATCCAGGAATGAATCCACTATGATAGTTCTACTTCAAAGCTAAACAACCCAGTTTACAACTTTTCACTTAGACACTACCCGTGCTAACTCTACCTTGCTCCTCACAAGATATGACTACCCCTAGTCACTTCCTAGCTATCCTACCTTGCTCCTCACAAGGACCTTGCTCCTCACAAGGATTTTGACTTGCCTTGCTCCTCACAAGGACTTTACCTTGCCTTGCTCCTCACAAGGACTTTACCTTGCTCATCACAAGGACCTTGCTCCTCACAAGGATTTTTACAAACTCAATGATGGAGACGCACTCCTAACATAAAGAACCTACTCGTGCTTCAAAGCTTTGAGTGATTCAAAGTTCAATCCTTGTTTCAAATTAGAACCAAGAAGAGAACAGCTATGTGCTTAAAAGCTTAAGACCTAAATACAACCCTAGTTCAAGTCTCAATGGAAACAAGAAACAAAAGGGACAAAGACTCGAAATCCTAAAGACTAGATTTATGAATATTGATTTCGGTGAATAAAATAAGTCTTCAGCCTTCCTTTATATAGAACGAGAACTGGTAGCTGGCCATCGTATTCTTCAAGTAACAAACTCAATCTTTTAACAAAAGATATGTTTGTTTTAAATCTTTTTGAATCTTCTTGTAACAAACCGGCCTTCTTAAATCTTTTCTGAATCTTTTTCAATCTTTCAGCTCGTTCCTTGGCGCGCAAGCTAGCGTGGATGTGTTTGTTTCAAAACAAATCTTTTTCAAAAGATCACACGCAAATAATGAAAGCGTGTTTTTAGGGTATTCAGTTCAGGTACCACATGTGTGCACATCAGTCACCACATCTGGTCCAAAGGCTTATTTTAACAAATGAAGCCAACCCTAAAAAATACTCAACCTATCAGGTTGAAAACACTAACAATCTCCCCCTTTGGCAAATTGTGGCTAAAATAACCTTTGGAGTCAGCCAACTAGACTTTGGAGAGAATCATTAGAACATCAGAGGCGTTGCAGCAGCGGAATCTTGCCTCATATCTTCTGAGAGAATAAAACTCCCAACATACAAGCATGGTGATGAATCATGCACACAGTCAAGAGGGGAAATGTCTTTGATAGCTTCAGTGAAATATTTACTCCCCCTAAATTCAAGCACCATCTTCAGCAGTCTTCAAAGGGTCAGTCTTTATTCGTCTGGTCTCTTCAAAGTCTTCAAAGTTTGTGCAGAATACAAGCACATTTTTACGATGTGCACACATGTGGCATCACATCATGTACCAGAGCACATGTAGCACATGTATTGTACTACTTATACCTTACTCCCCCTAGATGTACTACTTATTCTTTCTCCCCCTTTTTAGCCATAATATTGACAAAAAGTTAAGATCAGAAAGAGTAAAAAAAACTCGGGCCTTTTACTGAGTAGATGGATCTATTGACAAATGATCTAAGCACCTCACATAACTACGGTCTTCAGAAAGAGATGCTTCAGTAATCTTCAATTTCTTCAGTATTTGTCTTCACAGAATCCATATAGTCTAGCAATCCATAGCCTTGTAGTCTTCACTTTCCATGGTTGCTATATGTGCATTCATAGTTAAGCATGTACAAGTTACCCATATTTCTATGACTGTAACTAAGTCACCCATATTGCTATGACTGTGACTAAGAATCACCCATATTTCTATGACTGTGATCCTAAGCATAAAGGTCATCCATATTTCTATGATCATGACTAAGCACAATGAATCATCCATATTGCTATGATTATGATTATGATTATGATTATGCCCTATGCTTACAAACTTAAATGCTTTTGAGTTGCTTTGCACATATTCTACTCTCCTATACCAGATATACCAAATGCTCTTGCAGATAGCATTATTTGTCACCTTCAGCTCTGGATAGGTTTCTTCACTTCTTCTCAGAGGCTCCAATGTGGACCATATTGAGCTCTACATCAGGATCTTCTACATAGTTCTTCATCACAGTATGAAAGGTGGGATAGTCTTGATATATGAAATTGAGAAAAACCTGTGATGACTGCCTTTGGATAGCGTGCATAAACAAACGGAAGTAATAGGCAGGTCTCCGTTGCACGCTTCAATAGCAAGGTTGCTATTGATCATCAAGAAGGCAAATACCAAGTTTGCCTCTTAATGTCTCAAACTTACTTGCATCCAAAGCCTTTGTGAAAATGTCAGCCAGTTGATTGTCTGTGGCTACATGCTCTAAGGTCACAACCTTGTCTTCAACTAGATCTCTGATAAAATGGTGACGAATATCAATGTGCTTAGTCCTACTGTGTTGGATAGGATTCTTGGAAATATTTATAGCACTCATATTGTCACAGTATAATGTGAGCACATCTTGCTCCACATTGTACTCACTCAGCATCTGCTTCATCCAAAGCAATTGAGAACATCTGCTTCCTGCTGCGATATACTCAGCTTCTGCTGTTGAAAGAGCTACACAATTCTGTTTCTTGCTGAACCATGATATTAGGTTGTTGCCCAGAAAGAAACATCCACCTGAGGTACTCTTCCTATCATCTGCACTGCCTGCCCAGTCAGCATCACAATACCCTGTCAACCTTGAGTCTTCACCATGAGAGTACATAATACCATAGTCACTTGTGCCATTCACATACTTCAGAATTCTCTTGACTTGTGCGAGATGACTCATCTTAGGCTCAGCTTGGTATCTAGCACATACACCAACTGCAAAGGAGATATCAGGCCTACTTGCTGTGAGGTAAAGTAGACTGCCAATGATGCTTCTGTATAGGCTTTGATCAACACTGACACCTTTCTCATCTTTGGTGAGTTTGATATGAGTTGCTGCAGGAGTTCTCTTGTGTGTTGCACTCTCCATTCCAAACTTCTTCACAATATTCTTGGCATATTTGCTTTGAGAGATGAATATTGTGTCCTCCATTTGCTTTACTTGTAGACCAAGAAAATAGGTTAATTCACCTACAAGGCTCATCTCAAATTCAGATTGCATTTGATGCACAAATTGTTTCACCAAAGCATCTATCATGCCACCAAACACAATATCATCTACATAGACTTGTGCTATCATGAGCTTCCCTTTTTCTTGTCTCACAAACAGGGTCTTGTCTGTTTCTCCTTTTCTATACCCTTGTTGTAGAAGAAACTTGGTTAGCCTTTCATACCAAGCCCTAGGAGCTTGCTTCAACCCATACAAAGCTTTCTTCAATCTGTAGACATGATCTGGGAGATTAGGATCAACAAATCCCTTTGGCTGTGCTACATACACTTCTTCATTTAAGTACCCATTGAGGAAGACACTCTTTACATCCATTTGAAAAAGCTTGAACTTCAAAATGCATGCCACCCCTAGAAGTAACCTTATAGACTCAAGACGAGCTACTGGAGCAAAGGTTTCATCAAAGTCTACACCTTCAATCTGAGAGTATCCTTGTGCTACAAGCCTAGCCTTGTTTCTTGTGACAGCACCACTTTCATCAGACTTGTTCCTATACACCCACTTGGTGCCTATGATGTTGACCCCATCAGGTCTTGGAACTAAGTCCCACACCTCATTCCTCTTGAACTCGTTCAACTCTTCTTGCATTGCATTAATCCAGCATTCATCTGTCAAGGCTTCCTTAACATTCTTTGGTTCTATGGTGGATTCAAAGCAAGCATTAGAGATTACCTCCCTTGACCTAGTCATGACTGGTAATTCTGGTTTCCATATGATGAGTTCTTTGGGATGATTCTTCTGAACTCTGATTGAGGGAACCTTGCTTGTCTGACCTTCTTCTAACTCTGGATCTGCTTTCTTAGAATTTTCTTCAACTTCAGAGTCTTCAGGTTGGAGGTCTGATGTGACCACATAAGGTTCCACATCATGAACTTTAGATGTCACCTGTTGTTGAAAAATTGGATGTGACTTCTGGATTTGCTTGTCAATCTGACCTTCACCACATATATCTCCTTCTTCAATAGTGAGCTTTGGTGGCCCTCTGATGGCTTCTTTAGGAACAAGTTTCTTCATTCCCTTTAGATTCAGATGCCCAAGTCTTTGGTGCCATAACCTTCCTTCATCTTCTTGACTGATAAGACATGTGGTAGACTGAGTTGTTTCTTGAGGAACCCATAAGTAGCAGTTGTCTTTTATTCTGGCTCCTTTTATCAGTAATTCACCTTTGTCATTAGTGACCAGACATTCATTCTTTGAGAAGTCAACTTTAAGCCCTTGATCTGATAGTTGGCTTATACTGATTAGATTAGCTTTCAGTCCTTTGACAAGCAGAACATTATCAAGCTCGGGCAAACCATAGTTGATTAGTTTCCCAATTCCCTTGATTTGTCCTTTAGCACCATCACCAAAGGTCACATAACTTGAAGTATATGACTTGATGTCTATCAGAAACCTTTCTTCACCTGTCATGTGTCTGGAACAACCACTATCAAAGTACCAATCTTCTTTGGACGAGGTTCTGAAGGATGTATGAGCTATGTGAGCAGCTAGTTTGGCTTTTGGCTTCCACTCTTTCTTGGTTCTGGCCATTCTATGATATGCTCTAGGTTGAGGCTTCTTCTTTGGATAACCATAGAGCTTATAGCAGAAGGATTTGATATGGCCATACTTACCACAATAGTGACACTTCAAAGAAGTGGATTTTCTTTTGTTCACAGGTTTCTGATGTGGTGCAGGATGTGGCAACATCTTGAGGTAAGATCTGTTTTGAGCAGGAACAAAGTTTGATTTCATTACCTCACACCCTACTATAGTTGGATCATTAGCATGATTTCTGATGCTGAGAATCTCATTAAGCTTCTTTGTTCATGTGCCAAGCATCCTAACAGACTTGGTCATGATTTCCAAATTAGAAGTTACTTGCTTGACTTCATTTTCAAGGTTGGTTACTTTTGCTTGCAACTTCGGTTCTTCCATTTTGAGTTGATCAATGATAGCCCTTTGTTCTACAGCTGTTGATTTTTCTGACTTGAGTTGACTAATGACAATCTCTTGCTCTACATTTGTTCTGCATATTTTCTCACTTCTTATGCACAGCTCTTTGTATGCTGAGGCTAGTTCCTTATAAGTGAGATCTTCATCACATGAGTCATTATCAGAATCACACAACCCAGTCATGGCACTCACATGATTTGCAGCTACACCTTCTAACTCATTGTCAGAGATATCTTCATCATACCAAGTCACTGCTAAACCCTTCTTCTGGTTCTTCAGATATGCAGCACATTCAGTTTTAATGTGACCATAACCTTCACATTCATAGCATTGAACACTTTCGTCATCAGTTTCAGTTTTTGCTGAAGTGTTTCTTTGTTTGCTGATGTCAGGCTGGATGTGCTGGCCATGCCTCCTTGGTCTTCTATCCACGCTCTTCAAGATTTTGTTAAATTGTCTTCCAAGCAACACTATATCTTTTGAGAGGTCTTCTTCATCAACTTCCTCATTATCAGTGTTGGAGGTAAAGGCTATGCTTTTCCCTTTCTTCTCAATTTTATCACTGAAGTTCATCTCAAAGGTTTGAAGAGAGCCAACAAGTTCTTCAACTTTCATGCTAGCAATGTTTTGAGCTTCTTCAATTACTGTGACCTTCATCTCAAACCTCTTAGGTAAAGATCTAAGAATTTTCCTTACCAGCTTCTCATCAGACAGCCTTTCTCCCAAGGAATCAAAGGAGTTTGCTAGGTCAAGAACATTCATGTGAAAGTCATAAATAGTCTCTTCCTCCTTCATTCTGAGATTCTCAAATTTTGAGTGGAGAAGTTGAAGTCTTGAGCTTTTTACCTTGGAGCTTCATGGGTTGTCTTGAGTATCTCCCAAGCATCTTTGGCAACAGTGCATTGTTTGATGAGTCTGAACATGTTCTTGTCAACTCCATTGAATAATGCATTTAAAGCTTTATTGTTGCCAAGAGCTAGTGTATCTTCTGCTGGAGTCCAATCTTCTTCTGGTTTGAGCTCTTCAGTATCAACTCCATTAGCATCCTTGACTCTGGGATGTTCCCAACCTCTTAGCACTGCTTTCCAAGTTCTACTATCAATGGATTTCAAGAAAGCTGCCATGCGTGACTTCCAATAGTCATAGTTAGTGCCATCCAGAAGAGGTGGTTTGCTGACCAAAGTTCCATCCTTGTCCATGGTTCCAGAAAGTATCTTCCCTGGAGCTCACCCTAAAACAGAACAGGGTGCCTGCTCTGATGCCAATTGAAATTCCGGTAGCAAGTTACAGATGTGTAGCGTGATGTGGAGCACGTTAGGGTTTAGGTATACGATGTGTTGCCTAATGTGCCAACATCATAAACATACGATAACTTGATGAACAAGGGAAAATAAAGTGCAGAAGATAAAGAACACAATGAGTTTGTTAACCTAGTTCAGCGCAACTCGCAACCTACTCTGGGGGATACCAATCCAGGAATGAATCCACTATGATAGTTCTACTTCAAAGCTAAACAACCCAGTTTACAACTTTTCACTTAGACACTACCCGTGCTAACTCTACCTTGCTCCTCACAAGATATGACTACCCCTAGTCACTTCCTAGCTATCCTACCTTGCTCCTCACAAGGACCTTGCTCCTCACAAGGATTTTGACTTGCCTTGCTCCTCACAAGGACTTTACCTTGCCTTGCTCCTCACAAGGACTTTACCTTGCTCCTCACAAGGACCTTGCTCCTCACAAGGATTTTTACAAACTCAATGATGGAGACGCACTCCTAACATGAAGAACCTACTCGTGCTGCAAAGCTTTGAGTGATTCAAAGTTCAATCCTTGTTTCAAATTAGAACCAAGAAGAGAACAGCTCTGTGCTTAAAAGCTTAAGAGCTAAATACAACCCTAGTTCAAGTCTCAATGGAAACAAGAAACAAAAGGGACAAAGACTCGAAATCCTAAAGACTAGATTTATGAATATTGATTTCGGTGAATAAAACAAGTCTTCAGCCTTCCTTTATATAGAACGAGAACTGGTAGCTGGCCATCGTATTCTTCAAGTAACAAACTCAATCTTTTAACAAAAGATATGTTTGTTTTAAATCTTTTTGAATCTTCTTGTAACAAACCGGCCTTCTTAAATCTTTTCTGAATCTTTTTCAATCTTTCAGCTCGTTCCTTGGCGCGCAAGCTAGCGTGGATGTGTTTGTTTCAAAACAAATCTTTTTCAAAAGATCACACGCAAATAATGAAAGCGCGTTTTTAGGGTATTCAGTTCAGGTACCACATGTGTGCACATCAGTCACCACATCTGGTCCAAATGCTTATTTTAACAAATGAAGCCAACCCTAAAAAATACTCAACCTATCAGGTTGAAAACACTAACAACTATGAATGTTAATTTGACTAAAATATCTTTAACTAAATTTTGTTTTTTCTTATCTTTTTATTTCTATATTGCATATATCTCTCAACAAACTATAAATAATTCAACTAAAGTCTATCTACTAACAATATATTAAACGGAACTACCGTAAAAAAACATAATTTGTCCTTATCAAGTTGTTAGCCTGTATTTTCGACAGGCATTAATGAATTGGAGTGAGATGATGAAATCTCATTTAATGTATATTATTGCTTTTTAATATTCTCTTGGGAACTGATTCTGACAATAAATCAAGAGAGAATCAAAGCATTTGACATTAAAGATTTTTGACGTGTCAAAACCTGAAAATCTGTCGAATTCGACAGAGCCATGTTTATCCAAATAAACATGCTGGTTCGACAATAACGAATGTTTGTCGAAAATATTGTATATACATGTATATATGTATTGTTTGTTTGTTTAATGTACTGTGCAGAACGGAAGAAGCGTATCCTGGACTTAGCAAAAATATTCAAAAGTGAATAACGTTGAAGGGTTCGCCAGGTGTCCAAGGAATTCAAATTGTCAAAGACACGTGGAGTTCGTTTAGACGTCTTGTAGGTTTAGGCAGTTATTCTGTTCGTCTATAAATATTAGTTTTTCATAAGAGAAACGGGTTCACAATTCACATGCAAATTCCTAGAATATTCAGAGTACCCATGTCAACGAGCGAAATGAATGCCGAAAGGAACATGTACGAATCTGTGTACCAATCTTTGTAAACATTTTTACATTGTCAAATGCAATTTACTTTTCAAGTACTGATTACTTGCTTTCCTTTAAAATTTGTCATTTAAGCTTTCTGCAAATTTAAAGCTTTTCTGCAACTTTAAACATTCTGCAATTTATTTCATTGCATGCTTTACTTTTTCAAAGTCTTTTCTTTAAACTTTATTTGCAATTCATTTACAAGTTTTCTGCAAATTTAAACTTTGAAGCATTTTACTTTAAACCAAATCATTTGACTTCGTCAAATGCTGTTTACTTTTTATCAACTTATCCGATTTAACCCAAAGATATGAATATGTTTTCATCATCTTCCGCACAATCCATATGTCCCAGGATTCACTAGTTGATCCTTCTTGTAATAATTAGACTAGCGGTTGTTTACTAAAAATCGGGGTAAACAAATTGGCACGCCCAGTGGGACATCTGGATTGTGTATTTTTATTTAGTGGTTTTTGAAAATTTTTCTTACAAAATTTGTTGTTTGGTGTTTGTATTTTGATTGTGTGTATATTTGTATATGCGTTTGAGGAGTGGTAAGTCCCTTCCAGTTTTTTCAAATATACCAAAGCGTCCTCGTTCCAGAATGGTGAGACCACCAAACAATCCTAACCCCAACAATAATAATAATAATAACAATAATGGGGCAGAAACCAATCCTGTTCCAAATTCGACAGGGCAACCAAATCAACCAGTATCTGGCAATCCTGGCGCCAATCCTACTGGTGGGTCAACAAATCCTGCCCTGAATTTTACAACTTCTGAAAGTATCCCAAGCAATAATCCTAATGGTGGGGGTACAAACCCTATGATAAATTCCGGAACCGTTGGTGCAAGCGCCAGTGGATCAACAATGTCTGCCATTACTTCAAGTATGGCAGGAGGGTTTGTTCCTCCAAATACGAATGGTGCAATGATGACACAAATGAATGTATCATCCATGCCAACGAATGTATCACACATGCATGGGTACACAGACGGTAGTCAAGTTGGTGGAACACCGTCAAGACCCCCATGGTTGCCCAGAAACCCACAATTTGGAATGCCAACAACGACGATGGCAAACCTGTATAATTGGCCTTCGATAGAAAGTTCTCCCTCATCTTCTGCGATGGGAAATAGGGGAAATTCTCTGAACCTGACAAATAATTCTATGAATGTACTTAGGCAACAAATGGACGAAAGTAACCATGACATGGTGAACGCGTTGACCCAACAGATTGGCACAATCTTCAATCCTGTGTTACAAACAGCCAATGACAATTATTTGTTGTTAGCCAATCAAATGGGAAGGATGGCAGACTTTTTTGGTGCTCCTGATGCTCCAAATAACCAAAGAGTTCCTCGTGCAAACCCGGAGACTCAAACAGAAGTCCAAGCCCAACCCGTGCGCATTGAGAGAGAACAGCCAGAACCAGAAGTAATTCTGGTTAATAGAAACCAAGATGCTGATAATGTTCTTAGGAATGTTCGACAAGAAAATGTTGCAGGGCAAAATAACTTGGCCAATTTGGTGGAAAATATCTTGGCCCAGAATGGTTTGAATATAGGATTGCATAGGCCAAATTTTGTGTCAGCCTTGTCTGAATATGTATTGCAGGCAGAATTGCCAAGGGGATGGAAAATTCCCAAATTCACAAAATTTGCTGGTGATACTAATGAGTCTACTGTCGAACACATTGCCAGATATTTGGCAGAGGCAGGGAATTTGGCAAATAATGAAGATTTAAAAATGAAGTTTTTTCCCAATTCCCTCACTAAAAATGCCTTTACGTGGTTTACCACACTTCCCCCTCATTCAATTCATACCTGGACTCAATTAGAAAGGCTATTTCATGAACAATTTTACATGGGACAATCTAGGATTAGTCTCAAAGAATTAGCCAGTATGAAGCGCAAAACCTCAGAAGCCATTGATGACTATCTAAACAGGTTTCGCCTCCTTAAGGCAAGGTGCTTTACTCAAGTTCCTGAACATGAATTGGTTGAGATGGCTGCTGGTGGTCTTGACTATTCCATTAGGAAAAAATTAGATACTCAACATTTAAGAGATATGGCCCAATTAGCAGATCGTGTTCGACAGGTCGAACGCCTCAGGGCTGAAAAAGCCAGAAATTCTAAGTTCCACAAAAAAGAAAAAGTGGCATACATAGAAACTTATGAAAGTGAAAATGAGTTCGACGAAGATCAGGAGTACATGGAAAACAATGAGGTTAATATTGCTGAATTGAAACCAGGACCTCCCTATACTTGTAAAATGTTAAGACCATCAAATGGGAAAAATCCCGTCGAACCAAAAAATGATAGATTTGTTTCTAAGACATATACTTTTGACATTACTAAGTGTGACGAAATTTTTGACTTATTGGTTGCTGATGGCCAAATAATTGTACCAAAGGGTTTGAAAATTCCACCTTTGGAACAACGTAATAAAAGAGGTTTTTGTAAATACCATAGTTTTTTGGGTCATAAAACCTCACAATGTGTTCTTTTCAGGGATCTGGTCCAGAAAGCCCTACAGGAGGGAAGACTCAAATTTGGCGAAAAGCCAAAATCCAAACAGCAGGTGGACGAGAATCCATTGCAGATTGCCGATGCTGCCTACACAGAGCCCTTTGAGTGCCTAATGATAGAAGCATTGAACCTCACTGAGGGAGGGCAATTGGTTTCTATTCCTGAGGAGGAGTATGAAAACAAAGTGGAGGAAGTATATCCACAAGCTGGAGAAACTCTACTGGATTTCCTTCAACGCTGCAAGGAAAATGATGGCGAAGCTACACTGTGTCCTCATTGTAGTGCCATGTTCGACAAGAAAGCTGCTGCAGGCCTTAACAAGTTTTTGCCTTACAGTCAGAACAGAAACAATTGGCCAAGTCAAAGGCCAACTTATTCCAATGTTCTGAATAGCCAACAGGCACCTGTACATCAGAGGTTGGGACCACAAAAATCATTTGTCCCCTCAAACAGGACACCTGTCAACCAATGGGTCCATGGAAAGAATATGGGCTATGGTCAAAGGAATATGGAGAAAGGAAACTCTAGTAACAACAATCCCAAAAAAGATCCTGAATCAAGGAAGTATGATTACAGGAATAATTACAAAGGGAAAAATCCCATGACATGATCCCAATGGCGTAGATATCAACGCCAGAAAAGAGTGGCTGCTCAAAAATCACAAGTTATTACTAATGATAATGAGGAGAAGCCTATGCAATTGGCTAAGAAGCCAATGAAAGAAAGGCTAGGAGAACCAAAGGCTGAGTCTTCAACTACTAACAACGTCGAAGACGAGCACATGGAGGCAGATGACTTTTTAGATTCTGAACCCGATCTCGACATAATAGTAAATGTTGTGTCCATTCTGCCAAGGGAGTTCAACGTCTGTTCTGAAATAACAGATGAAGAAGAAGAATCTGGAATGCAAATGGCCCTTCATAGGCCAGTCTGTTACTATGTCACAAGCAATGGTGCTTTGGAGGACCAAATGGCCACATTTGAAAGGCCAGATGAAGGCATGAAAAGTCACTTGAAGCCTCTCTTCATTCAGGCGAAGGTGAATAATGTCGGAATCAACAAAGTACTAATAGATGGTGGTGCCGCTGTTAACCTCATGCCAGAATTTCTGCTAAGAAAGATTGGCAAATCTTTGGTGGATCTTCATCCTCACAACATAGTTCTGTCAAACTATGAGGGCGAGACTGGTTTCTCTTTAGGAGCAATCCAGTTGGATGTTGTTGTCGGAAGCACTATAAGGCCAACCTTGTTCTTGGTTGTGGCCTCTAAGGCAAATTACAATCTACTTCTAGGTCGAGAGTGGATTCATGGAGTGGGGGCAGTTCCATCTACCCTGCACCAGCGCCTCATTATATGGCGAGAAGATGGAGTAGTCGAAAATGTTGAAGCAGATCAAAGCTACTTCAAGACTGAAGTCCATCATCTGACGAAGCACTCCTTCGACAAGAAATTGGCGACAATTGCACCATGCACTGAGAAAGACTTTGCATATCGCCTAGCAGGAAATGGTCACCATGCAATCAAACTGGATCCCACACATGGTTTCTTGTGGGAGAAAGAAGATGGAAACAGCGAGGATGGCGAGTATGAAGGCCACAACTACCCAACTGGGTGGGATGTCAAAGAGGATTACTATGTCTGAGTCCCAAACATGGGCAAAGATTACGGCCTACATGGCTGAAAACAGAATCAAAATGGCTTTGGAAGCCAATTCGTTATCAGAAAATATGGCTATTGCAGCCAACGATATAAAACTTGGCAAAAATAAGCCAGAATTGCAAAAACTGGATTGCATCTATGATGACGAACCCTTAGGATTTGAAAAAGATCCAATCAGTCAAAGTCACAAGATGCAAGCACAGGATCCTTTGCAAGAAATTGACCTTGGAGATGGTCTGACGAAAAGACCAACATACATTAGTGCAAACATTCCTCCAGATCTGAAGGCAAAAGTGGTGCAGCTTCTGTTGGAATTCAAAGATTGTTTTGCTTGGGATTACAATGAAATGCCAGGTTTGAGCAGAAAATTGGTGGAACATGAACTCCCAGTTCGACCAGATAAAAAACCAGTGAAACAATTACCTAGAAGGTTCGCACCAGAAATAATGTCGAAGATCAAAGAAGAAATTGAAAGGCTGCTGAGGAGCAAATTCATCAGAACTGCAAGGTATGTCGAATGGTTAGCAAATATAATGCCAGTAATTAAGAAAAATGGTTCTCTTAGAGTATGCATAGACTTTAGAGATTTAAATAATGCTACACCAAAAGACGAATACCCTATGCCTGTAGCAGAAATGCTAATTGACTCTGCAGCCGGATTTGAATATTTAAGTATGTTGGATGGTTATTCTGGATATAACCAAATTTTCATTGCTGAAAATGATGTACCCAAAACTGCCTTTAGATGCCCAGGGGCATTAGGCACATATGAATGGGTAGTGATGCCCTTTGGTCTAAAAAATGCTGGGGCTACTTATCAAAGAGCAATGAATTTAATTTTTCATGAATACATAGATGCTTTCATGCAAGTGTATATTGACGACATAGTTGTCAAATCCTCATCAAATGAAGATCATTTAGATCATTTGAGAAAATCTTTTGAAAAGATGAGGAAATATGGATTAAAAATGAATCCATTAAAATGTGCCTTTTGTGTTAATGCAGGAGATTTCCTTGGGTTTGTTGTGCACAAAAAGGGCATTGAAATAAATCAAAACAAAACGAAGGCTATCATGGAGGCCAAATCTCCAACTACAAAAAAGCAACTTCAGTCCTTACTTGGGAAAATCAATTTCTTGAGAAGATTTATTTCAAACTTAAGTGGTAAAGCTCAACCATTCTCACCACTGCTTCGACTCAAGAAAGAGAGCGTTTTCACTTGGGGGCAAGAACAACAACAAGCTTTTGACGAAATCAAGAGTTATTTGTCAAAGCCACCAATGTTAATGCCTCCAATAAGGAACAAATTCATGAAGTTGTATATTTCAGCATCAGATTCGACGTTGGGCAGCATGCTTGCCCAAGAAGATGAAAATGGCGAAGAAAGAGCCATTTATTACTTAAGTAGGGTTTTAAATGATGCTGAAATTAGATATAGTAGTATTGAAAAATTATGCTTATGTTTGTATTTTTCTTGTATGAAACTCAAGCATTATATAAAGCCTGTTGATGTTTTTGTTTATTCTCATTGTGATATCATCAAACATATGTTATCCAAACCTATTCTGCATAGTCGAATTGGAAAATGGGCTTTAGCCTTGACAGAATATTCATTAACTTATAAACCTTTAAAGGCAGTTAAAGGCCAAATTGTGGCTGATTTTATAGCAGATCATTCTGCAATAGAAACTCCACAAAATTATGTAGAATCACAACCCTGGAAGTTGTATTTTGATGGTTCTAAACATAAACATGGAGTTGGAATTGGGATTTTAATCATTTCTCCCTCCAGAATTCCCACCAAGTTCAAATATAAAATTAATGGGTTCTGCTCAAATAACGAAGCAGAATATGAGGCTTTGATAACAGGCTTAGAAATTTTACTGGACTTGGGGGCAAGAAATATTTTGATCAGAGGCGATTCAGAATTGGTGTTGAAACAATTGACAAAGGAATATAAGTGCATAAAAGAGCACTTGATGAAATATTTTGTCATAGCAATTTCTTTGTTAAAACGTTTCGACCAAGTTATTTTTGAACATGTACCTCGCATAGAAAATCAAGAAGCCAATGATTTGGCTCAAATAGCTTCTGGTTATAAAATTTCTAGTGAAAAACTAGAGGAGTTGATTGAGATTAAAGATAAACTCATTGTTGATCAACCTCCTTCTATGAAATTGTCAATGCCAAAACTTGTGGGGGCAGATGTACCACAAGACAATGGTCAAGATACCACATGCAGAATTGGAAAAGGTGAATATCTTCAAAACTGCCATTTCTCCCTTTCGTATTCGACATGCAGTCGAAACTGGCATTTTTGAGGGGGCAATTTGTTAGCCTGTATTTTCGACAGGCATTAATGAATTGGAGTGAGATGATGAAATCTCATTTAATGTATATTATTGCTTTTTAATATTCTCTTGGGAACTGATTCTGACAATAAATCAAGAGAGAATCAAAGCATTTGACATTAAAGATTTTTGACGTGTCAAAACCTGAAAATCTGTCGAATTCGACAGAGCCATGTTTATCCAAATAAACATGCTGGTTCGACAATAACGAATGTTTGTCGAAAATATTGTATATACATGTATATATGTATTGTTTGTTTGTTTAATGTACTGTGCAGAACGGAAGAAGCGTATCCTGGACTTAGCAAAAATATTCAAAAGTGAATAACGTTGAAGGGTTCGCCAGGTGTCCAAGGAATTCAAATTGTCAAAGACACGTGGAGTTCGTTTAGACGTCTTGTAGGTTTAGGCAGTTATTCTGTTCGTCTATAAATATTAGTTTTTCATAAGAGAAACGGGTTCACAATTCACATGCAAATTCCTAGAATATTCAGAGTACCCATGTCAACGAGCGAAATGAATGCCGAAAGGAACATGTACGAATCTGTGTACCAATCTTTGTAAACATTTTTACATTGTCAAATGCAATTTACTTTTCAAGTACTGATTACTTGCTTTCCTTTAAAATTTGTCATTTAAGCTTTCTGCAAATTTAAAGCTTTTCTGCAACTTTAAACATTCTGCAATTTATTTCATTGCATGCTTTACTTTTTCAAAGTCTTTTCTTTAAACTTTATTTGCAATTCATTTACAAGTTTTCTGCAAATTTAAACTTTGAAGCATTTTACTTTAAACCAAATCATTTGACTTCGTCAAATGCTGTTTACTTTTTATCAACTTATCCGATTTAACCCAAAGATATGAATATGTTTTCATCATCTTCCGCACAATCCATATGTCCCAGGATTCACTAGTTGATCCTTCTTGTAATAATTAGACTAGCGGTTGTTTACTAAAAATCGGGGTAAACACAAGTATAATAATATATATATAAAAATATAAATAAAAAAGATAATAATTTTAAGTTAAAAGAAATTTATGCATAAAAATAGGAACGGAAACCACGATAAAAGATCAAGGCCGGTTTAGGCCTCAGAAAAAAAAAATTAATTTTTTTGAAACCAAATTATTTTTCTTATGGTTTTTTGCTTTCTTATTTTATCCATTTATATTTATTGTGGAGAACTATACTTTTATATTGTACTCTACCTTGTTTAAAAAATATATATATATATATTGTATTCTACTTTACCTAAAAAAAAGAATATTGTACTCTGCTTGTTGTAGATTTTTTTTTAACTTGAATAAAAAAAGATCATCTACGCTTGTACAAAAAAAAAGATCTACTTAAAAAAAAAGATCATCTATGCCTGTACCAAAACAAAAAAGAAAAAAAGATCATCTACACTATTAAACAATTTATTTTCTATTCCTATTTTTTTATCAATTATTTTCAATTATTATGTTTATTTATCTAAAAATAATATAATTTATTTTAATAAATGAAGATATTCAGTAGATTTTTACCCAAAAATTATTTTTATTTATTTTTGTAATCTCAATTTTTTATTTTATTTTTTAAAAAAATAAAAAACCTTTTTAATGTTTGCTTTAGGCCACACAATGTGTTGGACGGACCCTATAAAAATACGCATACAAAATAGTAATTGTGTAGTTTCCCAACGACTTTATAAGGTTTTTGCAAAAAAAACTATACTATTAGCGGCAATAATAATCTACTAAAAATATATAGAAGAAACAATTACTAAAAAATCTAATTTGTCCTCAAAGAGTATGATAATATTGCAAATCTTCTACCCTTAATTGTAATTTTAGTTCTAAAGATAAAACAAAGATACAAAACATAAAAATAGAAAGAAAAAAAAAATAAATTAAGAGAAATCTACGCATAAAAATAGGAACAGAAACCATGATAAAAGATACGCATAAAAAAAAGTAATGGAGTGGTTCCCAACAACTTTACAAGGTTGTTGTAACAAAATTAAACTATTAGCGGCAACAATAATTATTGTTGGGATAACTAACTTTTCCCAACGATAACGTAGTTGTTGAGAAAAAACTAACTTATAACAACAACTTAAATAAGTTGTTGCTATATGTATGTTTTTGTCAACAATTTAAATGTCACTGCGAAAAAGTCGCCGCGAAAAATGATATTTCTTGTAGTGTTTTAAGATGGCCAGTTTGTTATCAAAAAGATTTAAAACAAATATTGTTTGATCAAATCTAAATTTATCTCAAGGAAGATTTACGATGGCCAGCTGTCAAAGATTGAAGATTTAAGCCCATGAAGCTCATTATATATAAAGGAAGACAGAGGACTTGTTTATCATCGACTGAAGCTATTGTTTACAAATTGAGTCTTTAGGTTTTAGTCTTTCTTTTGTTCATTGTTCATTGTGTTCCTTTCTTGGTTCTAGTTTGAAACAAGAATAGGACTGTGTGTCGCTCTTAAGCTTTTAAGCATAGAGCTATTGTGAATCACTCAAAGCTTTGAAGCACGAGTTGGTTCTTTAGTCTAGGAGAGAGTCTCCATTACTGAGTTTGTCTTTAATTGGAAAATCCTCACAGTTGTGAGGTTGAGGGGAAGTGAGCAGAGGTTCTCATACTTAGGAGTTCCTAAGTAGAATTAGCACGGGTAGTGTTTAAGTGATAAGTTATAAACGGGGTTTACTAGGGCTTTGAATTAAAACTATCATAGTGGATTCCTCCCTGGATTGGTATCCCCTAGAGTAGGTTGCTGTTTGCGTTGAACTGAGTTAACAAACTCATTGTGTGATTTTTACTTTATGCACTTTATTTACCTTGTTCATAAAGTTATAGTATTTTCATGATGTTGGCACATTAGGAATCACATCATACATCATAATCCTAAAGTGTCCATATCATGCTGCACATCTGTCACTTGCTACCAAAATTTCAATAATTATTTACTACATGATTTGAGTTTGTTTCTTTTGAATCATTTTCTATTATGCTTTGTTAACAAATATTTCTTTTTTCATAAAAAAATGGTAAATTATATAGTAATCTATAAGTAGAAAATTTAAAAAAAAATAAAAAAGTTGTTTGGCGGACCGGCCTGTCAACCCGGCAACTCGTTCGTAAGCGGGGCGGGCTTGACTTTTGTGCTCGGATGTTTAAGTTGGCTTGGCACGGCCTGCCCCATTTTTGAATGGGCTTTTGGAAGGGCGGGCCTAAATGGGACGGGCCGCCCGGTTTACCACCCGTAACTGATCCTCCGTGTAACTCCACATAATCCCATTTGCCAATGCTTGGGAAATGCCGTAAGATCCACGCTTGCATAAAACATATTCATTGAATTTTTTTTTTTGACAAAAAGATTAAATGGTCAAAAATAATAAACGTGTTATTTAATCTTTTTGGTCCTCCTATTTTCACTCTTTTACAAAATTGGATCCTCTACTTTAAAATCACATTGTTTTGGTTCATCTATTAAATTTTTGTACTTAAAAATGATGATTTAACATATTTTAAATTACGCGACATACAACCTGATGATAATAAATGAATAAAAGTCATGAAATTACAGAAAAACTCAATAAAAACTTCAATTCTAATTTTAGAAATTATTCATTTTTAAAATTTAATTAGTAAAATATAAATAATTAATATACTTGGAAGAATCTACATCTTCAAATCGTATGTCATATAATTTAAAATATAATAAATCACAATTTTTAAGAATAAAAATCCGGTGGAGGGACCAAAATTGAGTGATTTTAACATAGGGAGACTAATTTCGTGAAAAAATTAAAATAGAAGACCAAAACTATAATTGAACCAAATTAATAAGATGAATGAGATATTTTTTATTCCCTAAAGTGAGTAATATCAATCCGTTAATTTATAAATAAATTAAAGATAAATATAGTAAGGATCCATTTGGATTTGACTTATTTTTGAGATTATGAAAATAGTTTATGCAAATAAATAATTTTTTGTGTAAATTCATAAGTTTTTACTGACAAAAATTGCTTTATAAGTTGTTTTCTCATAAACTACCTTATAAAACTTATAATAATACATAAAACTTATTTATTTGCATAAGTTGTTTCACATAACCTCAAAAATAACTTAATCCAAACAGTGGGGTGGGGCTGCCAACTTAGGTGTTTGACCGCCTCGTTTAAGCCCGCACAAAAGTGAGGCGGGGAAGCCAACTTAGGTGTTTGGGCTAAAACCTCAAGCCCGCCCTGTTTATTGGCGAGTTGGCGGACCGGTCCGCCAATTTTTTTTTAATATTTTTTTTATAGTTTAAATTACTAAATTAGTTACAAATTATTAAGCATTATCAAAGAGACCGACAATTTATTTTTTGACACAATATATTTTGTAAGAACACATAATAGAACTTCAACGATACCAAAAACAAACATACAAAATGAAAACAAACACATATTAAATTACGTTAAAATACCAAAATAACCCACTTGGTTCAATATTGTTATGACAATATTAAGGCAAAAAAACCATTAAAACAACTTCACAATACCAAAAACTATAACTATAAGAAATTTTTTAAGAAGGAAAATAAACAATCAATAAAAAGAAAAAGTTTTCATCTAAGTAAGAAAAAAAGTTTGGATTACACTCCTTAAAATGGTCAATTGCCCAATTTTCATCTAAGTAAAAAAATAAAAAGTTTTTAACAAAGCCCACATACAAGTCCGCCTTGTCCCGTTTTTTAAACGGACAAAGCGGAGCGAATCAACTTAAAATATCAAGCCGAAAATCTCAGTCCAGACCATTCCAAACCGCGGGTCAAATGAATCGGCCCGACGTACTTGCCCGTTTTCCACCCCTAGCACTAAGTACATCAACGAAAATCAACTTAAAGATGTAAATATGACAATAATTAGTTATGAGATCCAAAATGATTTTAAAAATAAAATTACAATTTTATCTTGTATATTTACCAACGTTTTATTTTTTTTTATTTGACAGTAATTTGTTGAAACCCTAACTTTTCTCCCCTATATATATAATAACAAAAGGGGAAGAAATCGTTCATCCACCGTACAAGAACATTCCAAAACGTGCTTCCGGTGTTCGAACAGCTTCAGCTCTCATGCACAGATCTTTCAAATAATATTGATTTTCTGATCATTATCTCCTTCTCCTCCTCTTCCCCTTTCTAATTTTTCTTATCCTTATCAGGTTATTCATATTTTCAGACCAAGATTCACCCTGCATACAAGGTACCAACTCTTGCTTAATCTTCTTTATGCATATCTAAATTTTTCTATGTTTTTTTATGTTAATCTTGACAAGTTTTTGTGTTGTTTTTTCTTCTTCCGTTTAACCCCAGAAATTTAGATATTCTAATCCTATGATGGTTGGTTCTTATGTGGATATGAGCTTGTTTGCTTCTAAAAATATGTAATGAATTATGATAAAATTAAGATTTTTTTGATGAATTTCGTAGTTCTTGTTCTTGCCTTGATTGTAGAGATAGAGAAATATATACTGAATTTTTATAAAATTAACATGTGCTGATGAATTTGATATAATTTGATGGTAGAGACTAGAGATATATACATGCCTGTTTTTTCAATTCCCTTAAGTACTTTGAGCCCCGTTTGGATTACCTTATTTTTGAGCTTATATAAAACAACTTATGCAAATAAATAAATTTTTACCTATTTTTATAGGTTTGTCAAGATAGCTTAGCTTATAAAAATACAGTTTTTATTAGTGAGAACTTATAAATTAACATTAAACCTTATTTATTTGCATAAGCTATTTTGCATAAGCACAAAAATAAGCTAATCCAAACAGGGCCTTATTTCCATTTCGGCTTTTCGTGTTATCAATCACGGAAAATAACGGTTTGCTCAAAATTTGGTAACTATAGCCTCTATTTGACAATCGGAAAACAACAACAATTTGTTCAAATTTTGTTATGCTAGAGGGCTATCACGCCGCTATTTGACAACACTACCTATATCGTAAAACAACAATGATTTGTTCAAGTTTTTTTATGCTATAGGGCTATAGTGCCACTATTTGCAAACAATGTACTAAATAGCCGCTATTCGTGATTTCCCCTTTGTTCACATGTAATTGTTGTTCCCATGCATATATTGTTGCTTTGGCCCCATTTGAAGTGTATGAATTAATTTATTTGATTTGGCTTGAAACAGAATGGATCCTCAAGGTCATGGCCAAAACCCATCTATGGGAGTTGTTGGCAGTGGACAAATGGCCACATATGGTTCTAATCCGTACCAGCCCAACCATTTAACTGGGTCCGCTGGGATGGTTGTTCCCAATGTGGGGAATATTCAACCTGGTGGTCAACCAGATGGAACTCAGCTCGGACAACACCAGCTTGCTTATCAGCATATTCATCAGCAACAACAACAGCAGCAGCAGCAACAGCTCCAGGCCTTTTGGGGAAATCAGTATCAAGAAATTGAGAAGGTAACTGATTTCAAGAACCACAGCCTTCCTCTGGCGAGGATCAAGAAGATAATGAAGGCTGATGAGGATGTGAAGATGATATCAGCTGAGGCGCCGGTTGTGTTTGCTAGGGCATGCGAAATGTTCATATTAGAGTTAACCCTGCGTTCTTGGAATCACACTGAAGAGAACAAAAGGCGAACACTTCAAAAGAATGATATTGCAGCTGCCATCACAGGAACTGATATCTTCGATTTCTTGGTTGACATTGTTCCTCGGGAGGACTTGAAAGATGAAGTGCTTGCATCAATACCAAGAGGACCAATGCCTGTTGGAGGACCTGCTGATGGAATTCCTTATTGCTATATGCCGCCTCAAAATGCACAGCAAGCTGGAAATCCTGGTCTCATGATGCATAATCCAAACATGTATGCTCCGCAGTCTCATCCATACATGGCACCTCAAATGTGGCCTCAACCGTCAGAGCAACAACCATCGCCTTCAGATCAGTAGCTGCTTATTATGGATAAGTGTCATGGTTAGTAAGGTGAACTTTGGTGCAATAAATTAGTTTTGTAAGGGTTTGAAACTTGAAGTTTTATATTGTACTGACCATATCAATACATCAGAGTAAAATTTAAATATGCAGCTTTTAAATTTCAATGTCCTTTTACTTGATGGAACTTAATGTTATTGTATTAGAAACATACAGATGAATAACCAATTATGGTTTATGGTTCATCAGTTATTAGCACAAGATGTATCTGAGTACAGGTGTCGATCTCATACTGTATTGTGATTTTGCAGTGGTGGTTCCAATCTGATCTTTGCATTATTAGATGAAATATAATAATTTTGTATGTTGCGTGGAAGCATGTGCTGTTATTAGGTGTGTAGAATGATCGGAGAACGCACTGAACATGAGGAAGTCTGTGTTATAATTGAGTATTTAAATCTTTCCTTTCCCCTCATGTGTCCTCTGGTGGGGATGTAGATTGAATATGGAACTGCTTTGTTTCTTTGATATGGGTTGTGACACAATTAATTAGTATATATTTTTCGCCAAACACGCAATAGCTTATTCTAGATCTATTGCTTTTACACAATTTAATGTGTTCGGCTGAGCTTATTTTTGCCGCAGCTGCGCGTCTAGGAGTGATATTGCCGTGAAAATGAGGAGCAACTATGTGTGTTTGGTGATCTTGTAGACGCCGAAACAAAACAAACATGGCATTAATCACTTTCTATTCAGATTATTATCAGTTAATCATGACAGTACAAGAATTATGCTTAAGTTGCCCTTTTATTTCTTTTTTTCTGCTCTTTTATAAACGAGCCATGTTGTGTTTCATCCAAAGCCTGTTTTATTTTACCAAGTAAAATGATTTTGAGGCCTTTTCTTGTACTGATATCGATCATAGTTCATTTTCTGGATGGAGACTACTGATACAACCAGTTACAGACTCAAGGGTGTCAAATTGAACGGTTGGGATTTGCTATGATCTTTAGTGATAATAGTGTGCACTAGCTTACATACAATGAAAATTAACATAAACTTTTTTTTTATTCTTGAATTAATACTATATGTCTTGGTTCCCATTCATTTTGGTATTGCCTTCCAATTTGACACATTGATTCAGATTTCAGGCAACATGGTGATAATTTTTTCAGTCATATTTTAATGAATCAATTGAAAGGGTCCAGTCATGTTAATTTGGGTTATGTATTAAAAGGCACCAGCCGTATTTTTGGGTGCTGTCATTTTCAATCATATAAAAGTAAATTAACTAGTTCCGTGAGTTTTACTCAGTCGACAGAGATATTGCATTATACATACAAGGGATTAGAGTTCGAATTCCGGTCATTCCACTTATCCACCTTAAGGGTGAAATTTTTAATCACTAGGCTACTTGACAAAAAATAAATTAAATCAACTAAAAGCCATAAGCAAGTCTACCCCATGATTGATTTATCAAACAAATAACAAAGGTTTATGATGAGTGAAAAAAATAGAGGGGGTGTTAATTGAAAGCTTGATTTTATCAATGCAATAATATCATTCTTGAGAGCTATAATTTATTTATTCCCATCCAGTTTTTCCATTTTATAAGGGCGGTAAGTAAATGGCATTTTCTTGTCAAAACTAAGCAGTATTTTGAATTGAGTGGCACTCAAATATTATGGATACACAAGAAAAAAAAATATTGAACATTGATGTGACTAAATTTCAATGCAGCTACACTTAAATTCTTGAGGTAAAAAGGAGCTATTGGTCGAAAGCTTGGAATACAGAACAACAAAATGAACTTTAATCAAGGCATGGAGGGTCTTGATGATGGGATCTCAAAAAAAGTAATATAACTGGAAAATGTCAAAAGTCGATTTAATCTCAAAAAATCAGACGAATCCAACAGCTGACCTCTAGCTACAGATGATAGGAACTCCAAGAAAACCTCACCCTTAAGAATTAAGATAAGCAGGGTTATCACTTTGACACCCAAAGCTTATGGAGATGAAAGGGAAAAATGTGAAATTATACAGCTTAAACAAACACTTCATGATCAAATATCTCCTAGAGGAATAGCTGTTACCTTCCACTAAGAGTAACTACTAACTAATGAACAATGATAATTGTGTATCATAAGATTGTGCATAAGTTTGTGGTGCTCACAAGCCACACTACCAAAAATGGAAAAGATATTTCTAAGCGAACACGGTCAAAGTAAATAGAGAAAAGTTGATGTAGCGGTATCGGTAAGCCCAAGCTTAATCTCTATCATAATGTAGGGTGTAGACTTCAAATCATTCCTCTAAAAATAATTTACTATATTCATCAGTGAAGCACTTTTACATGTCCACAAAATTGGAGTAATTAGTCATGTCATGACTACTACATGAAGAGGATGTCAGAGAGCATCTTAGCATGTATATCGCGTCGCAAAATAAATAGCATTAAGATAGACACTATACAGGATACTGATACTCAAAACTACATCTCTTAACACTCTGCATTAACTTAGTACAGCGTGGAATTAATAGAAGGATGATAGTCCGGCAGAACTTCGTCATCACCTAGGTTTGCCTTTCATGACCATTCCTTCAAGAATCCCATCAGTACCAAAATTACCTGAAAATTGATGCGGATCAACAGGGCCCGGCAGCTGAAATGTGACGGAGAAATGGCCCGGTGGGCAAAGATTTTGAGTTTGCATTTGAAACACCTGAGAGAACCTTGATACTGTCTTCTCTCCTGTTGTGGTTACTCCGTTTATCAAAACTTTTCCATTGGTGTCAACCTCGCAGCTGAATTCCTCTGCAGTCATCAATAAATTCAATTCAGTGCATATTGGTTTAATATAGCGAGATCTCTTTGACACACTATACTACTGCAGCAGCGATTAAAACTTAAGAGTTCCCAACCCATCAAAACAACAAAATGTTTAACAATATTATTTAAGCTTTGGTTACCATACTCAGAACCAGTATAGGTTACCAAAACATCAAACTACAAAAACAGTTACAGTTGGCTTCTTTCCTTATTTCTTTATTCATTTTACCGTCGTTTCGCTTTTTCCAATTTTTGCAGTGCAAGGGTGAGCCATAGGGAGAAGGATCAAATTTTACAATTCTTCTCATTTAAAGTCCTATGGTCACATCATCATATACATACAATATATAGTATATACTCCTTTTCAGTGAACTTTAGATAATTTTATTTCATTAATCAAAATCTCATAGCAGAAAGATATACAACACAAACATGAAAGAAACATTCCTACCATAGAAGGTTGAAGCAAAAATGAATAGCCATTATGTGACTCAAGATTTAAAAAGAGACTTACTTTCATCCCTCTTCACACCAGGGAGAGACATGCGAAATAGGTACGAGTCTTCACACTCTCCAATATCCACAAGTCCTATGATGGGTCCAACAGTACGCCCCATAGCCGCACTTCCAGTCAATCCAAAACCCTTCTTGGTAGCAGCCACAACATCAGACCATTCCTTCTTAGTAGGACGAGAAGGAAGGAATAACACAGCCGGACCACAAACTTTCACAGAATCACCTTCACTTTCAAGAGCCATACCCTCATTAAACGGAACACAGCTAATAGGCGTCACAGCACGGGCATCACGTGGCCGTTGATGCTTCTTAATCTCAGAAAAATCATCACTTTCATTCACTTTCCGAGAACTAGTATTCCTACTACACTTAATCTCAGGCAACGACATAATTCTATTACGCTCAACAACCTTCCCCTTCCCAACTGATTTATTACGCAAACCACTACCATCAACACAATTATACAATCTAGCAACATCTTTGTCCACAACAAAATCCTCCAATCCACTCAATCTCTTAAACCTTTCAACATCCTCTCGATTAAGGAAACACGTTTCGGGATTATCAATAAACACAATACTCTCAATGATTTTATAACTGCTTTTGAACCTAGATTGAGGGTGTAACTCAAGAGGGAACAAATCAGTAAACTGAGGATAATTGCATACAGAGGTCGAACATTCTAGCCCTTGAATAAACCGGCGCAAAAAGGGTAACTTAACGGTTAACGATTTATCAACATTCCTAAGTATATAATAATAAATACGTTCTAATTCAGCAACTTTGATAAAAGAAGTTGTTAATTGATCACGTGTATAGGAAGGTAATCCTTCAGCTACTCTTTGTAACACTGATTTTTTGTGACCATTGATATGATCAGGACCAAAATATGTTCCCATAATGAAGTAAAGCAGAAAACATTGATCATCATTAAGTGTATCAGTTTTTAGGTTATTAGGTTGTTCCATTCTAATCTGCAAGAAAAATAGTATGAATGATTACATTACATTAAATTGAAGGTGATGAAATTAAGTAACAGTGTAAATAGAGAGATGATGATACTTACAGATGAGGTTGGAAGAAGGAATGAAGAAGCGCATGCATGCAAATGAGAATGAGAGATTAGAGAAACCTCCGAACAGGGGATGGATGGATGGATGTTGGTGATGATGAAATGGAACACCGTCTGCTAAATGTTAATTAAGGTTAATAAAGCTAATAATGTTGTTAATATATTGCTAAATGGGGGCTGAACTTGGGCTTCGGAACAATTGGGCTACAATACAAAACTTAAGATTTTTTTTTATACTTAAGATTGATATTATACTAAAGTATAAAATTTATTTAGAATAAAATATTTAGAAATATGTTATAAAATATTTTTAAAATATAAATTGTGCAATTTTATATAAATTTGTTAAATGAATAAAAAAATTATTAAAGTTATTGTCTCGTGTATATTTTATTAATAAATTATAATTATCAATGACAAATATTTATCAATTTTTTTATGTATGAGTGAAAAATATTTTCCCATGTTTTTTTTATATTTATCGATAAGAACTAATTGTCTGGTTTAAGAAAACTATTTGTTATTTTTTTATATATTAGTGATCAACACTTTCTTTGTTTTTTGACAAAATTATTGATCAGCACTTATCTCGTGATGTTTTAAGTATAATTATAATATATATTAATCAATAATACACTTCTCCTGTATTTTTTTATATAAGAGTAAACAAAAATAGAGTAGTTTTTTTATAATAAAAATAGAGTAGAATTTAACTATTATATAAAAAAGTAGTAAATTGAAAAATATAATATTTTTTTATGAAATAAAAGATTTGAAATATTCTTAAGAATTTATGAGGATAAATTAGGATTTTTAGTAGTAATACCTTTTAATATATTAGGCTTGTTTTTTTTTTTTTTTAGTCAAAAGGAAAATTAAGATAAATAAAAAAGAGAACGATACACTGGGGGACATGAAACCTGACCCTGGTACAATCCAAAAGGTAATACAACGATGTAAAGCAGACCTAGAGGAACAACCCTAAACTATCCCAACAAAAATCCACCAATCTCAGGCGCAACCCAGCGAACCCGCGCACGGGCGCGAAACCAAGTTACAAAAAAATAAAGAGAAGTGAACCTCTGCCAAAACAGTTAGAATTTAAAAATGGCGAATGGATCGACCGCCAACACGATAACAAAATCCAAGTGCCAACAGCTCCCTAACAGCGTAGCAAGCATAAAAGCTCTTTCGAGCACCAAATACCATCAGAGTGTAGACAGACCTGAAAAAATCAGAGAGACAAATTGTCCAGGCCACCAAACACAATGAGTATCAAACAAACGCGTGAGAACTCAGATCGAGGGATGAGTCCAATACGTTAGTAACCAGACCCTTGCGGGTTAACAGAACCATACCCTTTCGGGTTTTTGAAACCATACCCTTTTGGGTTTTTGAAACCATAACACAGTAATAGAGGCCAAAAGTTCAACCACCCAGTCTTGCACACAAACAGTCACGAACAGCCACCAAGGAAGGAACACCAGTTGCAAACACCACCATCAAACCAAAAAGCACCCACCACCAGATCACCACCTAACAACCAACCTCCAGCGCGAACCAAACAGAACCATCCAAGTGAACCAAAACAGATCGCGCGCAACCGGAAACAAAACAAACTCATCCGCCGAGCAAGGACCACCGTCATCGAACGAACCATCGAAGATGACGGCAGAGCACCACGAACAGAGAGGGAACACCACGAAACAAAACAAAGATTATATCTTTATAAACTGTTTTCATAAACTACCTTAAAGAACTTATGATAATACATAAAAACATATTTATTTGCATAAGTTATTTCGCATAAGCTCATAATATAAGTCAATCCAAACGGGCTCATTGTGTTTTTGTTTTTGTTTCTATTTTTATGTTATTTTATTTTTAAGCTCATAAATAAGTATCTTCTTTTATTAGGCTCTTCTATTTTTTTTTTTTATATGTTAGATTGAGTTACTATTTTTTCATTAAGAAAAAGTTACTGGCGCGTATCTTTTATCGTGATTTTTGTTCTTATTTTTGGCACATATCTATTTTTTCTTTTAATTAATTATTTTATATATGCGTATATTTTGTTTTATATATTTTTTTTTTATTAGTTTAAAGTTAAAATTACATTTAAGGGCGCAAAACTTGGAACACCGTTAAAAGTGGTAAGGACAAATTTGAATTTTTAATAGTAGTTCCTTTTAATATATTGTATAAGTAGATGAGTGCAACCTTACCCTTTGAGCTAACTTTTAGAATTGAGATACAAACATATTTAATATATTCAACTCGCACACAATGTTTCGTTCCAACTAAGTACAACACACCACATATCCAAGTATTATCAATGTTATGTGTAAACACCCTTTACAGTTTTGTAGGATTTAATCCTTTATAAAAGACGCTGAACTTAGTAGGGAGGACCACGGTTCGATCCCCCGCAACTGCGATCGGGAGGGGGCTGGAACCACTTGATGCCAGAACTGACCCCCGAACCAGATTCAACTGGTGGTGAAAACCAAAAAAAAAAAGACGCTTCGTGATGTCACCCCCTCCGATAACATATATAAACAAATTTTCACTTTTTAAATAGTTTCATGCAATAATTAATGAGCCAGGATCCGTTGACACCAACTAGTTTGACACCATATGTTACACCTCTCAATAATATTTTAATCGATATAAATTTTATAAAATTCACCGTTAGATTGAAAGTTTATATCATATATATTATTTATGTAAAGTTTTAGAAAAATCCAACATCATTTGATATGCTATTGAGACACATAAAGATCAACGACATTTAAAAAAAGACGCAAACCGTTAACTTTGATATATCTCAATAATATGTCAAATGATTTTGGATTTTTCTGAAACTTTACATAAATGATCTATATGATACAAACTTTCAATTCAACGGTGGATTTTATAAAATTTATATCAGTTAAAATGTTATTGACAGGTGTAACATTTGGTGTCAAACTAGTTGGTGTCAACGGATGTTAACTCATAATTAATATATTATAGTCCATATGCATTCTATAACAAGAGTCAAGTGGTATTTTGATTGAAAACAACAGAACAACCTCTCTCTAAACTTTCTCTCTCTGCCCTCTCTCTAACCCTAGATCCGCCGCCTCCTCCTTCAAATCCAAAACTTGCCTCTCAAAATGTAGCCCTATCTTCCGGTGGTGTGATGAGCGGCGCTGCCTTCCACACCACCTTTTCCGTTTTAGTTCATCTTTTGTTTTGCTAGTTTTTGTTGCTCTGTTCCGATGAGGAATTGTGGTGGTTTCGAACTATATTTCCGGCTGCTCTGTTTTGGTGTGTGGTGGTTCAAATCTTGTCCTGCCGTCGACCTATTTGTTTTGTCCTGGTTTTGTGTTGTGGTGGCTTGGTGTTGTTTTGCTCCTGCTCTTGGAACTTGCTGTAGTTTGGTTTGGTGGTCGGCGGCGTAGGAATGGTGGTCGGCGACTCTCCTTTTTCGTGGTGGTGGTGGAGTATATCCTATTAAGCTACGTGGGTTGAGGGTGGTGGTTTTGGGACCGACGCTGTTTCCTTTTGAGGCTGACGGTGGTGTGGGGTTTTGAAGCAATTTTGCTGTCGTCGTGGTGTTTATGGCGATTGCTGCTAGTTTTTATTTTATTTTATTATTATTTATTTATTTATCTGAGATGGGTTGTGGCGGTTGTGACGGTTCCGGGGTGTGTTGGTGGCGGCGGTGATGGTTTGGAGATGGGTTGTCGGTTTCGGCAAGCTCGTGTGATGGATCTGGTGGTGTGGTGTGGTGATGAGATGGTGTTGCTCAGTGTGCGGTTGATGTCGTGCGTGTTTAGTTTTTTCTTGATATTTAATTCTCTGACCGTTTTCAAATCTGTTGAGATTTGCAGGATTCTTTTTGAGTAACAGATGTTTCCAAATCTACTGAGATTTGTAGGTTTCTTGTATCTGGTTGAACTCTACCGCATCGATGTTAACTGTTTGTTCTCTTTCTACCGTCGTCCACCAACTTTCGACTCAAGGAGCTGCTATTTGGATTCTGATGGACCGAACACTTTTGATTCGAGTTCGGAAGTTAGTGTCTAGTGACGTCTCTACGAGTTGGGTTAGTGTGTTCTCTGGTGGTCTTTGGTTTATTTGATGTACTATAAGCGGTGGATTGGGTGATATTTTATGTTCTCTATAATTGGTTAAAGTGTTTTCATCATTTTGAATTTCGTTGTATGTTTCAACAATTCCTTATACATCTTGTTTAGAAATTGTCCATTAATAAAATTTAGCCGATTAAAAAAAAAGTGGTATTTTGATCTTAATACATAATGATCTGAATATTACATCTGCATATTACATGGTTTCTTTAAAGTGCATATTATTTAGTTTTCTACATTAAATTAAAAGCACATATTCCCCTCAATCCCCCATCTCAAGTAGTCCATAAGGGCTAAGAGAGGTACACTTTTGTACCATACTACACTAATATTCTACTTTTCTTTCAACCAATATTCTTTTGTTCATGCATATGCTAAATATTACACCAAGACAAATTCATTGTATAGATAGAGTAGTTACTTCAGTTTTATACATTTTATTGTAAGCTATATGATAGTGTATAGTAACTAGCTTAGTCTTACATATACACTATATAAGCTCATGTATCTTACTTTTGACAATAATGAGAAAATATGAGTCTTCATTTTATAACTCATAATATGGTATCAGTGGTAACTCTCTGAGTTAGTTACAGAGTCAGTTACACAGTTTGTTAGAGTCTCATCATTTTCCCTTCAATCTTCATCTTCTTCGTGTGATTTTCTCACACTTTCTTTCATTTTCTTGCACTTTCTCCAGTATTTCTCTGATTTTCTCATCGATCCAGTTGCTATTTCTTCAAAATGCCTCCGCGTGTCGCTCCTGTTCTTCCACCGATTGATGTTGATTCAGTTTTCTACGTGCACCCTAGCGAAGGTCCCAATTCTGTTACGGTTTCTCCCAAATTGGATGGATCTAACTACCTCGCATGGCATCGATCTATGCAACGAGCTCTCGGCGCGAAGAACAAACTCCGATTCATTGACGGTTCTTTGGAAATTCCGAATCTTCAAGATCTCAATCGTTCTCAATGGGAAAGGTGCAATCATCTAATTCACTCTTGGTTGATCAATTCCGTTTCTGATCAGATCGCTTCTACGATCGTTTTTCATGAATACGCCATTGATGTGTGGCGTGATTTACACGAGCGTTTCTCCAAAGCTGATCGGATTCGCATTGCTACTATTCGCACTTCGATCAACACGCTCAAACAAGGTTCCAAATCGGTTCTTGATTATTTCATGGAGCTCAAAGCACTTTGGGAAGAGCTCAACTCACATCGTCCCCTTCCTATGTGTACTTGCGTTCATCAGTGTCGTTGTGCTGCGATGCAACTGGTTCGTGACTATCGCCTCGAAGATCAAGTGATTCAGTTCTTGACTGGTTTGAATGATTCGTTCTCTGTGGTTAAGACTCAAGTGCTTCTCATGGATCCTCTTCCTACCCTTAATAAGGTGTATTCTCTTGTTATTCAGGAAGAGAGTAATCACCGTTCATTACCTATTCTTGATGATTCTTCTTCACTCATCAATGCTGCTCATAGGAATGATCATAAGGGTAAAGGTCCTGCTTCTAATTCTTCTTCCAAGAACTCGAATCGTGTTTGTACTTTCTGTCATCGCAATGGTCACACTGTTGAATTTTGCTATCAAAAGCATGGTCACCCTAGTTTCAACAAGGGTAAGAGCTCTGTGAATGCCTCTCAGATTGGTGGCTCTGAGGTCCCTACCTCTAATGGTGCGACTGAAGTTGGTTCTTCGTCTACTTCCAATGCTACGATTTCTCAAGAGCAATATGGTCAACTCATGTCTTTGCTTCAGCAAGTTTCTCTGCTTCCTTCAGCTACCAACACCAATCCTTCCTCCAGTGCTAATCAAGTTTCTGTGACCCAGGGTCTTCCACCTCATGGGTCTTCTTCAGGTATTATCTGTACTACCTCTTCCTCTTTGCATTATAAGCATCACTATTGGATTATTGATTCTGGTGCTAATGATCATGTATGTTCTTCTATGCATCATTTTAGTTCATTCTATCCCATTAAACCTGTACATGTTAGTTTACCCAATGGTAATTCTGTGACTGTCAAATTTGCTGGTAATGTTCAATTTTCACCTCAGTTATATCTCACTAATGTCTTATACTCTCCAGATTTTCACATTAATCTCATTTCTGTTTCCAAGCTGTGTCATTCTTTAAACTGTTGTATCATCTTCTATGATTCTAAATGTGCTTTGCAGGACCTGAAATCCAAGAGGATGATTGGTTTGGGTAATCAAGTGGAAGGCTTATATCGACTGCATGTTGATCCCCAATTTCCTGCTACACAAGTTTCTTCTTTTTCTTTGCTTAAAACTGTTAATCATGTAGCTACTCAAACTTTTGTAATTCCCTTTTCTGCTTTATGGCATTTTAGGCTAGGACATGTTTCCAATAAAAGACTATCTCATATGTCTACATTGTACCCTTCTTTTACTTTTGATAATAAAGCTACTTGTGATGTTTGTCACTTTGCTCGACAAAGAAAATTGCCTTTTCCTGTTAGTAATTCTATTGCAGCTTCTAAATTTGAATTGCTTCATTTTGATATATGGGGTCCATTGGCCACTCCATCCATTCATAATCATAGATATTTCCTTACTATTCTTGATGATTATACTCGTTTTGTTTGGATCATCTTGCTTAAAACCAAATCTGAGGTTTCTACTCATGTTCAGAATTTTATTACCATGATTGACAATCAATTTCACATCACCCCTAAGTTTGTTCGTACTGATAATGGCCCTGAATTTATGCTTTCTTCATTTTATGCCTCTAAGGGTATAATTCACCAAAAATCTTGTGTTGAAACTCCCCAACAAAATGGGAGGGTTGAACGCAAGCACCAACACTTACTCAATGTTGGTAGGGCTTTATTGTTCCAGTCCAAACTACCTAAGCCTTATTGGTCTTATGCCATTCTTTATGCCACTTTCATCATCAACCGAGTTACTACCCCTCTTCTACTTAATCAATCACCCTATCACAAACTTTATGAGTCTTTATCTGACATTAATTCATTCAAAGTCTTTGGTTCCCTATGTTATGCCTCCACCCTTATCCCTCATAGAACCAAACTTGACCCCAAAGCTCGCAAAGCTGTTTTCTTGGGCTATACTACAGGCATGAAGGGTTATGTCTTACTTGATCTCATTACTAGAGAAATTTTTGTTTCTAGACATGTTTCTTTCCATGAACACATTTTGCCTTATACCACCTCTGACCCTCCACTTACTTCTCTTTGGGACTACATCCCTTCTACTGATACACCAGCTGTTACTTCTGTCCCGAATCATGCTCCCTCTACCTCTTCTCAAACTACTAACCATACTCTCCCTTCACCTTCACCCATTCGTAAGTCTTCTAGACTTAAATCTTCTCCTTCCTATTTGCAGAACTATATATGCCATACTTCCAATGATTCTCTTCCACATCCATCAGGTACTGCATATCCTATTTCTGCTTTTGTGTCCTTTTCTAACTTGTCTAATGCTCATCGTGTTTTTTCCATGTCTATTTCTGCACATACTGAGCCAAAAACCTATGCTGAAGCTAGTAAGTTTGATTGTTGGATTCAAGCCATGCAAGTTGAACTCACTGCTCTTGAAAAGACTGGTACTTGGAAGTTGATTGATCTACCTCCTCATGTCAAGCCCATTGGTTGTAGATGGGTTTATAAAATCAAATATCTTGCTGATGGGTCTATTGAGCGATATAAGGCCCGTTTAGTAGCCAAGGGATATAATCAGATTGAGGGATTGGACTACTTTGATACTTATTCCCCTGTTGCCAAACTCACTTCTGTCAGAACAGTTATTGCTCTAGCTTTTATCAATAACTGGATTATTCATCAGCTGGATGTCAATAACGCGTTTCTCCATGGTGAATTACAAGAGGATGTTTACATGACTCTCCCTCCAGGTGTCACTTCCACTAGACCAAATCAAGTTTGTAAGCTTGTCAAGTCTTTATATGGTCTTAAGCAGGCTAGTAGGAGATGGTATGAAAGGCTTACCTCTTTTCTGGTCCAACACAACTATAAGCAGGCATCTTCTGATCACTCTCTTTTTACCAAATCCACAGCTACCTCTTTCACACTGTTGTTAGTATATGTTGATGATGTGATTATAGCTGGTAATTCCATGTCTGAGATTCAATCCATGAAGACTGCTCTGCATCACACTTTCAAGATCAAGGATTTAGGCCAACTCAAGTATTTTCTTGGTCTTGAAGTAGCTCACTCCAAGCTTGGCATTACACTTTGTCAGCGAAAGTATTGTCTTGACTTACTAGAGGACTCTGGTCTCCTTGGTTCCAAACCTGTCTCCACACCTTCTGACCCCTCTTGTAAATTACACCAAGATTCTAGTCAACCTTACCCTGATATTCCAGCTTACAGGAGATTAGTTGGTAGATTGCTATACTTAAATGCCACTAGACCTGACATTACCTTCAGCACACAACAGCTTAGTCAGTTCTTATCTGCACCAACTATGAACCATTTCAATGCTGCCACCAGAATTCTCAAATACCTCAAAACTTGCCCTGGACGTGGTTTATTTTCTCCTAGAGATTCAACTCTCCAAATCCAAGCATATTCTGATGCAGATTGGGCAGGATGCATAGACTCTAGGAGATCTATTTCTGGTCAGTGTTTCTTTCTAGGCAAGTCACTCATCTCTTGGAGAACAAAGAAGCAGTTGACTGTCTCAAAATCCTCCTCTGAGGCAGAGTATAGAGCCCTTGCAGCTGCAACTTGTGAATTGCAATGGCTGACATACTTATTCAGTGATCTACAGGTCAAGTTCATCAAGCCTCTCGTGTTGTATTGTGATAATCAAAGCGCCATCCACATTGCAGCAAATCCTGTTTTCCACGAGAGAACAAAACATTTGGAAATCGATTGTCACATAGTTAGAGAGAAGCTCTTGGCAGGATTGATGAAACTGCTACCTGTTGCCTCAAAGAATCAATTGGCAGACTTCTTCACCAAACCATTACTACCTCAGCCATTCAGTTTTCTATTATCCAAGTTGGGGATGGTGGATATTTACCAACCTCCAACTTGAGGGAGGATATTACACCAAGACAAATTTATTGTATAGATAGAGTAGTTACTTCAGTTTTATACATTTTATTGTAAGCTATATGATAGTGTATATGTTAGCCTGTATTTTCGACAGGCATTAATGAATTGGAATGAGATGATGAAATCTCATTTAATGTATATTATTGCCTTTTAATATTCTCTTGGAAACTGATTCTGGCAATAAATCAAGAGAAAATCAAGGCATTTGACATCAAAGACTTTTAATGTGCAAAGTTGCTTGTCAAAGCCTAGAGTTCTGTCGAATTCGACAGAACGTGTGTTGTATGAATAAGCTTGTCGAGTTCGACAAGATATTATTTGTGTAAAAGCATATTTTCGACACTAACTGGTAATGGTCGAAAATTATATATATGTATATATATGTACGTGTGTATGTTTGTTTGTCTAACGTACTGTGCAGAACGAAAGAAGCGTACTCTGGACTTAGCAAAATATTCAAAAGTGAGTAACGTTTGAAGGGTTCGCCAGATGTCCAAGGAATTCAAATTCAGAAGACACGTGGAGCATAGTTAGGCAGATTGTAGTTTTATAGCAGTTATGTTAGTTTGTCTATAAATATTAGTTTCTCATATGAGAAACGGGTCCACAATTCAATACACATGCAAATTCCTAAAATATTCAGAGTACCCATGTCAACGAGCGAAATGAATGACAGGAACATGTACGAATCTGTGTACCATCCTTTGTAAACATTTTACATTTGTTAAATGCAATTTACATTCTGCAAGTCTTGATTACTTGTTTGTCATTTAAGTTTTATGCAATTTAAAGCTTTCTGCAACTTTATCATTCTGCAATTTATTTTCATTGCATTGTCTTTACTGTTTCAAAAGTCTTTCTTTAAACTTTATTTGCAATTCATTTACAAGTTTTCTGTAAATTTAACTTTGAAGCATTTTAACTTTAAAACAAACCATTTGACTGCGTCAAATGCTTTTACTTTTATTCAAATTGTCCGATTTAACCCAAAGATATGAATATGTTTTCATCATCTTCCACACAATCCATATGTCCCGAGATTTACTAGTTGATCTCTCTTGTAATAATTAAACTAGCGGTTGTTTACTAAAAATCGGGGTAAACAAATTGGCACGCCCAGTGGGACCTCTGGATTGTGTAATTTTTACTTAGTGAATTTTTGAAAATTTTTCATACAAAATTTGTTGTTTGGTGTTTGTGCTTTGATTGTGTCTATATTTGTATATGCATTTGAGAAGTGGTAAATCTCTTCCAGTATTTTCAAACATACCAAAGCGTCCTCGTTCCAGAATGGTGAGACCACCAAACAATCCTAATCCTAATAATATTAATAATAATAATAATAATGGGGCAGAAACCAATCCTGTTCTGAATCCGACAGGACCACCAAATCAACCAGTAACTGGCAATCCTGGCGCCAATCCTACTGGCGGATCAACAAATCCTGCCCTAAACTTTACAACTTCTGAAAGTATCCCAAGCAATAATCCTAATGGTGGGGGTACAAATCCTGTGATAAGTTCTGGAACCATTGGCGCAAGTGCCAGTGGATCAACAATGTCTGCCACTACGTCAAGTATGGCAGGAGGGTTTGTTCCTCCAAATATGAGTGGTGCAATAATGACACAAATGAATGTATCATCCATACCAACCAACGTATCACAAACACATGGATATACAGACGGTAGTCAAATTGGTGGAACTCCGTCGAGACCTCCTTGGTTGCCTAGAAACCCACAATATGGGATGCCAACGACAACGATGGCAAGCCTGTATAATTGGCCTTCTGTAGAAAGTTCTCCCTCGTCTTCTGCGATGGGAAATAGGGGAAATTCTCTGAACTTGACTAATAATTCTATGAATGTACTTAGGCAACAAATGGACGAAAGTAACCATGATATGGTGAACGCGTTGACCCAACAGATTGGCACAATCTTTAATCCTGTGTTACAAACAGCCAATGACAATTATTTATTGTTAGCCAATCAAATGGGAAGGATGGCAGACTTTTTTGGTGCCCCTGATGCTCCAAATAATCAAAGAATTCCCCGTGTAAACCCGGAGATTCAAACAGGAGTCCAAGCCCAACCAGTGCGCATCGAGAGAGAACAACAAGAACCAGAAGTAGTTTTGGTTAATAGAAACCAAGATGCTGATAATGTTCTTAGGCAAGTTCGACAAGAAAATGTTGCAGGGCAAAATAACTTGGCCAATTTAGTAGAAAATATTTTGGCCCAAAATGGTTTGAATACAGGGTTGCATAGACCAAATTTTGTGTCACCCTTGTCTGAAAATGTATTACAGGCAGAATTGCCAAGGGGATGGAAGATTCCCAAATTCACAAAATTTGCTGGTGATACTAATGAATCTACTGTCGAACATATTGCCAGATATTTGGCAGAGGCAGGGAATTTGGCAAATAATGAAGATTTAAAAATGAAATTTTTTCCCAATTCCCTCACTAAAAATGCCTTTACGTGGTTTACCACACTTCCCCCTCATTCAATTCATACTTGGACTCAAGTGGAAAGGCTATTTCATGAACAATTCTACATGGGACAATCTAGGATTAGTCTCAAAGAATTAGCCAGTATGAAGCGCAAAACCTCAGAAGCCATTGATGACTATCTAAACAGGTTTCGCCTCCTTAAGGCAAGGTGCTTTACCCAAGTGCCTGAACATGAATTGGTTGAGATGGCTGCTGGTGGCCTCGACTATTCCATTAGGAAAAAGTTAGATACTCAACATTTGAGAGACATGGCCCAATTAGCAGATCGTGTTCGACAGGTTGAACGCCTCAGGGCTGAAAAAGTCAGAAATTCTAAGTTTCACAAAAAAGAAAAAGTGGCATACATAGAAACTTATGAAAGTGAAAATGAGTTCGACGATGGTCAGGATTACATAGAAAATAATGAGGTTAACGTGGCTGAGTTAAAACCAGGCCCTCCTTATACTTGTAAAATGTTGAAACCATCAAATGGGAATAATCCTGTCGAACCAAAAAATGATAGATTTGTTTCTAAGACATACACTTTCGACATTACTAAATGTGATGAAATTTTTGACTTATTGGTCGCTGATGGCCAAATAATTGTGCCAAAGGGTTTAAAATTACCACCTTTGGACCAACGGAAGAAAAGAGGGTTTTGTAAATACCATAATTTCTTGGGTCATAGAACCTCACAATGTGTTCTTTTCAGGGATCTGGTCCAGAAAGCCCTACAGGAGGGAAGACTCAAATTTGGCGAAAAGCCAAAATCCAAACAACAGGTGGATGAAGATCCATTGCAGATTGCTGATGCTGCATACACGGAGCCATTCGAGTGCCTGATGTTGGAAGCATTGAACCTCACTGAAGGGGGGCAATTAATTTCCATTCCTGAGGAGGAGTACGAAAACAAAGTGGAAGAGGTGTATCCACAAGCAGGGGAGACTTTATTGGATTTCCTTCAACGCTGCAAAGAAAATGATGGCGAAGCTACATTATGTCCTCATTGTAGTGCCATGTTCGACAAGAAGGCTGCTGCAGGCCTCAACAAGTTTCTGCCTCATAGTCAAAACAGAAACAATTGGCCAAATCAAAAGCCAACTTATTCCAATATTCTGAATAGCCAGCAGGCACCTGTACACCAGAGGTTGGGACCACAAAAATCATTTGTCCCCTCAAACAGGACACCTGTCAACCAATGAGTTCATGGAAGAAGCATGGACTATGGTCAAAGGAATATGGAGAGAGGGAACTCCAGTAACAGCAATCCCAAAAAGGATCCTGAGTCAAGGAAATATGATTACAGGAATAATTACAAAGGGAAAAATCCCATGACAAGGTCCCAATGGCGTAGATATCAACGCCAGAAAAAAGTGGCTGCTCAACAATCCCCATTAACTACTGATGGTAATGGAAGAAGGCCTTTGGAATTGGCAAAGAAGCCAATGAAAGAAAGGTTAGGCGAATCGAAAATAGAGTCTTCAGTTGCTGATAATGTCGAAGATGACCACATGGAAGCAGATGACTTTTTGGATTCTGAGCCTGATCTCGACATAATCGTCAATGTTGTGTCAATCTTACCAAGGGAATTCGACGTTTGCTCTGAAGTGACAGATGACGAAGAGGAATCTGGAATGCAAATGGCCCTTCATAGGCCAGTATGTTACTATGTGACGAGCAATGGTACTCTAGAAGATCAAATGGCTACATTTGAAAGGCCAGATGAAGGCATGAAAAGTCACTTGAAGCCTCTCTTCATTCAGGCAAAGGTGAATAATGTCGGAATTAACAAAGTACTGATAGATGGTGGTGCCGCTGTTAACCTCATGCCAGAATTTCTGCTAAGAAAGATTGGCAAATCTTTGGTGGATCTTCATCCTCACAACATAGTTCTGTCAAACTATGAGGGCGAGACTGGTTTCTCTTTAGGAGCAATCCAGTTGGATGTTGTTGTCGGAAGCACTATAAGGCCAACCTTGTTCTTGGTTGTGGCCTCTAAGGCAAATTACAATCTACTTCTAGGTCGAGAGTGGATTCATGGAGTGGGGGCAGTTCCATCTACCCTGCACCAGCGCCTCATTATATGGCGAGAGGATGGAGTAGTCGAAAATGTTGAAGCAGATCAGAGCTACTTCAAGACTGAAGTCCATCATCTGACGAAGCATTCCTTCGACAAGAAATTGGCGACAATTGCACCATGCACTGAGAAAGACTTTGCATATCGCCTAGCAGGAAATGGTCACCATGCAATCAAACTGGATCTCACACATGGTTTCTTGTGGGAGAAAGAAGATGGAAACAGCGAGGATGGCGAGTATGAAGGCCACAACTACCCAACTGGGTGGGATGTCAAAGAGGATTACTATGTCTGAGTCCCACACATGGGCAAAGATTACGGCCTACATGGCTGAAAACAGAATCAAAATGGCTTTGGAAGCCAATGCAGTGTCAGAAAATATGGCTATTGCAGCCAATGACATGAGACTTGGCCAACACAAGCCAGAACTGCAAAAACTGGATTGTATCTATGATGACGAACCCTTAGGGTTTGAGAAAGATCCAATCAATCAATGTCACAAGATGCAAGCACAGGATCCTTTGCAAGAAATTGACCTTGGAGATGGTCTGATAAAAAGACCAACGTACATTAGTGCAAACATTCCTCCAGATCTGAAGGCAAAAGTGGTGCAACTTTTGATGGAATTCAAGGATTGTTTTGCTTGGGATTACAATGAAATGCCAGGTTTGAGCAGAAAATTGGTGGAACATGAACTCCCAGTTCGACCAGATAAAAGACCAGTGAAACAATTACCTAGAAGGTTCGCACCAGAAATTATGTCAAAGATCAAGGAAGAAATTGAGAGGCTGCTGAGGAGCAAATTCATCAGAACAGCAAGGTATGTCGAATGGTTAGCAAATATAGTGCCTGTGATTAAGAAAAATGGTTCTCTTAGAGTATGTATAGACTTTAGAGATTTGAATAATGCTACACCAAAAGACGAATATCCTATGCCTGTAGCAGAAATGCTAATTGATTCAGCAGCAGGATTTGAATATTTAAGTATGCTAGATGGTTATTCTGGCTACAACCAAATTTTCATTGCTGAAAATGATGTACCCAAAACTGCTTTTAGATGCCCAGGGGCATTAGGCACGTATGAATGGGTAGTGATGCCCTTCGGTTTGAAAAATGCTGGGGCCACTTATCAAAGAGCAATGAATCTAATTTTCCATGAGTACATAGACACTTTTATGCAAGTGTATATTGACGACATAGTTGTCAAATCCTCGTCAAAGGTTGATCATTTAGATCATTTGAAAAAGTCTTTTGAAAAGATGAGGAAATATGGATTAAAAATGAATCCATTAAAGTGTGCTTTTTGTGTTAATGCAGGAGATTTCCTTGGGTTTGTTGTGCACAAAAAGGGCATTGAAATAAATCAAAACAAAACGAAGGCTATCATGGAGACAAAATCTCCAACTACTAAAAAGCAACTTCAGTCCCTACTTGGGAAGATCAATTTCTTGAGGAGATTCATCTCAAATTTAAGTGGTAAAGCTCAGCCTTTCTCGCCACTACTTCGTCTCAAGAAAGAAGATATTTTCACTTGGGGGCAAGATCAACAACGAGCTTTTGACGAAATCAAGAGTTATTTGTCGAAGCCACCAATGTTGATGCCTCCAATAAGGAACAAGTTCATGAAGTTGTATATATCAGCATCAGATTCGACACTGGGTAGTATGCTTGCCCAGGAAGATGAAAATGGTGAAGAAAAAGCCATCTATTACTTAAGTAGGGTATTAAATGATGCTGAAACTAGATATAGTAGTATTGAAAAACTATGCTTATGTTTGTATTTCTCTTGTATAAAACTCAAGCATTATATAAAGCCTGTTGATGTTTTTGTTTATTCTCATTGTGATATCATCAAACATATGTTATCCAAACCTATTCTGCATAGTCGAATTGGAAAATGGGCTTTAGCCTTGACAGAATATTCATTAACTTATAAACCTTTAAAAGCAGTTAAAGGCCAAATTGTGGCTGATTTCATAGCAGATCATTCTGCACTAGAAACTCCACAAAACTATGTAGATTCAGAACCTTGGAAATTATATTTTGATGGTTCTAAACATAAACATGGAGTTGGAATTGGGATTTTAATCATTTCTCCCTCCAGAATTCCCACCAAGTTCAAATATAAAATTAATGGGTTCTGCTCAAATAACGAAGCAGAATATGAGGCTTTGATAACAGGCTTAGAAATTTTACTGGACTTGGGGGCAAGAAATATTTTGATCAGAGGCGATTCAGAATTGGTGTTGAAACAATTGACAAAGGAATATAAGTGCATAAAAGAGCACTTGATGAAATATTTTGTCATAGCAGTTTCTTTGTTAAAACGTTTCGACCAAGTTATTTTTGAACATGTACCTCGCATAGAAAATCAAGAAGCCAATGATTTGGCTCAAATAGCTTCTGGTTATAAAATTTCTAGTGAAAAACTAGAGGAGTTGATTGAGATTAAAGATAAACTCATTTGTTGATCAACCTCCTTCTATGGAATTGTCAATGCCAAAACTTGTGGGGGCAGATGTACCACAGGATAATGGTCAAGATACCACATGCAGAATTGGAAAAGGTGAATATCTTCAAAACTGCCATTTCTCCCTTTCGTATTCGACATGCAGTCGAAACTGGCATTTTTGAAGGGGCAATTTGTTAGCCTGTATTTTCGACAGGCATTAATGAATTGGAATGAGATGATGAAATCTCATTTAATGTATATTATTGCCTTTTAATATTCTCTTGGAAACTGATTCTGGCAATAAATCAAGAGAAAATCAAGGCATTTGACATCAAAGACTTTTAATGTGCAAAGTTGCTTGTCAAAGCCTAGAGTTCTGTCGAATTCGACAGAACGTGTGTTGTATGAATAAGCTTGTCGAGTTCGACAAGATATTATTTGTGTAAAAGCATATTTTCGACACTAACTGGTAATGGTCGAAAATTATATATATGTATATATATGTACGTGTGTATGTTTGTTTGTCTAACGTACTGTGCAGAACGAAAGAAGCGTACTCTGGACTTAGCAAAATATTCAAAAGTGAGTAACGTTTGAAGGGTTCGCCAGATGTCCAAGGAATTCAAATTCAGAAGACACGTGGAGCATAGTTAGGCAGATTGTAGTTTTATAGCAGTTATGTTAGTTTGTCTATAAATATTAGTTTCTCATATGAGAAACGGGTCCACAATTCAATACACATGCAAATTCCTAAAATATTCAGAGTACCCATGTCAACGAGCGAAATGAATGACAGGAACATGTACGAATCTGTGTACCATCCTTTGTAAACATTTTACATTTGTTAAATGCAATTTACATTCTGCAAGTCTTGATTACTTGTTTGTCATTTAAGTTTTATGCAATTTAAAGCTTTCTGCAACTTTATCATTCTGCAATTTATTTTCATTGCATTGTCTTTACTGTTTCAAAAGTCTTTCTTTAAACTTTATTTGCAATTCATTTACAAGTTTTCTGTAAATTTAACTTTGAAGCATTTTAACTTTAAAACAAACCATTTGACTGCGTCAAATGCTTTTACTTTTATTCAAATTGTCCGATTTAACCCAAAGATATGAATATGTTTTCATCATCTTCCACACAATCCATATGTCCCGAGATTTACTAGTTGATCTCTCTTGTAATAATTAAACTAGCGGTTGTTTACTAAAAATCGGGGTAAACAGTATAGTAACTAGCTTAGTCTTACATATACACTATATAAGCTCCTGTATCTTACTTTTGACAATAATGAGAAAATATGAGTCTTCATTTTATAACTCATAATACTAAATATCACTAAATCTTCAACCATTCACAACTGTTCCACCTGAAGAAAAAAAAACATGTTAAACGTTAATTAGTAAACATCTACAATTAACTAATGTACACATTATATATAACTTTTGTGTGCAATATCTTTAGAAACAAGCAATTATAAGGATGTTAATTACCATTGGGGTGAAGGACTTGTCCAGTAAAATAAGAGGAACATTGGTTGGAAGCAAGAAAGACATAAGATGGAGCAACCTCAATAGGCTGACCAGCTCTGTTCATAGGAACTTGACCACCAAATTGAGCAGTTTCTTCTTCCTTAAAAGATGCTGGTATCAATGGTGTCCATATGGGTCCAGGTGCCACACCATTCACCCTTATTCCCTTGCTCACAAGCTGAAGTGATAGTCCTCTTGTAAATGCCACAATTGCACCCTTGGTAGATGTATAGTCTAATAGTTTTGCATTTCCTTTGTATGCATTCACTGATGTTGTGTTTATAATGCTGCTCCCTTCCTTCATGTGCTTCAGTGCATGCCTGAATGTATATATTACAAACTTACAATTATATATAAGCCTAAATTATATACCTGAATTGTATACAAGGCTGATCCCAAATTCTTGGAGATCATATATAAATATTAAAATATAAAAAGTGACTCCTTAATTAAAAAAAAATAAAAAGACATTTATTTTAAATCATCCCCAATTCAAATTGAAAATGACATAAAAAAATAATCATTTTTATAATTAAGATAAAAAAGATTCACATTCTTATCATATTTTTTCTTTAGAGAGACTGAGTCTGGCAATTGGGTCTAGCAGGAAACACAAAAGATTAGGCCCTATGTCATGACTCAGGAAACACAGAAGATTTCTCTTCCCACCCCCTGCGTCTCTTTTTCACCCCAAAAATCCAATTTTACTCCCTAAAAGTTCGGTTTTCATTTACCGAACTTTTTTTTAAGGGTATACACATGTGTTTTCAACCGTTTAAAAGTTCGGTTCGCATTTACCGAACTTTTTTTTAAGGGTATAAACGGAAACTCAAGGATGAAAAAAAAAAGCAGGGGGTGGGAAGAGAAATCTTCGAAAACACGTGAGTATGGGCTGCTCATAATTGTATATAACCGTACCGACTCCTGAGACGATCGATCTATGAGTGATCTAACAATGCCAAGTCTAACACCAATGACATGTCATGTTTCGTTTCAAACTCATGTGTTTTATGAGAAGTGTCAGTCTTTTAGTAGAAATGTCAATACTAAAAACTAAAAAGATACTAACCTGGTCATGAAGAAATATGAGAATATGTTTGTTCTGAACACCCTTTCGAGTCTCGGCTCATCAATCTCCTCAACCGATGAACACTCATATTGTTCAGCTGCATTGTTAACAAGAATGTCAATGTGTCCATAAGCATTGACAACATCATCCACAACTCTCTTGCAATTCTCATCAAAACCCAAGTCAGCTGCTAAAGCCATTGGATCCTTTGCATCTGCAGTTTTTGCATTCTTTATCATTTCTAGTGTGTCCTTAGCATCCTTGTCTTCATCACCCTTTACATATGTGAATGCAACCGTAGCACCTTCTAATGAAAACAAATTGCATACTGCTCGTCCAATTCCAGAGTCACCCCCTGTTATTACAGCTATCTTTCCCTGAAATTTCACACAAGGAGAAAAATCACTATCTTAATTACAAGCTATTTTCAGCATCAAATAATTTAATCACAAATTTACAAAATGTTAAATTATCTTTTAAATTAAGGTAAAATGTATCTATAGGTCCTTTATGTTTTTTAAGTATCAGATAGGTCCTTTAATTTATATGTTTGTATCAGATAGGTGCTTTAAATTTTTAAGTATCAGATAGGTCCTTTAAATTTTAAGTTTGTATCAAATAAATCCTATTTTTTAAGGACATTTAAGAATCTATTTGATACAAATTAAAATTAAAGGATCTATCTGATACAAATGTAAAACTTAAAGGACCTATCTGATACAAACGTAAAACTTAAAGGACCTTAAATTAAAGGGTTTTAACCAACAAGAATTAGATCTAACTAGAAAAAAACTAATTTTCATCAACATGACAAATTAATGTTTAAATCTCAGTTTAAATATGTCTCAATATTTAATCTACAAATGTTTCTTGAGTAGGATATCAATGGTTCCTCAGTTTAAAGATGTGTCCCTACTAATTATTTTGAATTCCTCCTAAACAAATATTTCATTTAGAGTAGTTTTTAGAATATGTAACAAAAAAGATGAAATTTTGTTACATTAGAAGTGTTAAAAAATGATTTATTTATTTTGTACAAAAATATAATTTTCTTATAAATTAGCACATAGCTTAGTTGAAGAATATATACATATCTGAATTCAAACTCAAAGTTTTCTATTCACTATTATTCACCTTAGGTGTAAAAACTTAAAAACACACAATTTGATATAGAAAAAAATAAATTATAGTTATGGTCCCCTACAATATGATTTAAATTATTTATAAATAAATTTTATTACACTTTCGATCATGTTATATATTTTTTCATCGAATCAAGTTCATAAAATGATAAAAAGAAACTAAATTGATCGATCATTTTTAATATAAAAATATTTTTTCACATTTTGTAATTGTGGTGACTAGATTGCCACATTCTTATAATTGAGAATAAAATGGTGATTCAATAAATTTGATTGGTTAGTATAGAGAAAAAAGGTGATAAATGAAAGTGAACATATATATAGATATATATACTTGAAGTTTGTTTGATGGGTTGTAATCGGGGCAAGTGAATTGAGGTAGTGGATCCATAACATGTTCCTTCCCAGGTTGTGTGTCTTGTTTTTGTGGTGGGAATTTCTGTTCACCGGAAGCCATTCTTACAAACAATATTTTGGGAAAAGATATGGAAGGGAATTTCTGAGTTATTGGAAATGTTGGTAGAAAGTGATGATGTTTGTTGTTTTTGGAAGAAAAATTAGAGAAGGTGGAAATAGTTGTTAGAGATCTTGATGATGAACAAAGTGTTCGGTTAAACGTATAATGCGTTGTACTTAGACACTTGAACATATTATTGCACGTGTGACATGCATGGTACTTATGACATAGGATGAACAAGTTTTTATATATGGATATGAATATGCCACGTGGTCAACATTGGTAGAAAGAGGTCTTGACGTGTCATACATTTGAATGTAGTGGACTAACTTTGTTATGTTACGGCAAAGATTTGCTTTAGTTTTGGGTGCATCTAGCTTCTTTATTTTGTGTTCACTAGTTTCCATTGGAACCACCAAACCGATAGCTTAATAAAATTCATTATTATAATCCCATTGGTATTTGTTATCATTAGAGATTATAATTTAAAGTCTCTTGAATATAATTCAATTGGTAGTTAGGACGGAAATAAATTAGTTGATACAAATTGGTTTGGGTTTGCCTCGACTCGATATTAATAAGTTCAGTTTTGACATGAACTTTTCTTTTTCAGTTAGCATATTTTTTAAATTTCAAAACAGTTTGATTTGACTCATTAGGTTTAATTTGTTTTTATTTCGAAATTGGAATGGAATTTATACTGATTTTTATCAAATATATAAACTTTAAACAACATTTTTTAAGTGTTCAAAATCTAGCCAGTTTAAATGAGTCAAATTATATATAGTTTAAGGTTCAACTCATTTACTTAACAAATTTAATTTTTTGCATAAATTTAGCTCATTTAATTTATGAACCAAATTTAACAAACCAATTTTCAAATCGAGTCTCGAACTCTAATTGATGAACCATTATGTGTGTTTGATTCGCTAAAAAATGAGGGACGGGACAGGACAAAAATAGTTGTCCAGTGTTTGATTTAGAAATGGAAAAAAAGAACAGCACAAATAATTGTACCGGGACAGAACAACTCCCCACTTTTTTGTTACCTGCTAAAGTGGGGGACAACTTTTTGTCCAGCGGACAAATAAATGGAAAATCCTATTTTATCCCTAGGTTTTCTTGCTTCTTCACGTACGCACTATGCAATATTCTCAAACCTGTGCACTCACCTCCATCTCTCTGAAAACCTACGAAGCCTCCATCTCTCATACCTATCACTCTATCAGATAAACATACTTTACTCTTTCTCTTTCACTTCCATACTTTGTACAGTATTTATTCACGTCACTATCACTATAGTTTTGCTGATTCATTCACGTTATAGCAAAAATCACACAAGAAGGATACAGTGTGCAAAACCAATCATTGCACATCAAAAAGGGCATTATAGTAAATTTTATATTATTTTGTCCAGTATTTAACATATCAAATAAGGTACAGTATAAAATTATTCGTCCTGTGCAGTGATCATCAAACAGAATACAGTACAAAAAATTGTCCTGTAACTCAGTCACTTGTCCAGTACTGTTCTGTCCTTTAACCATCCTTTTGGAGATCAAACGCACCCACATAGGCCAATGTTCGAACTCTAATACATCTTCTTTTTCATATTATGGGTAAAAATATAGTCATCACGTTGATTGGAAAGAAAGAAAAAAAAAGTACTAGAATAACTTAACATGTTTACTGCATATTTTCGGCACTCTATGTTGATCCCATATTTGTCACACCAAAGACTAATTTGTTTTTAAATTAATTAATCTTTAATATTGTAAATTTGTCTAGAAATCACACCAATAATATTTTGTATGGAGCAAAAAAACGTATAATAAGCATAATAACAATAATAATCACAAACAATAAAAATAATAAAGGAGAAAGAAAGAACACACGATATTTGTTTACCCGGTTCTATCTAACAATTACCTACTCTGGAAGAGAGAGCAGCTTCTCGTTTCACTATATCAATGAGTTTGGTTACAACGAAATTCCAAAAGCTATTATAAGAATTAGCCTTTAATCTTATAAAAAATAAAGTTAATAGGATATTTTTGGGGTGGATCCGCTACCTAAGTAGCGGGTAAGAATAATTTTATAAATTCGTAAGGCGCGCAAAAGAATTACTAATAGGGTAACAAAGAAAATCTAAAAAAAAATAAAAAAAATAGGTGAAAGAAAATAAAATATAGTGTGAAAATTTTATGATGGTGTATTATAAATCTTTACAATCTAAGGGTAAAAAATTGATCTCCCACCCTAGACGTGCATTTGAATCAAAGCCCTCTTTGTAATTAAAAGGAAAAAAAAGGTATGATGAAATAAAATGATACATTTTCAAGTGCATGATCCTTATGTTGTTGTCGGCACATGAGCCCCTCTATAGAACTCTAGTTACAAGCAAAGTACATATAAAGTGAAAGAGTATCTCCCACTAATGAGAAAGCATAGTGCAATATCAAGAAAGGAACTCCCACCACACCTTTACTTACTAATTAGTAATTACTATATTCCTCAAAACCTATCTGTAATTACTACATTTTCAAAGAGAATTATTTTCTTTAGTATCTTCCAATTTTTAAAAGCATTCAATTTTATTCCTTTTCCATTCCCCACTTCAAAGTTTATTTTTTCCTACCATTGGGACATCATATATATAATGTGTGATAATGGTCTTTCACAAATCACATATCATCATATTGCAGTTGCATTTGGGCCTCAATTGATAGGGTTTTTTCCACTCTACTCTAATATAAACAATTTCTATCAATTGAACCCATTGTTGCATTCTATTGATTTAGCACAATGTCCTCTTTTAAACTTGGTCTCTACCTTCTTCTATTTGTCTTTTCCCTCAACCTGCTTACAAGTCCAGTGACCTCTGCCTGCGGAGGAGGTAATATTATTAATTAACTAGTAAAGATCTCATGCTTTAAAATATATTTTTTTATTTTTGAAAAAAATAATAAGAAAAACAAATGTAAAATTTTACCATCATATAATTAAAGGAATTTTTTTCTTAAAATAGAAGATATATAGATACAATGATATTTGCATAATCTATAGTAAAGCTAACATATTTACATGCATTCTAAATATAATGTCTAATACAGCACAAAAATGTTTCACGCGCAACTAATTTTCCATATACCACGACACTGTTGATCACGTGCAAAAATATGATCAATTCACGGTCAAAATTGTGGTTAATTCAATTATATGAATTAATCATATTTTTCAACGTAAATTGAGTTAACAATTTATTCAACTCAATTAATTAATTTTTCATGTGATTAACAAGGTGTCGTATATGTATAAAAAAAAAAGGGGGTGTTCATGCATCATTAGTGAATGTAATGTTTACTATGAATTTTTCTATGCAGAGAAGGAGACGGATCTACTTCATGACATAAACACATACAGAAAAGTTCTAAACCTTCCTGTCCTAGAAAAAGCCAACAAACCATCTTGCTTAGCTAACAAAATTGCAAATAATTTAGAAGATAAACAATGTTTAGACTTTCATAACTATTACCCTTCACCAGGCAGCAACCCAAAAATTCCTAACTTCCAAAAGAGTGTTGAGAAGTGTAAGATCAACATTAACACCACAAAAGATGGTGTCATTATGCCAGTTTGTGTGCCCAAATTGGATCAAGATAATTTGTTTTCTAATTATACTAAATATAGTCACTTTACAAAGTATTTAAATAATTCAAAGTATACAATAGCTGGGGTTGGTTCTGAAGATGATTGGATGGTTCTTATTATTAGTACCAACACAAGTTCTGGTGATTTTTCTTCTGCTAGCTCTTTGCTTGTTGGATCTTGGAAGGGTCATTGGTTGATGATGATGGCTACATTTTTTAGTGTGATTGTTTTTCTATTCAACTAAAGTGACTGTTCTGTCTCTTGTATGCTTCATTTGGTGGAATTTTCTTTCTATTCACTTTTATTTATTTGTTATTGAAACATATATATATTTGTTTGTATATTGGATTTGGAGTGTTCTATCATTTTGTTAAGTTGTTGATATATTCATGATTTGCTATGGCAAATAGCAATGTACTTGTATATTGAGATTGGGATTTTTTTTGTTTGGTACATTTGAGATTGGGATTTGATTGTTAATATTCGGAAAATAAATTGTACGCCCTTCATTGGTGATATATGTATTAATGTGGAGATTTTTTAAAAAGGTTTATGCATATCTTAGAAAAATATATAGGTATTCCACTTATGGACTTTATGCAGGATCACACTATTTAAGCGTATGCGATTACATATTTTAGTCACTGATTTAAAATAGTCGGTTTACATTATGCTACTTCTTTCGATTATTTTTATAAGTATTTCAGCTTTTTAGATTTATTGAATAATTAATATATCTGATTTATAATAGTTAAACAATTTTGTCTATTAATTTAGACAAGGCGATACATAGTTTCTGCTGAAGTGAGAACCTCAAATGATATATGTCGTCGGACGATGTTATTGGGCATGTTTAACTCATTTTCACAAGCCATTTAGATCCTTAGTTTTGCGGCATACTCCTTCCGGACACAAATATAAGCAAAAATGCACTTTTTAGATTTATTGAATCTAAAAAGTGCAATTTTGCTTATATAATTGTGGTCGAGGGAGTACTCAGATATGTGTGCTAATTCTCTTACGTCGTCAAGTTGGTCGAGATATGTCTTTTTGCTATAGTTTGATGTGGACTTGTTTGTTAGGTTTGCTCGAAATGATGTCAATGTCATTTCTTTTTCTTTTTGGTTTTCACCACCAGTTTAATTTGGTTCGTCACGACCCAATCTCTAGCCTGGTCATGACCGGCGCACAGACCATCGCTAACTAACCCTATACTTAGTCTGGCAAGCCTAATACACTATAACAAAAAAAATACTTATTTAAAATATAGAGTTACTGAAATTTATAAACTATCTCATTCATTATGTGCACATAAACCACATTTAAACCAAACTGCAACGATCTAAATTAAAGGGAGTAGAATCAAACGAAACATAACCAAAACCGAATCAAATGGAATTCATCCAAACTGCACAATAAAAAAAAAAACAACCAGGTTGCATAATAATGAATTGCTTAAAGGGAAAAAAAATCAAAACGTAAATAAACACACATGACTTCTAGCAACAGAAGAAAGCCAATAAGTTCATTATATATGGAATAAACTTTTAAACTAAAACGATCGTACTTTGAAAATTTATACCAAAAATAATCTTTACCACATCCAAGGAACCAATATCTGATAAAATCCTTAACCTAAACTCATTGCTAGTTCTACATGAAGTTCTACACACACATTTATAACAGAAAGTAATAATAAACTTGCCATATCTCATATCGCTTATCGTTTCCCCCTACGTTCACATATACCACATTATCTCTTCGTTGTGGCGAACGGCTGCACCACATTATCTCTTCGTTGTGGCAAACGGATACCACATTATCTCTTCGTTGTGGCGAACGGATACACCACATTATCTCTTCGTTGTGGCGAACGGATATCCTCTAATTGAAAATCAATCTACAATCCACATCGAGCACTTAAACTAGATCCCAAAATCCTATAACTCCAATAATTATCAATGGTTTCTACCCTCAATTTAAGGACCTAAACACCAATGTTAATAAACACTCAAGTTAACATTTAACTTCATCAACTTATACTAAATCACTTTAAATTCCTATAATAATAAGATTACATTTTACTCGAAACAGCTTAGTTCGGCTTATTGCTTCGGTTACTAACTTTCGGCATTTTAGCTTCAAAACAAACACTTATTCGGCCCATTAAACATACATATTACGTTCTGGAACTACTCAGCCAACTTGTACTCACATTTTAGCTTATTTCGGAAAAATCCACATAAAACCCGTAAGTGATTATCAGCATAAAACCCAAACTTTAAACGTGTTTTTCGAATTCATTTCTCATCTGAATCATACAAAATTTATATCCGAACTGAAGGGAATTAAGTGTAGAATCTGAAACTTCAATAATTACTTAATTCCAGGTTACATAGCAAGAGATATCACGAATATACTACAAATATGCCATACAAATTTTTACCCAATTTTCATAAGGTTCAAGCACAATCACTTTTAACAAAAATACTCCATTTTGATCACCAACTCATCTTACTTACATCCACAACAAACCATCAACAATGATCATCAACAACAATTCTCTAATTATCTCATTTCATGAACCAAGCTACTCTAACATGAAAATTATCATAGAAATCCTAACTTTCTCACACAATTCACATACCCATTAAGCTTAATCAACAATTCAATCTATAAAAATTCAAATTCAAGCTTAATTTAGGATTCTCACCTTGTTTAAAATAAACTCTCACTAGAATAAGCTTCCCACTTGAGATTCCACTTCAAACCTTGAACCTAGCAACCAAATAAATCTTCAAAATGAACTTCATCTCTTGAACTCTTTACCCCATGCTTGAAATAGAAGTTTACCCAAAGCCTAGAAAGGTGGGGAGGATCGAATAAGGCTAATTGGAGGGAGAAGAATTGATTTTGCAACTTGTTTCTTGATTTCATCACTACAAGGAACTCTCTTAGCAATTTTCATGATGATTCCATGGTAAAGAGGGAGATCTTGATGAGGTTAGGGTTTGGAGGGTGATAACCGAATTTTCTAGAGAGATGGGGAAGAGAAAATTGAGTTTTTTTTTTTGTGAGAAAAGGGAATTGAAAAGAAAAAAAATGATAGAACAATGGTCTTTGACCAATTGACCAATATACAATGAAGAAAAAGTGATTTTATCCTTTTGCCCTTACTAATTTTTTTTTTTGGGATATTACAGGGGGCCAGTTCTGGCATCGAGTGGTTCCAGCCCCCTTCCAAACACAGTTGTGACAGATCGAATCGTGGTCCTCCCTATTAAGTTCAACGCTAATCACCACTGGACCAACTAACAATTGGTCGATGCCAATGTCATTTCTACTAGTATTGTAGTATTCGCAGACAAATTTGAAAGGTGTTTCATGTGTTAATGATTGGGGTGTAGTGTACACCCTATAATGCTCTAATTAACTCTTTTGTCCTTTACCTTTTTGCTTGATCCAATATAGAATCATCTTGTTGAGTGTCCAATAGTATCCAGATATTAGAACTTTTGAAGCTAATGTCATAGCTCCACTCTAAATTTTAGTTGACATGCATGCCAAATTTTATTCAACATTTATTGATTAATGAAATGCCGTAAACTTTTTTTTTTTTTGACAAAGCCATAAACTTATTTTATATTTAAAAAATGTAACTTTTTCATGACCAATAAAATACATTTGTTTTTGTTTTTTGATTAAGACTAATTATTTATTTATTTTTGACAAAAAGACTAATTATTTATTGTTGTTAAAAATTGAAAAGATTATATACTAATACAGTCACTAGGATGAATTAATAAATTTAATTTTATCTAGACAAACAACATGAAAGAAAGCTGTAGTGGGCTACTCGGCTAGTGGTGCCATTCAATAATCAAATGATATCAAACCAAATCAAAGTATTAATTTAAGGATTTAATTTTATTTAAATTTTGATGTTTTCTATCATCAACAGTCACTTACCATTTGATTCATTCCTCATAAATATGAAAGTTGTAGTACTAGTGGTGCTATCACACGTCAAAATTACCATTTATATTTGCCACTAGATCTATCTATCATCATTGAAAAAATAAAAAACGCTATTTGCACCGAAAGAACAACACAACACAACACAAAGTAGCCATAACCGTGAGAGAAAGAAACAACGAATCTCAGCTATGGCAGAAGATGAAGAAGACGACGAGAGCTTCGGCGACTTCAAATTCGCGTCCTCTCCAAATCAACAATTCCCTTCTACCTCCGTTCAAAACAACGGTTGGAACGGCACCAATTCCACAAAACCCTTTGATCCATTTACAGTTTCACCGGATCCTCTCGCCAAACGTGTAAACGACACCAACGGTGGTGTCTCCGTTCAAGCAAACAAGGCTCGTGGAGCTATTCCACTTTCAATCTTTGGTGAAGAAGAAGATGAGGAACCTGTTTCTGGTTCTCGTGATTTTTTCTCCAGTAACGGTGGTGTTGTTGTAAAAAATGGATCTGATTTGAATGGTGGTGGTGTTGGAATCAGTGATTTTATTTCAAATTTGTATTATCAGCAACCTCAGGTTAGTTCTGTTAATGGATCAGTTTCAATGTCCAATGTTGATCCTTCCAATCGAAGTGTTGATGGAGCGACGAAGTTGAATGCGAATGCGAAAGATTTGAATCGGGATGAGAATGAGGACGATGATGGATGGGAATTCAAGTCTGCGGAATGGGAAAATGGAAACAAAAACTTGAATGTTAAGGTAAAATGGCTGATGTGAATGCTGGAAAGTAGTTTAAATTTAGGTATTTATATTAAATTTGCTTTATTTTTTTTCTATTTTGACTTCAAATAATGTGGATGGACATTTTTTATGGTTTGTTCAATAGAAACTAGCTTTAGGAAAGTTATGCATTGTTGTACATTTTCATGAAATTATTTTTCATTTAGAGGAAGAAGCATTAATTGATTGAATTGCAGTCAAATGAGAGGAAAAGGGTTGGAATGAAAATTCAAGTTGGTTAAAGATCAATTGTCATACATGCTTTACTTTTCGAATCGTGATACTGCCACTTCTTGTGTTGGGTCAGTCCATACAGAGCAAAGCTCTGGGTTCAAATGGGCCCCCCGCTAACGGACAGTGGGATTGGTGTCCTTCGGATTAGTCGGTCCTTGGGTCAGATACCGAGTTTTCAAAAAATAAAAATGCTTTACTTTTTTTGCTGGTGACTGGTGTAATAACATTTAGGCTTAAATAGTGTTTTAGTCCCTGCAATTGTCCCTCATTTTAAAAAGAGCCCCTGTTAAAAAAAAATTTTGATTTTAGTCCCTGCAAAATTTAAAAGTTTTGAAAAGAGCCCCTGAACAGGAATCGTTGATGACATGTCACCATTTTAATGACTTTTGCAGGGACTAAAATCAAAACAAAAAAATTTAACAGGGGCTCTTTTCAAAACAAGGGACAATTGCAGGGACTAAAACACTAATTTTTTTGACACATGGCATCAATGATTCCTGTTTAGGGGCTCTTTTCAAAACTTTTACATTTTGCAGGGATTAAAATCAAAATTTTTTTTAACAGGGGCTCTTTTCAAAACGAGGGATAATTGCAGGGACTAAAACACTATTTAAGCCTAACATTTATGTTTTGGAGTAATATATTAAGAAGCTATGCTTTTGAGCAAGAGATTCATTTCATGATTACAGTAACACGTGCTTGCTTATTGCAAAGACCTTTTTTTTTTTAATGTTATGGGCTTCATTACTAATAGTCTGTATTAAATTTTAAAGGTTGAAACGCCAAAGCATGGTAACAGTGCGGTTGGTGTTTTGCCGGATTCATCTACTGAGATTTCTAATAAAGTTGATGACTGGCAGCTGGGTTTTGAGTTCAGTCCAATTTCTGCATCTCACAGCCCACTGCCAGGTCCGAAAAGTGAATCAAATCAAACTGGAGATGGGCTTACTATGTTCAATCAAACTTTTGGGAAGTTGGCGAATGCACATTCATGGCCAGGACCAAATCAATCTTTGGTTGGTTTTGTTAACATAGTTTTACTCATTTTATGCAACATTGTTTACATAATCAAGGATTATGCATTTACACTAGCTGATTGTGGATTTTTGGCATTAGGAAGCACCAAAAAAGGATAATATATATCCTACTTCTCACAACGGATCAGTTTCGATATCCAATGTTTCTGTTCCCAATCCAAGCGCTGATGGACCAATGAACTCAAACACAGGCGATTTGAATCAAGATGAGGACGATGATGGATGGGAATTCAAGTCTGCAGAATGGGAAACTGGAAACAAAAACTCAAATGTTAAGGTAATGGACTTGACTGAATTGTTGAAAACCTGAAGCTGATGTGAATGCGTGAAAGTAGTATAAACTTAGTATTCATCTTAAGTTTATTGCTTGATTTTTGTTCTATTCACTTAAAATAATGCCGATGGATATTTTTTATGGTTTGTTCAATAGAAACTAGTTTTAGGAAAGCTATGCACTGTTGTACATATTCATGTATTTATTTTTCAACGGGGGAAACAAAGGCTAATTGATTGAATTGCAGTGAGACAACAAAAAAGGGTTGGAAAGTAATGTGAGTGGGTTATTGATCAATATATTAAGCTATGCTTTTGGGCAAGAGATACATTTTGTGCTGGTGACTGGTGTAGTAACATTTAGGTTTTGGAGTAATATAAGCTATGCTTTTGGGCAAGAGATTCATTTCAATGAAATAACTTGTGATTGCTTAATTATACAAACCTTTTTCCTTTATGCAATGTGTTTCATTATTGTGATAATCTGTATTATATTATAAAGGTTGAAGCGCCAAAGCATGGTAATAGTGCGGTTGGTGTTACTGTTGGTGCTTTGTTGGATTCATCCACTGGGATTTCTGACGAAGTTGGTGAATGGCACCTGGGGTTTGAGTTCAGTCCAAGTTCTGCAGCTCAAAGCTCACAGCCAGGTCTGAAAAGTGAATCAAATGAAAGTAGAGCTGGGCTTACTTTGTTCAATCAATCTTTTGGGAAGTTGGCGAATGCACATTCATGGCCCGGATCAAATCAAACTTTGGTTGGTTTTTTTAACATAGTTTCCTCATTTTATGTAACATTGTTTAGATTACCAAGGATTATTCATTTACACAATCTTGATAGAAGTCACCATTGATGCATAGAAAGAAAGCTTAGAGGTAGAAGATGAAGAGAGAAAGATTGTAACTGAATTCTGTTATGAATCTGTAACTGAATCTATTATTATGGTTGTGTTATTGATACAATAGAGGTACAGGAATATATAGTCCTTTGGACTGTAAGCTGAGCTGGCACTTCTAGATGCCAGCTGTACAAATCATTCAAGAGTTCTAAGCTAGTACTTAACTATTACAAATAGATCTTTTGACTAACTTAGCTATATCTCTAACACTCCCCCTTCAAACTGAGGGTGTCAAACACTCTAAGTTTGTCTCTGAGATGAAGAAATCTTGCTGTAGACAGAGGTTTTGTAAGAATGTCAGCCCACTGATCCTGTGCAGGGACATGAGAGACAAGCAGACTTTTGTTAGCAACTTTTTCCCTGACAAAGAAGATATCCAGCTCCATATGCTTTGTTCTTGAGTGCAAGACAGGGTTGTGAGCAAGGGAAACGGCACTTAAGTTGTCACAAAGTATCTGTGGCACTTGAATGATGACTCTGAGTTCTCTTAGAAGAGACTGTATCCACAAAATCTCAGCAGATGCTTGGGCTAAACTTCTGTATTCTGCTTCAGCACTAGATCTGGCCACTAATGTCTGTTTCTTTGCCCACCAGGAGATTAGATTTGGGCCTAAATAGATGCAAGCACCAGAGGTGCTTCTTCTGTCATCTGGGTCAGAGGCCCAGTCAGCATCACAGAAGCCTATGATAGACAAGGGTGTGTGCATAGGAGCTGGTTTGATAAGTAACCCATGATGAAGAGTTCCCTGCAAATACCTTAAGATTCTTTTGACTGCCTTCCAATGATCTTCAAGTGGAGAGGAGAGGAACTGACACACTTTGTTTACAGAGTAGGATATTTCTGGCCTAGTTACAGTAATGTACTGTAATCCACCCACAATGGACCTGAAGAAAGTAGGATCAGCAACATGATTTGAACCATATTTAGACAGCTTGGTGCTAGAAGCCATGGGTGAAGCCATACCATTTGCATTTGCCATATTAGCTTTTGTTAGTAAATCCCTGATGTATTTGGTTTGAGAGAGTAATATAGAACCAGAATCTGAGTGATGCACCTCTATACCCAGAAAATAATCAAGTTTCCCTAAGTCTTTTAGAGAGAATTCCTGATCTAGTTTGTGAACCAGCTGTTGAATAAGGACCTTAGAGCTGCCAGTGATGATGATGTCATCAACATATACTAGAAGAAAGATGCTGTCTTTATTAGTGTGTAGTGTAAATACGAAGGGATCACACCTGCTGGGGCAAAAACCAAGCTTAACCAAAGTAGACTTTAGCTTTTCAAACCAAGCCCGAGGTGCCTGTTTTAATCCATATAAGGCCTTATTGAGCTTGCACACAAGAGAAGGGTCAGAGTTTTCAAAGCCAGGAGGCTGAACCATGTAAACTTCTTCATCTAAGTTGCCATTTAAAAAGGCATTATTGATATCTAGCTGCTGGAGAGGCCATTTGTTGGTGACTGCAAAAGTAAGAACAGTTCTGATAGTCACAGACTTTACAACAGGTGAGAATGTCTCATTGAAATCAAACCCAGGTTGTTGATGGAAGCCTTTGGCCACTAATCTGGCTTTGTACCTGTTAACACTGCCATCAGGATTTTGTTTCACTCTAAAGACCCATTTGCACCCTATTGCTTGTCTGTTGGGTGGTAGAGTGACTAGAGACCATGTTTTATTCTTCAACAGAGCAGTGTATTCAGCATTCATAGCCGACCATTCAGATACTTTTAAAGCTTGTTTGTAATTTGTTGGTTCAACATGAGTTAAGAGAAGAGTTGGATGTAGCCTAGGCTGAACAATGCCATTTTTGGCTCTAGTTGACATAGAATGAGAGTTTTGGGGGTGAATGCGATGAGGTGCAGCAGAGGGTGTATCAGAAGAACTAACAGTGGGAGATTGAGTGTTAGATGGAGAGGGAGGAACAATGGTGATGGGAGTTGGATTTAACACATGATCAGAAAGAGGAGTATTATTAGTATTCAAGATGGGTGAGGAAGTAGGAGTAGTGGAGTGACTAGGACTGGAGATATGTATGGGTGGAGGAGAGTGAGTAGAGCTATCAGCAGAAGAGGGTGAGTTTGATTGGGTAGTAGATGGAGAAACTGGTGTGACAGATGGAGGAGACTGTGAGGTATTAGAAATAGGAACAGGAGAAGAAAGGAAGGAAGAGACTGCTGATGCATCAGTTTGACTGGTCTTATCAGTGAGAACAATTCATAGTAAGGGAACCTGGTTTCATTAAAGACAACATCTTTTGAGATAAAAATTTTGCCACTAGAATCTAAGCATTTGTACCCTTTGTGAGAAGAGGAGTAGCCAAGAAAGATGCACTCCTTTGAGCGAAAATTTAGTTTTTGTGTACTGTAGGGTCTGAGATAGGGAAAGCATGCACAACCAAAACTTTTAAGAAATTTATAATCAGGAATTTGAAGGTGCAACAGAAAAAAGGGAGATTTATAGTCTAGGGTAGATGAAGGTAGTCTATTTATGAGATATGTGGCTGTAAGAAAGGCATGGTCCCAGAATTTTAGGGGTAGTTTAGCATGTGCTAGCAGAGTAAGGCCTGTCTCAACTATGTGCCTATGTTTTCGTTCCACTGAACCATTTTGATGATGAGTATGTGGGCAGGTTAACCTGTGAGTGATGCCTAATGGAGTCAGAAATTGCGTGAAAGGACGAAACTCTCCACCACCATCAGTTTGAACACACTTAATGGGTGCATTGTATTGTAACTCAACCATAGTTTTAAAATTTTGAAAGGTAGTCAGAGTATGTGACTTGAGTTTTAGAGGAAAAATCCAAGTGAAACGACTATATGCATCAACACAAGTTAAAAAATATGAGTATCCACATGATGACTCAATAGGTGCTGGTCCCCATAAATCACAGAAAATAAGTTCTAGAGGTCTATTGTACACAGCAGTAGAAGGGAAAGAGGGAAGTCTATGAACTTTACCCATACAGCAGGCAGAACAGAAATCAGAAAGTGTTTTATTAGGTAAGCTTTGATTACAAAGTTTCATAGTTGCTTTAAGTACCTCGTGATGAGGGTGACCTAGCCTACTATGCCAAACTGTATACATTGTATGTAAATTTTGAACAGAAGAGTTACTACTAGGTGTACTATTTGTACTGTAAACAGTGTTACAAGCAGACTTAGAACCAGAGGATAAAGGAAAACTACTGTGGGTTGAAGTGTTACCACACTAAGTGCTGAAAAGACTAGGAGTAGGAGCTTGACAGAAGCCTTTATTTGCATTGAAACAAGAGTAAACAGCTGGCTTAGGAGCTTCAGGCTTTGACAGAGTAGGAGAGTCAAACTGATAGAGACCATCATCTCCAAGGTGTCCTCTTAGATTTGACATAACAAGTGTTAGGATGAAACTCAAAGAATACATTATTGTCTTTTGCAAACTTACTAACACTTACCAGATTTTTGGTTATTGAAGGCACATGTAATAGATTGTTAAGTTTTAGATTTATATGAGGGTAAAAAGGGGAAGAAATACTCATTGAACCAACAGAAGATATTGACAGACCTTGCCCGTTACCAATGTGGATTTGATCAGAATCTGTTAAGGACACTGCATCACCAAGATTGTGCACATCTGGAGTAACATGATGAGTTGCTCCTGAGTCAGGATACCAGCCAGCATTAAAGGAATTTGAATTTGAGGACTCATTACCAGTCAAGTAGGCCTGTGGTGAAGGTGGCTTAGGCATGTTGAATTGTGATGGAAATGAAGGTCTAGGGGGAAATCCAAGCTGTGGTGCACGAGGAAAATTCTGCATCCAGACATTAGGAGGTGCACCATTACCACCATAGTTGCCTCCATAAGCTCCATAACCATCAGCTTGAGGTGGAGCAGTTAGACGAAAATAGCAATAACTTGCATCATGACCAAACTTGTAGCAAATCTGACACTGAACAAAGGACCTTCCATATCCACGTCCACCTCTGCCTCTATTGCGGCCACCACGGCCACCTCTGCCTCTATAGGAACCAGATCTGCCACCATAATTGAAATCAGCTTGTGGAAATTGCTGATTTCCAGTCATATTAGCAGGAAAATTTGGATTCTGCTCAGAATAGGATCCAAACGAAGGTTGAGAAGCCTTTCCATTAGCATCAGAGGCTTGAGTTAGGTTAACCGCAGCAGAATCAGAAATTAGAGCTTTCTTGAATTTTTCGTTTCGAGCTTCTTGAGTGAGTAATTGAGATTCGAGCTCGTCGAGGGAAACTAGTTCAGTTTTGCTATTGATACTAGCTACAATAGGATTAAACTCTTCTGGTAAAGCCTCAAGAACTACTTCGATAAGATCGCGATGTGAAATCGGATCACCGATTGACATGAGAGACTCAGAAATAGTACGAATTCGAGCAATAAACTCAGAAATAGAACGCGAACCTTTTGTTATGGTGCGAAGTTCAGATCGAAGCTGCCTTGAGCGTGTGCGCATTTGCGTGTGACAATAACTGTGAACTTCGTCCCACACTTGCCAAGAATGACCAAGATTCACGAACCGAGACAGCAACGAAGACGATATCGTGGATAGAATCCACGTGCAGAGCAGAGAGTCTTGTTCTTCCCATTCAGTATAAGCAGGATTCTCAGATCCAGCTTTGCGATCGGCGTCGTTGAGAAAGACGGGAGGAATGATCGGTGAAACGACGTGTTTCACCAGTTTTGTACCACGCAAGACTCCTTCAACTTGTTGTTTCCATTGAAGGTAGTTGGAGTCATCGAGTTTGACAGAGACGACGTGTTTGAAGGTTTTTGAAGCTGCAGCAGTGACGCGTTGAGCTTCGGATCCAGAATGCGTAGCGGAAGGAACAGGTGTAGACATGGCGAAGGATCGAAAGAGGAAAAAAAAAGGAGCTCTATGATACCATGATAGAAGTCACCATTGATGCATAGAAAGAAAGCTTAGAGGTAGAAGATGAAGAGAGAAATATTGTAACTGAATTCTGTTATGAATCTGTAACTGAATCTATTATTATGGTTGTGTTATTGATACAATAGAGGTACAGGAATATATAGTCCTTTGGACTGTAAGCTGAGCTGGCACTTCTAGATGCCAGCTGTACAAATCATTCAAGAGTTCTAAGCTAGTACTTAACTATTACAAATAGATCTTTTGACTAACTTAGCTATATCTCTAACAAATCTGATTGTGAATTTTTGGTATTAGGAAGCACCAAAGAAGGATAATATATATCCTACTGCTATAGAAGCACTCAATGATGATGGTGGAGCTTCCGATAGTACTCTTGACCCATCTCTGGCATCACAATCTCATCGATCTAATGGGTGGGGCTTTGGCCTTGACTTCAATTCTAGTTCCATTGGTGAAGACAGTCTATTTTCAGAGTCATACTTCAAAGCCGAAAACAACCACGCTGAAAACAACAAAAGCAATGCATCCCCAACCAATATGAATGTTGAATCAGATGTCAATGTGTCTGAATCAAAGGATGCAGTCACAGAAATAGGAATAAAATATGAGGTACAGAATCAGTTTGATATCATGTTTTATATATCGTGGGGTATTGTCTGGGTTTAATTTTTTAAAAAAGGACATTCCAGCTTGAGTTCTTAAACTTGGCTTGGATCTACTAATTTTTTTTATGGATCAGTCTTATGGCACATTATTTTGTCTAATTGTCAAATAATTTTCATACTCTTTAAACATATTGTCCATGCTACTGTTCTTTCTATTTCCAGAAGCCGCTAATAACTTCAGAGAATCGTAGGGAAGCCTTGCCTCTGTCAATTTTTGGCGATGATATGCCCGATACAAATGAACATTCTGTGTCGCAAGATTTGTCTCCCTATCCTCCAGTATCTCCAATGCATAACAACGTCAATAGTCCTGGTTCCAACTTATCTATCAATGACTTGATATGGACTTTATATAGTCAAACTGAAAACAAAACTTCTCCTAATGTGACACCCAAAGCAAGTGAAAATCAGATATTTGTCTCCCCCGAAATATCTGGCTCCAATTTGGATAACAGTGATGATTTTGATGATGACTTTGGGGACTTTAAGAATGCTTCACCTGAAACCACAATACCCCAGGAATCTTCACAAAACACTTCTTTTAATCATCCAACAGAATGCATTGAGAATGGGTTGCAGACTTCCTTGAAAGATTTAAATTCTGATTTGATCAATGGTAACGATGGCTTTGAAGATGATTTGTGGGAATTTAAGGATGCTATATCTGGAACAGGTGGTCAAGATCAGGCATCTACTATAGATCACAGAGATATACTGACACAGTTATCAACCGAATTAGAACTGTCTGATTGTGTGGAGTTTTTTAGCAATTTGAAGGACGAATTGTGCAATGAGGTCCTATTCCATGTTCAGAACCTCAAGGTAGGCACCTTTTCTGGTATTTCTTTGATAAAAATTGGATGATACTTACTGGCACTGAAATTATTCACCAACAAATAATCTTAGAAAGCTCAAGATGTTGCGGCTCATTCGGGCGAAGAGGCAAAAGTAAAAGCTCTTGAGGTGGAAATTCAGGTGCATGAACTAGCTTATGGCTATCAAATTTCCTATCTAATATTTTTGTTGTGGGCTGTAGCTATTTATTTTAACCTAACAACAGCAACGGTACAACCTAGGGAAGGGGAGTGGGGAATAGAATTCACTCCTTGAGAGAACTGGAAAATCTCAAGTTAGATCTGGCAGGATTTTAGCACGAAATCTACCAGAACCCTGAGCCTATAGAACCCGCCTGATGGCATGATTACGACTTGTGTTCGTTGGGTTAAAGGCCTCTGTCAAAAACGATTTAGCTAAGCTACTAGTGAATGTTATTGTGAAAATGATTTTCTAAAACATGTTATTCGTGTATGTCTTTCCTTGATATTTATTATCGTTTCAGCCTTGTTCCTACTTATATTTTCTTTTACAGGGATTTTCTGAGATACTGTATCAGCATCATATGAGCGTACCTGTTGAATATCTCTCAGAAAATTATTCACCGAGAAATGCGAACTTTGATGAGATTCTTAAAGTTTTGAAGGAACCAAAGTTCCTACCTCTTGAATCAGAATACCAGTTAGCATCAAGGTTGGCTATGGTATGTCTATATCTCTTGAAAATGTTGAGCATTGTATTTTCAAGTTTTACTCTTTTGTGCGTGCAAATATATAGTATTGTAAACGACTGTACGATCTTTTTAGTTATATACTAAATATATAATGATATAAGTAATTTTAGAATAAGTTGTGATATTTGTGCGTTCTTAAGATTAATTGAATGGATAAGGGTTATATTTTCTTGTTGTATTTTATTGATTACCTTCTTTCTTACTGTACCATTTAGCTTGACTGCACTTGTTATTGCATGATTATATTTGTATTTGGATAGGCCGAGACGGATATAAAATCTTCTATGGAACTCTTGAAAGATGCAGTATCAACATTAAGAATTCTCAAGTTGGGATCAGGTGAAGAACAATCTAATTATCTTACAATATGGTCCAAGATTGCCTTTGTTTGTTCTCAAGAGCTGAAACACGGTGCTTATATCTGGAAGGAAGCAGTGAAAAAGAATGTCCATGACCAGTTATTATCTATCCAAAAAGGTAAGGTCGATGATTAAGTCATGCCCTGTCATGTGTTGTTCATGCAAATGAACTTATGGAGTATGATTTAACCTTTCTTTTTTTTTGCGGTTGTGGGTTGACATAGGTGTTCAGTATGTCCATGCGCTTGGAGAAATTTATAGAGTGGCAGAAATTGTTGGAGTTTCGGCCAAACTTCACAAACCATGGATGTTATCAGGTTCTATAGATCGTACAAGTTTGTTTGCCCTTTTGGACGAGTGCAATAGCCTATGGTTGGCTTCAGGACTTGAAGAAGCACTTTCTAGTATATCAAATCATAATAACTTAGATGCGGATGGCATCTCAAGGGAATTGGTTCAATCCATTAAGTACATTCATGAGCTTGATGAGCATGCACTTCAGAGCTATGTCATCTCAGGAGAGGAAACTATGTGCCAGTTGTCAGCCTTGCCTGCTGAATGCTTACCAGGTATTTATACAATAAGCTTAGCCGTCTTTCAAACCCAATTGATAAAATATGACTTGAGAATTGTTTTTAATAGAAAATATTTCTTTCGATGTGACAAAGTAACATGCCTATCGATGATGAGAACAAATCTTTTAAGCATACAAATTTTTTCCATCCATGTTTCGACAAGTATTAATTAGGATATCTTTTCAACTTGGCTCCTGTGGCCATCTGCCACTTACACAGAGCACCTTCAGTGAAATCTTTTCGTGTTGGCTAAACTGATCTGTTAGCAGTTGACCTCTCACATGTTCTCAGATGATGCTATACTAGCGATTCGACCTACAGGACTAAACTATTAAAACACCTCTAATATATAAGGTGGAACAAAATAAGGTGCCCTTGCTGCAAGATAATTGTTGGAAAGATTCTTTCTGCATTATTTACTAACAGTTGAATATTTAACATTTGATTTAGTCCTGTTTATATGTTTTTATTGAATGAAGTGGGAAAAATACAATGCTTCTCATTTAAAAATCGGATAGTGAAAATCTCCATTACCTCCTATCTTCCTGTTCATCCTGTAATCTTTTTTCTCCTCTGATTTTTATCTATCAGGGCTAAATTTGGCAACATGGAACGGGAAGCAATACCTCGTCAAGCTCGCAAACTTGTGGGTCAATCTAATAAGTTCAGATCCTCCTAAGTGATACTTGTCGATTCAATTGAGTCTCTTGAAACAAGGGGATTCTTCCACTAGATATTTTGGTGTCTAGTTGAAGGTTTTTACGCTAAGAAAAATCAGTGAGAGATTATGGCAGGATCCATTTTTTTGTTAGTTGGGGTGAGGCGCATTGGCAGCCGTTGTTAAAGTAAGAGTAGATCGTTGTCGGAGATGAAAATTATATGGCGGCATTGCTCTTAGGTCTGATTGGCCAAAGTCATCAATTAAGTTAATTCTTTCTTCAATTGGGTACCATTCTTTAAGTGGAAGGTTTGGAACAACAGACGGATGTTACAGGTGTAAAATGTATTACTAGTGATAACAAAGAACTATACTACATAGAGTAGAATTCTGGATATGATCCAGTTTTGCAGAGGGAATAATGTTGGTTGTCAAATTATGTTGTTGTTTGTAAAGCAACTGGGATTCTTCCCTTAACCATATTATACAATTGTATTTTGGCATGATTTTTTTTTTCCGACAAATTTTTTAGATTTGACGTGTATGCAAACTGTTATATTTGAGATAACATAATAAAATTAAGGAAACAAAACTAATTTTATAATACGAATGTAATTTTGAATTGTCTGGGTTTTAAAATCCGGACTATGCCGGTTCAAAAAAATTTAACGTGTATGCATTGAAATAATGATATCCTTTTCTTATCATGTGTGCATCAAACAAATGATAGGATGTGTGTTTATCCTATTACTATTCTATTATATTCTTATCCAGCTTCTTATCATATCATCTATCCTATCATGCGCACCAAACGAGCTGTAAGAAAATCAACAAGGAAGATTTTTCAGTTTTTTAATATTAAATAAATGACTAAACAATAAATTATGATATTTGTTTTATAAAAATTACTTATCCAGCTTCTTATCATATCATCTATCCTATCATGCGCATCAAACGAGCCGTAAGAAAATCAACAAGGAAGATTTTTCAGTTTTTTAATATTAAATAAATGACTAAACAATAAATTATGGTATTTGTTTTATAAAAATTACTTAATTTCATTTTCTTAAAACATGTAGCACATTTTTATTATGAAAAATATTTAACTATTAAACGATAATTTTTTTTTATTATTTTCATAAAAAAAATTCAAAAATCTATGACACTATTGGGTTAATGGACTTTTTGGATTGGGTCCGGTTTTACCCGAAATCCGATTTTTGTGTGGGTTTTTCATTTTTCAAACCGAGTACGGAGATGTGGGGCGCGTGAGAAAGTGGTAGGATCCCAAAAGTAAATCTCGATGAATCCGTTTGGTCTAGTTTATTTTTGAGCTTATGCAATTTTTATGTATTATTATAAGTTTTTCAAGATAGTTTATGATAAAATAGCTTATAAAAATTCATTTTTCACTAGTTTGAATTTATAAAATAGCATAAAACTTAATTTATATTGCATAAGCTCAAAAATAAGCTAGACCAAACAAACAGATTCACTAAATCCACTTTTTGGCCAAAAATCAATGCATTTAAAAGAATCTCTACCATTAAAAATATCGAATGCTCCACATCTTGCCACATCATCTATTAAATTTTTACCAAAAATAATTAGTAAAAGAAGTTGAATCATTTGATGAACAACAACAAAACTAAAGCCCCTGTTGTCACCAGCCCCAACGAGATCCTCTGCAGTCTAGACGGGACATTCACGGCGGCAGGTCGCTGTTTCGGAGGTGGCTTAAGATTGGCGATGGCCGGTGGCATCACCACCACAGTCGCTGGAGTTGAAATGTTGAATACTTCTTCAAAGAGGTTTAGAATTGAGAACAACAATACACAGAAAGAATTGATAAACATAGACTGTGGCGAAGAAGTTGGAAACCACACTGCAAATAATTTCTGAAATAGATGACGTGTCCTTTTATGGAGCGCTGGATCATTTGAATGGCTAATATTATGTGAGTGCATGCTTCCAGCAACTGCAGTTAATCTAAATAAATCCTTCCTAAACCCTCTCTCCTGTCTAGCATATCGGAACTTGTGAGACAATACGGCACGGAACAGAACATGGTGGTTAGAGCCACAAGAGGTTTAGAGCTACTTCTTCCGCTTCCGTTTTCACTTTCAAACTCACTCTTCTTCTTCTCTTCCTCTTCAATGCGTTCTACATTCACACTTTTTCGCAATCTCACTCTCTCCACTCACCGCTTACCACGCACGCTCCCTTTCCGACTTCTCCCTACCCGGTTTCCCTGCCTCCTTGCTGCCGCCGACGACCAGTGGGTTCTCCATCAAAACATTCCGGAACATGAATTTTTCCATTTCACGGTGGAACCGGTGGCTGATGAGAAGCGGCTGCCGCGTCCTGAGGTGGAGGTGATGGAGTTGAGTGAGGTGCCGGAACTCTGGCGGAGATCTAGAGTTGCTTGGCTGTGTAAGGAGCTTCCGGCGCATAAGGCGGGAACTCTGATTAGGATTCTTAATGCGCAGAGGAAGTGGCTGAGACAGGAAGACGCCACCTATATCATTATGCATTGCTTGCGGATTCGCGAAAACGAGACTGCATTTAGGGTCAGTTTCTCCCTTTTCAGTTTCATTTATTTACATTTTGTTAACTGTTTTACATTCAGTTTGTTAGAGGGAGAGTTTTAATATAAATAAATAAATAAATAAATGCTAGATATTCATCAAATTAGTATTTTAGCAAAATTCCAAGTTGAACTTCTTAGATAATACTACTCTATCATCATAAGTTGTTATTTGTTCCCAAATTTAATTATTTTTGTCCTGCCTAAAGGTATACAAATGGATGATGCAACGGAGTTGGTATCGGTTTGATTTTGCTCTTGCTACCAGGCTGGCTGATTACATGGGTAAAGACCGTAAGTTTGAAAAGTGCCGTGAGGTTTTTGATGATATTATCAATCAAGGCCGTGTTCCCAGCGAATCAACATTCCATATATTGGTTGTGGCTTACCTAAGTTCTCCTGTTCAAGGTTGTTTGGATGAAGCGTGTGGCATTTTCCACCGAATGATTCAGTTGGGTGGATACCAGCCCTGTCTTAGCTTGCATAATTCACTTTTCAAAGCTCTTGTAAACAAACCAGGGAATTTTTCAAAGCAGTACCTTAAGCAAGCTGAGTTTATATATCACCGTATGGTTACTACTGGATTTCATGTACATAAAGATATTTATGGTGGCCTAATTTGGCTGCATAGCTATCAGGATTCTATAGACAAAGAAAGAATAGAAGCATTGAGGGAAGAGATGCTTCATGCTGGAATTGATGAGAGTAAAGAGGTGCTAGTATCGATCTTGAGGGTTTGTGCAAGGGTGGGGGAGGTGGACGAAGCTGACAAAACTTGGTCAAAACTTTTGCAGTTTGAAAGCAACCCTCCATCACAGGCTTTTGTGTACAAAATGGAAGTCTACTCTAAGGTTGGTATGCCTATGAAATCGTTGGAGGTATTTAGGGAAATGCAGTTGAAACTAGGTAAGGCAAGTGTTGCAGCATATAATAAAATAATAGAAATACTGTGCAAAGCACAAGCATCCGAATTTGCAGAATCAGTCATGACAGATTTTGTCAATAGTGGTCTGAAGCCCCTTACACCATCATATGTTTATTTACTAAACATGTACTTCAATTTGGAATCACATGATAAATTGGAAGAAGTGTTCTCTCAATGCCTGGAGAAATGTCGTCCTAATACTTCCATATACAGTATATATTTGGATTCTTTGGTGAAAGTTGGTAAACTTGACAAGGCTGAGCATATCTTTAGCCAAATGTTCCGTGATGCAAGTATTGGTGTCAATGCCCGGTCATGTAACATCATCTTACATGGATACCTATATTCGGGAAATAACTTAAAGGCGGAGAAGATCTATGACTTAATGTGCCAAAAGAAGTATGAAATTGATTCCCCGTTAATGGAAAAGCTTGACTTTATCCTGAGTTTGAGAAGGAAAATTATTAAAAAGCCAACGACCCTTAAGCTAAGCAAAGAACAGAGAGAAATACTGATTGGCATGCTTTTAGGTGGTTTGCATATTGATTCTGATGACCAAAGGAAGAACCACATTATCCGTTTCGATTTTGATGGCAATTCTAAGAGCCATTATGTCTTGAAGATTCATATACATCGCCAGTTTTACGAGTGGCTGCATCCTACTTTTAAGCCAAACGATGACAGTGAGAACATACCAGATAAGTTTTGCACCATTGCAAGCTCTCATTTTGGCTTTTATGCTGATCAGTTTTGGTCAAAAGGTCAACCTACAACTCCAAAACTTATTCATAGGTGGTTGTCACCGTGTGTTCTTGCATACTGGTACATGTATGGGGGCCATCGAAATTCATCGGGGGATGTTTTACTAAAGATTAAGGGAAATCGTGAGGGAGTGGAGAACATTGTCAAAAAGTTCAAAGCCATGTCCATTGATTGTAAAGTCAAGGGAAAGGGAAATGTATTCTGGATTGGTATTCTGGGAAGCAATACAACTTGGTTCTTGAAATTGGTTGAGCCATATATTCTAGAAGATGTAAGAGATTTCACTAAGGCTGGCATGAATATGATGGGGCAGAATTTAATGGAAACTCAAGACATTAACTTCTTTAATAGTGAATCAGATGAATGAAAAAGGGTGATACTGCATTGTTGATCATGGTTGGACTCGGGAAAAAATTTTAGTCGTTTGCCAGACTAGGTTACACTTTTACACAAGTGGCTAGAAGCTGAAAACATGTTGTACTCAATGTTTTTTTGGGGGCTGCCATGGTATAAAAAACGAAAGCCTTCTTGAATATCTTGGTCACTATTTTTTGAAATGTCTACTTGTATATTCCTAATTTCCAATGCAAATGAGAATTAGAAAGTAGTTATCTTACTGTGTTGTCGAGTTAGTGCGTGTTAAATTTGGTGTGTGAAAAGTTCTCTAAACCTGCCCAGAGTTGTGGTCTGGGAGTTCCAAATGCCATTATAGTTTCTCTGCATAATAGTTAGCTTACATTTTTTTTCCAACTTGGTCGTAATATTGCTTAAAATGGTAATGAAATCTCTAACTTTTGTGTTTTCAACATTTTCGTTACTATTAGCCGTTGAAGTTAAAGATCACACCTATAGAATCACCATAAACACCAAACTTAGCCAGACCCATAATTAAAAATGAAACAACTCTAACACACTGTTTCTGTTGAAAGTAAAATAGGATTGTTTGCTAGATGATGCTCACATGGTGAGTAAAATGATGGCTTGGGATTTAGTTTATGGTAATAGGGTGATACATTTTCCTCGGTTTGGGGTGGAAAACCGTGAAGCAACTTTTGCTATGTATTTTTTATTGTCATATATATGTAGTTTAGTTTTTTCATATTAGATTTTGTTTTGCATATATAACCCATAACAGAATTCAGATTTAACTGTATATATTTATTTATATACTTATTTATGTCCATTTTATAAATAGATGCTCTATTGATTATGCTCATTTATCTATTACTCTAGTAGAAAACAAAACCCTTCTGAGACACATTACAAGTTCTGTTCAATTTCCCGCGTAACTCGTGTCAATTTGGGGAATTACAAGCCATTTTAGGTTGTGTTATATTTCTTTCTATTATTCTTTGTCAGGTGAGCCTGCTGATCTTCTGAATCCTGCTCTTTTCCTGGTCGTATTTGCGCTGATTATTTTTTGCTTGTTGGATTTTGTCTTTCCAGTGATCTTCATAATATTATTATAACGCCGTTTCATATATGTAGCCGACTCTACCTATTGAGATAATGATTGGTTGTTGTTATTGGGGTCTTCACACCTATTGTAGAGATTAATGTGGGTTGCTTTTTTTACCTACTACATCTGATAGTTTTCTGAAAACAACTGCTTTTGGGTTGTCTCATAATTGTTCAGTGATCTTTGGTGAATTTATCTTGGATTTTGGTTTGTTTGATGACTATCCTGCATATATTATGAACAAGGTCCTTGGCTTTAAGAATTGGTATGATTCTTTGATGGGGAAATTATGATATTCTGTATCTCTTATAAGATCTTCTACATGGTTTTATTACTTTATATCTACTGGAAATGTGGTCAGAAGTTTGGAAACTCCTATACAATGGGTCTAAGAGATTAATGTTCTGTTGTGAAAAGTTGAAGTATGACTAAAATCTGCTCTTTAATCCTTTATTTTTTTTACTTTGATGAGATTTTTTTACGCATGTTAAATTTCAAAATTGTGACTTGTTTATTATCTGAATATTATAGCATGGCACTTTGTCACTTGATTACATCATGTTATCGTAGGTTAACTCGTCTATAGGATTTTTGAAAATCTAACAAAACTGTCTACAGGTTAAATGTTTCAATGCTCCTTTGCAACCATCTGAAATTATCGGTGTATTGAAGGTTGTGCAAGACAAATTATCTGAAGGTGTGAATGAACGAGGACTTACTTTGACAGGATTTATATTTCTTCACGCCCTTTTCATAGAAAAAGGGCATCTCGAGACAACATGGACTGTGCTCAGGAAGTTTGGATATAATCATGAGATTAAGCTTGCTGATGATTTAATTCCACCTTTTAAACACGCTCCTGATCAGGTGCTTTTGAGATGAATTGTGGTCTCGTTTATTATGCTCTTTATTTTTTATACCTGTTTGTGTTCAATTTGTTAACAACTTCTGCAGAGTGTTGAACTGACAAATGAAGCGATTGAGTTCTTGAAGACCACTTTTGATGCATATTATGCTGATTTTGTATGTCATATGCTTATGACCCTGAATAATTTCACTTTTTCATATTGCTCCCCAATCATTTTCAGACATTTTCTCTCAACTGACTTTATCGTTGTGCAATTTGCATATTAACCATATCTTTTTCCTTTCTCTAGGATGGGATGCTGCGTCCCTGTGAACTTGACGAATTGTTTTCTACAGCCCCGGAGAGGTAGATTGCTTTCCTCATTTAGATAAGTTTACTTTATTATCCACCATTTCATTGTGGATTTATTTGCAGTATTATTTTATATTTTTTAATTTTTAATTGCAATCCCTGGATCGCCAATCTATACGAGGATGCTGCAGAAAGGAATGCGTTTCAAGGACTATCACTTGATGCATTTTTGTCGGAGGTGCACAAGTCTTTTTATATTTGTCTTTTGTCCCCCTTCCTTAAATTTTGTTGAACAATATTTGTAGAAGAGTGGTGGGATTCTATGGATAGTTTTATCGCTGATTTTGAAAAGTGTTTTGAGAATCCAGATTGCCTCAGTTTTACATGATGTAAATGATGTATGACTTTATGTCTGGTCTGTGTACCTTTTCAGTGCATATAAAATTTACTTTGCATAACCATTGATTTTCTAATATATATGATATGTTTTCTGGACAGTGGGCACTCATGACACTTCTAAACCCAACCTTTAGTGTGGAGAACCTTATATACATTGGTTACTCTGGTGAACCCTCATCTGCTATCCGTGTGACCAGGAAGCGGCGCACAGATCACAAAAACCAACATACAGAAAGGAATGTATTGCAGTGCTTTGTTTTTGGGCCTAGGAGAGCTGAAAAATCTGCATTAATGAATTCTACTGTCTGAAATTGAAACTACATAACACGCTAAAGATAACCCAATCTTTTCCTCTAATCTGAGCATATCGAAGGAATTATTATTTTTAGGTAACTGGTGAAGATGACAAATATCTGATTGCAACAGCAGAGCAGCCCCTTTGTGCATATCATATAGATGATTGGATCCACCCTACCCAGCTACCCCTAAGGTGACATGAATTTAGTTGCACGTTTAATATTAAAACTGGAAAACTATGTTATTTTAAATTTTGGAAACATGCTTTCTGCAGGTATGCTGGATATTCATCTTGCTTTAGGAAAGAAGCTGGATCTCATGGTCGAGATACTCTAGAATATTCCGAGTTCACCAATTTGAGAAAGTGGAGCAGTTTTGTATTACTTCCCCAAATGACAATGATTCATGGGACATGCATGAGGAAATGCTTAAGAACTCTGAGGAGTTTTACAAGGCAGTATGATGATTTCCTTCATTATAAAGCCATTCTTTCATTCGAGTGCTTATTTCAAAAGCATTTATAATAGAGTAATTTACATTCCCCTTCCCTAAGAGATAGGGGTGCTATATATATTATACTATAATATAGTTTTTGAGTAGTTGCTGAATCCTAGGGTAAAATTAATCTATGGGATTAAGCCACATTCATGTCTTTGACATGCCAAACACGTCTAACCAGAGGAATGTTTAATGTATCTCTATTTCTTTTAAATTTTGATATATAGGACTTTGTTGTATGTTTATGATTATTGTTCGTCTTATGTATTGGCTAAGTACTTGTACATTATGTTGATGTTGCCATTGCATATAGATTATTCTCTTAGTTGTTTTTGACCAAAATTGTAAGCTTTCTTTGCCCTCCTTTTTATTTTACATCTTCTCTTGTGTAATTACATTTTGTTTTACTTACTGCAGTTGAACATTCCATATCAAATTGTTTCCATTGTATCCGGTGCTTTAAATGATGCTGCAGCAAAGAAGTATGATCTAGAAGCATGGTTTCCAGCTTCTCAAACTTACAGAGAGTTGGTATCCTGTTCAAATTGTACAGACTACCAGGCCAGAAAATTAGAAATTCGATATGGACAGAAAAAGGTCAGTTATGCCCAGGTTCATCGTATTTATTGCTTTATTACTTTGTATTATTCAGTAACTTTTGGATGAAGTAGTGCATTTCCAGAGAGAGGAGGGGGGCAGATCTTTCCCCGTATATGTAACAATCTCGTAATATCAATTTATGAAACCCATTTTTCCTGAAATTTTGCAGACAAGAAATTTTATTTTTGTCAAACATTTTGAGAATAACTGTCAGTGATGATGGTTCTTCTGTTTAGAGGCCTGTTATATTCTGCAGCTAGACTCTGATAGCTTAAAGCGAATCACTAACCTCATCTGTTGCCATGAGCAATATTTTTTTTGGCTATTGATTTCAACCCTCTACAAGAATGTAATTTCATAATTTTAATTGTTAGCCTATGCATCTTTTTTCGTATTGCAGAGCAATGAGCAGTTGAAGCATGTTCATTTGTTGAACTCTACTCTCACTGCTACTGAAAGGACCATTTGCTGCATACTAGAGAACAACCAGAAGGAGGATGGGGTAGAGATACCAGAAGTCCTCAGGCCATTCATGGGTGGAAAGGCTTTCCTACCCTTCAAGAACCAACCGAGTAATGAAGCCAAAGGGAAGAAATCGAAGGCCTAATTGCATTATTTTTAGTCTGAATGATATTTATGAAGAGCTAGTTCAGAATTGTAGGTTATGACCAATGTTATTCCTACCATCATAACCTGTTTTCAACCGCCTCCATCCCCTTCTCGTTGTATGCTTTGATTAAATAGTAAATTATCTTTAAGGAACTCACAATATTTTGCAGAAAGGACATACTTGGCATGATCTGTAACTCATTCATTTATAAACCGTGTGCTCATTATTCACTTCGTTGTGGTGGTTTTATACATTGTGAAAGACTAAGACTCCGATTGGATGTCCAGTTTTGCATGAAAGATTCCGTTACAAAAAATGGCAAAACATGTTTATTTTTGTTGCCATAGTATGAATAGCGAGATTTGAGTGTAATTTAGTGCAGGGGAGTCCTGGTTTATGGGACTATAATTCTGAAGTCTGCATTGGTTTCTATCTTGCAGGGCACTGAAACATGTTCAATTTAATCGAGCTGCTCGTATACTAAATTCAGTTACGAATTTCATTGGAAAGAGGAATGCAGTCTGGAAAATTGGTACTAGAATATTCAATGTATTGTAGTAGGAAGGGAATGGGGTGGCTTTATTTGGTGACTAGCCTTATGCCTTTACATGGTTACCTTAAGAGTTATGATGCCTAGTTTTACAACTAAGATTTTAGATTTTACGGATAGTTTTGCAACTGCGATGATTGATTTAACTCTAAACCTTTGCACGATTCTTATGCGGTCAAAGACTGCAAATCTTTCAAACATTGCTTAAATTATTCAAAAGTCATGTATCATGCATGTTACTTTAATTTGTTCTTTTTGTTTTTTGGATTTACCCCTAGCAAATGTATTGTTTTTTCTACTATGTATATATATATGAGTCAGGATCCGTTGACACCAATTAGTTTGACACCAAATGTTACACCTCTCAATAATGTTTTAACCGATATAAATTTTATAAAATCCACCGTTGGATTGAAAGTTTATATCATAGAGATCATTTATGTAAAGTTTCAGAAAAATCCAAAATCATTTGATATGTTATTGAGATAAATCAAAATTAACGGTTTGCGTCTTTTTTTAAATGTCGTTGATCTTTATGCGTCTCAATAGCATATCAGATGATTTTGGATTTTTCTGAAATTTTACATAAATGATCTATATGATATAAACTTTCAATCCAACGGTGGATTTTATAAAATTTATATCGGTTAAAATGTTATTGAGAGGTGTAACATTAGGTGTCAAACTAATTGGTGTCAACGGATCCTGACTCTATATATATATATATATATATATATATATATATATATTGATATACTGTATAATATTAATAGTCTGAAAATTCTCAGTTTTGAGCGTTACTTATAATGGTGGTCCATATTAACCTCTGCCCAATGTAGTTTTCTACAAGCTAAACAATCTCAGAAGTGAAGATTGATTAAGTACATCCTTGATACCACTTTACTAGTGTTTGATAGTGAGAAAAAATAATTACATGTATGCTTAGAATTTCAAAAACTTAAAAGAAGTGAACCAATAATGCTTCAACCAAATTTTGATCACCCATTCCCTAGAATACATGTATGCTTAGAACTTAAAAAAGTTAAAAATTAAACCAATAATGCTTCAAAAATTAAAAAGAATGGACCCGTACTATATGGAATTTCTGTATGAAGAAATTCCATTTGTGACCTGCCTTTTTTTGTCTGTCTTTTAACGGATGATTTTTTTTCTTCTTACATTGATGCAAATAATACCAACAAGAAAAACAAAATATCTATAGGGGATTTAGATCCACCCCATTTGTTGGAGAGAAATATATTCTTTCTAAATAGAGCCCTGTCAACAAAATTGTCATTAGATTTGTAGTTAGTCTTTTTTTAGTAGTAAAATTGTACCCAAAAAAGTGAGGGATGCTAAATATCAAGAAAGGATTAACGAATTGCAAGACCGCATACATGTACTACTTTAAAGAAACTTAAAATTGTTAGTTTTATCTTTGGTGAAAATAGACAGTCTAAATTGCTTCGTATGTTTTATCTTTTCTTCTTTCGTAAAATTGAGCATTAAAAAAAAAAAAAAAACACACATGAGTAGTGATTAAATTTGCTACTATTATATTTTGACCATAATTATGTGGCTAAGCAAGAGTAGAAAAGGACGACCATTGCTTATGTTTAAACAATGATGGATGCTATCAAGCAATGGTTACGAACGACCACTAAGTTTGAAGGCACAAAGTTATACTTGAACCTATACCTTCATTTAATGCAATGTTTTACCATATTACTATCCCATTAGACGTGTCACTCCCATGAAAAATAATTCATTAGTTAAAGTAATAAGATACATTTGCATTGACTTATTTTTTAGTTTATACGAAATAGTTTATGCAAATAGATTAAACTTTTATGTATTATTATAAGTTTTTCAATGTAGTTTATGAGAAAACAACTTATAAAAATACAATTTTTGTTAGATTCATTAGTTATGCATTGAAAATTATTTGTGTTTCCACTTTATTTTGGTGTCACATTAGGAGAAGTTTCGTTTTCAATTTTTGTCTCGTTTTCAATTTTTGTCTGCCCTTTAACGGATGATTATTTTTCTTCTTACATTGATGCAAATAATACGAAAAAGAAAAGCAAAATATCTATGAGATTTTCTTTTGCTACTTAAGTAGTAGATTTTGTCTGCCCTTCTCGTGGCCTACAAAATTACTAAAATACCCCTTAATAAGGTGGCAAAAAAAAATTTCAATATCTATAGGGGATTTAGATCCACCCCATTTGTTGGAGAGAAATCTATTCTATCTAAACAGAGAGCCCTGTAAAAAAAAATTGTTACTAGATTTGTAGTCTTATTTTAGTAGTAAAATTGTACCAAAAAAAGAGAGGGATGTTAAATATTATTAACGGACTAACGAATTGCGAGAATGCATGTTGTACTACTTCAAAGATAAAAGTTGTTACTTCCATTTTTGGTGGAAATCACGTATGAGATTATAACGCCTCAACTAAAATATCTAGAATATTTAGTCAAGACATAAATAAATGGTTCTGAGTACATAAAATTAACGAGTTTAAACAACTGAATTACAAGAATTTCTTACATCACTTGATGAACTTAAAAAATACAGCGGACACAAATAAGATTCTAAGATAAACAGAATAAAACTAAACAAAGAGGAAGCCTAAAGTCTTCTAGTCCGATGATCCAAGCTCTGCTCCAATCATCAGCTCCCTCCTGGTCCTTGCTCCAGTTAATCTGTCTACCTAAAAAAATTGGTTTGGAGTGGGGTGAGACTACTAAGCCTCAGTGAGTCCTACTACCCTCCTAATGGTGACTACACCGGGGAATCCTAAACAGTCATAACATGCTAACATATACATAATCATAACATAATACTGAAATTAAAGGTGTAACACAGATAAAAACTCTTATTCATTTTAACCGCAAGAGGTGAGCATATCTCGGAGGCCCGCCTTGTCCGCCGATCGATCCGATCACGGCATACAGCTCACAATACTTAACCTGATGGATACTCCCATTGGGAAATCCATATGCGACAATTCAAAATCGCTCCTAAGTGACTGTAACTAAATTAGTTCTTACTACCATAATTTCCCAAAACCCGAGGAGCATACAAACCTAATTAAACTCTAAGTTATACCCTAACGATTATCTGTGATTAACATTCTGTTCGACATTATATTAATTATATTACTGCAACCTATCTGACTTTGATGAGGATATAAAACGAGTGTGTGAAACTTTGTTAGAAAAATGGAAAATGCAGGTCAGTCCTGTACAAACTTGCTATGGCGAGTCACTAGCTCGCCATGGCGAGATTATAGGTCCTGACCTAAATCAACTCGCTGTGGCGAGCAGAAGCTCGCCATGGCGAGTATCATCAGCTCAGAGCCCAGCTCGCCATGAATGCTCGCCAGCTACTCGCTAGGGCGAGTTCATGCAGAAAATACCCTGTTTTGCAAAAATCATGATTTTCAAGAGGAACACCTACAATCCTCATTTAAGCCAGTGCAGTAATGTAAAACAAATAATACAAAACAGAATGGAGGGAAATTTGGGAGTTAATTCCCCTCACACAACTTTTCCTAATTTTTCCTAAGTTGACATGCAATTTAATAAATTGGGGGAAACTAACTACACTATCCTAAAGAACCCACCTGGAAAACGAAGCTTTGGCACTGATGCTAAGCTCAGCAACAGCAACAAGACTCTGAACCAGGACTCACTTGTATCTCCAATTTGTGTGGTTGAGCAAAAAGAAAAGAATGGAACTATGAGCATTCTAGAGCTTGCTAAGGTTAAAGGAAATGAAGCTGTCCTAATAATAGCTGAGAAAGGAATCAAAAGGATTAGGAGTAACTTACCCAGGGATTTGGAAACTAGCACGAACGAGGAAAAACGCATGCACAGCTCACTGTCATACTCGCTGCGGCGAGCCGTCTGCTCGCTGGGCGAGTGAGTCAGGATGCAGAATTTTTGTTCTGTCGTTCAACCAAATTCCCACGATTCAAAAACACCCATAACCTTCCAGTTACCTCCAAGCTCGTGTTTTAGTAGTTAAACACACATGCAATGATGAATGTCAAGTGAGGGATTAAAATGGGTACGAAAAGAATGAATAGGTGATGGGTTGTAATGTTTAATTTACCTAATTTAAGAGTTTAAGAACTAGAGAATAGTAGCTTCCAATTGAATGCCATGGGGATTCTGAATTAGATTCTTGAAGTGGAATACAAAGTTGAAATTAAGAGAAAGATTGGAATGTAACTACCCTTATTTTGGAGCTTAATACATGAGGAGTCTAAGAAGTTGATTGCATGTGGATTAAGAGTAATGGATTGGTTTCAATGAAGCTTAACCATGGTTGAAGGTGTTTTGTTTGCTGCTCAACGAGAGAGAGAGAAGAAGAATTGGGAAAAAGTAGTGATTTGTTAAGTGTGAGGGGAAAGTAATGAACTAGTGTGAGAGGGGTGGGTAATGGCGTGAGAGAGAGATAAGAGAGCTACTGATTTTGTTTCAGTAGTTGTGATTAAAAATGGAATGGTAATGGTTTTGTTTGGTCTAATATAGTGTCACCACATGCATCTATTTAAAATTCCAACTTTGTCCTTTCACTTAAAACCAAAGGTAATTGTGTTCTATATTTACTTCTCCACACTAGGTCACCTATTTACACAATTAATCTCCAATAATTGTATTTTATTTAATCTTTCTTCTATTAAATAAAATTGGGATGTTACAATCTACCCCCTTAAAGAATTTCGTCCTCGAAATTCGAAATTCCTTCATTCCACTACGGCGTAGCTCAATTACATCTACATCCAAAGTTTAACTTCGCCTACCCTCCAGTCAGGTGTATCCAATCCCTTGGAATAAAACTTTCCTCTCACAGAGGTTACTGGTTAAAGGTCATTCTCGCATTCGTAATATGTCTCGTGCTGCGCACTCTGATTCGGATACTTATTGTCATCGTCTGGATTGTGCACTCATAACTCTACTTCATAAACTCTGAGCAAGATCATACACCTTCTTGTCATAACTGCCTTAGTTCCTTCTACTACGGATAACCTTCTGTTATTCTTATCGGAACTAACTCCAAATGAAACTGGCTTAGGAGGTCGGTATCTGGCCTGGTTGACGTTATACGATTATCTAAAGGGTAAAAGCTTAAGTTTTCCTATGGGTAACTTCAGTAACTTCTAAACACTACTATGCATGACGTGTCAATTGTATCCCTGTACCACGTGTTGTCTAAATATTCCAGAATCGATCAAAATATAAAACGAGTGGAAAATTGTCTAAATACCACATATTCCTTTGCCAACGAGTTAGACTCATCCGCAGGCGAATCTATAGTTATCCGATAAAATCCCACCTACAATCTTTATCCATTCTGGCACGGCACGATGATCGAGTTGTACATTCGACACGCGGATGCACTTAGGTTCAGATTATTCCTTGGGGTTAATGGTCACTCCTTTTTAAGTCCTTCACTGGTAACTAATGTATGGAACTTGGCTAAGTTGGGTTCTAAACTCGGCTAGTTGAACACTTCAGGTTTGAACTGGTACTATTGAGGCTGAATAGATTTATTTGGCTTAAGATAACTTACTGAACTAACTAACGGATTGATAAGGTTAAGGGATGGTTTCCAATAAGAATGAAACATTAAATAACTATTTCACTTAATGAACTGGTTAACGATAACTAAACTTGGGGTTAGAATATTTCGGTCACGATACTCAGACTTAGTACTTGGTCTCATAAGGTTACAGAAAATGAATTTGGAAGATCAAAATGTTCGGATAGAGGTACCTAAGGGTAACACGTTAACCTAACACGAATTCAGAAAACGGAACTGAAAGACTTGAATCTTAAACACTGATTTCACTAGAACAACTGAACTCCTCTGGATTGGAAATAACTCCGAACTTAATTCTGAATTTGGCTGAAAAGGTTCCGAAGAAGACGGTTAACTAACTAAATTGGAGAGCTGGTTACAAGATTCGAGTGTACGAAATTTAAATGATTTGCTGACACTGAGTTAAGTCATTTGTGTCAGATCAGTTGAGGTTGCTAAACAACAAATCAACCCACGAGCGAGAATTTGAACTGAACTATCCGTGGGTCATCAGGAGTGACTGACTTCCACGAATCGGATTGAGTTACTCACGACATAACTGAAGGTTGAAGACGTTGGATACGGTTATTTAAGAGGGACGTTCTATCCATTCATGTGACTGACTGACGTCGATGAATTTGGAAGGTTGCATAAAGATTGAAGTTGTGGTTAGCACCTGACGAACAAATATTTAAAATACGAAAAGGACTTACCCATCCGAGGCATAATTAGACAAGTTAGACAGTACACATGTTCTGGGTGTTCTCAGACTTGTGAACGTCGAATTGAACAACGCTTCGTTCAACGAACGGCTGAATGAGGATTATTATGAATGAAAGGCGATTGAAGATTTGTTTCCTATCCGATTCAGACTTATGTTCCACAGTTCTACTTCTTCTAGTTCTCTCAGGTTGGGACAACTAAGTCTTCGCTCAGTTTTCTTGCGGACAAGCTCTTACAGGAAGGTTTAACTGATTCAGTTAGTATCCGGCTGAGAGGTCTGAATAAGACGAAGTGTCGGGTGGCTAGCTGATGATAAAATCCAACTTAGTTACTTGTTTCCGGTAGCTAATATAAATCTAATAGATTGGTCTAAGTGGTCAGTGTTATTGATACTGTCTCTTGTTTGTTATTCTCCTCAAGTCGTGTCTTCTACTGTTTGGTACGAAGGTAGTGGTAATTATGGCTGGTCAAACCTAATCCTCAACCGGTTTGCTACTGTGTTCAGAATACTGAATTGCTAGTCTGATGCTAACTAGATGATAACTCTTAATGTTTGGGTTAAGCGTTTCTATAGATTCCTTAGCTGCACGGTTCACCTATACGAATTTGTTTGGTAACTAGTCAATCTAATGTCCAACTGAATCATCGGTCTCTAAACTACCTAAGGATAAGGTTCGGCGGATCGACTTTGGTGATTGATAGTGTTATAGGTTATTCTTAATTGTCATTCTAACCAAAACTTAACCTATGATGGTTTGGTGTGGTTCCCGGTATAAGTTGTTAAGAGACTCTATACTATTGGCATCTAAAGGTAGCATCGCAAGTGTTAAGTTAATAGTTCACGGTAAGGGAATGTTAAAATATAGGCATTATGATCCAACTATTCCTATAGAGTTATCTAACTGACTGGTAATGCTAAGTTGGCAACTTATAGTAACTAAGTGGCGGCACTTAATATGTCTGTCCATATGTCGGGCATTATAACATTGGGATCTCTAAATGGTATACTAATAACTTTGAATTCCTGGGATAAGGTATTGACATCAAGTACTAATCACGAAGCTGACTATGTTTATTACGGGTTTGGTTACTAACTATTTCGCGGTGATACTTCCTAATTGACTTAAGTGTGTGCTGGGGTTTTAAGTGGTTCTTAGTTGTTAAGCTAATCAACGTTTGGGTTTCTAAAATTTGTTGGGTTTACTGCTAACGACTGGCGTGGTTAATAGAAGTTTCTAATCGTTTAGTTTAAAACTGGGCTCCTATTGGCATGGTAGAAATACTGTTGAGAGTCGAAGGGTTAAGGTAACTTAGCTGAGAGCATTCTAGAGGGTAGTCTAATATGGTGGTATTGAAGGAATATTGGAATGTGCCTGTGTTTTAATTTTGGTTTCTCTAGCTTAAGTAGTTCGACTTGAAGTTTCTATTGCTGAGATGTCTAACAGGTCCACTACACTAAGTTACTAATTTTTGGAACATAAGAATGGTGCTACTTACGATGCTTTCTCGTGTGCGTTACTACTAATAAAGGATCCTAATTACTAGACTATTTTAAACTGAATCTCTAGTGGTTGAGTTTAAATATGGGTTCCTATTAGAAGGAGTGTGCTCGTTCCATTGGGAACATTAAGGTTTGATAGGCTTAGGATAATCTTAACTGGTTGTCATTAGGAACTAATGATACCTGTCTGAAGTATTGCTAAGTTTTCTCCTAACAGGGTGGACTTCTCGGCTTCTTAAAGTTAATGGATTACATGTGAAGTTTATCTAAGTTTTCCTAATACAGGGGAGTTCCTCGCTTGCACTGGACAACTAAATGTTAAGGAATGAGTTTTAGTTTACTACTACGGTTATAGGGTGTTACTCGGTTAATAAACTTGGCTCACTGTAGGCTCGGTAGGATAAAGTTGTTTTCTAGGTTCAGGAAATTTACATGACACACAGTGTCAGTAGATTACGGTTATGCACTACACATTTCCGTCTAATGGTATACTTGCATTCCCTCAAACTACGACTCTTCTCCTGACTTGCTACGTCACAAGATTAATTCATTCGCCAGACTGCTTCATTACAAATTCCAGGCTTACCTCTTATTACTGGTCTCCATCCATTTACCACGTCTAAATTCCTCGTACCACTTGCTTGTTTTACAACACTTACTTCTGTGACACCATTTGTCATCATTCCATTATCCACTTATAGGAATTACTTCAATGACTGCTCTTCGGTTGTGACTTCACTACGATCTTACTGCTTGAATTCCAGAGTTCACTTCAGTTCTCAACCATAATACCCTGCCTACCATACACAATACTGAGTTGATCAGGCTCAGCACGCGATGGTTTCAGCGTAAACAGTCCAGATCCAAAGGGTCTGTATCTACTTAGGAAAGGATTGAAATGACTCATGGCAAGGTCCGATACTGGATCGACCTGCTCTGATACCAATTATAACGCCCCAACTAAAATATCTAGAATATTTAGTCAAGACATAAATAAATGGTTCTGAGTACATAAAATTAACGAGTTTAAACAACTGAATTACAAGAATTTCTTACATCACTTGATGAACTTAAAGAATACAGCGGACACAAATAAGATTCTAAGATAAACAGAATAAAACTAAACAAAGAGGAAGCCTAAAGTCTTCTAGTCCGATGATCCAAGCTCTGCTCCAATCATCAGCTCTCTCCTGGTCCTTGCTCCAGTTAATCTGTCTACCTAAAATAATTGGTTTGGAGTGGGGTGAGACTACTAAGCCTCAGTGAGTCCTACTACCCTCCTAATGGTGACTACACCGGGGAATCCTAAACAGTCATAACATGCTAACATATACATAATCATAACATAATACTGAAATTAAAGGTGTAACACAGATAAAAACTCTTATTCATTTTAACCGCAAGGATTCTCCGAGGTGAGCATATCTCGGAGGCCTGCCATGTCCGTCGATCGATCTGATCACGGCATACAGCTCACAATAGATAACCTGATGGATACTCCCATTGGGAAATCCATATGCGACAATTCAAAATCGCTCCTAAGTGACTGTAACTAAATTAGTTCTTACTACCATAATTTCCCAAAATCCGAGGAGCATACAAACCTAATTAAACTCTAAGTTATACCCTAACGATTATCTGTGATTAACATTTTGTTCGACATTATATTAATTATATTACTGCAACCTATCTGACTTTGATGAGGATATAAAACGAGTGTGTGAAACTTTGTTAGAAAAATGGAAAATGCAGGTCAGTCCTATACAAGCTCGCTATGGCGAGTCACTAGCTCGCCATGGCGAGATTATAGGTCCTGACCTAAATCAACTCGATGTGGCGAGCAGAAGCTCGCCATGGCGAGTATCATCAGCTCAGAGCCCAGCTCGCCATGAATGCTCGCCAGCTACTCGCTAGGGCGAGTTCATGCAGAAAATACCCTGTTTTGCAAAAATCATGATTTTCAAGAGGAACACCTACAATCCTCATTTAAGCCAGTGCAGTAATGTAAAACAAATAATACAAAACAGAATGGAGGGAAATTTGGGAGTTAATTCCCCTCACACAACTTTTCCTAATTTTTCCTAAGTTGACATGCAATTTAATAAATTGGGGGAAACTAACTACACTATCCTAAAGAACCCACCTGGAAAACGAAGCTTTGGCACTGATGCTAAGCTCAGCAACAGCTACAAGGCTCTGAACCAGGACTCACTTATATCTCCAATTTGTGTGCTTGAGCAAAAAGAAAAGAATGGAACTATGAGCATTCTAGAGCTTGCTAAGGTTAAAGGAAATGAAGTTGTCCTAATAATAGCTGAGAAAGGAATCAAAAGGATTAGGAGTAACTTACCCAGGGATTTGGAAACTAGCACGAACGAGGAAAAACGCATGCACAGCTCACTGTCATACTCGCTGCGGCGAGCCGTCTGCTCGCTGGGCGAGTGAGTCAGGATGCAGAATTTTTGTTCTGTCGTTCAACCAAATTCCCACGATTCAAAAACACCCATAACCTTCCAGTTACCTCCAAGCTCGTGTTTTAGTAGTTAAACACACATGCAATGATGAATGTCAAGTGAGGGATTAAAATGGGTACGAAAAGAATGAATAGGTGATGGGTTGTAATGTTACTTTACCTAATTTAAGAGTTTAAGAACTAGAGAATAGTAGCTTCCAATTGAATGCCATGGGGATTCTAAATTAGATTCTTGAAGTGGAATACAAAGTTGAAATTAAGAGAAAGATTGGAATGTAACTACCCTTATTTTGGAGCTTAATACATGAGGAGTCTAAGAAGTTGATTGCATGTGGATTAAGAGTAATGGATTGGTTTCAATGAAGCTTAACCATGGTTGAAGGTGTTTTGTTTGCTGCTCAACGAGAGAGAGAGAAGAAGAATTGGGAAAAAGTAGTGATTTGTTAAGTGTGAGGGGAAAGTAATGAACTAGTGTGAGAGGGGTGGGTAATGGCGTGAGAGAGAGAGATAAGAGAGCTACTGATTTTGTTTCAGTAGTTGTGATTAAAAATGGAATGGTAATGGTTTTGTTTGGTCTAATATAGTGTCACCACATGCATCTATTTAAAATTCCAACTTTGTCCTTTCACTTAAAACCAAAGGTAATTGTGTTCTATATTTACTTCTCCACACTAGGTCACCTATTTACACAATTAATCTCCAATAATTGTATTTTATTTAATCTTTCTTCTATTAAATAAAATTGGGATGTTACAATCTACCCCCTTAAAGAATTTCGTCCTCGAAATTCGAAATTCCTTCATTCCACTACGGCGTAGCTCAATTACATCTACATCCAAAGTTTAACTTCGCCTACCCTCCAGTCAGGTGTATCCAATCCCTTGGAATAAAACTTTCCTCTCACAGAGGTTACTGGTTAAAGGTCATTCTCGCATTCGTAATATGTCTCGTGCTGCGCACTCTGATTCGGATACTTATTGTCATCGTCTGGATTGTGCACTCATAACTCTACTTCATAAACTCTGAGCAAGATCATACACCTTCTTGTCATAACTGCCTTAGTTCCTTCTACTACGGATAACCTTCTGTTATTCTTATCGGAACTAACTCCAAATGAAACTGGCTTAGGAGGTCGGTATCTGGCCTGGTTGACGTTATACGATTATCTAAAGGGTAAAAGCTTAAGTTTTCCTATGGGTAACTTCAGTAACTTCTAAACACTACTATGCATGACGTGTCAATTGTATCCCTGTACCACGTGTTGTCTAAATATTCCAGAATCGATCAAAATATAAAACGAGTGGAAAATTGTCTAAATACCACATATTTCTTTGCCAACGAGCTAGACTCATCCGCAGGCGAATCTATAGTTATCCGATAAAATCCCACCTACAATCTTTATCCATTCTGGCACGGCACGATGATCGAGTTGTACATTCGACACGCGGATGCACTTAGGTTCAGATTATTCCTTGGGGTTAATGGTCACTCCTTTTTAAGTCCTTCACTGGTAACTAATGTATGGAACTTGGCTAAGTTGGGTTCTAAACTCGGCTAGTTGAACACTTCAGGTTTGAACTGGTACTATTGAGGCTGAATAGATTTATTTGGCTTAAGATAACTTACTGAACTAACTAACGGATTGATAAGGTTAAGGGATGGTTTCCAATAAGAATGAAACATTAAATAACTATTTCACTTAATGAACTGGTTAACGATAACTAAACTTGGGGTTAGAATATTTCGGTCACGATACTCAGACTTAGTACTTGGTCTCATAAGGTTACAGAAAATGAATTTGGAAGATCAAAATGTTCGGATAGAGGTACCTAAGGGTAACACGTTAACCTAACACGAATTCAGAAAACGGAACTGAAAGACTTGAATCTTAAACACTGATTTCACTAGAACAACTGAACTCCTCTGGATTGGAAATAACTCCGAACTTAATTCTGAATTTGGCTGAAAAGGTTCCGAAGAAGACGGTTAACTAACTAAATTGGAGAGCTGGTTACAAGATTCGAGTGTACGAAATTTAAATGATTTGCTGACACTGAGTTAAGTCATTTGTGTCAGATCAGTTGAGGTTGCTAAACAACAAATCAACCCACGAGCGAGAATTTGAACTGAACTATCCGTGGGTCATCAGGAGTGACTGACTTCCACGAATCGGATTGAGTTACTCACGACATAACTGAAGGTTGAAGACGTTGGATATGGTTATTTAAGAGGGACGTTCTATCCATTCATGTGACTGACTGACGTCGATGTGAAGGTGGAAAAACACAAGAAGGGGGGGTTGAATTGTGTTTTTAGAATTAAAACTTTTTCAAAATAAAACCAAGTTTGCAGCGGATAAAACACAAAATAAAAGAGATGCTGAGAGAAAGAGAGAAAGAAGGACACAGAATTTATCCTGGTTCCCCTCACAAATCGAGAGTACTCCAGTCCCCTTGTTACTAACAAGAGATTTTCACTATAATCTACTAAAGATTACAAATTGCTCAAGCACACTTGCAAGAGACTTCTCAGGTGCTCAAGTTTCACTAAACAAGAGACTTCTCAAACAAACTTAAGAATAAGAATGAATGTTAAGGAACACTTGATATACTATCAGAGGTGTTTACAAAATACAACTCAATTTGTTCTAAGACTTAGAATGACAGATTTAAATTATGATGTCAGAATGCTTCTTAGTCTTTGAACGTAGTAATAGAACAGTCGTTAGAACAGTAGTAGTAACAGTTGTCGTAACAGTAGTCATTTCTTCCATTTGAGTCTTCTATTTATACTTGGAGGAAGATGATGACCGTTGCAGAGAGAGAGGTGCCAGCTGGAATTTACTCGTACAATTGATAGCTGTATATTGCCTTCTTTGGTAAGGAATTCCAATTCCACTACCTAGCTATTCAATTTATCACTCATCCATTTTGAGTAATAATAGTACGATAGTACAATCCTCAAATGCGCTCCACTTATGGATAAGGTTAACGTTGTACCAACGAATATTCCTTCCTGTGGATGTGACAGAGCCTTGAAGTGGATTGTTCTTCAATCATTGGTTCTATATAGGTCAGCTCTTGAGTGACGTAAATTCCTTTTGCTTCTGATGTTCTTGTCATAGCTTCTTAAGATCTTCAGCTTCTGAACTTCATCAGAGCCTAGCTTTTGGTCTTCAGAAGTGCTATCTTCAGCACGCAAAAATTAAGCTTCTGATGAACAGCAATACTCTTTCAGAGCTTGTTTTGACTGGCTTCTCTGCTACTATTCATAGTGCTTCTGAATGAATTTTAACTTGTAGTTCTGCACACTAGAATAATCATTAGTAATACCAATTGTAATTTTAATACTTTGTTATCATCAAAACCACTTAAAACATTAGAGGTTCATGTCAGACTCACTTTGTTCCAACAATCTCCCCCTTTTTGATGATGACAAACCAAAGCATTAAAATTCAATTGTTGTTGATTTAATTTAATTATGATGACTTCAGGTTTCAAAGGTTTGCAATCTCCCCCTGAGTCTGATAATCCATAAGGGTAGGTTTGTAAGCTCCCCCTAAGTTTTATCCATAATTAATTAAAACAGTTTAAGAGTCGATTTATTAACTTAAAATAAATTTTCATATTTAACTCTCAGAAGCATAGTTTTGCAAGCTTTGCTTCTTAGAGTTTGATAATGCTCAGAAGCGGTTTGCAAGCTCTTCTGACATTGTCTATGAATTTTATTTTAGGTTCTTAAATTTTCTCCCCTTTCAATAATCGTTCAGAATGAGAAAGAATTATAAGAGATAAATATTGATTCATAATGTATTTAACATGACAGTTTCAGATTGAGCAGTATATTAATGAATCAACATTAATTTTAACGCTACTCTTACTCCCCCTTTTGGCATCAGTCAAAAAGACACAGAAAACCAAGCAGTCAAGTGCGTCATAACAAGGCAGTCAAGTCAAAAAGGGATGACAACTAAATTCATTTAATGAATTGTGTTGAAAACCGTCCTGACAAGAGAGCTTGATGACACTATAAAAAGGGATGATTCCTCTCATTTTACTCATCCAGAGTAATCAAGTAACATCAAAAGAAAAACATACAATGGAAAGGCAGGTTACCAAGGATGCTTCAGGCTCAAAAAGAGAGAGCAAGAAGGGAGCAGAGCCCTGGCGCTGCGAAGAAAACAGGCTTCGTTATGAGCGAAACAAGCAAGAACTTAGATTGACAGAAGCAGAGAGAGAAGAGTTGGGCTCTGATCTGGAGGAATTCTTATGGACATACGATGATGATACTTCATACGAAGATTATAGAGCTGAGGTTCAGAAGGCTACTGAAGAATTGCTCGCAGTTCTTAGGAAGAAATATAAGAGACTGGATGCAGAGGCTTCTGAGTCCAAGTCTAAATCTAAGTAGAGTTTCACTATCTTATGTAATAAAGTTCCCTCTTAATTATAATAAAAAAAATGTTCCTGCTATAAATTTCTTTCTTTTGGAGCATGTTTCTTTTATATACTCTTGTCAAACGTCAGAAAACCAGTTACCAGACACGCCTCATACGGTATTGTTGCCCCGCTTATAAACAGGCTATAATACTAAGAAGCTATTTCATGTGTAAACAGGAATACTGATGTGGGGGAACCTTAGGTTTTCAAAATCCTATATAAGTTTAAAAACAAGATGTTCTCCAACATCTTACACTCGGTTCAGAAACCACAAGAGTATCAGACATTATCAGAGTATATGATTTTCATTTTGTAAAACAAGGTAAAATAAACACACCAGCACAAGCACATATATGAGGATAATAAGAAGCTTAATTAACTTAAAAGAAAATTATCCAAAAGATGTACATAAACAAGATTACAAATAAGTGCACAGACATAAGGGTTAAGGTTTGGGTTGCTGTTGAGTAAGTTTCAGAAGAAGTTCCATCATTGCATCTATCTTCTTGTTAGTAGCTTCACCAGATCTGTTCATGTCTTCTCTTATATCGGCCCTGAATTCATCCATTTCATTTCTTAGTTCCTCTCTTAAGTCATGCTTGATTACATCCAGAGCTTCTTGCATAACAGAGGGTATAGCAGATGAAGAAGAGCCTTGGACAAGTACTGGTGGAGATCTAGGAGGAGATGAAGCAACAATGGGAGCTTTACCTTTATCAGAATCTGGTTCACTAAGGTTCTGATCATTCATAACAGTATCTTCTGCAGCTCCTTGATTCTCAAAAATCTTATTAGTCTCAATGACAGCAATGTGAACAGCTCTATCAACCAATAACTTGAAGGCTTCTTGTTCAGCAAGCCTCTGACGTTCCATTTCAGCAGCTATCTTAGCCTGCTCATCATCCAGAGATCTTGTGATACTTTCATTCACAGCAGCTAAAAATGTTAACCTCTGACATTCTTCTTCATGGTTGAAAGATGTGAGCCTTGGAGCGTTTAGCTTCTCAACAATCTCAAACAGTTCCTGTACAGTGTTTGCTCCTCTACCCTTAATCTTATCCTTCAGATGAGTACAAAGATTTACCGAATAAGTACTCTAATTCCCTGACATCAGCATCCATATCAGAAGGGAAGATAAGAGCTTCTTCCTCTCTTTGTTTGAACCTCTTAAGTCTAATACCTATAGCATTATTTAGCAGCTCAAGGTTTGGTTCAGAGTAAGAATTGAAAAAGGGTAAGGATGGGTCAAAGGGAATGGTTGGTTCAGGTTTCTTTCTTTTGAGTTCAATGATTTTGATTTTGCTGAGATTTGGAGGTATGATATCATCATCAAGATTGATGGAATCCTTGAATATTTGATGTTCAGCTTTAGTTAGGTGTTGGTAAAGCTCAAGAACCTCTTCTAAAACTAGAGGTCTGTTGAGTGGGTCAGGGACAGGTTGTGGTGATTGATGTTGTTGTTCAGTCATGACATTGATTGGTGATGAGTGAGGTGATTTTTGTTGTTCTTCAGAATGAGCAATTGGCTCATTCTGAACAGGGGTGAATGTAGGTGGATTCACTCGTGAGATGTGATCAAGTGAGGGAGGGGGTGTGTGAATGACCTGTGTGTTTTGTGTTTTATGGACGGGTGAATCATTTGTGAGATTCATGGATGGAAATTGACGTGGTGAATTTGGATTTGAGTTGGTAAATGCAACACCACACATGTGTTGTTCAAGATGTTCTATGACAGAATCTTGATTTGTGGATTGATTGAGAATGGTGGTGTCTACATTAATAGTAGGTTCTTCATCAGAAGAGAGATGAATGGGCTTTATGGTGGTTTTCTTTGTGGTTTTCTTGAAAGAGGTTCTCTTTGGTGTAAGAGTTTTCTTTTGTTTTGGGTTGGATTCTCTGATGAGTGTAGCAATTAACTCATCCGAGGCAGTGCTGGTATCTGATGAAGATGATGATGATATAGCTTTATGATCAGGTAAGACTACACTAATAGGTACAGTGAAGTCTATGGGTTGAGGTTGATTGGTAGATGATGGAGGTTGAGAAATAGATGGTTTAGCAATAGAGGGTTGAGGTTCAGAACCAATAACCTGAGCTACAGGAATGCTAGAAGTATTAGATTCAGAGATCTTACCTTTTGGTTTAGAAGCTCTGGTCTTTAATCTCTTTGCAGGTTTAGCAGGGTTCTGATCTTCCTCAGAAGCTGAAGGCCTATCATGCCTTTTCTTTGTCCGCTTTTCCTTCTGAACAGCTTCAGTCATCATATTTTCAGCACCTTCCTCAATCTCATCAGCACTAGCATGTCCTTGATCATCAGAGCCTTCATCGATCATTTCTAGCTCAGTAGTTCTTGGCTTTCTTCTGTTCCTTGTAATATCTCTTGGTCCCTTAAAGATATCCCAATTAGGAACACTTACAACCATTTTCCTGGGCACACTAACCCCAGTATCTCTTCTTACTGATTCAAGAAAGTTCTTGATGACCTCCTCATTATCATGTTCTGATATGGTGGGAAACCCATCACACCAGAAGTACTTTTCGTACACTTGCTGTAGAGGTGTTTTCACTTGAATGATTTCTTCCTTGGTTTTTCTCTTCATATTGACCAGAACTGATGCATCATACTTAGAGGTTTGGAAAACTCTAAGTTTTTCTTTGGCACTCACAATATCTGTGAGTTTGGTTTGCCTTATCAGTTCTGAAATTAACCTAGGGTGATGAATGACTGAAGGTATTTTAGTTCTACCCTCATTGATGGTAAAGCACATGTGATCAAAAAGAATCTTAGCCAAATTAACTTTCACCCTCTTGTATAAGAACCAGATGAGATGTTTGTGTGGAATGGAGATGGTATCCAATCCACCTTTTCTGGTGAAGATGGTAGACAAACACATTCTGAAAGCAAATTCAAATGTGTGCTTCATGTGCATTACTTTTCCAAAATCCTTTTGGGTGCATCCAGATTTAAAGAGGTCCTGATGAATTGAATCCAAATGCTTGCTTTTCTTATCATACACTTCTATATCTTCTCCTTTGTTGTCTAAACCCAGAATCTTAGCAATGTGTGCCTGAGTTATCACAACATTGATTCCCAAAATATTTGACCTAATTTCCCTTTCTCTATAAGGTTTAAGACCAAGTTCCTTTCTTGTTTTTCCTCGTAATTCCTTGTTCTTCTCAACCATATCCTTGTATTCTTTATCAGCACTTGCTCTATCGTACACTTTAGCCTTCTGCCAGAAATACTTCACTATGTCGTAGTATACGAAGCCATTAAGCATCTCAAAATAATTTTGCCATTGTTGGTTGTAGAACAAGTATTGAATGTCAATCCCATTTGCTTTCAAACTTTCAAAATCCACGAACTTCTCAGTGAAGAAATCATAAGCATCTGGTCCAGCGTCAGTTTGATGATGTTCGTAGACTAGATTATCTTTTGAATTAAGATCGATGATGGGTGGTAACGTAGGGTTAAAGGGTTCTTGAACGATTTCGTTTGATGAACGAGCAGCCATAGTTGCAGAGAATTAAGAAGATGAAGATTGGGAATTTCTGTAAGGTCTAGGGTTGTGTAGGTAGTGATTTTGTGTAAAAAGTTGTGCAAGTGAGTGAAGTGACTTATAAATAGTAACTAGCACACATACACAGAGAAAATAAACATTGGGAGGGAGCGCGAGCAGTTTTAAAAATTAAATAATATACTTAACTGCCATAATCATCATTAACTGTTCTCTGCCCGTCAGGATCTAGACACGTATTGAAAAAGTTTAATCATAGCTGACGCGTGTATAGACAACTGTTGTACACTTACTCGTACTGAACGTTTCATTTCCAAAAGGTTCAGAGCCTCACTCATTTGTATCTGACACCTCATCAGAACATGTTACTCTTCAGAGCCTAAATTATTCAGAGCTTCCCAAGGGATACTCTAAATTATAAGATGTTCTGATAGAGCTTCAGATGCTAATTTTATTCTACTTCTCAGAGCTAATTTTCTTCAGAGATATAGTGCATGTTCAAATTCTTTTTGATAAAATCAAATCTTTCAATAGCTAAAGGTTTAGTAAATATGTCAGCCCATTGATGTTCAGTATCAATGAATTGAATATCTATTGTACCTTTCTGAACATGATCCCTTATAAAATGATGTTTTATTTCAATATGTTTAGCTCTTGAGTGTAGAATAGGGTTCTTAGACAAATGAATAGCAGTATTGTCACAATATAGTGGAATACTGCTTTCAGCTATGTTATAATCTTCCAACTGATATTTCATCCAGAGAAGCTGTGTGCAGCATTTAGCAGCTGAGATGTATTCTGCTTCTGCTGTAGACAAAGCAATAGTTGTTTGTCTCTTGCTGGCCCAAGATATGAGATTCTCACCAATGAATTGGCAATTTCCACTAGTGGATTTCCTCTCAATCTTATCACCAGCATAGTCAGCATCACAGAATCCAACTAGCTTACTATCTAGGGATTTTTTATAAAGAAGTCCTAGATTAGTAGTTCCTTTCAGATATCTAAAGATCCTCTTAACAGCAGTTAAGTGAGGTTCTCTAGGATCTGACTGGAATCTTGCACACAAGCATACACTATATAGAATATCAGGTCTAGATGCTGTAAGGTAGAGTAAAGAACCAATCATACCTCGATACAGCTTCTGATCTACTTTGCTTCCTATTTCTTCTTTGCTTAAGCTGCTGGTAGGATGTATGGGTGTAGACATTATCTTGCAGTCATCAAGGTTGAACTTCTTCAGAAGCTCTTTTGTATACTTGCTTTGATGAATGTAAGTGCCATCTTTTCCTTGATTAATTTGGATTCCAAGGAAGAACTTCAATTCACCCATCATACTCATCTCGAATTCATCCTGCATCAGCTTTGAAAAACTCTTGCACAAGGAAGCATTAGTAGAACCAAAAATAATATCATCAACGTATATTTGAATGATTAAGATATCTTTCTTAGATGTCTTTCTGAATAATGTATTGTCAATTTGACCTTTTTGAAAACCATTTTCTAAAAGGAAATTACTCAGTCTTTCATACCAAGCTCTTGGAGCTTGTTTGAGACCATAGAGTGATTTCTTAAGTTTATAAACATAATTAGGATTTTTCAAATCCTCAAAACCTGGGGGTTGTTTGACATATACTTCTTCAGAAATAACACCATTAAGAAAGGCGCTCTTAACATCCATTTGGTACAATGTGATTCCATTGTTAACAGCATATGAAAGAAGTAACCTGATTGCTTCCAGTCTTGCTACTGGAGCAAATGTTTCAGTGAAGTCTATACCTTCTTGCTGACTGTAGCCTTGTGCTACCAGTCTAGCTTTATTTCTTACCACTTCACCTTGTTCATTCATCTTGTTTCTAAATACCCACTTAGTTCCAATGATGTTCTTATGTGCTGGTCTTGGCACTAAGTCCCATACATCATTTCTTTGAAACTGATTGAGCTCATCTTGCATAGCTACAATCCATCCATCGTCAGTAAGTGCTTCATCAACATTCTTTGGTTCTATCATTGAGATTAGCCCCAGAAGTGAATCAAGTTGTTGATAGTCTGATCTTGTCTTTCTTGGACTTTCTTTGTTTCCAAGAATTAAATCTTCTGGATGTGATGATCTATATTTGAACTTCCTTCTTGGAGCTTCATCAACATCAGCACTTGGTTGAGTGTCTTCTTCTGAAGTGTCATCATGTTCTTGTGATGCTTCTAATTGAGATGCTTCTTCAGCATCTTCTTCCAATACAGCTTCTGAAGCTTCAACAGCTTCTGATGCTTTTTCAGGTTCTGAATCGATGTATTGGTATGGAACACCTGCATAACTATTATCTTGCTCTGACATTTTACTGTCAGGCTCTTTATCATCAAATCTAACATGTATAGATTCTTCCACTGTGTTAGTTTCAGAATTATACACTCTGTATGCCTTTGAGCGTTCAGAGTAACCTATAAAGATTCCCTTACAAGCTTTGGCATCAAATTTTCTTTTGTAGGCCTTGTTGTTTAGAATGTAACATGTACATCCAAACTGATGAAAGTAAGAGATGTTGGGCTTTCTTCCTTTGAAGAGTTCATATGTTGTTAGATTCAATAGAGGTCTTATATAGATCCTATTTTGAATGTAACAAGCTGTGTTTACAGCTTCTGCCCAGAAGTGCTTAGCAAGTTTTGTCTCATGCATCATGGTTCTTGCCATTTCTTGTAAAGATCTGTTCTTTCTCTCTACAACACCATTTTGTTGTGGTGTTCTAGGAGCAGAGAACTCATGGACAATGCCATGATCTTCACAAAAAGTTGCAAATGGTTCGTTTTCAAATTCACCACCATGATCACTTCTAACCTTTAAGATTTTGAGACCTTTCTCATTTTGCACTTGAGTGCAGAAGATGCTGAACACATCATATGCATCATCTTTCACTCTTAGAAACTTTACCCAAGTCCATCTACTGTAATCATCAACAATGACTAATCCATATTTCTTCCCATTGATTGAGGCAGTACTTACTGGACCAAACAAATCAATGTGAAGTAGTTCTAAGGGTCTTGAGGTAGAGACAATGTTTTTAGGTTTAAAAGAAGTTTTTGAAATTTTGCCAATCTGACAAGGACCACACAGAGCATCTGAATGATATTTAAGATTTGGCAGGCCTTTAACCAACTTTAGTTTGCTAAGCTTAGAGATTAATCTCCAGTTAGCATGACCTAAGCGTTGGTGCCAGACCCACTTTTCATCATTCAGAGATAGAAGACAAACTATCTTCTGCTCAGTGAGTTCTGACAGATTCACCTTATAAACATTACCTCTTCTTAATCCTTTAAACAATATGGACTTGTCAGAATCATTGATTACTGTACATGCCTCTTTATCAAATTTAACAATAAATCCGCTATCACAAAATTGACTAATGCTAAGCAGATTATGTTTGAGGCCATCAACTAACCAAACATTTTTAATTGAAAGAGAAGAGTTACCAACTATACCTGTACCAATGATCTTCCCTTTTTGGTTTCCTCCAAACCCCACAGTACCTCCCTCTTTCAGAGTCAGGGTTTGGAACATATGCCTTTCTCCCGTCATATGTCGTGAGCAGCCACTGTCCAGGTACCAGCATTGCTGCTTTGGCCTTCTTAGTGTGCAAACCTGAAGCAAATATTATTTGAGATTTTGGTACCCATATCTTTATGGGTCCTTTTGTGTTAGTCTTTACAGGTCCAGGTGGTCTTTGTTTGAAGGACCTATCAGAGCTTCTAGAGTTAACCACCCTTGTTGAAAAGTTTTTGGGTTTAGTATAGCTCTTGAGCTTTGTTCTTGAATGTGTCAGAGCTTCTTTAGATTTAACATTAGCTTGAGGCTTAACAATCTTAGGTTCTGAGGTTTTATCCTTCAGAGTCTTTGACTTTTGAGCCTCTGGCTTTGATGTTCTATTAGAAGCTGACTTATTTAGAACTTCTGATTGACTCTTTACAAAGACAACCTTAGGTTTTGATTTATCTATATTAGAGGACTTTGAAGATAATGGATTATCTTTAAAACGTGAGAATCCAAGACCTTCTCCTCTATTTCTACTTACATGATAAATCAAAGAGGCTATTTTACTTCTTTTCATTCCATTGATAAGGAATTCCTGAAGAGCAAATTCATGTTCTGGAGGAACCTTATCATCAAGAACATAATGAGTTTCCATAAATTCATTTCTTGATTTTAGAGACTCATTTTGTTCAATTATTTCATTTGCCTTTTCGGTCAGGTTGTTATAGGCCTTTTTAAGAACCTTACACTCACCTGCCTTTTTGGTTAAAAGTTTTAAGGCATCTTTTAAGGAATCTATTAATTCAGAACGAGAAAGTTTAGCAAGTACCTCATCTTCATCTTCTGAATCTGAGTCAGCTTCGTGCTCAGAGTTCTCTTGGTCAGAAGCGGTTGCCATCAAGGCTAGGTTTGCTTCTTCTTCCCCATCAGAATCTGATTCCTGATCCAAATCATCCCAAGTGGCAAGGAACCCCTTCTTGAGCTTACTTTTGTATCTTTCTTTGTTAGAGGTTCTCTTGGATGATTTACTCAGGTTCTCTGGGCAGTCAGCAATGAAGTGTCCTGGTTTGTTGCACTTAAAGCATTTGTTTTGTTCTTCCTTTTTATCCTTAGAAGTACCAACCTTCTTGGAAGAACCTCCAAACTTACCAGCATACTTCTTGCTTCTCTTAGCCCATTGCGATACTCTTGCAGCCATCAGAACCATTTCTTCTTCTTCATCAGAGTCCATCTCGTGACCTTCTTCAGAAGCTTCTTCATCAGATACTATAACCTTCGCCTTCAGAGCCTTAGAGGAACTCTTGGTGCTCAGTGTTATCCCTTTTAGCTTCTTAGTCGATTCATCAGTCATGAGTTCCATCTCATGACTCTTTAGAGAACTAACCAAGCTTTCAAGAGACACAGTATCTAAATCCTTAGATTCCTGAAACGCTGTCACTTTTGGTCTCCACTTTGGCGGCAAGCTTCTGAGTACTTTCCTTACATGATCAGCCTCAGTATAGCTCTTATCTAAAACTTGAAGTCCAGAAACAAGAATTTGAAACCTAGAGAACATTGTCTCAATGTCCTCTCCGTCCTTCATTTTAAATAATTCATACTGATGTACTAACAAATTGGCCTTAGCCTCCTTAACTTGTTTATTTCCTTCATACTTGGATTTAAGAGAATCCCAGATAGACTTAGCCGTTCTCTTATCTCCAATTTTCAAGTACTCATCATGAGAGATGGCATTTGTCATCATCCCTTTTACACTGTGGTGCTTCTTATATTCCAGCTTTTGAGTAGGTGTAAAAGCCTTTCTGTCTTTAGAGCTAACAACGCCTTCTAAGTCCATATTTTCAAAGTTCACTCCATCTTCTACCAAGTCCCACAGATCACAATCAATCGCCATGATGTGACTGTACATCTTGGTTTTCCAGAATGGATAACCAGTCTCAGTTCCATTGAAAAAGGGAATTTTGTCAGAAGACCTTCTGTCTTTAGAATTAGAATCATAGTCAAATGGAACTTCATTGAGATTCTTCTCAGCAGACATGTTTTTCCTCCCTGAATCTTAACTGTTTCACTGATAGGTGAGAGTTAGGCAACAGCCCAGCTCCTGATACCAATTGAAGGTGGAAAAACACAAGAAGGGGGGGTTGAATTGTGTTTTTAGAATTAAAACTTTTTCGAAATAAAACCAAGTTTGCAGCGGATAAAACACAAAATAAAAGATATGCTGAGAGAAAGAGAGAAAGAAGGACACAGAATTTATCCTGGTTCCCCTCACAAATCGAGAGTACTCCAGTCCCCTTGTTACTAACAAGAGATTTTCACTATAATCTACTAAAGATTACAAATTGCTCAAGCACACTTGCAAGAGACTTCTCAGGTGCTCAAGTTTCACTAAACAAGAGACTTCTCAAATGCTCAAGTTAAACTTAACAAGAGACTTCTCAAACAAACTTAAGAATAAGAATGAATGTTAAGGAACACTTGATATACTATCAGAGGTGTTTACAAAATACAACTCAATTTGTTCTAAGACTTAGAATGACAGATTTAAATTATGATGTCAGAATGCTTCTTAGTCTTTGAACGTAGTAATAGAACAGTCGTTAGAACAGTAGTAGTAACAGTTGTCGTAACAGTAGTCATTTCTTCCATTTGAGTCTTCTATTTATACTTGGAGGAAGATGATGACCGTTGCAGAGAGAGAGGTGCCAGCTGGAATTTACTCGTACAATTGATAGCTGTATATTGCCTTCTTTGGTAAGGAATTCCAATTCCACTACCTAGCTATTCAATTTATCACTCATCCATTTTGAGTAATAATAGTACGATAGTACAATCCTCAAATGCGCTCCACTTATGGATAAGGTTAACGTTGTACCAACGAATATTCCTTCCTGTGGATGTGACAGAGCCTTGAAGTGGATTGTTCTTCAATCATTGGTTCTATATAGGTCAGCTCTTGAGTGACGTAAATTCCTTTTGCTTCTGATGTTCTTGTCATAGCTTCTTAAGATCTTCAGCTTCTGAACTTCATCAGAGCCTAGCTTTTGGTCTTCAGAAGTGCTATCTTCAGCACGCAAAAATTAAGCTTCTGATGAACAGCAATACTCTTTCAGAGCTTGTTTTGACTGGCTTCTCTGCTACTATTCATAGTGCTTCTGAATGAATTTTAACTTGTAGTTCTGCACACTAGAATAATCATTAGTAATACCAATTGTAATTTTAATACTTTGTTATCATCAAAACCACTTAAAACATTAGAGGTTCATGTCAGACCCACTTTGTTCCAACACGATGAATTTGGAAGGTTGCATAAAGATTGAAGTTGTGGTTAGCACCTGACGAACAAATATTTAAAATACGAAAAGGACTTACCCATCTGATGCATAATTAGACAAGTTAGACAGTACACATGTTCTGGGTGTTCTCAGACTTGTGAACGTCGACTTGAACAACGCTTCGTTCAACGAACGGCTGAATGAGGATTATTATGAATGAAAGGCGATTGAAGATTTGTTTCCTATCCGATTCAGACTTATGTTCCACAGTTCTACTTCTTCTAGTTCTCTCAGGTTGGGACAACTAAGTCTTCGCTCAGTTTTCTTGCGGACAAGCTCTTACAGGAAGGTTTAACTGATTCAGTTAGTATCCGGCTGAGAGGTCTGAATAAGACGAAGTGTCGGGTGGCTAGCTGATGATAAAATCCAACTTAGTTACTTGTTTCCGGTAGCTAATATAAATCTAATAGATTGGTCTAAGTGGTCAGTGTTATTGATACTGTCTCTTGTTTGTTATTCTCCTCAAGTCGTGTCTTCTACTGTTTGGTACGAAGGTAGTGGTAATTATGGCTGGTCAAACCTAATCCTCAACCGGTTTGCTACTGTGTTCAGAATACTGAATTGCTAGTCTGATGCTAACTAGATGATAACTCTTAATGTTTGGGTTAAGCGTTTCTATAGATTCCTTAGCTGCACGGTTCACCTATACGAATTTGTTTGGTAACTAGTCAATCTAATGTCCAACTGAATCATCGGTCTCTAAACTACCTAAGGATAAGGTTCGGCGGATCGACTTTGGTGATTGATAGTGTTATAGGTTATTCTTAATTGTCATTCTAACCAAAACTTAACCTATGATGGTTTGGTGTGGTTCCCGGTATAAGTTGTTAAGAGACTCTATACTATTGGCATCTAAAGGTAGCATCGCAAGTGTTAAGTTAATAGTTCACGGTAAGGGAATGTTAAAATATAGGCATTATGATCCAACTATTCCTATAGAGTTATCTAACTGACTGGTAATGCTAAGTTGGCAACTTATAGTAACTAAGTGGCGGCACTTAATATGTCTGTCCATATGTCGGGCATTATAACATTGGGATCTCTAAATGGTATACTAATAACTTTGAATTCCTGGGATAAGGTATTGACATCAAGTACTAATCACGAAGCTGACTATGTTTATTACGGGTTTGGTTACTAACTATTTCGCGGTGATACTTCCTAATTGACTTAAGTGTGTGCTGGGGTTTTAAGTGGTTCTTAGTTGTTAAGCTAATCAACGTTTGGGTTTCTAAAATTTGTTGGGTTTACTGCTAACGACTGGCGTGGTTAATAGAAGTTTCTAATCGTTTAGTTTAAAACTGGGCTCCTATTGGCATGGTAGAAATACTGTTGAGAGTCGAAGGGTTAAGGTAACTTAGCTGAGAGCATTCTAGAGGGTAGTGTAATATGGTGGTATTGAAGGAATATTGGAATGTGCCTGTGTTTTAATTTTGGTTTCTCTAGCTTAAGTAGTTCGACTTGAAGTTTCTATTGCTGAGATGTCTAACAGGTCCACTACACCAAGTTACTAATTTTTGGAACATAAGAATGGTGCTACTTACGATGCTTTCTCGTGTACGTTACTACTAATAAAGGATCCTAATTACTAGACTATTTTAAACTGAATCTCTAGTGGTTGAGTTTAAATATGGGTTCCTATTAGAAGGAGTGTGCTCGTTCCATTGGGAACATTAAGGTTTGATAGGCTTAGGATAATCTTAACTGGTTGTCATTAGGAACTAATGATACCTGTCTGAAGTATTGCTAAGTTTTCTCCTAACAGGGTGGACTTCTCGGCTTCTTAAAGTTAATGGATTACATGTGAAGTTTATCTAAGTTTTCCTAATACAGGGGAGTTCCTCGCTTGCACTGGACAACTAAATGTTAAGGAATGAGTTTTAGTTTACTACTACGGTTATAGGGTGTTACTCGGTTAATAAACTTGGCTCATTGTAGGCTCGGTAGGATAAAGTTGTTTTCTAGGTTCAGGAAATTTACATGACACACAGTGTCAGTAGATTACGGTTATGCACTACACATTTCCGTCTAATGGTATACTTGCATTCCCTCAAACTACGACTCTTCTCCTGACTTGCTACGTCACAAGATTAATTCATTCGCCAGACTGCTTCATTACAAATTTCAGGCTTACCTCTTATTACTGGTCTCCATCCATTTACCACGTCTAAATTCCTCGTACTACTTGCTTGTTTTACAACACTTACTTCTGTGACACCATTTGTCACCATTCCATTATCCACTTATAGGAATTACTTCAATGACTGCTCTTTGGTTGTGACTTCACTACGATCTTACTGCTTGAATTCCAGAGTTCACTTCAGTTCTCAACCATAATACCCTACCTACCATACACAATACTGAGTTGATCAGGCTCAGCACGCGATGGTTTCAGCGTAAACAATCCAGATCCAAAGGGTCTGTATCTACTTAGGAAAGGATTGAAATGACTCATGGCAAGGTCCGATACTGGATCGACCTGCTCTGATACCAATTATAACGCCCCAACTAAAATATCTAGAATATTTAGTCAAGACATAAATAAATGGTTCTGAGTACATAAAATTAACGAGTTTAAACAACTGAATTACAAGAATTTCTTACATCACTTGATGAACTTAAAGAATACAGCGGACACAAATAAGATTCTAAGATAAACAGAATAAAACTAAACAAAGAGGAAGCCTAAAATCATCTAGTCCGATGATCCAAGCTCTGCTCCAATCATCAGCTCTCTCCTGGTCCTTGCTCCAGTTAATCTGTCTACCTAAAATAATTGGTTTGGAGTGGGGTGAGACTACTAAGCCTCAGTGAGTCCTACTACCCTCCTAATGGTGACTACACCGGGGAATCCTAAACAGTCATAACATGCTAACATATACATAATCATAACATAATACTGAAATTAAAGGTGTAACACAGATAAAAACTCTTATTCATTTTAACCGCAAGGATTCTCCGAGGTGAGCATATCTCGGAGGCCTGCCATGTCCGTCGATCGATCCGATCACGACATATAGCTCACAATACATAACCTGATGGATACTCCCATTGGGAAATCCATATGCGACAATTCAAAATCGCTCCTAAGTGACTGTAACTAAATTAGTTCTTACTACCATAATTTTCCAAAACCCGAGGAGCATACAAACCTAATTAAACTCTAAGTTATACCCTAACGATTATCTGTGATTAACATTCTGTTCGACATTATATTAATTATATTACTGCAACCTATCTGACTTTGATGAGGATATAAAACGAGTGTGTGAAACTTTGTTAGAAAAATGGAAAATGCAGGTCAGTCCTATACAAGCTCGCTATGGCGAGTCACTAGCTCGCCATGGCGAGATTATAGGTCCTGACCTAAATCAACTCGCTGTGGCGAGCAGAAGCTCGCCATGGCGAGTATCATCAGCTCAGAGCCCAGCTCGCCATGAATGCTCGCCAGCTACTCGCTAGGGCGAGTTCATGCAGAAAATACCCTGTTTTGCAAAAATCATGATTTTCAAGAGGAACACCTACAATCCTCATTTAAGCCAGTGCAGTAATGTAAAACAAATAATACAAAACAGAATGGAGGGAAATTTGGGAGTTAATTCCCCTCACACAACTTTTCCTAATTTTTCCTAAGTTGACATGCAATTTGAAGGTGGAAAAACACAAGAAGGGGGGGTTGAATTGTGTTTTGAGAATTAAAATCTTTTCGAAATAAAACTAAGTTTGCAGCGGATATAAACACAAAATAAAGAGAAGGTGCTGAGAGAGAGAAAGAAAGACACAGAATTTATCCTGGTTCCCCTCACAAATCGAGAGTACTCCAGTCCCCTTGTTACTAACAAGAGATTTTCACTATAATCTACTTAAGATTACAAATTGCTCAAGCACACTTGCAAGAGACTTCTCAGGTGCTCAAGTTTTACTAAACAAGAGACTTCTCAAATGCTCAAGTTAAACTTAACAAGAGACTTCTCAAACAAACTTAAGAATAAGAATGAATGTTAAGGAACACTTGATATACTATCAGAGGTGTTTACAAAATACAACTCAAATTGTTCTAAGACTTAGAATGACAGATTTAAATTATGGTGTCAGAATGCTTCTTAGTCTTTGAACGTAGTAATAGAACAGTGTTGATAGAACGGTCGTTAGAACAGTAGTAATTTCTTCCATTTGAATCTTCTATTTATACTTGGAGGAAGATGATGACCGTTGCAGAGAGAGAGGTGCCAGCTGGAATTTATTCGTACAATTGTGATGGCTGTAGTTACCTTCTTTGGTAAAGATATCCAATTCCACTACCTTGCTATTTGAATTATCACTCATCCATTTTGAGTAATAATAGTACAATAGTACGATTCTCAATTGCGCTCCACATATGGATAAGGTTAACGTTGTACCAACGAATATTCCTTCCTGTGGACGTGACAGATCCTTGAAGTAGATTGTTCTTCAATCATTGGTTCTGAATATGTCAGCTCTTGAGTGACGTAAATTCCTTTTGCTCCAGATGCTGTTGTCATTGCTTCTTGAGGCCCTTTTTGCTTCTGAGTCCGTCAGAGCCTTGTTTTTGTCCTCAGAGGCACTTTCTTCAACATACAAAATTTAAGCTTCTGATGAACAGTGATGTGCTTTCAGAGCTTGTTTTGACTGGCTTCTCTGCTATTATTCATAGTGCTTCTGAATGAATTTTAACTTGTAGTTCTGCACACTAGAATAATCATTAGTATTTCCAATTGTAATTTTAATACTTTGTTATCATCAAAACTATTTAAATCATTAGAGGTTCATGTCAGACCCACTTTGTTCCAACAATCTCCCCCTTTTTGATGATGACAAACTAAAGCATTAAAATTCAATTGTTGTTGATTTAATTTAATTATGTTAACTTCAGGTTTCAAAGGTTTGCAATCTCCCCCTGAGTCTGATAATCCATAAGGGTAGGTTTGTAAGCTCCCCCTAAGTCTTATCCATAATTAATTAAAACAGTTTAAGAGTCGATTTATTAACTTAAAATAAATTTTCATATTTAACTCTCAGAAGCATAGTTTTGTAAGCTTTGCTTCTTAGAGTCTGATAATGCTCAGAAGTGGTTTGCAAGCTCTTCTGATATTATCTATGAATAAAATTTTAAGTTCTTAAATTTTCTCCCCTTTCAATAATCGTTCAGAATGAGAAAGAAATCATAAGGGATAAACATTGATTCATAATGTACTTGACATTACAGTTTCAGATTGAGCAGTATATGAATGAATCAACATTAATTTTAACGCTACTCTTACTCCCCCTTTTGGCATCAGTCAAAAAGACACAGAAAACCAAGCAGTCAAAGCGCCAAACAAGGTAGTCAAGTCAAAAAGGAAGTGACAACCAAACGCATTCAATGAATGGCATTGATTATCCTACTGACAAGATATCTTGAAGGTACTATAAATAAAGGATGATTCCTCTCATTTTACTCATTCAGAGTAATCAAGTCATTTCCAAAAACAAACATATAATGGAAAAGCAGGTTACCAAGGATGCTTCAGGCTCAAAAGAAGAGAGCAAGAAGGGAGCAGAGCCCTGGCGCTGCGAAGAAAACAGGCTTCGCTACGAAAGGAACAAGCAAGAACTAATATTGACAGAGTCAGAGGAGGAAGAATTGGGCTCTGATCTGGAAGAATTTTTATGGACATACAATGATGACACTCCAAACAAAGAGTACGAGGCTGCTGTTCAGAAGGACACTGAAGAGCTAGTGCAAAAGGCCACTGCCAACTTGCTTGCTTACATTAAGGAAAAACATAAGAAGCTAGATTCAGAGTCTTCTGAATTTAAGCCTAGCTCTAAGTAGGGTCTCATCATTCTATGTAATAGAGATTCTTCAATAATATTAATAAAAGAGTTTATGCTATAAATTCCCTTTGTTTTGAGCAAGTTTCTTATATATATATACCTCATTCCTATTGTCAGAAAACCAGTTACCAGACACGCCTCATTCGGTATCGGTGCCCCGTTGTTAAACAGGCTTTAATACTAAGAAGCTATTTCATGAGTAAACAGGAGTACTGATGAGAGGGGCTCTTAGGTTTTGAAAATCCTAGGCTTATTAGTTTAAAAACTAAGATGCTCTTCAGCATCTCTCACTAGAGCCAGAAATCTCAAGAGTACCAGACAATATCATGGTATATAGAGAAGTTAAATTTTGAAAAACAAAAGTAAAACAGACACATAAGCTAATAACAAACACACAAATATGGATAATATAGATATTAATTCAACAAATTATCCAAATATTACACAAGAATTAATAACAAAACAAGTGCACAAACAAAGACTAAGGTTTCTTAACATCTGCTATGGCTTTCAGAAGGGTTAACATCATGTCATCCATCCTTTTGTGAACTGTTTCCACAGCAGCATTCATATCAGTGCGCACATCCACTCTTAGTTCATCAATTTCATTAGCCATGTCAGTTCTGAGGTTATCCAAAGCATCTTGAACTGCAGGAGGTATTGCAGATGAGGTTGAGGCTATGTCAATCTTCATAGGAGAGTGAGAAGGAGTTGGAACAAAAATGGGCTTCTTACCCTTGTCAGAATCTTCATTGATATCTGTATCTTCTCTTATCAGATTCTGATCAAGCATGGCAACATCTTGTTCAGCAGCTTGATTTTCATTGATCTTATTGGTTTCAAATGTAGCAATATGCACAGCCCTATCTACCAATAAGTTCAATGCTTCTTGTTCAGCTAGCCTTTTGTGCTCAATTTCAGCTTGCCTCTTCTCTTCTTCTTCAGCAGCTATCCTAGCCTGCTCCTTAACATGGTTGTAAGATGTGAGCCTTGGAGCGTTTAGCTTCTCAACAATCTCAAACAATTCCCGTACAGTGTTTGCTCCTCTACCCTTAATCTTATCCTTCAGATGAGTACTGAGAATCCTTAAAGATTTACCAAATAAGTACTCTAATTCCCTGACATCAGCATCTATATCAGAAGGGAAGATAAGAGCTTCTTCCTCTCTTTGCAGGCTTAGCAGGGTTCTGATCTTCCTCAGAAGCTGAAGGCCTATCATGCCTTTTCTTTGTCCGCTTTTCCTTCTGAACAGCTTCAGTCATCATATTTCCAGCACCTTCCTCAAACTCATCAGCACTAGCATGCCCTTGATCATCAGAGCCTTCATCAATCATTTCTTGCTCAGTAGTTCTTGGCTTTCTTCTGTTCCTTGTAATATCTCTTGGTCCCTTGAAGATATCCCAATTAGGAACACTTACAACCATTTTCCTGGGCACACTAACCCCAGTATCTCTTCTTACTGCCTCAAGGAAGTTCTCAATGACCTCATCATTATCATGTTCTGATATGGTGGGAAACCCATCACACCAGAAGTACTTTTCGTACACTTGCTGTAGAGGTGTTTTCACTTGAGTGATTTCTTCCTTGGTTTTTCTCTTCATGTTGACCAGAACTGATGCATCATACTTAGCAGTTTGGAAAACTCTAAGTTTTTCTTTGGCACTCAGAATATCTGTGAGTTTGGTTTGCCTTATCAGTTCTGAAATTAACCTTGGGTGATGAATGACTGATGGTATTTTAGTTCTACCCTCGTGAATGGTAAAGCACATGTGATCAAAAAGAATCTTAGCCAAATTGACTTTCACCCTCTTGTATAAGAACCAGATGAGATGTTTGTGTGGAATGGAGATGGTATCCAATCCACCTTTTCTGGTGAAGATGGTAGACAAACACATTCTGAAAGCAAATTCAAATGTGTGCTTCATGTGCATTATTTTTCCAAAATCCCTTTGTGTGCATCCAGATTTAAAGAGGTCCTGATGAATTGAATCCAAATACTTGCTTTTCTTATCATACACTTCTATATCTTCTCCTTTGTTGTCTAAACCCAGAATCTTAGCAATGTGTGCCTGAGTTATCACAACATTGATTCCCAAAATATTCGACCTAATTTCTCTTCCTCTGTAAGGTTTAAGACCAAGTTCCTTTCTTGTTTTCCCTCGTAATTCCTTGTTTTTCTCAACCATATCCTTGTATTCTTTATCATAACTTGCTCTATCATACACTTTAGCCTTCTGCCAGAAATACTTCACTATGTCGAAATACACAAAGCCATTTAACATTTCAAAATAATTCTGCCATTGTTGGTTGTAGAACAAGTATTGAATGTCAATCCCATTCGCTTTCAAACTTTCAAAATCCACGAACTTCTCAGTGAAGAAATCATAAGAATCTGGTCCAGCGTCGGTTTGATGATGTTCGTAGACTAGATTATCCTCAGGATTGAGATCAATAACGGGTGGTAAGGTAGGATTATAGGGTTCTTGAATGATTACGTTGGATGATTGAGCAGCCATTGTTTTAGAAAAGAGAGAAGATGAAGAATGAAACTTTCTGTAAGGTCTAGGGTTGTGTAGGTAGTGATTGTGTGTAAAAAATTGTGCAATGTGAGTGAAGTGACTTATAAATAGTAACTAGCACACATACACAGAGAAAATAAACATTGGGAGGGAGCGCGAGCAGTTTTAAAAATTAAATAATATGTTTAACTGCCATAATCATCATTAACTGTTCTCTGCCCGTCAGGATCTAGACACGTGTTGAAAGAGTTTAATCATAGCTGACGCGTGTATTGACAACTGTTGTACACTTAATAGTACTGAACGTTTCATTTCCAAAAGTTCAGAACTACAATCATTTGTGTATGACCCTTCAGAACCTGCTACCCTTCAGCACCCATATTATTTAGAGCTTCTCAAAAGAGACTCTAAATTATTAGAGGTTCTGATAGAGCTTCAGATGCTAATTTTATTCTACTTCTTTAGAGCTAATTTTCTTCAGAGATATAGTGCATGTTCAGGTTCTTTTTAATAAAATCAAATCTTTCAATGGCTAAGGGTTTAGTAAATATATCAGCCCATTGATGTTCAGTATCAATGAATTGAATATCTATTGTTCCCTTCTGAACATGATCTCTAATAAAATGGTGTTTTATTTCAATATGTTTAGCTCTTGAGTGTAGAATAGGGTTTTTAGACAAATGAATGGCAGCAGTATTGTCACAATACAGTGGAATACTGCTTTCAGCTATGTTATAATCTTCCAACTGATATTTCATCCAGAGAAGCTGTGTGCAGCATTTAGCAGCTGAGATGTATTCTGCTTCTGCTGTGGACAAAGCAATAGTTGTTTGTCTTTTGCTGGCCCAAGAAATGAGATTCTCACCAATAAATTGGCAATTTCCACTTGTGGATTTTCTCTCAATCTTGTCACCAGCATAGTCAGCATCGCAGAATCCAACTAGCTTACTATCTAGGGATTTTTTATAAAGAAGTCCTAGATTAGTAGTTCCTTTCAGATATCTAAAGATCCTCTTAACAGCAGTTAAGTGAGGTTCTCTAGGATCTGACTGGAATCTAGCACACAAGCATACACTATATAAAATATCAGGTCTAGATGTTGTAAGGTAGAGTAAAGAACCAATCATACCTCGATACAGCTTTTGATCTACTTTGCTTCCAATCTCTTCCTTGCTTAGGCTGCTGGTAGGATGCATGGGTGTAGACATTATCTTGCAGTCAACAAGGTTGAACTTCTTCAGAAGCTCTTTTGTATACTTGCTTTGATGAATGTAAGTGCCATCTTTTCCTTGATTAATTTGGATTCCAAGGAAGAACTTCAATTCACCCATCATACTCATCTCGAATTCATCCTGCATCAGCTTTGAAAAACTCTTGCACAAGGAAGCATTAGTAGAACCAAAAATGATATCATCAACATATATTTGAATGATTAAGATATCTTTCTTAGATGTCTTTCTGAATAATGTATTGTCAATTTGACCTTTTTGAAAACCATTTTCTAAAAGGAAATTACTCAGTCTTTCATACCAAGCTCTTGGAGCTTGTTTGAGACCATAGAGTGATTTCTTAAGTTTATAAACATAATCAGGATTTTTCAAATCCTCAAAACCTGGGGGTTGTTTGACATATACTTCTTCAGAAATAACACCATTAAGAAAGGCGCTCTTAACATCCATTTGGTACAATGTGATTCCTTTGTTAACAGCATATGAAAGGAGTAACCTGATTGCTTCCAGTCTTGCTACTGGAGCAAATGTTTCAGTGAAGTCTATACCTTCTTGCTGACTGTAGCCTTGTGCTACCAGTCTAGCTTTATTTCTTACCACTTCACCTTGTTCATTCATCTTGTTTCTAAATACCCACTTAGTTCCAATGATGTTCTTATGTGCTGGTCTTGGCACTAAATCCCATACATCATTTCTTTGAAACTGATTGAGCTCATCTTGCATAGCTACAATCCATCCATCGTCAGTAAGTGCTTCATCAACATTCTTTGGTTCTATCATTGAGATTAGTCCCAGAAGTGAATCAAGTTGTTGATAGTCTGATCTTGTCTTTCTTGGACTTTCTTTGTTTCCAAGAATTAGATCTTCTGGATGTGATGATCTATATTTGAACTTCCTTCTTGGAGCTTCATCAACATCAGCACTTGGTTGAGTGTCTTCTTCTGAAGTGTCATCATGTTCTTGTGGTGCTTCTAATTGAGATGCTTCTTCAGCATCTTCTTCCAATACAGCTTCTGAAGCTTCAACAGCTTCTGATGCTTTTTCAGGTTCTGAATCGATGTATTGGTATGGAACACCTGCATAACTATTATCTTGCTCTGACATTTTACTGTCAGGCTCTTTATCATCAAATCTAACGTGTATAGATTCTTCCACTGTGTTAGTTTCAGAATTATACACTCTGTATGCCTTTGAGCGTTCAGAGTAACCTATAAAGATTTCCTTACAAGCTTTGGCATCAAATTTTCTTTTGTAGGCCTTGTTGTTTAGAATATAACAGGTACATCCAAACTGATGAAAATAAGAGATGTTGGGCTTTCTTCCTTTGAAGAGTTCATATGTTGTTAGATTCAATAAAGGTCTAATATAGATCCTATTTTGAATATAACAAGCTGTGTTTACAGCTTCTGCCCAGAAGTGCTTAGCAAGTTTTGTCTCATGCATCATGGTTCTTGCCATTTCTTGTAAAGACCTGTTCTTTCTCTCTACAACACCATTTTGTTGTGGTGTTCTAGGAGCAGAGAACTCATGGACAATGCCATGATCTTCACAAAAAGTTGCAAATGGTTCGTTTTCAAATTCACCACCATGATCACTTCTTACCTTTAAGATTTTGAGACCTTTCTCGTTTTGCACTTGAGTGCAGAAGATGCTGAACACATCATATGCATCATCTTTCACTCTTAGAAACTTTACCCAAGTCCATCTACTGTAATCATCAACAATGACTAATCCATATTTCTTCCCATTGATTGAGGCAGTACTTACTGGACCAAACAAATCAATGTGAAGTAGTTCTAAAGGTCTTGAGGTAGAGACAATGTTTTTAGGTTTAAAAGAAGTTTTTGAAATTTTGCCAATCTGACAAGGACCACACAGAGCATCTGAATGATATTTAAGATTTGGCAGGCCTTTAACCAACTTTAGTTTGCTAAGCTTAGAGATTAATCTCCAGTTAGCATGACCTAAGCGTTGGTGCCAGACCCACTTTTCATCATTCAGAGATAGAAGACAAACTATTTTCTGCTCAGTGAGTTCTGACAGATTCACCTTATAAACATTACCTCTTCTTAATCCTCTAAACAATATGGACTTGTCAGAGTCATTGATTACTGTACATGCCTCTTTATCAAATTTAACAATAAATCCGCTATCACAAAATTGACTAATGCTAAGCAGATTATGTTTGAGGCCATCAACTAACCAAACATTTTTAATTGAAAGAGAAGAGTTACCAACTATACCTGTACCAATGATCTTCCCTTTTTGGTTTCCTCCAAACCCCACAGTACCTCCCTCTTTCAGAGTCAGGGTTTGGAACATATGCCTTTCTCCCGTCATATGTCGTGAGCAGCCACTGTCCAGGTACCAGCATTGCTGCTTTGGCCTTCTTGGTGTGCAAACCTGAAGCAAATATTATTTGAGATTTTGGTACCCATATCTTTATGGGTCCTTTTGTGTTAGTCTTTACAGGTCTAGGTGGTCTTTGTTTGAGAGACCTATCAGAGCCTCTAGAGTTAACCACCCTTGTTGAAAAGTTTTTGGGTTTAGTATAGCTCTTGAGCTTTGTTCTTGAATGTGTCAGAGCTTCTTTAGATTTATCATTAGCTTGAGGCTTAAAAATCTTAGGTTCTGAGGTTTTATCCTTCAGAGTCTTTGACTTTTGAGCCTCTGGCTTTGATGTTCTATTAGAAGCTGACTCATTTAGAACTTCTGATTGACTCTTTACAAAGACAACCTTAGGTTTTGATTTATCTATATTAGAGGATTTTGAAGATAATGGATTATCTTTAAAACGTGAGAATCCAAGACCTTCTCCTCTATTTCTACTTACATGATAAATTAAAGAGGCTATTTTACTTCTTTTCATTCCATTGATAAGGAATTCCTGAAGAGCAAATTCATGTTCTGGAGGAACCTTATCATCAAGAACATAATGAGTTTCCATAAATTCATTTCTTGATTTTAGAGACTCATTTTGTTCAATTATTTCATTTGCCTTTTCGGTCAGGTTGTTATAGGCCTTTTTAAGGACCTTACACTCACCTGCCTTTTTGGTTAAAAGTTTTAAGGCATCTTTTAAGGAATCTATTAATTCAGAACGAGAAAGTTTAGCAAGTACCTCATCTTCATCTTCTGAATCTGAGTCAGCTTCGTGCTCAGAGTTCTCTTGGTCAGAAGCGGTTGCCATCAAGGCTAGGTTTGCTTCTTCTTCCCCATCAGAATCTGATTCCTGATCCAAATCATCCCAAGTGGCAAGGAACCCCTTTTTGAGCTTACTTTTGTATCTTTCTTTGTTAGAGGTTCTCTTGGATGTTTTACTCAGGTTCTCTGGGCAGTCAGCAATGAAGTGTCCTGGTTTGTTGCACTTAAAGCATTTGTTTTGTTCTTCCTTCTTATCCTTAGAAGCACCAACCTTCTTGGAAGAACCTCCAAACTTACCAGCATACTTCTTGCTTCTCTTAGCCCATTGCGATACTCTTGCAGCCATTAGAACCATTTCTTCTTCTTCATCAGAGTCCATCTCATGACCTTCTTCAGAAGCTTCTTCATCAGATACTATAACCTTTGCCTTCAAAGCCTTTGAGGAGCTCTTAGTGCTTAGGGCTATCCCTTTTAGCTTCTTAGTTGACTCATCAGTCATGAGTTCCATCTCATGACTCTTTAGAGAACTAACCAAACTTTCAAGAGACACAGTATCTAAATCCTTAGATTCCTGAAAAGCTGTCACTTTTGGTCTCCACTTTGGCGGCAAGCTTCTGAGTACTTTCCTTACATGATCAGCATCAGTATAGCTCTTATCTAAAACTTGAAGTCCAGACACAAGGATTTGAAACCTAGAAAACATTGTCTCAATATCCTCTCCATCCTTCATTTTAAATAATTCATACTGATGTACTAACAAGTTTGCCTTAGCCTCCTTAACTTGTTTATTTCCTTCATACTTGGATTTAAGAGAGTCCCAAATAGACTTAGCCGTTCTCTTATCTCCAATCTTTAAGTACTCATCATGAGAGATGGCATTTTTCATCATCCCTTTAACATTGTGGTGCTTCTTATACTCCAGTTTTTGAGTAGGTGTAAAAGCCTTTCTGTCCTTAGAGCTAACTATTCCTTCCAGATCCATATTTTCAAAATTGACTCCATCTTCTACCAAGTCCCACAGATCACAATCAATCCCCATGATGTGACTGTACATCTTGGTTTTCCAGAATGGATAACCAGTCTCAGTTCCATTGAAAAAGGGAACTTTGTCAGAAGACCTTCTGTCTTTAGAATTGGAATCATAGTCATAGTTCACGTTGTTTTTGTTGTTGTTGTTGCTATTGTTTCCTTTCTCAGCAGACATGTTTTTCCTTCCTGAATCTTAACTGTTTCACTGATAGGTGAGAGTTAGGCAACAACCAGGCTCTGATACCAATTGAAGGTGGAAAAACACAAGAAGGGGGGGTTGAATTGTGTTTTGAGAATTAAAATCTTTTCGAAATAAAACTAAGTTTGCAACGGATATAAACACAAAATAAAGAGAAGGTGCTGAGAGAGAGAAAGAAAGACACAGAATTTATCCTGGTTCCCCTCACAAATCGAGAGTACTCCAGTCCCCTTGTTACTAACAAGAGATTTTCACTATAATCTACTTAAGATTACAAATTGCTCAAGCACACTTGCAAGAGACTTCTCAGGTGCTCAAGTTTTACTAAACAAGAGACTTCTCAAATGCTCAAGTTAAACTTAACAAGAGACTTCTCAAACAAACTTAAGAATAAGAATGAATGTTAAGGAACACTTGATATACTATCAGAGGTGTTTACAAAATACAACTCAAATTGTTCTAAGACTTAGAATGACAGATTTAAATTATGGTGTCAGAATGCTTCTTAGTCTTTGAACGTAGTAATAGAACAGTGTTGATAGAACGGTCGTTAGAACAGTAGTAATTTCTTCCATTTGAATCTTCTATTTATACTTGGAGGAAGATGATGACCGTTGCAGAGAGAGAGGTGCCAGCTGGAATTTATTCGTACAATTGTGATGGCTGTAGTTACCTTCTTTGGTAAAGATATCCAATTCCACTACCTTGCTATTTGAATTATCACTCATCCATTTTGAGTAATAATAGTACAATAGTACGATTCTCAATTGCGCTCCACATATGGATAAGGTTAACGTTGTACCAACGAATATTCCTTCCTGTGGACGTGACAGATCCTTGAAGTAGATTGTTCTTCAATCATTGGTTCTGAATATGTCAGCTCTTGAGTGACGTAAATTCCTTTTGCTCCAGATGCTGTTGTCATTGCTTCTTGAGGCCCTTTTTGCTTCTGAGTCCGTCAGAGCCTTGTTTTTGTCCTCAGAGGCACTTTCTTCAACATACAAAATTTAAGCTTCTGATGAACAGTGATGTGCTTTCAGAGCTTGTTTTGACTGGCTTCTCTGCTATTATTCATAGTGCTTCTGAATGAATTTAATCTTGTAATTCTGCACACTAGAATAATCATTAGTATTTCCAATTGTAATTTTAATACTTTGTTATCATCAAAACTATTTAAATCATTAGAGGTTCATGTCAGACCCACTTTGTTCCAACACAATTTAATAAATTGGGGGAAACTAACTACACTATCCTAAAGAACCCACCTGGAAAACGAAGCTTTGGCACTGATGCTAAGCTCAGCAACAGCTACAAGACTCTGAACCAGGACTCACTTGTATCTCCAATTTGTGTGCTTGAGCAAAAAGAAAAGAATGGAACTATGAGCATTCTAGAGCTTGCTAAGGTTAAAGGAAATGAAGCTGTCCTAATAATAGCTGAGAAAGGAATCAAAAGGATTAGGAGTAACTTACCCAGGGATTTGGAAACTAGCACGAACGAGGAAAAACGCATGCACAGCTCACTGTCATACTCGCTGCGGCGAGCCGTCTGCTCGCTGGGCGAGTGAGTCAGGATGCAGAATTTTTGTTCTGTCGTTCAACCAAATTCCCACGATTCAAAAACACACATAACCTTCCAGTTACCTCCAAGCTCGTGTTTTAGTAGTTAAACACACATGCAATGATGAATGTCAAGTGAGGGATTAAAATGGGTACGAAAAGAATGAATAGGTGATGGGTTGTAATGTTACTTTACCTAATTTAAGAGTTTAAGAACTAGAGAATAGTAGCTTCCAATTGAATGCCATGGGGATTCTGAATTAGATTCTTGAAGTGGAATACAAAGTTGAAATTAAGAGAAAGATTGGAATGTAACTACCCTTATTTTGGAGCTTAATACATGAGGAGTCTAAGAAGTTGATTGCATGTGGATTAAGAGTAATGGATTGGTTTCAATGAAGCTTAACCATGGTTGAAGGTGTTTTGTTTGCTGCTCAACGAGAGAGAGAGAAGAAGAATTGGGAAAAAGTAGTGATTTGTTAAGTGTGAGGGGAAAGTAATGAACTAGTGTGAGAGGGGTGGGTAATGGCGTGAGAGAGAGATAAGAGAGCTACTGATTTTGTTTCAGTAGTTGTGATTAAAAATGGAATGGTAATGGTTTTGTTTGGTCTAATATAGTGTCACCACATGCATCTATTTAAAATTCCAAACCAAAGGTAATTGTGTTCTATATTTACTTCTCCACACTAGGTCACCTATTTACACAATTAATCTCCAATAATTGTATTTTATTTAATCTTTCTTCTATTAAATAAAATTGGGATGTTACAGAGATAGTATGAAAATAAATGATTTAAATTGCTTCGCATGTTTTATCTTTCCTTTTTTCGTAAAATTGAACATTTTCATTTGATGTAATGGTTTACTAAATATCATTATCCACCAGACTCATCACTTCCTTAAAAAATAATTCATCAGTTAAAGTAATAAGTATCATTGAAAATCATACACAACTACAATATTTTAAATTAACAATATTAAAATGCCGACAATGTCAGTTAAATTACAACTTATAAAGTAAGGTGGATAGCTTAGCTGATTTAACCTAAAAATAAAATGAATTAAGGAGTAAAATCCGTTCAAGTCTTGAAAATGTAAAATAAAATTTAACACTAATAATAAATTAGTGACTTTTACCATTTAAAAAAATGCAATTTATAATAAATAATTTCCATTAAAAAAGTAATTATTTATTTTTAAAAATCCAAAAAAATGAGTAATTATCCAAAAGAGATATCTCTATTATTTACATTTCGAGATTTCCACAGAGCTCTCTCGTGCATTCTCAATAGAAATTGCTTATGTGTCATTCAATTAGAGCTTCTCTAATATTATACTTTTGCGGAGTTTCTAGCTTAAGGTCTGCTGTTCGAATCCCACCGACGACAATAATTGAATTTTTATAATATTTTATAAAAAACAACCTTATTTTTTTATTTTTTTTTTCTATCCCAATTAGAGCATCTCAAATATATTTTTTTTTTAGAAACTCTCTTTCAAATATATTTTTTGTTTGAAAACCCTCAATTTTATTTTATTTTTGAAAACTCTCTCAAATATATATATTTTTGTAGAAACTCTTTTTTTAAAAAAAATTATTTTTGAAACTCTCACAAATATTATATTTTTTAAGAAACTCTCAAATATATATATATATATATATTAATTTTTTTTGTAAACCAAAAGTATCATCCGCACGCAACTGCAAAGATTAACCCCCTCGAGGTAACTGAGATCCATTTAAGGGATTGACCTCTCCCAATAAATGTTTCTCCATACGCACTGGTCAGGGATCGAACTTAGGACCAAATGGTTAAGGGGCCCAAATTCTACCACTTGTGCGACACTATCTTGGGACATTTTTAATATTTTAATTTTGTAAAATAAAGAAACACTCATACTTAGATTACTATGACATAAATTGAAATAAGAAAGTACACTAATTTTTTCATGGATAAGATCACTTTAATTATTGAACCCAAAAAATAGCTTATGACATATTTGTACACTTATATTTTCTTTTTACGTAAAAAATTTTATTTTATTTTATTTTGAAGAAAAAATTATGTTCATTAGGGACAAAAACAAAATAGAAGATTTTGAGAGAGAGAGAGAGAGAGAGAAATCTCTCAGTGTTGGAGAATGAGAAACGGTGAATACTTTCCATTCCACTGTTAAAAATACATATTGACAAATTAAAATTTGAATTACAAACTGCGGGAGTTATCCTTATTTTCATATTTCATATTTTATTATGAGGAAAACTTATTCAAAATTTTATCTAGCACGAAGAAAATGACCCCCATGATGAAAAGTGTAAGTGAAGGTGGAAAAACACAAGAAGGGGGGGGTTGAATTGTGTTTTAAAAATTAAAACTTTTTTCTTAATAGCGACTAAGTATGCAGCGGATGAAAACACAAATTAACTAGAGGATGCTGAGAGAGAGAAAGAAAGACACAGAATTTATCCTGGTTCCCCTCACAAATCGAGAGTACTCCAGTCCCCTTGTTACTAACAAGAGATTTTCACTATAATCTACTAAAGATTACAAATTGCTCAAGCACACTTGCAAGAGACTTCTCAGATGCTCAAGTTTCACTAAACAAGAGACTTCTCAAATGCTCAAGTTAAACTTAACAAGAGACTTCTCAAACAAACTTAAGAATAAGAATGAATGTTAAGGAACACTTGATATACTATCAGAGGTGTTTACAAAATACAACTCAATTTGTTCTAAGACTTAGAATGACAGATTTAAAATATGATGTCAGAATGCTTCTTAGTCTTTGAACGCAGTAATAGAACAGTAGTAGGAACAGTGGTCATTTCTTCCATTTGAGTCTTCTATTTATACTTGGAGGAAGATGATGACCGTTGCAGAGAGAGAGGTGCCAGCTGGAATTTACTCGTACAATTGATAGCTGTATATTGCCTTCTTTGGTAAGGAATTCCAATTCCACTACCTAGCTATTCAATTTATCACTCATCCATTTTGAGTAATAATAGTACGATAGTACAATCCTCAAATGCGCTCCACTTATGGATAAGGTTAACGTTGTACCAACGAATATTCCTTCCTGTGGATGTGACAGAGCCTTGAAGTGGATTGTTCTTCAATCATTGGTTCTATATAGGTCAGCTCTTGAGTGACGTAAATTCCTTTTGCTTCTGATGCTGTTGCCATAGCTTCTTGAGGTCTTTTAGCTTCTGAGTCCTTCAGAGCCTTGTTTTATCCTCAGAGTCACTTTCTTCAGCATTCAAAATTCAAGCTTCTGACGAACAGTGTCGTGCTTTCAGAGCTTGTTTTGACTGGCTTCTCTGCTACTATTCATAGTGCTTCTGAATGAATTTTTGACTTATAATTCTGCACACTAGAATAATCATTAGTAATACCAATTGCAATTTTAATACTTTGTTATCATCAAAACTACTTAAAAACATTAGAGGTTCATGTCAGACCCACTTTGTTCCAACAATCTCCCCCTTTTTGATGATGACAAACCAAAGCATTAAAATTCAATTGTTGTTGATTTAATTATGATGACTTCAGGTTTCAAAGGTTTGCAATCTCCCCCTGAGTCTGATAATCCATAAGGGTAGGTTTGTAAGCTCCCCCTAAGTTTTATCCATAATTAATTAAAACAGTTTAAGAGTTGATTTATTAACTTAAAATAAATGTTCATATTTAACTCAATGAAGCATAGTTTTGCAAGCTTTGCTTCTTAGAGTTTGATAATGCTCAGAAGCGGTTTGCAAGCTCTTCTGACATTGTCTATGAATTTTATTTTAGGTTCTTAAATTTTCTCCCCTTTCAATAATCGTTCAGAATGAGAAAGAATCATAAGAGATAAATATTGATTCATAATGTATTTAACATAACAGTTTCAGATTGAGCAGTATATGAATGAATCAACATTAATTTTAACGCTACTCTTACTCCCCCTTTTGGCATCAGTCAAAAAGACATAGAAAACCAAGCAGTCAAATGCGTCATAACAAGGCAGTCAAGTCAAAAGGTTATGACAACTAAATTCATTTAATGAATTGTGTTGAAAACCGTCCTGACAAGAGAGCTGGATGACACTATAAAAAGGGATGATTCCTCTCATTTTACTCACCCAGAGTAATCAAGTAACATCAAAAGAAAAACATACAATGGAAAGGCAGGTTACCAAGGATGCTTCAGGCTCAAAAGAAGAGAGCAAGAAGGGAGCAGAGCCCTGGCGCTGCGAAGAAAACAGGCTACGATATGAGAGAAACAAGGAAGAACTTATTTTAACAGAGTCAGAGGAGGAAGAATTGGGCTCTGATCTGGAAGAGTTCTTATGGACATATGAAGATAATCTAGCAGATTATCCAGCTGAGGTTCAGAAGCTTGCTGATGAAGCACTATCTCTTCTCAAGGAGAAACTGAAGAGTATAGAATCAGAGGCTTCTAAATCTAAGCCTTAGGCTAGATGCAATCATATGTAATAAAGAATCTTTTTATTAATAATAAAAGTTGTTCCTCTACCTATCTCTCTCCTTTTTAAGCTTGCTTTCTTTTTATATACCACATAAGTATTGTCAGAACACCAGTTACCAGACACGCCTCATTCGGTATTGGTGCCCCGCTGTTAAACAGGCTTTAATACTAAGAAGCTATTTCATGAGTAAACAGGAGTACTGATGAGAGGGACTCTTAGGTTTTGAAAATCCTAGGCTTATTAGTTTAAATACTAAGATGCTCTTCAGCATCTTTCACTAGAGTCAGAATTCTCAAGAGTACCAGACAATATTATGGTATATAGAAAAGTTAACTTTTGAAAAACAAAGATAAAACAATCATATAAGCAAATAACAAACACACACATATGGATAAAATAGATATGAATTAAAAGAAAATTATCCAAAAAATACACAAGAACTTAACAATACAACAAGTGCTCAAACATAAGGGTTAAGGTTTGGGTTGCTGTTGAGTAAGCTTCAGAAGAAGTTCCATCATTGCATCTATCTTCTTGTTTGTAGCTTCACCAGATCTGTTCATGTCTTCTCTGATATCGGCCCTGAATTCATCCATTTCATTTCTTAGTTCCTCTCTTATGTCATGCTTGATTACATCCAGAGCTTCTTGCATAACAGAGGGTATAGCAGATGAAGAAGAACCTTGGACAAGTACTGGTGGAAATCTTGGAGGAGATGAAGCAACAATGGGAGCTTTTCCTTTATCAGAATCTGGTTTACCAAGGTTCTGATCATTCATAACAGTATCTTCTGTAGCTCCTTGATTCTCAAGAATCTTATTAGTCTCAATGGTAGCAATGTGAACAGCTCTCTCAATCAATAAGTTTAAGGCTTCTTGTTCAGCAAGCCTCTGACGTTCCATTTCAGCAGCTATCCTAGCCTGCTCTTCATCAAAAGATCTTATCATACTTTCATCAACAGCAGCTAAAAAGGCTAACCTCTGACATTCTTCTTCATGGTTGAAGAATGTGAGCCTTGGAGCACATGTTCTCTCAGCAATCTCAAATAGTTCACGTACCGTGTTTGCTCCTCTACCCTTAATCTTACCCTTCAGATGAGTACTGAGAATTCTTAAGGATTTACCAAACAAGTACTCTAATTCCCTGACATCAGCATCCAGATCAGAGGGAAAGATAAGAGCTTCTTCCTCTCTTTGTTTGAACCTCTTAAGTCTAATACCTATAGCATTATTTAGCAGCTCAAGATTTGGTTCAGAGTCAGAATTGAAAAAGGATAAGGATGGGTCAAAGGGAATGGTTGGTTCAGGTTCCTTTCTTTTGAGTTCAATGATTTTGATGTTGCTGAGATTTGGAGGTATGATATCATCATCAAGATTGATGGAATCCTTGAATATTTGATGTTCAGCTTTAGTTAGGTGTTGGTAAAGCTCAAGAACCTCTTCTAAAACTAGAGGTCTGTTGAGTGGGTCAGGGACAGGTTGTGGTGATTGATGTTGTTGTTCAGTCATGACATTGATTGGTGATGAGTGAGGTGATTTTTGTTGTTCTTCAGAATGAGCAATTGGCTCATTCTGAACAGGGGTGAATGTAGGTGGATTTACTCGTGAGATGTGATCAAGTGAGGGAGGGGGTGTGTGAATGACCTGTGTGTTTTGTGTTTTATGGACGGGTGAATCATGTGTGAGATTCATGGATGGAAATTGATTTGGTGAATTTGGATTTGAGTTGGTAAATGCAACACCACACATGTGTTGTTCAAGATGCTCTATGACAGAACCTTGATTTGTGGATTGATTGAGAGTGGTGGTGTCTACATTAATGGTAGGTTCTTCATCAGAGGAAAGATGAATGGGCTTTATGGTTATCTTCTTTGTGGTTTTCTTGAAAGAGGTTCTCTTTGGTGTAAGAGTTTTCTTTTGTTTTGGGTTAGATTCTCTGATGAGTGTAGCAATTAACTCATCCGAGGCAGTGCTGGTATCTGATGAAGATGATGATGATATAGCTTTATGATCAGGTAAGACTACACTAATGGGTACAGTGAAGTCTATGGGTTGAGGTTGATTTGTAGATGATGGAGGTTGAGAAATAGATGGTTTAGCAATAGAGGGTTGAGGTTCAGAACCAATAACCTGAGCTACAGGAATGCTAGAAGTATTAGATTCAGAGATCTTACCTTTTGGTTTAGAAGCTCTGGTCTTTAATCTCTTTGCAGATTTAGCAGGGTTCTGATCTTCCTCAGAAGCTGAAGGCCTATCATGCCTTTTCTTTGTCCGTTTTTCCTTCTGAACAGCTTCAGTCATCATACCTTCAGCACCTTCTTCAGTCTCATCAGCACTAGCATGTCCTTGATCATCAGAGCCTTCATCAATCATTTCTTGCTCAGTAGTTCTTGGCTTTCTTCTATTCCTTGTAATATCTCTTGGTCCCTTGAAGATATCCCAATTGGGAACACTTACAACCATTTTCCTGGGCACACTAACCCCAGTATCTCTTCTTACTGATTCAAGAAAGTTCTTGATGACCTCCTCATTATCATGTTCTGATATGGTGGGAAACCCATCACACCAGAAGTACTTTTCGTACACTTGCTGCAGAGGTGTTTTCACTTGAATGATTTCTTCCTTGGTTTTTCTCTTCATGTTAACCAGAACTGATGCATCATACTTAGCAGTTTGGAAAACTCTAAGTTTTTCTTTGGCACTCACAATGTCTGTGAGTTTGGTTTGCCTTATCAGTTCTGAGATTAACCTAGGGTGATGAATGACTGATGGTATTTTGGTTCTACCCTCATTGATAGTGAGACACATGTGATCAAAAAGAATCTTAGCCAAATTAACTTTTACCCTCTTATATAAGAACCAGATGAGATGTTTGTGTGGAATGGAGATGGTATCCAATCCACCTTTTCTGGTGAAGATAGTAGATAAACACATTCTGAAAGCAAATTCAAATGAATTCTTCAAGTGCATTACTTTTCCAAAATCCTTTTGTGTGCATCCAGATTTAAAGAGGTCCTGATGAATTGAATCCAAATGCTTGCTTTTCTTATCATACACTTCTATATCTTCTCCTTTGTTGTCTAAACCCAGGATCTTAGCAATGTGTGCTTGAGTTATCACAACATTGATTCCCAAAATATTTGACCTAATTTCCCTTTCTCTATAAGGTTTAAGGCCAAGTTCCTTTCTTGTTTTCCCTCGTAATTCCTGGTTCTTTTCAACCAAATCCTTGTATTCTTTATCAGCACTTGCTCTATCGTACACTTTAGCCTTCTGCCAGAAATACTTCACTATGTCGTAGTATACGAAACCATTAAGCATCTCAAAATAATTTTGCCATTGTTGGTTGTAGAACAAGTATTGAATGTCAATCCCATTCGCTTTCAAACTTTCAAAATCTACGAACTTCTCAGTGAAGAAATCATAAGCATCTGGTCCAGCGTCAGTTTGATGATGTTCGTAGACTAGATTATCTTTTGAATTAAGATCGATGATGGGTGGTAATGTAGGGTTAAAGGGTTCTTGAACGATTACGTTTGATGAACGAGCAGCCATGATTTCAACGCAGAGCAATTTGGGAGTTTCTGAGTTTTTAGGTTTGTGTGGGAAGTGATTATGTGTAAAAGTTGTGCAAAGTGAGTGAAGTGACTTATAAATAGTAACTAGCACACATACACAGAGAAAGTAAACATTGGGAGGGAGCGCGAGCAGTTTTAAAAATTAAATAATAAACTTAACTGCCATAATCATCATTAACTGTTCTCTGCCCGTCAGGATCTAGACACGTGTTGAAAAAGTTTAATCATAGCTGACGCGTGTATAGACAACTGTTGTACACTTACACGTACTGAACGTTTCATTTCTAAAAGGTTCAGAGCCTCACTCATTTGTATCTGACACCTCATCAGAACCTGTTACTCTTCAGAGCCTAAATTATTCAGAGCTTCCCAAGGGATACTCTAAGTTATAAGAGGTTCTGATAGAGCTTCAGATGCTAATTCTATTCTACTTCTCAGAGCTAATTTTCTTCAGAGATATAGTGCATGTTCAAATTCTTTTTGATAAAATCAAATCTTTCAATAGCTAAAGGTTTAGTAAATATATCAGCCCATTGATGTTCAGTATCAATGAATTGAATATCTATTGTACCTTTCTGAACATGATCCCTTATAAAATGATGTTTTATTTCAATATGTTTAGCTCTTGAGTGTAGAATAGGGTTCTTAGACAAATGAATAGCAGCAGTATTGTCACAATATAGTGGAATACTGCTTTCAGCTATGTTATAATCTTCCAACTGATATTTCATCCAGAGAAGCTGTGTGCAGCATTTAGCAGCTGAGATGTATTCTGCTTCTGCTGTAGACAAAGCAATAGTTGTTTGTCTCTTACTGGCCCAAGATATGAGATTTTCACCAATGAATTGGCAATTTCCACTAGTGGATTTCCTCTCAATCTTATCACCAGCATAGTCAGCATCACAGAATCCAACTAGCTTACTATCTAGGGATTTTTTATAAAGAAGTCCTAGATTAGTAGTTCCTTTCAGATATCTAAAGATCCTCTTAACAGCAGTTAAGTGAGGTTCTCTAGGATCTGACTGGAATCTTGCACACAAGCATACACTATATAGAATATCAGGTCTAGATGCTGTCAGGTAGAGTAAAGAACCAATCATACCTCGATACAGCTTCTGATCTACTTTGCTTCCTATCTCTTCTTTGCTTAAGCTGCTGGTAGGATGCATGGGTGTAGACATTATCTTGCAGTCATCAAGGTTGAACTTCTTCAGAAGCTCTTTTGTATACTTGCTTTGATGAATGTAAGTGCCATCTTTTCCTTGATTAATTTGGATTCCAAGGAAGAACTTCAATTCACCCATCATACTCATTTCAAATTCATCCTGCATAAGCTTAGAGAAATTCTTGCAAAGAGAAGCATTAGTTGAACCAAAAATTATATCATCTACATAAATTTGAATGATTAAGATATCTTTCTTAGATGTCTTTCTGAATAATGTATTGTCAATTTGACCTTTTTGAAAACCATTTTCTAAAAGAAAATTACTCAGTCTTTCATACCAAGCTCTTGGAGCTTGTTTGAGACCATAGAGTGATTTCTTAAGTTTATAAACATAATTAGGATTTTTCAAATCCTCAAAACCTGGGGGTTGTTTGACATATACTTCTTCAGAAATAACACCATTAAGAAAGGCGCTCTTAACATCCATTTGGTACAATGTGATTCCATTGTTAACAGCATATGAAAGAAGTAACCTGATTGCTTCCAGTCTTGCTACTGGAGCAAATGTTTCAGTGAAGTCTATACCTTCTTGCTGACTGTAGCCTTGTGCTACCAGTCTAGCTTTATTTCTTACCACTTCACCTTGTTCATTCATCTTGTTTCTAAATACCCACTTAGTTCCAATGACGTTCTTATGTGCTGGTCTTGGCACTAAGTCCCATACATCATTTCTTTGAAACTGATTGAGCTCATCCTGCATAGCTACAATCCATCCATCGTCCGTAAGTGCTTCATCAACATTCTTTGGTTCTATCATTGAGATTAGTCCCAGAAGAGAATCAAGTTGTTGATAGTCTGATCTAGTCTTTCTTGGACTTTCTTTGTTTCCAAGAATTAAGTCTTCTGGATGTGATGATCTATATTTGAACTTCCTTCTTGGAACTTCATCAACATCAGCACTTGGTTGAGTGTCTTCTTCTGAAGTGTCATCATGTTCTTGTGATGCTTCTAATTGAGATGCTTCTTCAGCATCTTCTTCCAATACAGCTTCTGAAGCTTCAACAGCTTCTGATGCTTTTTCAGGTTCTGAATCGATGTATTGGTATGGAACACCTGCATAACTATTATCTTGCTCTGACATTTTACTGCCAGGCTCTTTATCATCAAATCTAACATGTATAGATTCTTCCACTGTATTGGTTTCAGAATTATACACTCTGTATGCCTTTGAGCGTTCAGAGTAACCTATAAAGATTCCCTTACAAGCTTTGGCATCAAATTTTCTTTTGTAGGCCTTGTTGTTTAGAATGTAACATGTACATCCAAACTGATGAAAGTAAGAGATGTTGGGTTTTCTTCCTTTGAAGAGTTCATATGTTGTTAGATTCAATAGAGGTCTTATGTAGATCCTATTTTGAATGTAACAAGCTGTGTTTACAGCTTCTGCCCAGAAGTGCTTAGCGAGTTTTGTCTCATGCATCATGGTTCTTGCCATTTCTTGTAAAGACCTGTTCTTTCTCTCTACAACACCATTTTGTTGTGGTGTTCTAGGAGCAGAGAACTCATGGACAATGCCATGATCTTCACAAAAAGTTGCAAATGGTTCGTTTTCAAATTCACCACCATGATCACTTCTAACCTTTAAGATTTTGAGACCTTTCTCATTCTGCACTTGAGTGCAGAAGATGCTGAACACATCATATGCATCATCTTTCACTCTTAAAAACTTTACCCAAGTCCATCTACTGTAATCATCAACAATGACTAATCCATATTTCTTCCAATTGATTGAGGCAGTACTTACTGGACCAAACAAATCAATGTGAAGTAGTTCTAAGGGTCTTGAGGTAGAGACAATGTTTTTAGGTTTAAAAGAAGTTTTTGAAATTTTGCCAATCTGACAAGGACCACACAGAGCATCTGAATGATATTTAAGATTTGGCAGGCCTTTAACCAACTTTAGTTTGCTAAGCTTAGAGATTAATCTCCAGTTAGCATGACCTAAGCGTTGGTGCCAGACCCACTTTTCATCATTCAGAGATAGAAGACAAACTATCTTCTGCTCAGTGAGTTCTGACAGATTCACCTTATAAACATTACCTCTTCTTAATCCTTTAAACAATATGGACTTGTCAGAATCATTGATTACTGTACATGCCTCTTTATCAAATTTAACAATAAATCCGCTATCACAAAATTGACTAATGCTAAGCAGATTATGTTTGAGGCCATCAACTAACCAAACATTTTTAATTGAAAGAGAAGAGTTACCAACTATACCTGTACCAATGATCTTCCCTTTTTGGTTTCCTCCAAACCCCACAGTACCTCCCTCTTTCAGAGTCAGGGTTTGGAACATATGCCTTTCTCCCGTCATATGTCGTGAGCAGCCACTGTCCAGGTACCAGCATTGCTGCTTTGGCCTTCTTAGTGTGCAAACCTGAAGCAAATATTATTTGAGATTTTGGTACCCATATCTTTATGGGTCCTTTTGTGTTAGTCTTTACAGGTCCAGGTGGTCTTTGTTTGAAGGACCTATCAGAGCTTCTAGAGTTAACTACCCTTGTTGAAAAGTTTTTGGGTTTAGTATAGCTCTTGAGCTTTGTTCTTGAATGTGTCAGAGCTTCTTTAGATTTAACATTAGCTTGAGGCTTAACAATCTTAGGTTCTGAGGTTTTATCCTTCAGAATCTTTGATTTTTGAGCCTCTGGCTTTGATGTTCTATTAGAAGCTGACTCATTTAGAACTTCTGATTGACTCTTTACAAAGACAACCTTAGGTTTTGATTTATCTATATTAGAGGACTTTGAAGATAATGGATTATCTTTAAAGCGTGAGAATCCAAGACCTTCTCCTCTATTTCTACTTACATGATAAATCAAAGAGGCTATTTTACTTCTTTTCATTCCATTGATAAGGAATTCCTGAAGAGCAAATTCATGTTCTGGAGGAACCTTATCATCAAGAACATAATGAGTTTCCATAAATTCATTTCTTGATTTTAGAGACTCATTTTGTTCAATTATTTCATTTGCCTTTTCGGTCAGGTTGTTATAGGCCTTTTTAAGGACCTTACACTCACCTGCCTTTTTGGTTAAAAGTTTTAAGGCATCTTTTAAAGAATCTATTAATTCAGAACGAGAAAGTTTAGTAAGTACCTCATCTTCATCTTCTGAATCTGAGTCATCTTCGTGCTCAGAGTTCTCTTGGTCAGAAGCGGTCGCCATCAAGGCTAGGTTTGCTTCTTCTTCCCCATCAGAATCTGATTCCTGATCCAAATCATCCCAAGTGGCAAGGAACCCCTTCTTGAGCTTACTTTTGTATCTTTCTTTGTTAGAGGTTCTCTTGGATGATTTACTCAGGTTCTCTGGGCAGTCAGCAATGAAGTGTCCTGGTTTGTTGCACTTAAAGCATTTGTTTTGTTCTTCCTTTTTATCCTTAGAAGTACCAACCTTCTTGGAAAAACCTCCAAACTTACCAGCATACTTCTTGCTTCTCTTAGCCCATTGCGATACTCTTGCAGCCATCAGAACCATTTCTTCTTCTTCATCAGAGTCCATCTCGTGACCTTCTTCAGAAGCTTCTTCATCAGATACTATAGCCTTCGCCTTCAGAGCCTTAGAGGAACTCTTGGTGCTTAGTGCTATCCCTTTTAGCTTCTTAGTCGATTCATCAGTCATGAGTTCCATCTCATGACTCTTTAAAGAACTAACCAAGCTTTCAAGAGACACAGTATCTAAATCCTTAGATTCCTGAAACGCTGTCACTTTTGGTCTCCACTTTGGCGGCAAGCTTCTGAGTACTTTCCTTACATGATCAGCCTCAGTATAGCTCTTATCTAAAACTTGAAGTCCAGAAACAAGAATTTGAAACCTAGAGAACATTGTCTCAATGTCCTCTCCGTCCTTCATTTTAAATAATTCATACTGATGTACTAACAAGTTGGCCTTAGCCTCCTTAACTTGTTTGTTTCCTTCATACTTGGATTTAAGAGAATCCCAGATAGACTTAGCTGTTCTCTTATCTCCAATTTTCAAGTACTCATCATGAGAGATGGCATTTGTCATCATCCCTTTTACACTGTGGTGCTTCTTATATTCCAGCTTTTGAGTGGGTGTAAAAGCCTTCCTGTCTTTAGAGCTAACAACGCCTTCTAGGTCCATATTTTCAAAGTTCACTCCATCTTCTACCAAATCCCACAGATCACAATCAATCGCCATGATGTGACTGTACATCTTGGTTTTCCAGAATGGATAACCAGTCTCAGTTCCATTGAAAAAGGGAATTTTGTCAGAAGACCTTCTGTCTTTAGAATTAGAATCATAGTCAAATGGAACTTCATTGAGATTCTTCTCAGCAGACATGTTTTTCCTCCCTGAATCTTAACTGTTTCACTGATAGGTGAGAGTTAGGCAACAGCCCAGCTCCTGATACCAATTGAAGGTGGAAAAACACAAGAAGGGGGGGTTGAATTGTGTTTTAAAAATTAAAACTTTTTTCTTAATAGCGACTAAGTATGCAGCGGATGAAAACACAAATTAACTAGAGGATGCTGAGAGAGAGAAAGAAAGACACAGAATTTATCCTGGTTCCCCTCACAAATCGAGAGTACTCCAGTCCCCTTGTTACTAACAAGAGATTTTCACTATAATCTACTAAAGATTACAAATTGCTCAAGCACACTTGCAAGAGACTTCTCAGATGCTCAAGTTTCACTAAACAAGAGACTTCTCAAATGCTCAAGTTAAACTTAACAAGAGACTTCTCAAACAAACTTAAGAATAAGAATGAATGTTAAGGAACACTTGATATACTATCAGAGGTGTTTACAAAATACAACTCAATTTGTTCTAAGACTTAGAATGACAGATTTAAAATATGATGTCAGAATGCTTCTTAGTCTTTGAACGCAGTAATAGAACAGTAGTAGGAACAGTGGTCATTTCTTCCATTTGAGTCTTCTATTTATACTTGGAGGAAGATGATGACCGTTGCAGAGAGAGAGGTGCCAGCTGGAATTTACTCGTACAATTGATAGCTGTATATTGCCTTCTTTGGTAAGGAATTCCAATTCCACTACCTAGCTATTCAATTTATCACTCATCCATTTTGAGTAATAATAGTACGATAGTACAATCCTCAAATGCGCTCCACTTATGGATAAGGTTAACGTTGTACCAACGAATATTCCTTCCTGTGGATGTGACAGAGCCTTGAAGTGGATTGTTCTTCAATCATTGGTTCTATATAGGTCAGCTCTTGAGTGACGTAAATTCCTTTTGCTTCTGATGCTGTTGCCATAGCTTCTTGAGGTCTTTTAGCTTCTGAGTCCTTCAGAGCCTTGTTTTATCCTCAGAGTCACTTTCTTCAGCATTCAAAATTCAAGCTTCTGACGAACAGTGTCGTGCTTTCAGAGCTTGTTTTGACTGGCTTCTCTGCTACTATTCATAGTGCTTCTGAATGAATTTTTGACTTATAATTCTGCACACTAGAATAATCATTAGTAATACCAATTGCAATTTTAATACTTTGTTATCATCAAAACTACTTAAAAACATTAGAGGTTCATGTCAGACCCACTTTGTTCCAACAGTAAGTAGATCATAGTGAAAACTAAGCACGAAAATTTAATTGATATTCATTAAAAAAAATTATAGAATTAACAACTATTTTTTGTTGATGAAGCCCCTATAGAGCCATGTAACGGAGACGAGAGATAGAAATAGAGAGAGGGAGAGAGAGAGAGATAGAGAGAGAGAGAGAGCGAAAAAATCTTTCAGTGGTGTAGAATGGAAAACGGTGAACACTTTCCACCTGACTATTAAAAATACATATTGACTAATTAAAATTTGAATTTCGACTATGGGGGTAATCCATAATTTCATATTTTATCACGAGGATCACTTAATCAAAATTTTATTTAGCACGATCATGACAAGTGATCCCCCATGATGAAAAGTGTATGTAGAAGATAGTTATAACTTAGCACAAGAATTTTATTGATATTCATTAAAAAAATAATATAGAATTAGCAACTATTTTATTGATGATGGAGCCCTTATAGAGTCCTGCAACGAAGACGGGAGAGAGAGAGGGAATCTCTCGGTGGTATATAATGGGAAACATGTAACATTTTCCACCCCACTATTAGAAATACAGATTGACTAATTAAAATTTGAATTTCGACTACAACAGTTTTTCCATATTTTGTCTCATCACACTTTCATTAGATTACATTTGGCTGATGAAATTTTTTAGAAATCCAAAATAATTTTTTTTATATAATTTATGCTATTTTTTTATAATTCAAATTTTAAACTTTCCATAAACCATCTTCGAAATTTTTTAGGAATATAAATTTATCAATGTGAGTGGAGATTCACACATAGGTTTTACCATTTGATGCTCACGCGTGAAGATTGCTTCTTTGTGGTACGGTGACAAGAAAAAATTTGAGAATAGGAACAAAGTCAAAATATGTTAATAATCATTTAAAAAATAGTATAGAATTTACAATTATTTTTTGTTGATAAAGTCCCTACAGAGTCTTGGGTTTAAACATATATCATACTTTCATACTCAAATAAACTAAAAGAAATCAATCTCATAGACAATTGAAAAAACGTAGACAACCTTATAAATAATATAAAATGAAAAAAGACATAGATAACCTTAAAAAAAATTACATATGAAAATAAATATTATTAAAAAAATAAAAATTATCCCGTGTTTGACAATGAACCTAATGTAGATTTTCGATAAAGAGTCAGCAGAAGATGAAAAATAAAAAAAAGCCATGGTATATTTTTATTTTATGAGTACGCTCCCAAAAAATCTTAAGGGCGCCATGAAAAATCGGAGTATGTTTTTATTTGAGAATGAAATTTATAATTATTTTATATTTATAGGATCACTATATAGTTTCGGGAATGAAGACGAGATAAAGAATTAATTTCATAATAGTGTAAAATGGGAAGCGAAGTAATACTCTTCATCTTACTTTATTTGGTAACATTGTTAAATCTATATCATGCAAAATCAATCTCAACTAGTATGTTAACCCGTGCCGTGCACGGGATTATTTTCTTTTTTAATATTATTTATATGTTTATTTTGATATATTATTTTATTAATTTGGTTTAAAATTCTAAGGTAAAAATTTTTACAAAAAAGAAATCTAAGGTAAAATTGATATAAGTTTTGCATGAATAAATTTAACGATGTTACAAAATAAAGCGAGATTAAGAGTATTAGGCTCCGTTTGGCCCGGCTTATTTCTTACTTTTTATTTTAGCTTAAACGAAATAAAGAAGTATAAAATTATATTTGACACTACTTCTCCTTAAAAGTATTAGAGAAATAAAGTAAAGAAGTAAAAAATAAAAAAAAATAAAGTAAAACACAATTTTTTCCTTCTTTACTATTTTTAAGGAGAAGAAAAAAAGAGGAAAATAAGCCGGGCCAAACGAGGCCTTACTTTACTTCCCATTTTACACTATTATGAGATAGATTCGTTATCTCAACTTCATCCCCGAAACTATATAGTGATCCTATAAATATAAAATAATTATAAACTTCATTCTCAAAGGAAAATATGCTTTGATTTTTCATGGCCTTAAGAGTTTTTGGGACCGTACCCATAAAATTAAAATATACCATGATTTTTTTTAAATTTTTCATCTCGAATCCACTCTTTACAGAAAATTACATTAGGTTCATTGTCAAACACAGGATAATTTTTATTTTTTTCAATAATATTTATTTTCATATGTTATTTTTTCTTTTGCATGTTGTCTATGTCTTTTTTTTCATTTTATATTAGAAGGTTATATACGTTTTTTCAATTGTTTATGAGATTAATTAATCAATGTGTATTTTTGATAGTAAGGTGGGAAGTGTTACCCGTTTTTATTATATACCACTGAGAGATTCTCTCTCTCCCTCCCGTCTCGGTCACAGGACTCTAAAGGGCTCCTTCAACAATAAAATAGTTGCTAATTCTATATTGTTTTTTAATGAATATCAATAAAGTTCTCGTGTTAAGTTATCACTATCTTCTACATACACTTTTCATCATGGAGGATCACTTTTTATCGTGCTAAATAAAATTTTGAATAAATGATCCCCGTGATAAATATTAAATGATCCCCAAAATTTAATTAGTCAATGTGTATTTTTAATAGTCGGGTGGAAAGTGCTCCCCGTCTCTCTCTCTCTATTTTTTATTTCTCTTCCGTCTCTATTACATGATTCTATAGAGGCTTCATCAACAAAAAATAGTTGTTAATTCTATATTTGTTTAATTAATATCAATTAAACACTACAAGAAAGTTGATATATAGTGACGGCGAAAAACCGTAGGTAGAGGTCGAAAAACCGTGGGTATAGGCCCTTAAAACCTATACCCACGGACGATTTGTTCCGTAGACTTTGAGTTGCCTTTACCCACGGATATTTGCTGTCCTAATAGGCTATAGCTACGGTTATTAAAGGCTATTGGAAAAAATCTTGGAGCTATACCCACAGTGAATAACACCTATTGAACTGCTTTTACCCACACATACTTTCGTTGGTATAGCTATTTTATTTTTTGTGCAATTATTTTTTTACTCAAAACATTTTTTTTGTAATCTTTTTTTAATACACCATTCACTATGTTTTTTTGTCTATGCCCACTATAATTATAAAACAAAACAAAAGAAAACATCAATTATATTAAAAAATTAACAAGTCTTACAAGCATGTCAAATTACAAAATAGTTAAATACATCAACCTAAGAGCACCATAATATATTTAAAAATATATAAATTCATAATAATTTCCAAAGTTACAAAAAGAACTATGTTCACATCTCTCATCTATCTTGCTCCCTTCCATCTTCATTCGTGTCTCAACTAGGAGAATTCGTTCGGTCAATGGCACTAGAAACATCTGAAATTTATTGAAAATAAAAGAATATAAGTTACAAACTCAAATTCCACCACTTCATATACTATAGGGACATTAATAAGAAACAATCATGTGTGTCTAAGAAACTACTTTTTTTTAACTGCTAAATATATTATATAAGCACGGAATCATACAAGACGTACAAAACCGGCAAGTAGAAACAGTACAGTACAAGGAACCAAGTCCCAGAGGATAACAAAAAGCAAGCCACACTCCAAGCAAATGGAGAGTAAAAAGACACAGCCAAAATACAACCAACAAAAACTAACTGACTACACAAAACTAAAGACCAGCAGAACAGCAGAGGCACCAGAAGAAAAAAACCAAACAGCAGTGGCGAAAAAAACAGAACCAGACGCATCAGAACCACACCAGGACAGACTATGAAATGTCAACAAATGAATTTCAAGTATGTTACCTGGAATTAAATTGCCTCCTTTATTGCAAAGTGAACACTAATTGAAAATTTGCATTGAGTTCAGCAAGCTAATGCAAAACAGGAATCCAAGTGCGTGTTTGGTCAGCCTCTTTTTATTTTTTTTCTTAATTCTATTGTTCTTTCTATTCCATTAAAAAGAAATACACCCTTGAAAAAATCAGAAGAATTACTTCTCATTCACAATCATAGGAGAGACAAGTTTATCACTTTACCAATTTCTTTGTTATTCAGCTTTACTATCCACTCTGACATGACTTTCTGGAACGTTCTCCCCATTTGTCTTATGCAACTTTCAGTGATCTAGAAATCCACAAAAGAAGTTACTTAAATTATAAGAAAACAAATTGGAATTCTATGATATTTGAATGAATGAATAAATTGAATATGCTGACCATAAAGAAAGTTGAAAAAACAAAATACTTGATTACATCAGCATAAATATAATGATGAGACACTAGTTAAATCACAAATGATGACTTACAATATTGAGGAACACCAAGAACATTACTCAACATGCTTGACATTGGAGATGAACAGTGTCATGATTGCATCGAAACCCACCGGCAGCAATAAATAAATTACAAGTGAATTAGTGAATTCAGTGAGTATGATGAGACAAAAATAAATGAGGTCACAAATTGGACTTTCACAAATTAGACTATTTTTTTACTATTTTGTTTTATCATGACAACTAAACCGTGCAGAAAGTCATAATCACAATAGCTAATTGGGAGTACCCACTCAAAACAAAATTAAATCTTTTTCAAATCTTGGGACAAAAAGAAAAATAAAAGAAATTAAGTCTAAATGCCTCACCTGATAGTAATATTACCACACTACGGGCAATGGTGATATCTGCCATCACTTTGATCAACCATTGTTGTACTTGTGTTGGCCCTCTTTCAACTCTTCCTTGCAGATCCAGTGACCTAATAGTGAAACAACAGTTACCTGCCCCTAATACAATACAGAAAAGAAAATCAGCCTTCAACCTATTACATCCTGCATCACTGCAAACTGAGCCTTAGTAGATCAAGAAGACACTAACAGAGGGTCCTTAACATCAACTACAGCTCCGCAACATCGGAACAAGGATTTGGGATACAACCAAGGGATCACTTAAAGATTAAACTCAATTCAACCAAGACATGGCAAAATAACATATGACAGTAGCAAGGCCAACATAAAGCTAATGACAGAAAAGATATCTAATAAACTTGAGAAGTTTTGCCTGAGTACAAATAACCATGTAGCTCAACAAAAAGACTAACATATATGATTAAAAACTCTTACAAGTGAAGAAAGAAATTACACCAAAACATTTCAAAGTACAACCTTAACATGAAGTCAAGTTACCAAAACACAAAGAGTGCAAATTTCACCAATATTTAACTCAAAAATCATTCATACATCCACCCAAGTCAACCTAGTCTAGATGTTTCATTACCATTAAAAACTTAACGAACCTTGGCAAAAACAAAAAAGTGATTCCCATACATGTGCAGCAAATACACTACCAACTTACACATGCTCATCTTTACATATTAATCTCATGAATATCTAAAGGAACAATTGTACATGTAGGCTCGTTAATTACAAAATTGGAACAAAAATTTACAAACCTCAAGATAAACAATATTAAGTTAAAGAGAACAATTAAACAAACAAACCAGGAACAATGAAAATTGGAAGATGATTACTAAAATCCAAAATAAACAGGGAAAAGCTCAATGAAAACCACACCTGAAATTAACAAAGATACGAGATTATAGCCTCTAGTCCTTATCGATTTGCATCATTGAACTGCAAAAAAGTCAATTTAATTGTAAAAGTGATAATCAAAGCACCAAATATGTTTAGGGTTTCCAATCAATACCCGCGTTTGATTGGGTCAACACGATAAAGGGTTTCTGACGAAAGGGGCGTCGGCGCGTCGCTGTTGTCTTTCCAAAGACGTGATACATTCAGATTCCGACGATGATGGTGGTGAGATGCGCAGTTGCTACAGCGGAGTTAGCACATGTCACGGAGAGCACAACTTCAGGGTATCAAGCTTGTGTGGGTGTCAAATTATATTAAAGTAAAAAAATTAATTAAAAGTTCTATACCCACGGTTTTTAGAAACTTATACCCACGACCGGACGACTGTAACTAAAAGTAGCCGTTGGTATATGGCAATTTTTTTGTAGTGAAATTTTCGTGCTTAGTTCTCACTATGATCTACATACACTTTTCATCATGGGGATCACGTTTCTTCATGCTAGATAAAATTTTGAATAAGTTTTCCCCATGATAAGATATGAAATATAAAAATAAGGATAATTTTCGCAGTTGAAATTCAAATTTTAATTCGTCAATGTCTATTTTTAATAGTGGGGTGGAAAGTACTTGTCGTTTCTCATTCTCCAACACCGATAGTTTTCTTTCTCTCTCTCTCTGTCTCTCTCTCTCTCAAAATCTTCTATTTTGTTTTTTTTTCTCTAAAGAATATAATTTTTTCTTCAAAATAAAATAAAATGTTTTTACGTAAAAAACAAAAGTTTACAGATATGTCATAAGCTATTTTTTGGGTTCAAGACTTCAATTCTTCGAGTGATCTTATCCATAAAAAAAATAGTGTATTTTCTTATTCTAATTTATGTCAAAGTAATCTAAATATAAGTGTTCTTTCATTTTACCAAATTAAAATATTAAAAATGTACCAAGATAGTGTCGCATAAGTGGTAGATACCTGGGCCCCTTAACCATTTGATCTTGAGATCGATCGTGACCGGTGCATATGGAGAATCATGTCTTAGGAGTGATCAATCCCTTAAATAGATCTCAGTTAAATCGAGGGGATTAATCTCTGCAGTTGCGCACGGATGATACCTTTGGGGGTTTCTATAAAAAAATATAATATTTGTGAGAGTTTCTAAAAAAAATATAGTATATAATATTTGAGAGTTTAAAAAAAAAATATAATATTTGAAAAAGTTTCTACAAAAAGAAAACAAAAAAATATAATATTTGAAAGAGTTTTTACAAAAAAAAAAAATATTATAAAAATTCAATTATTGTTGTCAATGAGATTCGAACAACATACCTTTGTTAGTAATTATAAGGTAATTTTCTCTACAGAAAGAAAGATAGTTTTTCATAAAATATTATAAAAATTCAATTATTGTTGCCGGTAGGATTCGAACAACATACCTTAAGCTAAAAATTCTAAATGACACCTAAGCAAGAGAAGCTCTAATTGAATGCCACATAAACAATTACTAATGAGAATGCACGAGAAAGCTCCGTGAGAATATCGTAATGTATATAACAGAGATTTTATCGTAGAATTTTAAACCAAACTAGTATGATAGCCCGTGCCGTGCACGGGATTATTTTCCTTTTTAATATTATTTTTGTGTTTATTTTGATATATTATTTGAGTAATTTGGTTTAAAATTTTACGATAAAATTGAAATAGATTTTGCATGGTATAGATTTAACGATGTTACCAAATAAAGCAAGATGAAGAGTATTACTTCGCTTCCCATTTTACACTATTATGAAATTAATTCTTTATCTCATCTTCGTTCCCGAAACTATATAGTGATCCTATAAATATAAAATAATTATAAATTTCATTCTTAAATAAAAATATACTCCGATTTTTCATGGCGCCCTTAAGATTTTTTGGGAGCGTACTCATAAAATAAAAATATACCATGATTTTTTTTATTTTTCATCTTCTGCTGACTCTTTATCGAAAATCTACATTAGGTTCATTGTCAAACACGGGATAATTTTTATTTTTTTAATAATATTTATTTTCATATGTAATTTTTTTTAAGGTTATCTGTCTTTTTTCATTATATATTATTTATAATGTTGTCTACGTTTTTTCAATTGTCTATGAGATTGATTTCTTTTAGTTTACTTGAGTATGAAAGTATGATATATGTTTAAACCCAAGACTCTGTAGGGACTTTATCAACAAAAACTAATTGTAAATTTTATACTATTTTTTAAATGATTATTAACATATTTTGACCTTGTTCCTATTCTCAAATTTTTTCTTGTCACCGTATCACAAAGAAGCAATCTTCACGCATGAGCATCAAATGGTAAAACCTATGTGTGAATCTCCACTCACATTGATAAATTTATATTCCTAAAAAATTCCGAATGAAGCTTTATGGAAAGTTTAAAATTTGAATTATAAAAAGTAGCATAAATTATAAAAAAAAATAATAATTTAGATTTCCTATAAATTTCATCAGCCAAATGTAATCTAATGAAAGTGTGATGAGACAAAATATGGAAAAATTGTTGTAGTTAAAATTCAAATTTTAATTAGTCAATCTGTATTTCTAATAGTAGGGTGGAAAGTGTTACATGTTTCCCATTATATACCACCGAGAGATTCCCTCTCTCTCTCATCTTCGTTGCAGGACTCTATAAGAGCTCCATCAACAATAAAATAGTTGTTAATTCTATATTATTTTTTTAATGAATATCAATAAAATTCTCGTGCTAAGTTATAACTATCTTCTACATACACTTTTCATCATGGGGGATCACTTTTCATGATCGTGCTAAATAAAATTTTGATTAAGTGATCCCCGTGATAAAATATGAAAATATGGATAACCCCCATAGTCGAAATTCAAATTTTAATTAGTAAATATGTATTTTTAATAGTCGGGTGGAAAGTGTTCACTGTTTTCCATTCTACACCACTGAAAGATTTTTCCCCTCTCTCTCTCTCCCTCTCTCTCTCTCTATTTCTATCTCTCGTCTCCGTTACATGGCTCTATAGGGGCTTCATCAACAAAAAATAGTTAATTCTATAATTTTTTTTTAATGAATATCAATTAAATTTTCGTGCTTAGTTTTCACTATGATCTACTTACACTTTTCATCACGGGGGTCATTTTCTTCGTGCTAGATAAAATTTTGAATAAGTTTTCCCCATGATAAAATATGAAATATGAAAATAAAGATAACTCCTGCAGTTTGTAATTCAAATTTTAATTTGTCAATATGTATTTTTAACAATGGAATGGAAAGTATTCACCGTTTCTCATTCTCCAACACTGAGAGATTTCTCTCTCTCTCTCTCTCTCTCAAAATCTTCTATTTTGTTTTTGTCCCTAATGAACATAATTTTTTCTTCAAAATAAAATAAAATAAAATGTTTTTACGTAAAAAGAAAATATAAGTGTACAAATATGTCATAAGCTATTTTTTGGGTTCAATACTTAAAGTGGTCTTATCCATGAAAAAATTAGTATACTTTCTTATTTCAATTTATGTCATAGTAATCTAAGTATGAGTGTTCCTTTATTTTACAAAATTAAAATATTAAAAATGTCCCAAGATAGTGTCGCACAAGTGGTAGATATTTGGACCCCTTAACCATTTGGTCCTAAGTTCGATCCCCGACCGTGTGTATGGAGAAGCATTTCTTAGGAGAGGTCAACCCCTTAAATGGATCTCAGTTACCTCGAGGGGATTAATCTTTGCAGTTGCGCGCGGATGATACTTTTGGTTTACAAAAAAAATTAATATATATATATATATATATATATATATATATATTTGAGAGTTTCTTAAAAAATATAATATTTGTGAGAGTTTCAAAAATAATTTAAAAAAAAAAAGAGTTTCTACAAAAATATTTATATTTGAGAGAGTTTTAAAAAAAAAAAAAAATTGAGGGTTTCTAAACAAAAAATATATTTGAAAGAGAGTTTCTAAAAAAAAATATTTTAGATGCTCTAATTGGGATAGAAACAAAAAAAAACAAAAAAAAAAGATAGTTTTTCATAAAATATTATAAAAATTCAATTATTGTTGTCGGTGGGATTCGAACAGCATACCTTAAGCTAGAAACTCCGCATAAGTATAATATTAGAGACGCTCTAATTGAATGACACCTAAGCAATTTCTATTGAAAATGCACGAGAGAGCTCCGTGAGAATCTCGAAATGTATATAATAGAGATTACTCAAATAATATATCAAAATAAACACAAAAATAATATTAAAAAAGAAAACAATCTCGTGCACGGCACGGGCTGACATACTAGTTAGTATTTAGTTTTACGAAAAAAAAAAAATAGAGGCTAAATTGTTTGTGAAGTAGGGTGCAAGACAAGTCACAATTGATTCACAAATAATAAAACTCCGAAACGACACCTACAAGCACAGTCTAGAGGTCACACACTGAAAAAGTTAGGGTTTCTCTTTTCTCCTTTCATTACACAAACAAATTCCTCCTTGCGTTTCTTGCTGTATCTCAATGGCAAGAGCTTCTGCTAACTCCGTCAATCCTCACGCTCGTACCGGAGTTCGTATCGTCGTCGCCGGCGACCCAGGTACCGGTAAATCCAGTCTCATCAGTACCGCCTCTTCCGATAACTTCCGGCCGAATGTTGCGCCTGTTTTGCCTCCCACAACACTAGCTGTGGATCTGTATCCTGATCATGTGCCAATCACGATCATCGACACCTCTTCTCGGTATAAATTCTTTTCGTTCTCATCAAGATTGATTCGTTAGTAGAGTAAATGCGTTTTGATTTTTTTTTTAATATGTGACGATTTCTTTAGGTTGAAGTACTGGTGTTTTATTTTTTAATATTTCATAGTTAGTTTTTTTATTATTAAATCTATAATATGATCTTTTTGTGTTTTTGAGTTGATTTTTTATTTTGAAGCTGTTTCTTGATCAAAATCATTATACTGTTATGATAATTTGTTTTTTCTTCTCTTGAATTTATGTTTATGTTTTTATCCATGTGCTTTTGCTAGGGAAGTGTTTACCCTAATCTGAATGTATTTGCGATTTCTTTTTATTCTGTTGTGCTTCTTATTGTTATTCTTGTTGCACTATCGACGATAGTGATAGAGTTGCTGTAAGATTTATTCTTGTTGTGCTTATTGTTGTTATTCTTGTTGCAGTATTGAGGACACTAATAGAGTTGCTGAAGAACTACAGCGGGCTGACACAGTTGTCTTAACTTATGCATGTGATCGGCCAGAGACGCTTGAAAATCTTAGTACATTTTGGCTCCCTCATCTTCGCAACTTAGAGGTTCTGATTGCTCTTTGTTCTTGTTTTTGCACCTCAAGTACTATATATTTAATTGTAGCTCGTTTAGTTCCCGTGTCTTCTTTAAGTGAAGAGATAGAATAATATAAGGGGGAGAAAATTAATATTCCATGAGACTGGAAGAGGAAGACTTGATATAGATAGATATTATAAACTGTTAAACCAGCTATACTTGTCCTTTGTGTAAAAACATCTATTAATATGCACATTCTTGTTTATACATCTGTTAATTGGACAGCTTAATTGAATTCACAACGTGTCTGTATTTTTTTTTTTTTTCAGAGAATGAATGCTTGACATAGATATTTGAACTTCATGAACAGGTTAAAGTTCCGGTGATAGTGGTTGGTTGTAGGCTTGATCTTCGAGATGAAAATGCTCAGGTGAGCTTAGAACAGGTGATGTCACCAATAATGCAACAGTTCCGCGAGATTGAAACTTGCATTGAGTGTTCAGCATCTAGGCATATCCAGGTATCTTTTATTCATACTATTGCAATCAAATTCCTCCTTTTTTGAAATCTCATTTCAAAGGTTAGAATACAATGATATCTAGATTTTGTTTCATACAGTTGTAATTAAATCTTCTTGTTGAATGAAGGTCCCTGAAGTTTTCTACTATGCACAAAAAGCTGTTCTTCATCCAACTGCCCCATTATTTGATCAAGAGACACAAACTCTAAAGCCTCGATGTGTGCGGGCTTTGAAGCGGATCTTTATCCTATGTGACAATGATAGAGATGGTGCCCTAAGCGATGCTGAACTAAATGATTTTCAGGTTAAATTATTTCCTTCTCATGTTAAATTTCAATTTCAATATTGTGACTTGTTTATTATCTGAGTATTATAGCATGGCATTTTGTCACTTGATTACATCATGTTATAGTAGGTTAACTTGTCTATAAGATTTGTGAAATCTAACAAAACTATCAACTGTCTACAGGTTAAATGTTTCAATGCTCCTTTGCAACCATCTGAAATTATTGGTGTAAAGAAGGTTGTGCAAGACAAATTATCTGAAGGTGTGAATGAACGCGGACTTACTTTGACGGGATTTCTATTTCTTCACGCCCTTTTCATAGAAAAAGGGCGTCTCGAGACAACATGGACTGTGCTCAGGAAGTTTGGATATAATGATGAGATTAAGCTTGCAGATGATTTAATTCCACCTTTCAAACACGCTCCTGATCAGGTGTTTTTGAGATGAATTGTGGTCTTGTTTATTATGCTCTTTATTTGTTATACCTGTTTGTGTTCAATTTGTTAACAACTTGGGACTTATATCTTTTCTATTCACATTTGTTTAATGTCTGCAGAGTGTTGAATTGACAAATGAAGCGATTGAGTTCTTGAAGACCACTTTTGATGCATATGATGCTGATTTTGTATGTCATATGCTTATGACCCTGAATAATTTCACTTTTTCATATTGCTCCCCAATCATTTCCAGACATTTTTTCAACTGACTTTATCGTTGTGCAATTTGCATATTAACCATATCTTTTTCCTTTCTCTAGGATGGGATGCTTCGTCCCCGTGAACTTGACGAATTGTTTTCTACAGCCCCGGAGAGGTAGATTGCTTCCCTCATTTAGATAAGTTTACTTTATTATCCATCCACCATTTCATTGTGGATTTATTTGCAGTATTATTTTATATTTTATAATTTTTAATTGCAGTCCCTGGATCGCAAATCTATACGAGGATGCTGCAGAAAGGAATGCGTTTCAAGGACTATCACTTGATGCATTTTTGTCGGAGGTGCACAAGTCTTTTTATATTTGTCTCTTGTCCCTCTTCCTTAAATTTTGTTGAACAATATTTGTAGAAGAGTGGTGGGATTCTGGATAGTTTTATCGCTGATTTTGAAAAGTGTTTTAAGAATCAAGATTGCCTCAGTTTTACATGATGTAAATGATGTATGACTGTGTCTGGTCTGTGTACCTTTTCTAATATATATGATATGTTTTCTGGACAGTGGGCACTCATGACACTTCTAAACCCAACCTTTAGTGTGGAGAACCTTATATACATTGGTTACGCTGGTGAACCCTCATCTGCTATCCGTGTGACCAGGAAGCGTCGCACAGATCGCAAAAAACAACATACAGAAAGGAATGTATTGCAGTGCTTTGTTTTTGGGCCTAGGAGGGCTGGAAAATCTGCATTATTGAATTCTTTCATTGGAAGGTATTTTTGTTGTGTTACCTTGAAGATTCCTGGTAACATATCTTTAATTATGGAGTATCATATCTTATTGTTGTTGAATTCATGATGCAGACCATACACCGAAGCTTACAATCCAACCAACGAGGATCGTTATGCTGTAAATGTAGTTGATATTACCAGGGTAAGTTATACTTGATTGGCATTTGGCAATAGCTTTTTTTTTTTTTTGAAACTGCCAATGTTAGTAATTAGTATCATTAGTGTTTTTTTTTGCTGTGGGTGGGAATCGATTCCTTGACCTCCTTATCACTCCACTCCCTAACTCATCCACTCCAGCCTTCGAGCCATTCTTATAACTCCCTTGTAACTCCCTTGGCCATAGCTTGTTCCTGTGACCGAGGAAGATATTTAATTTCTTTCACCTTTTCCAGCACTCGTCTTGGCCAATGTAGATCCTACCGAAGAGCAAAATTGTAATTTTTTTTAAATATATATATTAAAAAACTTAAAAATTATAATACATAATCAAAATAACCTCTAAATTACAATATTAGATATGTTATTTTCATTTTAAATAGTTATTCAAGTTTATATTGTATTATTAAATATAATTGTATATTTAAGATTAGTTAAAAAAATCCAAAAAATGTATATTATTACAAGCTTAAAATTTAGTAAATTATATAACTAAGGATTAGGATAATTTTATGATACCATAAAAGAAAATATAATAAAATGCATTAGAAATATTTTTATTGTTTATACTTTATAATGCTGTAAATAAAAGAAAAGGATAGAAATATTTTTGTTGTTTATAATGCTGTAAATAAAAGAAAAGGATAAGAGGTTCAGCCAAAAAAGGGAAAAGAATAAACTTAAAACGATCGTTTTTAGTGGCTTCCTCTCCGCAAACAATCAACGTCTCACCGGAAACCCTCCACTCCTTATTCTCCTCCTCTTCCCTTACAAAGATCGTTTTAAGTGAAATGGTTTTTTTAACAAAACCTGACCCAGTTAGCAAAGCCCAGGAAAACGGCTCGCAAAACACCTGGCTCGTTATGATCCTGCCTGAAAACCTTGATCTTGACCATGCCGGCGACGGAAACGATCTTAACCAAGTCGAAGCACAGTTAGACATTGGCGGCCCGTTGGACATGATCTGACGTGCTGACTCTCGATCTTGACTACCTTGGTCTTGGGTTCTATATCTTCAAATTCATGGTTTTATCATTTTATTAGCAGGAAAACAGAAAATATCTTGTGCTAAAAGAGATTCCTGAAGGTGGAGTTGCAAGGCTGATTGGCAATAAGGAGTCTTTGGCCTCATGTGATATTGCAGTTTTTGTTCATGACAGGTGACTGAAGTTCATTATACCAGCATACCATAAAAATTATCTATTACCGTTTCATTGGTTATTTTTGTAATATTTGCATCAGTATAACAAAAGTTTTACTATTAAAACTACTTTGTGCATGCGGTGTATTAGTGTATATAAACCGTAATTTCATGTCTATGTGGTCTGGAATGTGGGCAACTCCAACTAGTTACCCGGAAAACATTGGTTGTATAAAACTCAGCTGATTAAATATTCATTTTAGGTCTGACGAGGCTTCATGGAAGGCATCATCTGAACTCTTGGAAAGAATTGCTAGTCATGGAGAACAAACAGGCTTTGAGGTGCCCTGCCTTATAGTTGCAGCTAAAGATGATCTCGATTCATTTACATTGGCTATACAAGATTCCATCAGGGTATTTTTCATAAACTTATTCATTTGTACGATCATATGCATAATTGTACATGCATATTTATCTGTATATAACTATTGGATAGTTAAATAAAGAGATATTAAATGTGGTGAATGGACACATCTTGGAATAATGATTTCATCTGAACTTTCTAATTAGTAATTCGTAATAATTATGTATAGTGGTCTGTGTTGTATGCTTTGATCTTCAGATTGAAATTTGGTTAAGCATATTGAAAGCTATTTTATTTTTTCTTGTTTCAGTTACACTATTTTATATTGTGATGTTTTGGAATTGGGGCATTTCTTGTGCATTTACATTTTACTGGATTTTTATTGTATCTCATCGTTGAATGGCAATTTCACGCTATTAAGGTTTTGGAAATATTGCTGTACCTGTTTCAAGCTTAAACCTGATATTGTAGGAGTTCATTTTATGCCTTCATTTGCATTTGATCCAATTATATTTGGAAAGTTAATTTTTTTAACCTTTTGTACTGACTTGCAAACAAAGAATGAAGAGCATACTGTTAGCTTTTCCATTTATGGGTAACATCTACCAGGAATGATGTACGGATAAGCCTATCTGATGTCTTCCTTGCCATATATAATCATAGATTATGTGCTTTCTTGATGCTTAGAAATTTTCAAGCAACTGCTTTATTGTGTCGATGCATCAAGTGTAATGATACTTGACATGCCAACGTGTTTTGCAGGTTAGTCAGGACATGGGTGTAGAGGCTCCTATACCAATCAGTGCGAAATTAGGGGATTTCAACAGTTTATTCCGCCGAATTGTAACTGCTGCTGAGCACCCTCATTTAAGCATTCCAGAAACTGAAGCTGGTAAAACCCGCAAGCAGTTCAACAAGCTCATGGGTCGATCGCTTATGTGTGTTTCAGGTATAACAATTTTCAGGTTGACTAGTTAGTTGTTAATTAAGTTCCTTTTGACTTTGTTAAAGCTAATCTTGTCTGAGAGCCTATTAACCTGTTTAAATTTTTGGTGATAAATTATCAACAAAATCAAAGCAAATGAATGAATGTCTGTTACCAAGTCCCTACATTATTGGAACTTGGGAACCATCTTTCTGATGGGGTAACTGTATGAGAGTTACTGTTTGTGCTTTCATTATTTTTGGATATTCAGTCCGCCATCAGTTTTTCGATTTTTTGCTTATGAGTACTTCCAATTATTATTATTATTATTGGTCAAGAAGACTCTTTTAAGTTAAGTAACAAGAAAATACAATTGTGTCTGTTGTTTCTTTGTTTAATGATCTTGTTAACACATCATATTTTGCAGTTGGAGCTGCAGTGGCACTTGTTGGGCTGGGTGCTTACAGGATATATGCTGCAAGGAAGAGTTCGTCTGGTTAAAAGGCGAAGATGTGATCTATAATCTTGATCCGGATGCAATCTGCTCTATGGCTAAGTTACATCGACTTTAACATTAAAGGCTTTTTAAGCCATCTGCTGTAGAGTTTGCAATCTTTTTTATATCCTTCAATTTTATTTTTGTCAAGGTTGAATTAGGTTAGCATAAATTTTATACATAAATTATTGGATGTTTCTTATGATTAGCTAGGGCCTTCGTGAAGTAACATATAAACAATAACGCGTTATTCTGTCAGTAGTATCAGCTCATTGCTGGAAACTCTCAGAATGAAATTATCATCTCTGCATTTACAATGGGGAATAGTCAATTTAATTTTTGCCAATTCAATTTAGAGAACCGTTTAAAAAAGGTATTTACTATCAACACTCTAATTTCTAGTTGCTCATCCCCCACTTCACAGCTGATTTTTTAAAACTTGAACATGGATATCTACTTGTTACTTGTCACGAGGAAGGTCCGAGACGACATGGATATCCTTCCTACTTGTATGAGGTCGTAACCTTGCTTTAAGTCTGAGTCGACACCATCTGTTGGATGAGGGGATTAAACAATGTCTTCAGTGCCCATATTTTTGGTTGAGTTGAGAGGAAAGGATGCATTTTGTGGTGAGCGTAATGATGGATCTGAATTGAGTATTATAAATCTTAAATTAATTGTCATTGATCAATTTAGGGATTAAATAATGTGTAAATAGGTCTCTTAAAATTTTAAATAATTGATAATTATGTTCTTAAACTTATAATAGTTCATAATTGGGTTGCTAAATTAACATGGTTAATTACAAATATTCAAAGTTCGGAAATTCTTTTAGTTCATGGACTTGTTAAAAAATTTCTCCATATATAATGAAAAAAATTAAATCTATTATAAATTGAAAACATCCAAAGGACATTAATATTTTTTTTTTTTGACAATAACAATCTCAACCCATTTCATTAATTAAAAGTCTCAATATGAGGAGAAATTACATAACAAATACAACAACTAAACCAAAAATAGGCCGTCTTAGATAAAATATGAGCCGCCTTATTCGTTTGTCGCTTACTAAATTTCACCTCAAAGTTTGGATAAAATATTAATATAGATTTAATATCAGTTATTAATACATAGAACTCAGAAGAACCAACACAAGTAGAAGACATTGCATCAACTACAATTTTTGAAATACAACAACATTGAAATAAAATTACACATACATGTCCTAAAACTAGCTAATGTGACAGTTCTTCACTCATCAGAAGCTTATGTTTGCGGCGCAATAGCTCTAGCACAAAGCATCCTTAGAACCAAGAAAAACAACACCCTTCAATACAACAAAAACTATACAAGAGACCTAATCCTCCTTGCAGACAAACTCAATTGGTCACAAATCCATAAAGGGTCTAAAATCCGCAGGATGGAAGATCAAACACATTCAACGGATTTTAAATCCATTCGCTCAAAATGGTACATATAACGAGTGGAACTATAGCAAGCTACGAATATGGCAACTCACAATGTATGACAAAATCATCTTCCTAGATTCCGATCTTCTAGTCCTAAAAAACATTGATCATTTCTTCTGGTACCCTCAATTATCGGCTGCACCTAATGATTTTACACTTTTCAATTCGGGTTTTAATGGTCATTGAGCCTTCCATGTGCATGTTTGAGGAGTTGATGAACTAGACTTTGAATGTGAAATCATATAATGGAGGTGACCAAGGTTTTCTGGATGAGGTATTCACTTGGTGGCATAGGTTGCCAACAAAGGTTTACTATTTAAAAAGTTTTGAAGTGAATAATAACAATAATAATGAGATTATTCTAGAGGATTTATATGTGATGCATTACTTGGGTTTGAAGCCATGGATGCGTTAGAGATTATGATTGAAATTAGGACATGAAGGAACTACATGTTTTTGCAAGTGATTTGGCTCACAAAATGTGGTGGAAGATTTATGATACTATGTCTCAAGAGTTGCAAGGTTATTGTGGGCTTACACAAAAGATGGATGATAGGATAATGCAACGGCAAATTCTAACATAGGTGAGTGTCATAGTCTTCCACCATGGGAGAGTTATTTTTACCCTTAGATTATGAAGGTCCACAATAAATCATAGTGAAGTTTCTACATTGTACTCTAATTTATATTATATTTTTTTTATAATAATCTATATTATCTCTATCTCTATTATATTATATACATTACAATATTCTCACGGAGCTCTCACGTGCATTCTCAATATAAATTGTTTAGGTGGAACTCAATTGAGATCCATTTAAGGGGTTGATCTCTTCCAAGAAATGATTCTCCATATGCATCAGTCATGGATCGAACTCAAGACTAAATGGTTAAGAGGTCTAAGTATCTACCACTTATGCGACACTATTTTAGTACATTTTTAATATTTTAATTTTGTAAAATGAAGGAACACAATATATTTAGATTTCTATGAAACAAATTGAAATAAGAAAGTACACTATTTTTTTCATAGATAAGATCACTTGAAGTCTTGAACCCAAAAAATAATTTATGACATATCTGTATACTTATATTTTATTTTATTTTGAAGAAAAAATTATGTTCATTAGAGACAAAAACAAAATAGAAGATTTTGAGAGAGAGAGATAGAGAGAGAGAGAGAGAGAGAGAGAGAGAGAGAGAAAAAATCTCAATGTTGGAGAATGAGAAACAGTGAGTACGTCCCACCCCACTATTAAAAACACACATTGACGATTTTAAATTTTTAATTAGTCAATGTGTATTTTTAATAGTGGGGTGACAAGTGTTACCTGTTTTCCATTATATACCACCGAGAGATTTTCTTTCTCTCTTCCCTCTCCCGTTTACGTCGCAATATTTGAGAGTTTCTAAAAAAAAAAGAGTTTCTAAAAAATATATAATATTTGTGACAGTTTTTAAAATAAAAAAAAAAGTTTCTAAAAAAAATAAAAAATTGAGAGTTTCAAAAAAAAACAAAAATTAATATTTGAGATTTTAAATTTTTTTTGAAAGAGTTTCTACAAAAACAACAAAAAAATATAATATTTGAGAAGCTCTAATTGAGTTCCACCTAAGCAATTTATATTGAATGCATGTGAGAGCTCCGTGGAAATATCGTAATGTATTATAATAGAGATAAAGATAATATAAATTATTTTAAAAATAAAATATAATATAGGTTATAGTATAATGTAGAAACTTCATTATGGTTTATTGTGGACTTTAATAATCTGAGGGTAAAAATAACTCTCCCATAGTAGGAGATCTATGACACTCACTCATACTAGAATTGGCCTAATGCAACGGAGAAAAAGAGCAAGAAATGCTAATTTGACAGATGAGCATTTGAAGATTGAGCTTAAGAATACTAGAAGAAAGCATTATCATGATCTGAATTAGAACTTAGAAGCCTAATTATATATATGGTCATTCAAAAAAATTAATGTATTGCACACTTATTTAACAGTGTGGTGAAATATTAATGTATTGCACCCTTTTTTTTCTTAGAAATGATCATTATTTTCTTCCCCTTACTTGCACTACTTTGATCCATAGAAATTCAAATACTTGAGTGTTAACATTTTAATTGATATTATTTTAATGTAATGAAGTGCATATTCTTTGCAACATCAAAATTTTCCGTTTGTTGAGGGTGATCGGAATATCTTTTAGAAATGTCATGATTCACATTATATTCACACTTATTTAGTTGGCTGCGCATAGGCGCATTCTTACTAATTTTCAAAGGAGTAGATGGGGTGTTGGATATCTCCCACTCGTTCCTTTTGGTTTTATGACTAATTTCTTTTCTTTTGATTATAGGAATTGATTTTTCAATAACCTCGATGGTTGGGTCGAATACATCTAGATGGCAAACCACCTTCATGGAGATGTGCTAATACTTGTAAAAGAGGAGAAATGAAACTATCTTTGAAGTAGGGATGATAAAACGGTTGGGCCCGTTGGGTCGGCCCTTTTAGCCCACTATTTTTGGCAGGGTGGATTGGAATTTTGAATCCGCCATTAGTAGTTGGCCTGCCCCGCCTAACTTGCTAGAAAAGTGGGGTGGTGGTGACAGAGCAGGGCAGGTTGACTAGTTGAACCTAGTAGTAGTAGTAAAAATAAATTTTTCACCTCTTTTTTTTGTATAGGTTACAAACAACTTTTTAAAATTTTCTCTTATATTTGACTCATAAAATAGAGAGAAAAAAATTTAAAATATTTTGAATAGAGTTTTATGACTTTAAACTCATTTTCTAACATTTTTTAATCGATGAACTCATTAACTTTTTATTTTTGTTGTCTTGTTGGCTTTTTTAGATATTTTATGATGTATTATAAACTTTCAAATGATAAAATTTAGAAACTCAATAAATACATATTTTTGTTACATAAGTATTTTTTAATTTAATTATTTTAATATTGTCTTTGTGAATTTTTACATTGTCTTTGTGAACGGAGTAGTTTTTTTTTACTCAAAATTGCATACTAGCTTAGACTATACTTTCAAAGTTATTAGACTAAGTTGAAATTCTTTTTATATTTATCTTTTCCTCTCCATTTTAATACTACTTTTTAATATCACCATGAGTTCTCATTTTCTTTCTTCTTTATTATATTTTTGCTTCATCTCCCTTTCAAACTTATAACTAGCAATATAATTAGTTATTAGAGACATTAATTATAACTAACCCATGAACTGTTAATCTAATAAAAAAATTAGAAAAATTGAAAATCCATTTATATGTTATTGGTCATGCTAACTAGTTAAGGAAGCAAAAGAGGAAAAATTTGTATTGGAAATAACATTTCTTATACTTTAAGAATATTGACTGCACAAATACCAAGATAAATTTTCTATATTTGGTTTCCTTAACTAGTGCCCCCGGGGCACTAGTTAGCATTTGCCATATATTGAAATCCATTAAAATTAACAGTTTATAGATTTTTAATTTTGTTAATTTTGATAGGTCTCAATAACATATTAAATGATTTTCAATTTCTCAAAAAAAAATTATGGATGATCTATATGATATAAACTTTCAATCAAACGGTAAATTTTGTAAAATTCGTATTCATTATAATATTATTCATGACTGATCCACCATGGACCACTTGAAGAAGTGGTTCATATTAAAATTTGTCTTATATTTAATGGTATTTAATTTGTGCTTCATCATAAAGGACTTGATTGATCTTTCATCTTAGAAGTCACATGAAAACTAGTAGATAACCCGTCCTATCGGACGGGTCGAACGTTACGCGTTTTTTATTTATTTTTAGTTATCAATTTTCAAAGTTACAACTTGATGAAAAAATTATATGTAACATATACATTTTTTTAGTATTTTATCCAGTGCATAATTTATTTAGTACAATATAGTTAAATGTTTCCCGTATTAGTGGGAACTTATTTATATGATAGTTATTTTTTAAATTGTATCACTTATAATTTTTTCCATATGTGATAGTAAATTTTGTCCAATGTATAATTTGTCTAGTACATTATAATTTGTTTATTTAATCAGTACTATAAATCAATAGTATAATTTGTCTCATATATAATTTATTTAATATACATGTAGTTATTTTGAAATTGGTATCAGTTCGATGCATCAGTAGCATACTTTGTCCCATGTATGATTTATTTACTATATATAATCGTTATTTTAAAATTGTTAAGAGTTATATGAATAAGTAGCATATTTTGTCCCATGTATAATTTATTTAATATATATGGTAGTTATTTTAAAATTATCATCAGTTCCATAAATCAGTAGTATAATTTGGCCCACGTATGAATCAATGACATATTTCCCGTATTAGTTTCCCTTTTTGTCAATTTTATGAATCAATAACATAATTTGTCCCATATCTGATTTATTTAATATATATGATAATTATTTTGAAGTTGATATCAATTCTATGCATCAGTAGCATAATTTATTTAATATACATGTTCTTATTTTGAAATATATTGGTATCAATTATATGCATCAGTAGCATAATTTATTTAATATACATGTTCTTATTTTGAAATTGGTATCAATTCTATGCATCAGTAGCATAATTTGTCTCATGTATGATTTACTTATTATATATAGTTAAATGTCTTCCGTACTAATACATTAAATGTCTCCCGTACAAATAATAAAAAAAATACACATCATAGTTGTTATGGTGAATACAAATCATAGAGTTTTTTTTATTGATACTTACATGTAAATTTATGATTTATTTATACAATAGTTGTTTTAAAAAAATCTCACTTATAATTTGTTTCTTATGTGATATTATATTTTTTCCAATGTATAATTTATTTAATATGTTATAGTTAAATATTTCCCATATTTTAACATTTTTATCACTTATTTAATATATTATAATTAAATTTTGGAGTTTGTATCACACTCACTATGTGCATTTAGAAAAAAATCGTTTGTGGCTTTTGCCAAACCCAAGGGGTCAAATTTTTTTATTTTTGACTTTAATCCCTCACAAATCATTTTACTCTTTTTTTCTCTCTCTTCATCAAAGAAAATTGTGAGAAACTCTCTCCCCCTCTAAAAAACCTAGCCTCCCAACATCTCTCACAATATCCTTCAATCTATTTTAGACATATTGTTTGGTTGTTCAACCATCACCATCTTCATCCTCTTTTTCCCCTATATTTTTCTGTCAAATTTATTTTGAGATCTGAGACATTTTAAGAATTCCCAACCACCATGTTTTTGCTCGATCTTGACCACCATAAGCCATCTTTAGAAAAATCATTACCATATAAAGACACTCCTCCATCTCCTCTACAAAACCCTTAAAGAGAAAATCAAGATTGGAGTACTTCGCCGGCGACCACCTTGCCGGAAAATTTACATTTTGTGCCGGAAAACATGTTCGCTCAAATTTGTGTTGTAACCTTCATCTTTTCTCTTTCATTGGGTTCTTCAACTACTTGTAAGGTCTTTGTAACAATATTTTAGATCAACATGAGTTTGATACTTTTTTTTTAGATCTGACAACCGGAAAGGAAAAAAAAAAGGAAATAGCAAGATATTACATAATGTAATCTTCATTCTTTATTTGTTACTCATCTCTGTTTTTTCTTTGTTTCCTCATTTTTTTAGAATTACTTTTTTGTTTCTATGTATGTATGTTTTCTTAATTTATACAAAATTAATTGTTCACTTTTTTTTCCTTCCAAATAGCAAGTTTTGTTACAGTCTCAATAGAAATGGAAGATAAGATACTATTGGAATATATATATATATATATATATATATATATATATATACACATGGTAATAAATATTTGTTAAAATATTGTTTTTATCTTCTTTCTAGCATTAAATTTTTTCAAAAGCTTTTCATTTTCGGTTATTCTCTAAAAAGCTTTTTCTTTTAAGTGATTTTTTGATATAAAAAACTTGATGATAGATGAAAGTTTGTATAAAAAGTTGTTAAACAAACATTGTTTGTATACTTGAGGTAGAGTCATGCAAAAAAAAGAAAGTTACCAAAAACAAAGTGAAGTGTTTCCATATATTTTGTTCACCCGTTTTGATTCTTATTTGCTTGATTGTTTAAATGATGTTTCAACTCCCTGCAAGAGAAAAAATTCAACTGTTAGATAAAAGATAAAAAAATGTTAATTACAAAAAAGAAGAAAATAATGGAGAGAAATAGTTATAAAAAGTGAGAGAAAGAAGAGTGAAGTGAATGAAATGAGAAATGAAAATGAGTAAAGATGATATAGAACTTTGAATAGATAAAGAGAGGGAAAAAAGTTTTGAATTTTAAATTATGTCTGACATTGGGAACCGAAATTGAAAGTTGAAGAAGAAAAAGAGTGATGTGATTGAGTCACATGGTAGGTTTAGAGCAAAGTGAACTTTTTTCTTTCTAACCAATGGATATATGTCCTTTTCAAAGGGACTTGGTGGGACCGGCTTGGTTTGTTTGAAACCATGGCTTGCTATGAAAAGGACATCTTCTCTCACAAACTTGGAAAAATGGCTTAGTTACACAATAAAATGGTTTGGTTACATTTTCTTTTAGTTCAGTTACTTAAAATTTGGACACTTTTTACCCTCACTTTTGCCAAGTTTGTGACCATTTGAACCAAGGACATTTTAAACTTTTCCAAGTACAATGAAATTCTTATATTGTATTGGATTAGAGGAGAATAATTGGTGTTGATTTTATTTTTGAGAAATGTTATTTGTACAATTAATTTGTATAATTTTGGACAACTTTCTCATTCTCTTTCGCACTTTATTGTTTTTTGTGCTAAATGAAAGGAACAAAAAATTATCCAAACAAATTGTAGTAAAATAGTTTTACAAATAAGACTGCTTTTATTTTTTATCCTTCAAAATTTTACCGCCACTTTTCTAAAATCAAACACACATAGTAATTCACGTACATAGATATTTCGGATTATAATAGTGGTAGAAAAATCATTTATTAGATACAAGAAAATTGATCTAGACAGTAAGAAAATCAATAATCATACAACATTTTAAAATATAAAAATGTGAAGAGAACAATTGTAATTTGTAACCCTTAGAAAGAACTGTGAAAGTTCATGTAATTTAAGTCTATCTTTTGTCATAAACTTAATATATATTTTATGAAATTCGAGACAAATTTAAAATGATATGATATGTTATTGAAACAAATAAATATACAGCATTTAAAAAAAATGTAAACTGTTAATTTTGATGTATTTCAGTAACATATTAAATGATTTTAGATTTGTATGAAATTTTACATAAATAATCTATATAATATAAATTTTTAATCCAACAGAGAATTTTATAAAATTTATATCGGTTAAAATATTATTAGAAATTGTAATATTTTGTGTCAAATTTGTTGGTGTCAATGGATCCTAACTCTTGGGCATCTCCAATGGAGGAAGCTTAGATAGATGACTTAACTTACTTTTTGTGGACCCAAATTGTCATGTAGGTTCTAAGCATTTGATAAGCAACTTTAACTAATTTTACTCCAATGACATTAAAATAAACAACTCATATTTGACCCCACCAATTTATATATATATTTTTTATTTTCACTTAATTTTGATTCAAATAATAAGTATGGGCCCCATCTAATTCCTATTAAAATAATGAATTTTATTGCTAAGCCACTCAAGGTAAGAGTTGCAACATGAAGTTTCATCCCTTATTTCTAAGCAACTTTGAATGTCATGTCATCCAACTTCAATGGTAAAATAAAATAAGATACGGTTGCTAAGCTTTAAGAACTCAATAAGACACTTGCATTGGAATGCCCAATTTTGTAGTACTATTTTTCTTCTAAAAGGATCCTTTACGGAAGGATTTGGATTGAGTGCAGTCACTGCTTCATGCAGTCGGCTGCAGTCAGTTCATCAGGGCTGTCGGATTAGAATCAGACGGTTCATGTTTAATGACAGTTTTTAATTTTTGTTTAATATTATTTTTTATGATCAAATCAAGACCATTCATTTTTGATCGTACAGCTATTAGGCTGTTGACTGCGTGCAGTCACTGATTTGTGACTGCACATAACCCAGATCCTTTACGGAAATCAAGTGTCTGGTTGAAAATAGATGGCAGCTGAAAAGATGGCAGCTGTATCGCAAACTGGTCAATTTTATAGTACCACTAATTTTTTTTGGAAATTAAAATTAGTATTATCCGATTTTTCCTTAAATAAAGGGGTACCGTAAATATTCCTTAGATATATTCGTCTTAAAACAAAGAAAATGCTAACATTAAGTACAAGTTAGAGATCTTAATATAGATATATTTGTCTAAAATATGTGTATTTAATTTATTAAAAGATAAAATATTATGTATATTCATGCAAATTTTTCAAATTAAAATTCTTTAACAAGTTAGCAAAACTCTATTTTTTTTTTTAAAAAAGTGAGAATATATACTAAAAAGAGAGGCAATTTATTTTTAAATGAGGTGATGACTTATTTTTTTGTTTGAATTAAAAACACTATAAAATATTTTTTTAAATAATTTAAATGTTATTGAAGTATTAATATTTTCTTATATTTACAATAGAGCCGATGATCGAATCTACGACCTCTAACATACTACTCAAACTTTTCACAGACCAAACCTGATGACTTAACTAGCATGATAAAAAAAAACTAGATTCTAGAAGGGGAAAAAAAAAAACTAAACGTAAATGCATTGAAGGCAGTAAAATATTACCCAAACAAAATTTTTAAAAAAAAAACAGAATCTAGTCCAGAAAAATAGAAACAACAGAGAAGACTGTAAGTTGAAGCAACCAATGAATCTAGTGATTTCATGTTTTGTACGGATTAAGAAAGGTAATTAGCGTGCCTTAATAATAGCATTAGCATTTTCAGTTGTAAAACAAAACACAAAAACAGTAAATGTATGGCTTGGTAGGTTAGGTAGTACCTATACTACGTTTGTGGGCAACGTTATTTGTCTGTCAGTTGAAGAGACAAAATCCACGTGCCTCATACAATCAAAATTGATCCTCATCTCTGTCTCTTTTCTTCTTTCTCGTGCTGCATACCGACACAAACATTAATACTATTATCTAACTATCACTCCTCACTTACTTAAAATAAGATAAGAAAAAGAACCTTAATGAATGAATGAATGAATGAATTCATAAGAACAAGTATTGTTGTTTGTGTTTCATTGTTATAAAGGAGTAGTAGTTATTATGGCAGCAACTGTGCAAGGAAAAATAACCCTTGATTCAGGTTGGTTTGCAGCTAGGTTCAATGAAGTTCATTTCAATGGTACTCAGCTCACAACCACTAATCCACCTTCTGGACCCACTTTACCATGGATGGAAGCTCTTGTCCCTGGCACGTCAGTACTCTCTTACTCTCTCTCTCTCTAGTGCTGCTGCAACATGCATTGCTAATTCTTGATTAAGTCAATGTGTTTTTTGATTTGATGACAGTGTTCTTGGAACTTTGGTGAAGAATAAAGTTGTGCCTGATCCATTTTATGGATTGGGAAATGAAGCTATTTTGGATATTGCTGATTCTGGAAGAGATTATTATACTTTCTGGTTCTTTACAACTTTTCACTGTAAACTTGTAAGGTTTCTGCTTTCTTTTTTGTTGTAAAGTTTAGGTTTTTAATTGAAGCATTGTGATTTTGTTTTGATTTCAGTAGTTAAGAAGTTCAGTGTGGTTTTTATTTTCTTCAACTATGATACTTTGAAATCAATTGAATGAATTGGATTGATTTTCCAATGTAGTGTGGTTTTTGGTTTTCTAGTTCTTTTCTTTGAACTTTGGTGGTGGATGTTGCTAATTACTTGACCGACCCTTTGCAGTCTAACAGTCAGCACTGTGATCTGAACTTCCGCGGAATCAATTATTCTGCCGATGTTTATTTGAATGGGCACAAAATGGTTCTCCCGAAAGGGATGTTTCGAAGGCATTCTCTAGATGTTACTAACATTCTTCATCCAGATGGTAATAACCTGCTGGCTGTTCTTGTTCACCCTTCGGATCATCCTGGGAGTATTCCCCCGGAGGGAGGACAAGGTGGAGATCATGAGGTAAGGAATTATATATATAAAATCCAATCCATATTAATTTTCTCATTCCTGTTATGTGAAATTGAAACATCAAATATCTGATTCTAACACTGAGATCTGAAACTGATGCTCTTTTTTTTTTTTAATTGTTTAGATAGGAAAGGATGTGGCTACACAATATGTTCAAGGTTGGGATTGGATAGCTCCTATAAGGTAACATTGCTATAACTTTTGTGGTAACATACTAGCAATCTCCTAATCATTTTAATATCGACTATGAACCAAAGAATTTGATATTTGTAAGTGATTAAATAACAACAATGTTTACTCCTCTTGACAACATGGAGACAATTTTCACTGAATGGAAATTGATGTGAAAGAGGGCACGATGTTTAGACTGGAAAAGCAAAATAAGGCATCAAACAATTAGAAGCATATTCCTTTTTCTCTATTAGTACTATATCATATCATATGCCACTGATATTTCTTGTCTGAATTTCTTTTTTCTGACTCAATGATGATCTTTTATGCACAAGAAAGAAAAAGCAAATGAAACAAAAAATATAGTGCATTTTTGGCATTTGTTTAGTTTTTGAACTATGAAAAGAAATAAGGAAAGTTTATCAATAACAGATGCATGTATTGAATTTGATTGCAGAGATAGGAACACAGGAATTTGGGATGAGGTTTCCATTGTTATTACTGGGGTAAGTTGTATGAATTACTTTAGTAGTATCTAGTATGTTTTCCCCTACACTTTAAGTATTAGCCATTGCGACCAATTTTGAAGTCTTTCTTTCCTCGTTGTTATCTTTTCAATTTACAGTCTTTCTTTCCTTTATTAATTGTGCTTTCCATTCATTCCAATAAGTTTTAAAAATTTGAGGAGCCAATAATATTTTTATAGTTGATACTTGATGATGCTTCCAGCAGTTCTTTGGTATAATGATTCTGGTGTCTGTGTTTGGTGCAGCCAGTAAAAATTATCGATCCCCACTTGGTGTCATCATTTTTTGACAATTATAAGAGAGTATATCTACATGCCACAACTGAGTTGGAAAACCGAAGCTCCTGGACCGCTGAATGCTCTTTGAGTATCCATGTCACAACAGAATTTGAAGGGAGCATTCACTTAGTAGAGCAGCTTCAAACTCAAAATATTTCAGTTCCAGCAAAATCACGTTTGCAATATACATTTCCCGAGGTCAGTGACATTATTTTTTCTGCTAAAGTCCTTGATCCACTGTCTAAATGCATCCGACTTTTGAAACTGAAAAGAACCTGTTTATTAATTCAAGATATTTTTATCAACAAAATGTGCGGTCCTGGATTGACAATATTTTGCATCCTTGTACACTATTGATCCTGTTAATTTGAATGATTTATGGTTGTCTGAATTTTAAGATTTAACACTCACTTTCAAGTTGTCTGAACTGGCAGCTCTTTTTCTATAAGCCTGATTTATGGTGGCCCAATGGAATGGGGAAGCAATCTTTGTACAATGTTGCTATTAATATTGATGTTAAAGGATTTGGTGAGTCTGATTCATGGAGTCATTACTTTGGATTCCGCAAAATCGAGAGCCATATTGATGGTGCCACTGGTGGAAGGTACAATTTCTTCAATGCATTAATATTTAACTGTTCCCTTAAACTCTTTTTGTAACTGCTTTCCTGCATATATTTTGTTTCATAGGTTGTTCAAAGTCAACGGCGAACCAATTTTTATACGAGGGGGTAACTGGATATTGTCTGATGGTCTACTTAGACTTTCAAAGAAGAGATATAGCACAGATATCAAGTTTCACGCTGATATGAATTTTAACATGATCCGTTGCTGGGGTGGTGGACTAGCTGAAAGGCCAGAGTTTTACCATTATTGTGACTATTATGGTCTTCTGGTACTACACCCTGATTCTTTCATACATGTGCTGCTTAATACTACTGTTTTCCTTGTTATAATATGTTTGTAAGTTTACTGCATTATGCTTATGAAGCTCAATTGCGTGTGTTTCCTGGCTTAAATCTTATAGGTATGGCAAGAGTTCTGGATTACTGGGGATTGTGATGGACGTGGTATTCCGGTATCCAATCCAAATGGTCCGCTGGACCATGACCTTTTCTTGTTTTGTGCAAGAGACACTGTCAAGCTTCTTAGAAATCATCCCAGTCTTGCCCTCTGGGTGGGTGGAAATGAACAAACACCACCTGAGGATATAAACGATGCTTTGAAAAACGATCTGAAACTTCATCCTTATTTTGAACATGTAGACGAAAAAGGAAAAGGTGGCTTATCCACGAAGTTGGGGGATCCTAGCCAGTGTCTTGATGGCACACGGATTTATATAGAAGGGTCTATGTGGAATGGGTTTGCAGATGGGAAGGGAAACTTCACTGATGGACCTTATGAAATTCAAAATCCTGAAGATTTCTTCAAGGATAGTTTTTACAAATATGGATTCAACCCAGAAGTTGGTTCTGTAGGAATACCGGTTGCTGCAACCATAAGAGCAACAATGCCTTCAGAAGGATGGCAGATACCTATCTTTAAGAAAGCTTCCAATGGTTATGTTGAAGAAGTTCCGAATCCCATATGGAAATACCATAAATATATTCCATATTCAAAGCCAACCAAGGTTCATGATCAGATTCAGCTTTATGGTGCTGTAAAAGATCTTGATGATTTTTGTTTGAAGGTAACAGAAAACTCTATCTATAGGGTGTCACTCATGATGCACTTTTAGTCTTCCTAATTTCGATGTTCTGTTGTTGATTTGCATTTTTTCTTTTTAATTCTGCTATCATCTCAGGCACAACTTGCTAACTTCATACAATATAGAGCCCTTTTGGAAGGATGGACTTCTCGCATGTGGAGCAAATATACAGGTGTATTGATTTGGAAGACACAAAATCCTTGGACTGGTCTGAGAGGTCAATTTTATGATCATCTACATGACCAAACAGCAGGTTTCTATGGTTGTCGATGTGCTGCTGAGCCAATTCATGTACAGCTTAATCTGGCTACATATTTTATAGAGGTTAGTGTTTGAGTTAAACTTATATTTTTATGAGTTGGGATGAAATTACAAATGTAGACTGTGAATGAAAATATGAAATACATTTGACTCTTCATAAAGTAAAAACCGAGACAGGAAGGCAAAAATATCAGGAGATGGTGAAAATTGAAATAATCAGTTTTCTGTGCAATTATTTTGATGGTGCAGTTGTGCATAGTTTCTTGAAGGCTTTGTATAATTCTATTTTCTTCTTCTTTAAACAGGTTATTAATACTACATCAGAAGAATTGTCTAATGTAGCTATTGAAGTTTCAGTATGGGATCTTGAAGGAACATCTCCATATTACAAAACACATGAAAATCTCACTTTCTTGCCAAAAAAGGTAACACATGTTGCTGAGATGAAGTATCCGAAGACAAAAAATCCTAAGCCGGTCTACTTTCTTCTTCTCAAACTGTACGGCAAGTCAGACTATAAGATTTTATCCCGAAACTTTTATTGGTTACATCTTCCTGGTGGAGATTACAAGTTATTGGAGCCATATAGGAAGAAGAAAATACCTCTCAAGATAACATCAGAGGTTTACATTGCAGGATCCACATACAAACTCCAAATGCACGTGCACAACGCATCTAAAATACCGGACTCTAAAAGTTTAACGTTTGAGCGCGGTTCAACAGCTACACTAAGGGATAGTTGCTTTGTTACAGACTCACCGGAAACTGTACATAATGGTGCTGGAAAAGAACAAGAAGTTGGTTGGTTTAAGAGGATACACAAACGATTTACTGGGAAAAGTGGTGGTTTGAAGCTTTCTGAAATCAATGGACATGATGTAGGTGTTGCTTTCTTTCTACATTTTTCTGTTCATGCTTCAAACAAGGACCACAAGGAGGGAGACGACACAAGAATTCTCCCAGTTCATTACTCAGATAACTATTTTTCGCTGGTTCCTGGAGAGGCCATGACTATTAATATATCTTTTGAGGCTCCTCTGGGTGTCACTCCTCGAGTGACTCTGAACGGTTGGAATTACCATGGGCAAACCATCCATGAGGCTCTTTAGGGATGTAACAGACAACCTTGATTATTCCAAAGGCATCACAGAGAGCTTCACCAGTTTCTTTTTTTTAATAAGTTTTCATATACCTTCGAAGGTCAACATCTACGAAAAACATAAAAGAATTCGCATTTTCTAGTATATGTCATCGATAAACAAGACCGTGTTAGTTTAATGTTTCCATTGTTTTGTTTTTCAATTGGTGGCATAAAAAAGGAAGGGTGAGAATGAGATTCTCATAATACGGAATGTTCCTTTCATTTTTAAGTACGCTAAAAGCGAGTTTCTTGCTTATTTGAATCCTTTTCTATAGTTGAACACATCAGGAGATGAATACATGTATTACAGTATATGATACAAGCTGTAAGGTTTTTCTAAAATTAATTTTGAAGAAAACATAAATTTACATGAATCGTGAATGAGAACAAGTGTGAAAGACCATCATCAATCAAGAATCATCACATAGACTTCATGAATCGGTTAATCGAAGAGAAGACGCCTGCCGCTTTGTCAAGCAGACTTTGTCCTTCGTCTGACTTCTGTTCTTCATTGTTGTCAAATAACATCTGCACCATATAGGTAGTATATGAATGCCAGTGACCTCTTTATTTTCTTGGGTTGGGTTCAGGTTTTTTCATTATGAGTTATTCACTAACTAATTTGTTGTTGATGTTTCTATTCAATCAAAAGAGAGAAAAAAAAAATGGCTATTTTATAACCATATATACACAGAAAATGGTTTTGTAAGTAATAATATCTAGCAAGATATTAAAATTGAAGCTACTAACCTCAATATCTTCAGTATCAGGACGGTTGGCATATTCCTTTGCAAGCAAATATCTATTTGGCCTATCCTTGTCATCACTGAACACTTTCCACAATCTGAAAACCAGGAAGTAGACAAGAAACAAAAGATGGTTTGAGCTTTACAATTTATATTTCGTGCAGGCAATTATCGTTATTGCAAGCCAAAACCATTTCCAAACGGTCAACAATGTGAAACTTTACTGATTTGAATCCGCTTTTAAGACAATTTTCATATGACAGGACTATGCATAAAGTTAATCATGGATGCAGACAATCTGAAAATTAGAAGTATTGTTGTTATTCATATATAATAATTCTTATGTGAGGGAATAAAAGACCTTACCCGGGATAACACCGAAAGATTGCACCAAATGGCATAGGCCGCATATGATAGACAGTTGTAAAAGTGCTGTACAACAAATGATTATAATTCAGTAGTATGGATTAATCAGAACAATTCAATTCTTCAAAATAAATGTATTGAGAAAGCACAAGAAAGGAATTCTTATTCAACGGACAGTAAGTAAGTTACTAAGTGAACTTCAGAAGAATTTATCTAATCCTAGCTAGTAGCTACTCTGGTTTTAACTTAAAAAGACAAACAAATGTAAGATGATGAAATAACAAAAACAAGTATTCAACTCCGGTTGACAAAGATACTATTTCTTACAGTCAGTTAAAGTTTAGGAAGTAAATGATACCCTGTATACTTTGGTTTATAGTTGAAGAACTATAAACCTACCCAAACGTGCATTTGGAACTTAAAACCATAGTAGTCAATCCCAGATAGCGGAGCGGTCGACCTCAAAACTGGGATAGCTAACGGGATAACCGCTATTTGAATATTTACTTTCATCTAATCAATTAATTTATATTATATATATTCCAAATAATTATAATTTTTTAATTATTTTTATGATTTATACTATATAAATATGAATATTTTTATACTAAAAATGTTCAAGTAATTATTTTACCATTAGTATTATTATTGATATTTTTCTATTATTTTTTGACAAAAGGTATGTTTTTATATTTAATATTTGGTCTTTTATTACTAAATAATATTATTCTTTTTATTTTTTACAAGAAATAATATTATTCTTATTTGATTATGTTACTTTGTTATATTATTATTTATTATGACAAACAAATGTGATTTAGGGGCTCTAAGGCTATCCCGGCTGTAGCGCTCCGCTCCGGACCAACGCTATCCCGGATTTAGCGGTCGCTAAGGCTAACTGCACTGCTCCGCTCCACCGGGATCCCGCGGGATTGACTACCCTGCTTGAAACCAAACATATATAAGCCTTTTGGAATGAAATAGCTTGGAAATCATACCTTAAAAAGTAGCGCCTTAACTGCCGTACATTAAATCCGACCCCGACATCTGCGCTATACAGGCGTGGATTCCACATGATAAGGGGCCTTGGCTGCAAATATAGGAATAGGTCGTATGAAAGTTAAAAATATTAAAACAAAAGAATACAAATTGATGCAAAGTGAATATATTGCAAAAATCTCTAAAAAAAGCTTTCACATTTCTGTCATGATGAGGAAATTTCATCACATAGTCCAGTACGTGGCTGTTTAAATTTCAGATATCACAAAAATCTCTTAAGAAAAAAATAATTGCATTAAAGATAGAACAGGAGAGCTCAGATATTTACCGGATCATCAGCGAGAGTAGATGCAATTTTCTCTACATATTCTAACATCTGATAATCAGGAACAATCATAACTACCATCTCATCACCACTGTCTACAGGCTTTCGATCACTTAAGCTGGAAAAACCAGGGGAAAAAAAAGTGTACATGATATAACTATAGCATGACAATAGATACAGTGCAAATTAAAATATTATGGACAGAATTGCATGGCCATCAAATTCTCAAGTGCAATGAAAAAAAATTAATGGTTAGAACTTAGAAGCATAGTCCACAGCTATTTTGTCTGAGAAAACAACAAAAGAAAACATAAAGCATTAATCAATGTGGTGACCGTCACCTTGCAAAACTAAATACAGCATCCTTCCACCGATATTTTAGAAGAGCTGCAGCACCAGCATCTGGAAATATGGCTTTAACTTTCTAACAATCAAACTCATGAAACTTAGCAACTGAGTTTATAACTTACAAAATATGTGTATTAATATACACATCATAAAATCGTATCAAACATTAAAAATCATCATGAAGCACATTGTAATTTAACAAGTCATCAATATTTATAATATGAGCATCTACTTTGGATAATTGTGTCATGGATTACATTAGTAATTATAGGACAAGCATATCTTTTGTCAATCCTTAAGTTGAATGAATTTTGGAGACTGCTATCATTTTCATCAACTATTTTCAAGTTTATTTTGGACTTCTTAATTACAAAGAACAAAACAATTTAGATAGCAAGTCACGTAACAATACATGCAATAGCAACATGGAGAAATACAATAGTAGGTATAACATAAGGAATGCAAAAACATATTGAACTCAGAAAATCTTTCATGTGCATTGAGTTAAGAACTTCCAGAATACATCCCACTAACCTGACATTTTGTTTCTTCAATCAGTGTATCCAAAAAAACCTTTGACAATTCCCAAAGCTCCAACTGTGCGCCTTCATCATCTAAAGTTTGCAGTTGAGGAATTAAAAGTTCAACCTGTAAGACAATTGAAAATTTAGTGCGAGCGGTAAGGGGTGCAAAACCTACCGAAAGATAGCAAATATTAACTTTGACCGACAAACCAAGCCACCTATTAAACAGTATTACACAGAGCAATATTTCCTAACAGTAAACTACATTAGCTCGCTGAAACATTTCAGTTGCACAAGTGAAAAGAATGAAACTTTAATTTCAATCAACAAATTTAATAGAAACAACAGTATATTCCTTTTGGTCATTTTGAACACCGACAAATTTAGAAAGTTGATAATCTTACTCTTAACAAGGTTAGATAGTGTGGCTCTTTAGAACAAATGCAATACCAAAGAATACCTTCATTCTTCATCAGAATGGAATATTTATGGATATAATGTCAAACCATCTGAATTCACCAAAAATATCCTAACAGAAGCATGCATATATACTTAAGCCAGTTTGGAAAAACTTATCTAGAAACACTTATGCAGTAAGAAAAGTACCTACCTAATAGCAACTAGCAGTAGAGAACTTGCAATTGTATCACAAAGGGTCCTACTTTTAATTTCCATTCCACTAATATATAAACTATTTGGAACCAGGTGTGAAATGGTTTAAGTTTTAGCCTCTTGTGTTAAAATTAAAAATGAAAGAAAATAAATTGATTGAAATATTGGAACATACAATGGCTCTCATCCCTCCTGAAGATACAAATGATGCAGCAGCCTCACTTGATTGTATCACTGCACCCTCCAAGTCTGGAGGTAAGCAACTGAAACAGAAAAGTAAAAAGTTAGCAAAAAATTTATGAGATTAAAGGATATACACCGTCAGTGTTTCAATTCATCGTTCCACTACGGTTAGTGAACCTGTTTGGATTGACTTATTGGACTTTATATATTGACACATGAAAACATCTTATGACATGTTCCTAACTCGTTTTCAGCTTATTTTCATAAGTTCTTCAAGATAGCTTACGTTAAGAAGTCTCACATCGAATGTGAGTTGGCCTATACAAGGATTTATAAGTAAGAGGCAATCCTCATCTTATAAGCCGGATTTGTAAGGGAGAGCTAGGCCCAATACCTGATTTTAAGATGGTATCAAAGTCAAGTATACGAGGCAATTCTCACCTTATAAGCCGGTTTTGTAAGGATGAATTAGACTCAATACCCGATTTCAAGAGCTTATACAACAACAATTTAACTTTATTTTATTTTTTGTTATAGAAATTAGAAATAGCTTTTAAATAAGAATTAATCTTGATAAGCTGCAAATTAAATTAAACTGTTTATTGAAATGGAACAAAACAGTTACATATATATAAACATGAAGATAAATTGTAAGCTAGAAAAAAAAACCTGTCGGTTTCGTCGTTATCCATAGTGATAGTTTCTAGTGAGGATGAAGGTTGTGGTTCTTGAGAAGGTCCACCTTGGAATTTCTCAAACTTGGCGTGGAGTTTGGAGCGAAGGGGAATCCCATTATTGTGGTTGTAGGGAGAGAATAGAGGAGGGTGAGAAAAAGATATGGAAAACGGAGTATGTGTTGAGGTTGGGAGGAGTATGGTTGAGTGGAAGTTGCAGGAGGTTAAGCTCCGACAACCCATTTTTGTTTATGTTTTTCTTACCCAAAGCCCATGGATAAAATTTAACACACTTTAAAATTCTTTTCAATTCTCAACAATATATAACACCAAAATATTTAAGATTTATAAATAAGGGGAAATGCTAAAATAATAAAAAAAATTGACATATACTAAATAATGCTTAAGGAACAAAAATAGTAATATAATATAATGTTGAAAGTAGTGTATTCAGGTTATAATTTGATAACAACCACCTTAGAGTTTATGAGAATTGGACGAAGCTTTGGAAACTGCATGTACGACAAAAAGTGTCTATTTTGTGAGAAGGGAGTACATTGTAACAATATGTCCATTTTGTGAGCAAGTAGAAGAAAATGAATGGCACTATTTTTTTGGGTGTACAACAAGAGGAAGTTTGGCAAGACACGGAAGCATGGCATATAGTGAGTAAATACGTTGAGAATGCTACTGAGTTTGTGGCCATGATTTTCAATATGTTAGAAGAGATTGATGAGGACAATATGGTTAAGATCGCGTTATGTTTCTCTGGGCATTATGGTGGAGAAGAAATCAAAGATGTTGGCATGACAAAATACCAACAATTTTTTATGTTATAAGACGTGCTAGAGATACGCTTTAGGACTAGAAAAACGCGAAAATGCAACAAAGCAACAACAGACAAGACGCAACAGTAACTGTTGCACTCACTTGGCGAAAGCCAGCAGCAGGAACATTTAAATGCAATGTTGACAGTGCCTGTTATGTGGGAGAGAATGTGTACTGTGTCGGAGCAAATCTTCACGATGAGTATGGGCGTTTTGTGAGAGCTTTTTCAAACGTTTTATGGGGGTACCAGAGATTGCAGAGGCAGAAACTTGGGGTGTGCGAGAAGCTCTTCATTGGTTGGGCACTATGAACATGGAGAATGCAACTATTGAAATTTAAAGCCACTGCTTGTAGGTAGTGCAACTATTATTGCAGAACACACAAACTACTCTGAACTTGGTAGTATTATCGATATGTGTCGTTAGATGTTGGTTACTAATAACAACTGGAAGGTCAGTTATGTCAGGAGACAACCAAATCGAGTAACTCATGAGATAGCTCGGGCGACTCGCTTTATAGCTTGTTCTCAATTTTATAATTATTGCCCATCATGTATTGAATCTATTGTTTTGAATGAAATGAATTAAATTTATTTGCGTAAAAAAAAAGTAGTGTATTCAATGCTTTGAAGAAAAAAAATTAAGAACAAGCTTAGCATGTATTGAGTCTTATGATCGTGGACTAAATTATGTTGATTTTTGCTTTTGTTTTTAATTTTGTTTTCTAAAACACTGTTTAGCATGACTCTATAAATACTTGAATCAACTAAATTTTGCTATTTAAATTATTTGGTGTTTGAATAACTAAATTTTACTACAATAGAAGAAATTTTAAAACAAATTAGACATAATTTTTTTTTTTATAAAAATCAACATAATTTAGTCCACGATCATAAGACTCTGAAAGATTCTTACAACTCTAACACATTGTTTGGTTCAAGTGAATGTAGATTTGCATCACACACACACACACGCTATTTAGTGTTGGTTGTTTCCTACAACTCTAACGCATTGTTTGGTTCAAGTGAATGTAGAAGGAAAGATTGTTAATGGGTGGAAAGCACGCAAACCAAAATATGTTCCAATGTTTGTTTCTGCGGACAATGAGAGAGGAAAGAAAGTGGCGGTGGGACTCACTTGAAAAAGCAATCCGTCCACAAGTGAGCGGAAAGATGAAAGATTCCGTGTGTTCCAATATTACCCTTGGTTATATAAAGAAACATACACTACTCCTACATTATAAATAAATAATTTCATTTATCTTTTTTCTTCTTGAAGCAAAATAATTTCATTTATCTGGAATTAGCAACACAAATTCCGAAAAGCCACTGTTCATTGATTTTGAATTTGAGAAAAAAATTTAATTAAAACACAGTTTGGTTGGTCAATGATATTAAAAAAAAATGCATACATTAACATCTATTTCTATATTAATATCCCACTTTTATGCAAGGGTAATTATATCATTTACAAAATATATCTTTTTCTTTCCTTTCACTTCTATCAAACAATCAAATAATCACCTCACTTTCCATTCACTTTCTTTCTATCAATAATCTTTCCTCTTACTTTATTTCCTTCAACTTTCTTCTCTCATCCAAACAAGGCATAAAAGACAAAATATTGAAACGGTTCTTCAAGCTTTCTTTGAAATCAATTTACATTTTTATGGTTTGACGAATACTAAATTTTTTTGCCTTGGACAAATAGTTCACATATTCAAAGAACCTTAGGAAACAAACTAAATAATAACACTTTCTGTGACATGTTTGATGGATCTAAAATTGATTTTCATGGTAAAATTGAATAGTGGTGTATGTAAATAGAGACATGTAGATTGTAACAACCCAACTCTAATTACTATTAATTGTGTTATTAGAGATTATAATTAGCGAATGAGATGAGATTTATTGAGTAAGTTGGAGAAATAGGAAAGAGTGGCATGATTGTAATTTAATAAAGGCATGGAGACACCATTGTAATAAGGGGTTGATTGCTATATAATTAGAATTATCATTTTAGAGGAACAAAAATTTAGTCTTCTTCCTCCCTTTTCCTTAACATTGTGTCGCTAAACCCTCCCCCTTCAATAACCAAATTTAATTGTTCATTTCTTCAATTGCATGATAAATCTTTCTTCGAATCCTTTTCTTATGGGTTGCTAGAAATTAAGGTAAGAGTTCAATTTTTTTTTCTTTCTCCAGTTGTGGCTCTCTCTTTCTCACCATAGTCAAAGCTTGATTTTTCCCTTAATTTGAATGAGGTTTTGCATGTGTAAATCCCTCACTTATAATATCCCATTTGACCAAAAGAAAGAAATATTCCTCCTTTTCTCATTCACTCCCTACTCTGTTCGAGAATCCAATCCCAAAACAGAAAACCCAACATTCTCCCTCATATGATTAAAGTTGTTCCATCATATCATCTTGAAGGTTTTTGAGTAGAAAAGAAAGAAATTGTATTTGAAGGAAGTGTTCATGTTTGTAAGGGCAAGAGAGAGGTACAAATTGAAACAATAATGCATCATGAGAATTAAAGGTGAGATGCCTTCCACAAATAGTGACTCGCGATGGAAATTGCCTAAATGATTAACACAAGGGTTGAAGCTACTGTTAGAGAAACAATAAAGATTCCATGGATGATGTGTTAGATTGTTGGACAGTTGGAATCATACATGGTGAACAAGGATATGCAAAATCAGTATGTGGTGCTATAGGAGATGTCACTCACACTATTCCCATTTTTTTATCGGATGTCCCCCAAGGGACATGCAATTGGAAAGATTAAAAAGGGGCAAGAACAAATTGGAGAAGCTTGGAGTAAAACAGTGTCAAGTTGCCAATTTGTTCATCGGTGAATCAGGTGGGTTTCTTTAAGTAATTCCGGCAACCATAAGTCCGATGATTAGGATTTTATTCTTGTTCATTAAGTAAGAAAAATTTAGATACATGAGTTAGAGTTGATAAATTTAATGTTTGAATTGAATGAGTATTTTATTTATTTTCTATTAATTTCATTGTTGTTGTAACACCCCGATTTTCAAAGACTAAAAAGGGGGCATTGTTTTTTTTAAAAAAACATAACAGAGTGCGCATACAAACTGTGAGAGCCGGCGTTAAACATACAAGAGGACTATATATACATAATAGTGCTTCAGAGAAGCAAATTGTAATACTTGAATATTTACAACCGCAAAGACAAAGTGTCTAACAACCACAAAAGTAAATATTCAGAATACAGTCATCCAAAAGAGTCAGATCCTATGCCTAATCCAAAAAGAGCACGGTGTACAAACCACACCGGCACACAGCCTAACTAGACCCACCTACCACTCCATCACTGAGGGCCCAAGAAGCCACTGTCGTCCTCACGACCCACGGTCTCAGACGGGAAACCATCGTCTAGGTGGGGATAACCCGTTCATGTTTCATTGTAAGGGTCACCACACGTATACATATAATACACACCAAACACACATACCAAAAACACGTATACCAAACACACAGATACCAAAATACGCAAAGCAAATAACCATTTAGCATTTCTTTCTCAACAAGCATAACATGAATAAATGCGCACATAGTCTACCAATGCAGACTCTAAAATGATTGTGATCACCCTACCCGGGACTGTTTCACATGCATGAATTCCGGAATTTAACCTCTCCGCAGAGAGTCGTGATCTTCTAATCACTAAAAAATCAATACAATCTCGACGATCTTCTAACTGAAGGATTAGGGTGGATCTTCTAATCGCACCCCGTGATCTTCTAATCACGTATTGCACTCAATCAAATCCCGCAGGATTAAGGTGGATCTTTTAATTGCACCCAGTGGTCTTCTAACCACAACTATGAATGCATGAGCATACGATACATCTTATCTATGCCAATGCATCAATTACATACCAATCATGCATATATAATTTTCAACCACGATCATATGTAAGACAATAATCATCATGCACAACGAGATATTCAATCAAGTACATACAATCATGCTATCAACCACAAGCATACAATCATGCTATCAACGGAAATAAGACAAAAGAAAGGTGCCCTTACCTCGGCTAGCTTCCAACACAAAAAACTTACGCTACGCGAGCAATATCCGTCTCTCTCGACGAAATCCCAAATCCGGCTAATCCTCTTAACCTTTTACAACACATAACTTATCTAAGTTAATACCACATTCTAATTGATCACTGAAATAGTCATAGCTCGGCTACTAATGGATCAAGGCCTATAGTTGTTCCCTTACAACTAACTAGGCTCAAAACATTTTCAAAACAACTCTTGAAAATGTTAACACTTAAATAAAATAGTTTCTCAACACGAAAACATATTTTAAATAAATCTTGGCTATTTTAAAACACTTCTATATGAAAATCTCTTTTCAAACAACTTATTCCTTAAATAATAAGTTCAAAAATCTTTTAAATCTAAACAAGTTCGAACTATAACTTTTCTCATACGACTTATAATAAAATATTTTTAGCACGTACGTAACTAAAATCTTTTTAAAACGCAATTCTCGACACAAGAATTTTCATTTCAAATAACAAATAAATTTCAAAACATTTTTCTCTTTTCATAGAAAAATAATCTCTATTATTTTTCTACTACTATACTTCAATTTCAAAACGGCGATAAAACAGTTACAAACTTGAAACGACCATAACTCATTCAATTTTTATCCGATTGCGACGAACCATACACCGAAATCTTCGTCTCGAAAAGACGGATCAAATGGTTAAGTTTCTAGGTCACAAAACAATTTTAAAATGACCTAAATGCCCTTAAATATTTTCGACCAGATTTTGAATCTCACTAAAACATTGTTTTTCACAAAACAAACATAGTTTAAAACACTCCAATTATTACTAATTTTCTCAAGAATGATCAAGTTCTCATACCAACTCATTTGAATCAAAGAATACAATTTTTTTTCCTTCAAAACTTTACAAATTTTCACTTGTGCAATTAAATCACAAGTTACTAGTTTTCTTTCCAAACAAAACCACATTAATTAACCCTTCACAACCATGATCATTGCCTCCCAATTAGGACTTAAAATTTGAAACATCATGGACACAAACACACACAAGGCCACAGCCAAAACAACAACAACAATATAGCTAGTTTCAATTTTCTTTCATTTCAAAAGCATAGTATACATCATTTAGTTTCCAAAATCCTTTAATTGATCAAACAAAACATTTCCAAACATAAATCATAAGTCATGAGACTTTTTCAAAATTCTCATGAACACAAAATATTTTCTTTTTTTGTTTCTCAAAACAAAATCATTTTCCACATATCCATTTTACTTAAATGCTCAAAAACAACATCACCAACACAAACACCAAGCAAGAACTCATGTTCTTGACCAATACATTTTTTTTCTCAAAACCCTTGCTCAAAAAAAATCTCATGAGAATCTCATCTAACCATGGAAAGCATCACTACTAAGCCTAAACATGTTAGATAATCACTTATAAACAACTTCTAAGCAATAAGAATCAATCATGAACAATTTCTCACAAATTTCTCTCAAGAACATAAACCAAAAATCTCATGAATCTCTAAGAGTTTGGCAAGCTACGGAGAAAAGGAAGAAGTTCTAGTTACCTTAGAAGAAGAATCTCACAACTCCAAGCTTTCCAACAAGCTTATGATCAAGTGTTTTGGTTAAGGAATGAAATTTCTATGAAGGAAGGAATGGGAAATATGGCTCACGGCCAAGAGAGGAGAAAAGAGTGAAATGTTGTGATTTTTCTTAAGTCCAAATGTGACACAAAAGTCTCCTTAAAGTCATGTGGTCTTGTAGCATAAGGACCATTGGATCAAATAGTCCAAAAGTGCCAAAATCAAATCCTAGCCATCCATCAAGTCTTGGTCACCAAGATTTCCCTCATAAATATTTAGATATTATGTGACTTTGCCAACTCATCTCGCTCAGTCCCCACGCTCGCGCTTAAACGAGTCGCGTCTCGCTAATGGACAAAAATCACAAAAATATAAAATCTACGAAATAAACGTCCGTCAAAAACCATTTCTAAAAATTATCGCTAAATTTCAATCCCCGACTGAAATTTTCATCCTATCCTTCTAAAAATATTATGAGGCTAGATTCTAACTCACACCGATATATAAAGTTCCCAATTAAATTTTAACAGAAAACGGAAACTGTAAAATTTTCAACAGCGGGTACAATTTCTACTCGTTTTTCCAAAAAAGGAGAAAACCAAATTTCGAAATTCTGACGGCACAAGAACGTTCTCATAGACAAATATAGACTAAGAAACAAAAGTCTGAGATTTCTTAGAATACGAGTACAAAACGGGCACTAACTCAGCAACTATGTTGTTATTACAACGATACTTGCGAAACAGCTTAACAAGAACACTAAAACTATCGGCTATTCTTAACACAAAAGGTACAGGGGTAGAAAACTTTCTGAAAGATATCAAGTGATCTTATTCCACCATCTATGTGTAGCGGCTGGAAAATTTCATACACAATGAAGTTGCCATTGACGTTTATTTATCCCAAAAAAGGGAAAGAAAAATATCAGGAAAACCTTTTATTAACGTGGTAAAAGAACCACGGCGGGTTTGGGAGCTGGTTATGCGAGGGGAAGGTATTAGCACCCCTCACATCCATCATACTCGATGGGAACCATTTAGGTGGCTTAGGTTTGTCTGCGCAAGTCCGGATTAAATTACTCTATTATCGGCTAATTTCTACTTCAAATAGTCCATTGGATCAAATAGTCCAAAAGTGCCAAAATCAAATCCTAGCCATCCATCAAGTCTTGGTCACCAAGATTCCCCTCATAAATATTTAGATATTATGTGACTTTGCCAACTCATCTCGCTCAGTCCCCACGCTCGCGCTTAAACGAGTCGCGTCTCGCTAATGGACAAAAATCACAAAAATATAAAATCTACGAAATAAACGTCCGTCAAAAACCATTTCTAAAAATTATTGCTAAATTTCAATCCCCGACTGAAATTTTCATCCTTTCCTTCTAAAAATATTATGAGGCTAGATTCTAACTCACACCGATATATAAAGTTTCCAATTAAATTTTAACAGAAAACGGAAACTGTAAAATTTTCAACAGCGGGTACAATTTCTACTCGTTTTTCCAAAAAACGGAGAAAACCAAATTTCGAAATTCTGACGGCACAAGAACGTTCTCATAGACAAATATAGACTAAGAAACAAAAGTCTGAGATTTCTTAGAATACGAGTACAAAACGGGCACTAACTCAGCAACTATGTTGTTATTACAACGATACTTGCGAAACAGCTTAACAAGAACCCTAAAACTATCGGCTATTCTTAACACAAAAGGTACAGGGGTAGAAAACTTTCTGAAAGATATCAAGTGATCTTATTCCACCATCTATGTGTAGCGGCTGGAAAATTTCATACACAATGAAGTTGCCATTGACGTTTATTTATCCCAAAAAAGGGAAAGGAAAATATCAGGAAAACCTTTTATTAACGTGGTAAAAGAACCACGGCGGGTTTGGGAGCTGGTTATGCGAGGGGAAGGTATTAGCACCCCTCACATCCATCATACTCGATGGGAACCATTTAGGTGGCTTAGGTTTGTCTGCGCAAGTCCGGATTAAATTACTCTATTATCGGCTAATTTCTACTTCGTTTCCAAAAAAAGGTTTTTATTATTATCGGGCTTGACGGTGGTAGGAGCCCGCTCCTATGTATTCTCAAGTGTGCAATGAGAAATTCAAAGCCCACGTAGTTCTGCTAAAAAATGTTTGTTTGGTTGGTTGTTTTTAGTGAATAACGTTTATTTCGTATTCCGCTTATACAACGACGCTTGTATGCTCTAACCATATGGTTGAGCTGTGCATGTATCAGAGGAGTAGATAAAACGTGTATTCATTGTAAAAGTGTTGTTTAATGGATATTGCTTATCTCGCATTCCGCTGATACAACGACGCTTGTATGCTCTAAAGAGAGGCTTAAGCTCGTATGTGTCAGAGGAATGCCAACACACAATATAAGAATTAGTTTGACTACTCCACGTATGCCAACACACAATTTTGATCACTGATATCTCTAATTCTCTATTAGTAAAAATTATAAAAACTTGATATTTTGAAAATACTCATCAAAATAAATCAAACAAGAACCCATATGCTTATATTTATATTTATATATTATTAAAAAAATATGGTCAAAGCAAGATAAATAAATAATGTCACTTTATCAAAATAGCTCTAATAAAATGGAACGGAGGTAATATTATAGTAGCATTAGATTTCAATAAAAAGGGGTAATTGATAATAAAAATTAGGCCTAACTTGGTAAAAAAAAATGCCCCATAATATTTACTTTCAAAAAGACGAGCCTAATTTAGAGCCACAACACTTATCATTGTCTATAGCCTTGCCAAGGCTACCGTACATAAGCAGTTTAGGTCTCCTATACCATGCGAGATATAAAAAGCGGGATTTTAGGAAATAGTTATTTTTTTTTTGAAAGTAAAGAATAGGTTTTGAAACATATTTAAAAATTTAATTAATAATTTTGATAGTTCCACTATTGAGGGGTGAGACTGGATTCTCTCCAGTAAAAGGAGGAATCCAGTAGAATCTAGACCACACAAAAGTCACAAATAAAAAAACTTAAATAATGAAAATGAAATTTAATGGTCAGGATGTCACTAGAACCAAACTGGAGGAGATTCCACGAGAGGGAATCCATCCTCATTGAGGTGTAGATTGGAATTTTGGATCAATTAAAATATTTGCAGTATTAATTTTGAGTTCAAAATGTATGTTGGCTAACCTGATCAACAAGTGGTCGACTGTAGAACAGTGCTTAAAATTATCATAAACTCTAACGACTATCGATAATATTTTTTAAAAGTAAAAATTATGACTCTTCTCATTTTTACGGCTAAAAAAATGACATTATTAACGTCAATTCAGTACGAGTTACATGTGTATTATATGTTGTTTTAATTAAATCGATGTCAATTAAGTCATTATTTTAATAAAAAATTAAAACAACCATCAAATTACACTTTTAAACATAAACATGTATTATCGATAATATTTTAAATATTTTTTAGATATTGTTCTACTATGGACCATTTGAAAAAGTGATCCATATCATAATTTGCAAAGCTTTTAACACCTATATTTGGACTAACAAACGAATGAGAAAAAAATTTGATGATCAAACTCCGAATGTATAGACAGATTGTAAGAACAATCTCAGATCGGAAACCTATTTTTAATGAAAAGGTCATGAACTTTTACTAAAATTGTTGAATTTGATCAGAGATTTCAAATTTAATCAATCTAACCGTTTAATATCACCTAATTGGATTGACAAACGAATGAGGAAAAGAATTTTGATGATCGGACTTGAGCTAAAATATAAGTTCGTTAATTAAATAAGCTGAACTTGAGCTATATATAATTCGGTTCGTTTGGTTCACGAGCTGGCTCGATTATACTCTCTCCGTTTCTTTTTACTTGTCTTTTATTGTTAGATTTAGCGTTTCTATTTAATTGTCCTTTTTATATTTTACGGGTATGATTTGTCAATTATATCCTTTGTCAATTGCTCTTATCTTTTTCATTAAAACCAATTAATGCTATATATTTGGAAAATTAAATATTTTTTTTAATTTTTTTTTTGGTACATAACATATTAAATTTTGTTTTTTTTTTACATAATATATTAAATTTATTGGAAAGAGAAAGTGTGTGCAAAAAAATAGGAATTTATTGGTGGATTAAAACGAGGGTATAAATAGGAAGATAAAGTGCAAACGACTGTCAATAATATTTTTTAAAAGTAAAAATTATGACTCTTCTCATATTTACGGCTAATAAAATGACATTATTAACGTCAATTCAGTACGAGTTACATGTGTATTATATGTTGTTTTAATTAAATCGATGTCAATTAAGTCATTATTTTAATAAAAAATTAAAACAACCATCAAATTACACTTTTAAACATAATAATGTATTATCGATAATATTTTAAATATTTTTTAGATATTGTTCTACTATGGACCATTTGAAAAAGTGGTCCATATCATAATTTGCAAAGCTTTTAACACCTATATTTGGACTAACAAACGAATGAGAAAAAAATTTGATGATCAAACTCCGAATGTATAGACAGATTGTAAGAACAATCTCAAATCGGAAACCTATTTTTAATGAAAAGGTCGTGAACTTTTACTAAAACTGTCGAATTTGATCAGAGATTTCAAATTTAATCAATCTAACCGTTTAATATCACCTAATTGGATTGACAAACGAATGGGGAAAAGAATTTTGATGATCGGACTTGAGCTAAAATATAAGTTCGTTAATTAAATAAGCTGAACTTGAGCTATACATAATTCGGTTCGTTTGGTTCACGAGCTGGCTCGATTATACTCTCTCCATTTCTTTTTACTTGTCTTTTATTGTTTGATTTAGCGTTTCTATTTAATTGTCCTTTATATATTTTACGGGTATGATTTGTCAATTATATCATTTGTCAATTGCTCTTATCTTTTTCAATAAAACCAATTAATGCTATATATTTGGAAAATTTAATTTTTTTAAATTTTTTTTTTTGGTACATAACATATTAAATTGTTTTTTTTGTACATAATATATTAAATTTATTGGAAAGAGAAAGTGTGTGCAAAAAAATAGAAATTTATTGGTGGATTAAAACGAGGGTATAATAGGAAGATAAAGTGCAAAAATACACTTCCTTAATTTGGTGTTACTATTCTAAAAAGACAAGTAAAAAGAAATGGAGGGAGTATATATAACACTTTTCAAAATATAGTTTTGAATAACATTTCTAAAATAATTTAAAAATATATATATATAAACATTAAAGAATTAAGAATAACGCTTAACAATAATAGGTTAACAACGAGTAACATTAAAATTTATAGACAATGACATGCGCAATGATGTGTTTTTACAGAATTGTAAAATAAATACTCACACCGAAGTGTGTATAAAAAATGGAGAGTAAATAGAAAAGAAAATCACGTCGAACTCTTGAGTTGAGTTTCGAGTTGAAAACGAACTGAACCTAACGAGCCGAACAAAACTGTTCTTAAACTCTAAAATGAGCCGAATTCGAGCTGAAAAAAGAATTCGTGTCAAACTCGAGCCGAGTTTCGAGCCAAACCAATTCTTATCGAGTCAGGCTCAGACAAGTTCGACTCGACTCATTTCCAGATTAGGTTTCATATGAGACTGTTATTACAATCTGTCTATCCATTGCGAGTCCGATCATCAAAATTCTTTTTCTCATTCGTTTGTCAGTCCAATTATGTGATATTGAACGGTTGGATTTATCAAATTCAAAATTTTCAGTCAAAATCGTTAGTTTTATTCAAATTTCATGACACTTTCATCAAAACTTGGCTTCTGATGTGACTGTTATTACAATCTGTCTATCCATTCAGAGTCCAGTCATCAATTTTTTTTCTCATTCGTTTGTCAGTTCATTTGTGATATTGAACGGTCAGATTGATTAAATTTGAAATCTCCAATCAAATTCGGCAGTTTTAGTCAAAGTTCATGACCTTTTCATTAAAAATAGGTTTCCGATCTGAGATTGTTCTTACAATCTGTCTATACATTCGGAGTTCGATCATCAAATTTTTTTTCTCATTCGTTTGTTAGTCCAAATATAGGTGTTAAAAGCTTGGCAAATTCTGATATGGACCACTTCTTCAAATGGTCTATGGTAGAACAATATTTAAAAAAATTTAAAATATTATCGATAATACATGTTTATGTTTAAAAGTGTAATTTGATGGTTATTTTAATTTTTTTATTAAAATAATGACTTAATAGATATCGATTTAATTAAAACAACATATAATACATATATAACTCGTACTGAATTGACGTTAATAATGTCCTTTTTTTAGCCGTAAAAATGAGAAGAGTCATAATTTTTACTTTTAAAAAATATTATCGACAATCGTTAGAATTTATGATAATTTTAAGTATTGTTCTACAGTCGACCACTTGTTAATCAGGTTAGCCAGCATACTTTTTGAACTAAAAATTAATACTGCAAATATTTTAATTGATCCAAAATTCCAATCCACCCCTCAATAGTGGAACTATCAAAATTATTAATTAAATTTTTAAATATGTTTCAACACCTATTCTTTACTTTCAAAAAAAAAAAAACTATTTCCTAAATATCCGTTTTTTATATCTAGGAGACCTAAACTGCTCATCTACATTAAATTATACATCCCCATCAAATTGGTTAACTGCTCTCTCACTATATGGTAACAAGTTTCTTGATAGGTTGTTTTTCATAGTTTTTTGAAAGAAAACGAGAAATGGCTTGATGAGCCGTTCACTTGCTTATGGTAGATCAGTGCCACGCAGTCCGCAGAGAAAGAGACAAGGAGAAGAAGGGGCACTACGGGAAGAACATCCCTGCGCAACGAAGGTTCACTCTCAATCTCACTTTTTCTCTTACGATCTCACACGAAGCAATCTCACGAACCCTAAGCCCTCTCTGTTCTCTCATTCTTACGAACCCTAATCACTCCGTCACGAACTTCATTGCTGACTCTCACTCCCTCACAAATGTCATTCTTCACCCTCACGTCGTCTCACCAACAAACGGAACATGAAAGGAGAAGCAAAATCGGCCAAATGGAAAAATTAGGGTTTCTCTGCCCTTTTCCTTGTTCCATTCGTTACAGCGCCACCTCCGATCTCTCTAAAAATGGTTCGTTCTCTTTTTCTCTTCTTCCACTCATTTCCGATAATCATCATCCAATTTTAAACATCAACTTCTTTCAAATTTCTTTTTTCACCCTTTTTTCATTTAGATTTGCAATTGTTAACTATGTTCTTACTTGTCTTTTTATTATGTATGATTTTTCTAAGCCGAATCTCTGTACCGTTTTTGCAGACTAAGAGAACCAAGAAGGCTGGCATTGTTGGCAAATATGGTATTTTTCACGCCTTAATTTTGCTTTAATCTTATTAGTTTATGTTCTTCTATGTTTTAGTACTTGAGTTAATGATAGAATAATTAGTGATCTATGCATTGTAGTTAAGATGTAGATAATTAACTAAATGTAAATTTACCAGAGAGCTTGCTGTTTGGAATAATATTGTGCAAGATATATGTCTGCTTGCACTCATATATATATATATATATATATATATAATTGTTCTGATAAAATCACTAAACATTGCTGTTGGAACTTGGATAACATTTATGGGGAAAATTAATGATTATGGGCTTCAGAACTCATGAATTTTATTTGCAGATCATTGTTATGTGAGTATTTTTTTACATAGACATATTTGGATTTATATATAATTCTCTTAAACCTTTTTGTTAATTTTTGAGAAGCTAATTTGTTTGTTTTATTATAATGTGATCAGAATTTAATATAGCACCACTCTTTGAGGATGTATTTTCCTGGTTTAATTTAAACTATTTGTTGTACTCTCCATCACTTGAACAAACTTCAGGTTTTAGCTGCACTTGGTGTTGCATTCTTTGAGCATGTATTGCCAGATATTATTCGAAATTGCTCCCATAAAAAAGTATTTGTTCGAGATGGATACTTGACACTGTTTAAGGTGAAACTACTGAAGTGGATTTTTATTCTCGTTTATAATTTTTGAAGATTAATTTTTAAAGAAGATTGTTTAATCAGCTTTCCCAAATATTTTAGTATTTGCCACAGTCATTAGATTTAGGAGTCCAGTTCCAAAACTATCTTCCCGTATGATACTTTTCTTTTTTGGGCCTGGTAATGCGCTTTTAATTTTGTTCACGGTTTGTTATCTCTAAATTTACCAAATTCCTTATTTTTTAAATCTTTTTAGGTCTCGCTGATGAGAACGAATCAGTCTGTGATGCTGCACTAGGGGCTGGCCATGTTTTGGTCGAACATTATGCAGCAACGTATGTTCTGTCTTTGTTTATATCACTAGTGCAAAAACTTTTTCTAAATCATAGATTTTAAATTGGATGCTATCCACTTGATTTAAAAACCCACAAAGCTAGGAAACTTGGTAAGGTAGTGTTTCATCATGTTTAGTTAATGGTTTCTCTTGATTTAGGAATGCAATTGGAATAATTGTAGCCATTGGATTTGATGAATTGTTATCCTTTTTTCTCCTAAGAATGCTTACACAACAATCATTATGAATGTAAATAAGATTGAATCTGTGAATCATCTTTGTTTTAAGGAATTAAATCTTTAATCATGTTTCATAAATGTCCTCTTTATATCCCTCTTTTTTACTTCTGAATACATGGCACTAGATTTACCTATATTGTAGTGACATTGACACATTGTCAATATTTGTCTATAATTTCTTGCATTTTGAACCAGTTTTTCATTGTGGTGACAGGGGTAGTGCAAGCTTGATCATGTTATGCTAACGGTCCCTATAGAATGAGGTGAAGACGACTAGTAACCAAATGTTTTTGACACCTGCCTGTGATTTTGTTTTTGAGGAGTTTTCAGTACTTTTGCTGATATTTTGTTAGTGGTCTCGAGTTTCTCTTCCCTGCAATATTATGCAGGTTGGAACTTTTTATCTTGTGAGTTATTCTTGTACTCATGTAGGAATTATCTAATATAATTTGCTGATTCGAAAAAGAAAAAAATAGACTAGTAACTATCTTCTATGTGTGGGTTTAAAATAATACTGAATGTTGTATTGAAAAGTGTGCTTGTGTTGATTATTTCAATTGAGTTTTATTGATTTGGTTTGCTTCCAATTGTAGATAAAAAACCTTCTGCCAATTGCTGACAAGTTTTGCTCAAAATGACAAAATCTACCGGTCAGTTTGAAAGAATATTACACGATATATTTCTAGAGACATTAGGTAGAAATTTTAGAATGATACATGGTCATTGAGATTTTTGAATTTTGAAGGAGAGGATACTTTGTCTTGCGTTCATATTTTCATTAATGTGCCATGTTTTTTCAGCATGTTGTATTCAATGTTCAAATCATTTGTGAATCCAAGAACTTAGAGCAAATCATGTAGATAGCTATGTAGATGATGGACCCCTTTATGTTTGTCGGTTATTAAATTAGTCATTTTTCACCTCATCCTGTTTAAGATTGATTACAAAGGCAATATTATATATTAATGAAATTTTAATGATTTATTTTGTTCATTTTAGGTTTATGGCTCTCATGGGAGCTGTCATCACTTTATAAGAAATATTGGTTTCTCATCATGCAAATTATGTGCTTTAAGTTTTCTGCATATTTTGACTATTTGTCTCATAATGACATGAAGATAGATACATTTTCATTTATGTTTTGCAGCTTTGTTTGGACTAGCTATAGGAGGAGTTATAGCTGAGATAATTAAGATGTGGGTGGAGCAATTGGTTAATCAAACTATATTTTATTTGATACAAAAGTTTAGGATTATAGGAATCATTTAGAATGTGATAATGTTAGCTTAGGGAACTGTTATCTAAATTTATTTTGTTCTTAGTTAGCTTGTGTGTGGCTAAGCTAGAATTTTATTTGTAGCTCAGCACTTGATTTCTCAACAACATTTATATGCTTTTGAAATTTTATTTATGTCCTAATATGATTTAAAAAATTTAGGTTTTATCATATCATCATTTCAATACTTAAAGGGAAAGCTACTTTTCAGGTTTTACCATGGGTTTTGTGAATTTATGTGCTAATGAAGCTTCAGTCCAAATTGGAATGATGGAATCAAATCACCTGAAGCAAACATTCCTCAATTGCTTCCACAAGCTGTTATTTATATAAGTCATGGATGTGAAAGTTTTGAAAAGGTATTTCTCTACTCATTTATTTGGCTGTACTTTGATTTTTATCAAACTTGAGTTCTCTATGTTAACTCTAAAGAAGTTTTGTCTGACAGTATTGATCTAAGTCTATAAGCATGATTTTCTTGTCCAAGTAAAAACATGAAAAACTTGCATATTATTGTTGGTCGGATATGTTATTTGTAACCATAATTTGCAGTTGATATGTTAAGGTGTACTCTATTGTGTTTGATTTTTTGGGGACTTTACTACTAATGGAACTGTGTAATAAGCACACACAGTTCAGATATTGGTTTATTGATTGATAGTTTTTCTTTTACAGCATCGAGAGACTTTTATTTTGGTTTTGGATTCACAGTTTGCATTCTTCAATACAACTAATTATATTACACCTGCTAGAAGCTTTGTGTAATTATATCTAAAGTAACTATCTTATTTTTGCTTTGCTATATGTTACTGCATTCATTCTTAAAGGCTCCAATCTTCTTAACAAAGGTAGAAACAAATGGTATCTTTCTTGCCCAAGTTGTTTCAAAATTCGGACTTCTTAGCTCTACCGGATGTTTTCTATTGCTGCTAAATCTTTTATTCATCTTCAGTTCTCTTTATCATTCATGTTTGTGTTAAATGTGTCTTCACTAATTTAAAGCTTTTGTTGATGCACAGTTTGGTAATGGAATGGAACCATATAGTCCTCTTGGTTGTGGTTTTTTTTTGGTGGCAAAGGAATTCATGGATTTAAATGAAGTAGTTTGACTAGGTGTAATGTAGTTGTTGTAGTTGGTGTGAAGCAGTGACAATGTTTATATTTTGTGAATAATTGTTTATTAATCTATGATTTAATTTACAAGTCAATGTGAAATTATGCTTCTATGATGCTATATTGTATTTAATTATTGTGCAGGAAATTCTTTTTAATTATAATCATGTATAATGTAAACACAATTAATATTATTTTTTTAAAAAAAATAGAAGATTTTATTGTTGGTGAACACATACATTTAAAATGACTAATCACAACTCATATTGTTGGTTACAATGCATTGACAATAGGTTTATATATATATGTTAGGAAGAAAAGAAAGGGAATTGAATTCAAAAGTGATCTGTCTTATAGCAATAGGTTGGATATTATATATAGAGAGCTTCTGTAACATTACTATTGTACATCTAGAGACTATTGGAGTAGTAGAACACATTGTAAGATTTTGGGACTAATTTTGAGACTGGTTTATGCAGGAATTTTGGGACTGGTTTCTACATGTATTAATTAGGCTGGTTTTGTTGTCTGTTTCAGATCATCAAATGTTGCTACAATTGTCATTTAGACACCTTCACAAGTGAGTTTGATTCTAATAAATCACTGAACATTTCAAAATGACATCAAAGGTCCCTGACTATTTATTGCAGAGAGAGAAAAAGGTGAAATGAGATAATAAATAGTTAAGGGTATTATAGGCAAAGAAAAAATTATTTCATGAAAAATAACAATTTATTAGCTTCTTGGTATGTGTGAACAACTTTAAAATGACAATAGAAAAGGAGCGGAGGTAGTAATATAAAAGGTATTGTAAGATATTTTATAAAATTCCAAGAAATTTCAACCTGTTTCTGCTGTCTTGTTATTCTTTGTCCTGTCATGTTTTTAGCTTTCGGGGCCGAGTTTCACAATGAAAACACCACCATTGGAATCACTGTTCGCCAATCTACGCCGTCCCTAAATCTTCCGGCAAGATCTGGAGTCACACTCTTTCTATGTCCGCTGAAATAAAATCACAGACTCCTCGTGTGGCAGTGCGTGCAACCTCCTTTCCAGCTGATTCTTCCTCCAGCCGACGTCGACTCCCCTCTCCTCTCTGTTGCGGGAGAGAACGTCCTCTGTAATAGTTGTCAGAGCTGAGCGATCTCATTTAGCTGTGATTGACTTGACATTCGTAGCCCCTGAACCCCTTTCTCCAACTTTAAATTGCTCTGCTAACCTTTCTATAGAAAACCTTTTCATGGGTTTCTCATCAAGTTTAATAATTTATTTTTGCATTGCTTTGATGTCATTTATTCTCAAAAACGCTGGTGATGGATATAAGCATTGCTGTATGTTCCTTTGTGTGATATACATATTGCTGGAAGATTTATACATTAAATTCATTCCGTTAAACTTTATGCTCTCAGGGTCTCATAAGTGGTTCTGCTGCATTGAGAGAGCAGGCAGCATTGGGACTTGGTGAACTGATAGAGGTGGCCGGTGAACAATCGCTCAAGGAGGTTGTCATCCCAATAACAGAGTATGTGGTGGTAAAAAAATGTTAATGTAGATTACATCTAAATCTCTATTTTAACTAAACAAGTTTCAAATAATGCCATTTCATTATTAATCGATCTTTGTTATAACGTTATGATTCTTCTTTCTTTTCTCAATATGCTTACTAAGAACCAATTTGTTTCAAGATTTTTTTCTTTGGTGGAAAATAATCATTTTAGGTAAATAATCAAAATCTAAAATCTGATTATAATGAGAAGCTAAAGTAGTAATAATTTGATTGTAACGAGTGTGGTAGATGAAAGAGAAATTTAAAAGTGACTTTTATGATTGAAAACAAATGTAAATTAAGTTATCCTTCACATTAAAATCTCTAAATAGTAATCTACTTTTTATGTTTTAAAAATATTTTTCTTTGAATCATAAATAAGCTGTCCGCATGCCATATCATTAGTTGTTGGTTTACTATTTGACTGGTTTACTGTTTGACTGTTTTCCACTTTACTTTTCACGTGGTGACATGAAAAATTATTTGTTTTTTATATTTTCTGTTTAGATTTTTTTTTTGGATAGAAGGGGACTAAATGCCTAGTCAAGCAATTTTCATCCGAGTCCAATATTTTATAGTTGTAAAAATGTCAAATTATTCTTGTTTCTTTTTGGAAAAATTTAAGCTATTATTGTTTTGGTTTTATTTATATGGTAAGTGCATTTTTGGCTGGTAGTTATGCATATTATTGTTTACTATTTCTAGGATGTTTGATCTTTTATACATTCTGACTTTGCCAATTCCGTATGTCATAGGCCTCTTATTCGCATAATAGGCGACCATTTCCCATGGCAAGTGAAGAGTGCAATTTTGTCTACTCTGACTATCATGATTAGAAAGGGTGGTATCTCTCTGAAACCTTTTCTTCCTCAACTGCAAACAACATTTGTCAAGTGTCTACAGGATAATACAAGGTTAGTATGAGATAATAATTGATTTTTCCCCTTCATCTATTGTCAGTCTACCATTTTTTTTTCACTAATATTTTAGAACAACCTACAATAGATGCCCTTCAATTTAGACTTATGTTGTGGAAAGGTATATATAGTGCATATCTTATGTCAACTACCAAACCATTTAGTTTAGCAGGTATAATGTAATGCTTTTGAAATGTTGAGTTCTAATGATGATCAATTACTCGTTGCAGTATGCTGTGAAGAGAAAAGCTGTAGGAATATGGGGATGGAAGGATTGCGGTGAAGTTAAAGCATGGGGAGTTACACTTTGAAGTAATATTTCTTGTTCCTTTTTTCAATGTTTCAGTTCTCAACTCCTCATTAACAATCTAGGTTAATTTTTATTTCAATTTTTGTTTTATCTAATATGCTAGGGTTTTCCTTCTATTGCAGCTTTTTGCTTATTGGAGAGGAAGGTAGTGTTTTATATATGGACAAATTCCGTCTCTTGAACTTTAAACCGAATAATGTGGATAGCTGTTTCTATAATAAAAGATAAAATAAATTAAAGCTGCTTTCATAAGCTTGCCTGAACAACCTTACAAACAAGTGCTTATGCCAATAGGTAAACTCAAATAAGCCAACCCAAACAAACCTTTGGTCTTCGAAGTTTGATATTGATCTAGGACGTAGTCTGTATTGCTTTGTGCTTGTTGACTTGTGACAAGTGAGATTTCTGTTTCAAGTCTTGTGGTTGGCCGTGGTTTTCATTACACCCAAATTTCCACCTATATAAATTGACTAGGTAAACCTACTTAGCCGAAGTTATTAACCATAATACTAGATTCTTAATTCACTAATTATATTCTAATTTCAAAATTTTATAATGCAATTTGATCTATAACAGTATAACCCATAAACTTTTCGGGTATTACAGATTTCATTGTTTCTTTATCAATATTGCAATTACTTATCTATAGCCGTAGCTTGAATTTTCATTCCTATTCGTTCCACTGATTCTAAAGTCTTGGTCCTTATTTCCGTCAATAATTGTGAGCCATAACATTATTGCATATATTGTTATTTGTTACTAGGTTTATATTTCCAGTTATTACAACCTGTCCTTGCTAGATTACAGAATGAAGAAAATGGATTTAACACTTCATTATATTTTCCGGGCCACTGGACGTTCGCACGAGATAAGCTCATGCATGGATATGCATATATCTTGAGGCATCCTGGAACCGTAAGTTTTAAATAGATTAAACATCTAATACATTATTGATACACTCGCCATTGTTTAAGGTAGCTGAGTATGTTTTGACGTCTTTAAGTCGTGGCTGCCATGTAAAATAAAATTATACATGGCCAACTTGTGTTTTATATGTGGAGAAATTCCATTTCTTGAACTTTAAACTGAATAATGTGGATAGCTGTTTCCTGCCTACCTGTTAATTACTTTACATCTGTGATTTGGGGTGTTTAATTTGATGATTTGATGCTTAATTTAATTGCATTATTGTGACTCATTGCTACTCAAAAAACTGAACACACACACAACTCTTTCCAAAAGGTTTTACACTACATTGTAACTCTAATTTTCTCTCTTCCCAGCGCGCCTCCATCTTCTCTCTGCCTCTTTCTCTTCCTGTCAAAGACAACTATAATCACACACAACCAGCCAACTCATTGTGCAACAATTTTTCATCTGTTAACATCATTACCCCATTTCTCTTTCATAAGCTTGCCTGAACAACCTTACAAACAAGTGCTTATGCCAATAGGTAAACTCAAATAAGCCAACCCAAACAAACCTTTGGTCTTCGAAGTTTGATATTGATCTAGGACGTAGTCTGTATTGCTTTGTGCTTGTTGACTTGTGACAAGTGAGATTTCTGTTTCAAGTCTTGTGGTTGGCCGTGGTTTTCATTACACCCAAATTTCCACCTATATAAATTGACTAGGTAAACCTACTTAGCCGAAGTTATTAACCATAATACTAGATTCTTAATTCACTAATTATATTCTAATTTCAAAATTTTATAATGCAATTTGATCTATAACAGTATAACCCATAAACTTTTCGGGTATTACAGATTTCATTGTTTCTTTATCAATATTGCAATAACTTATCTATAGCCGTAGCTTGAATTTTCATTCCTATTCGTTCCACTGATTCTAAAGTCTTGGTCCTTATTTCCGTCAATAATTGTGAGCCATAACATTATTGCATATATTGTTATTTGTTACTAGGTTTATATTTCCAGTTATTACAACCTGTCCTTGCTAGATTACAGAATGAAGAAAATGGATTTAACACTTCATTATATTTTCTGGGCCACTGGACGTTCGCACGAGATAAGCTCATGCATGGATATGCATATATCTTGAGGCATCCTGGAACCGTAAGTTTTAAATAGATTAAACATCTAATACATTATTGATACACTCGCCATTGTTTAAGGTAGCTGAGTATGTTTTGACGTCTTTAAGTCGTGGCTGCCATGTAAAATAAAATTATACATGGCCAACTTGTGTTTTATATGTGGAGAAATTCCATTTCTTGAACTTTAAACTGAATAATGTGGATAGCTGTTTCCTGCCTACCTGTTAATTACTTTACATCTGTGATTTGGGGTGTTTAATTTGATGATTTGATGCTTAATTTAATTGCATTATTGTGACTCATTGCTACTCAAAAAACTGAACACACACACAACTCTTTCCAAAAGGTTTTACACTACATTGTAACTCTAATTTTCTCTCTTCCCAGCGCGCCTCCATCTTCTCTCTGCCTCTTTCTCTTCCTGTCAAAGACAACTATAATCACACACAACCAGCCAACTCATTGTGCAACAATTTTTCATCTGTTAACATCATTACCCCATTTCTCTTTTCAAACCCAAACCCACAAAAAGAAAACGAAGAGAAATAAGAAGAGTACACGGGAGGAGGAGGAAGTGGAAGAACTACACAGGTTAGTGATTATTTTCTCTACAATCATCTTCATCATCCTTTATTTTAAGTATTTGATTTTCCTTTTTATTGTTCAAACAAAATACAGAAAATGGTTATCAAATTTGAACCAGATCTTGATGACAATATGGGGTTTGTTTTTCTTTAATTTGTTTTCAAAATCACTCTCTTTACTGTAAAATCTTTTTCTCCTACAAAATCTTTTTTTTTCTTTGGTTTCTTTCTTTTATTTCTTTGTTTTGTTTCTTTGTTGTGTTTAGTTTACTCACCTCTTTCAATTTTATGTTGCTATATTTTAGTTTTACATACACGCTCATCATGTGTTTGATAAAATGTTGATGTGGATGCTCATAAACATTAGCATCACAAAGTATGTTTTTTGATTTTTCCCCCTTTATTTATCAATTTTTGAACTGTGATTTGTGTTTGATTATGTTATAGTCTAATTTTTTACTTCAAAGTTTGCACTTTATGTGTTGTTGCAGAGTTGATTTTCTAATGTGTTATGCTTGATGTTGTGGATTGACATGTGTAAAGTGATTTGACGCATGCTGGTCATATTTTGATGAGTTGCAGCTGAATTTTGAGAGTCAAATGAAATTAAAAGTATAGAAGCACAAGACTTCATACAACATACTTAAAGAGCATTAAAGTAGCAACAAGTTGGCTCTTGAGAATTCAAAGGAGTTGATGCACAGTGACGGTGAGTATATGGTTGTTTTAGTTAGTATTCACTAATTTAAGTTTTGCTTTTCATTTAACATGATTGTTTCAATTGAATTTGGTTAAATGGGAATTGAGTTAATTTGTGTTATTATGGTTTGTAAAATATTTTCTCTCATCCCTTTTAAAGTTAATTTGTGTTATTATGGAATGCATCTGAATTGCTGCACTGTTTGGTGTGTGTAGCAGTAAACCCCTTTTTTAACCATATTGATTTTTAACTTGAATCTACAATTATATATTATGTTGTTTTTTTAATTAAAATTGTCATTTATATTATCTTGTATTATTCATGATTTGAAAAATAGGTCTTCGAATTCACATTTTGAATCTCGATTTAACCATCATTTAGTTTCTGTTTGGTTGTTTGGAGATAATATTTTTTGTAGATAATTCATGCTGTTTCCTGACACCCATTTGCCATAATGTGGATAGCTATTTCCTGCCTACTTGTTAATTACCGTTTTTTTTCCATCTGTGATTTGGGGTCTTTAATTTGATGTTGATGATTTGATGAGATGGAACTCTCTTATTTACTTTTTCCCCCTTTTTCTTTGTCCTTAAAAATCAATTGAAGTACTTTTTAACATGATTTTACTATTAATCCTATACCATGTATTGAGTCACATTATCATATGCAGGTCAGAGGTGGCCAGCTTTGGAGGGGACCGATGTGTACACTTATGACTCAGATCTTGTTGCTGGTAAATGTTTTTACAAAATTGATGTTCTTACATATAGTGGAAGATACATGTTTAACGTTGGTATTGGCACAGTTGTCATGCATACAGGTTACTGTCGTCCAACAGCATCTCCACCTTCTGCTGCAGCCATACAAGAGTTTCACGCAACCATTCGGGTGCTACCTCCAAAAGATTGTATGTCCATACAACCTTTTCACTATTATATTCAATAATACCTAATTGTGTTTTAAGTGGTAATGAAATTAGAACTGATGATATATGTTAGGATAGAGAATATAGGTTAATTAGAGTAGTTAGAAGTTAGTTAGTAGAAGTTAGTTTTGCAAGTTGATAAGTTTGTTAGGTGGTAGTTATTGATAAAGAGTTGTTATTTTGGTGATTCTTGGAAAGTATTTAAATAGTCCTCAATTGTTAAAGGAAAATATATCTTTGAATTGTTAAGTTTCATGACTAGAGAAAGAAGAATTCTCGTTTGGGGTAGCCTTGAGTGCAAGGTTATCATCATTTTATTTCTTTTGTATCTTCTCTTTCAATCTCTCTACACCAATAAGAAACCCTTCATTTGTCTGCAATCTTTATTTATTTGAATATGTTTTTACACCACTATTCTAGGAATTCTATCTTGTTTAAAGAAAGGATCCTAGCAATTTTTTTTCTTTCCATTTGAATCTTTATTTGGCCAAATCTGAAGATTTTAATTATGTATGTAACACCAGGGTATATTTCTACACTGAGAAACAACGTTCCTTCCCGTGCTTGTGGTGCTGCAATTGGCTGCAGTTATCGAAATGAATGGTGTAGCATTGTGAAGGTAGTGTCAGAAGACCTGTAAAATCTCCTATTAATATTACCAACTTAATATCCAATTGTTTTTTTTTAATCTTTAGAAAGGAGGTAGAACTATTGATCTTGAACCTTGCCTTACATATACATCAAAGATTGAGCCCACTCTTTCTCCAGTGGCTGTGGAGAGGACAATGACTACCAGGGCCGCAACTTCGGTATGTTCCAGCATCTAATAATAAGCAAAAGTTTTGAGCTCAATAATATGCAATAGGTAGAACTTGATACCTGCATTTGTGCTTCTCAATAATCCAAGCATCCATTGTGTTGATTTCTTAAAGTTAAAAGTTTCAGCGTTTTAGGTTTATGTTATTCAGCTTCAAAAATTGTGCATTGTTATGTTTCAGGTGGTGAACACAAATTTTTATTTTATTTTAATATCTGCTTTGCATTTTCAAGGAGTTGTCCTTCGATCGATTTCAATAAATGTGTTATTAATTTCTATGAAAAGTAAAGTGTGTTATTAATACGTAATTTTTTTGCGATGAGTTTTATGTTTCACACGTGTTGAAGCATGTTGCTAGCCTAAGCCTCCTAGAAAGCTTTAGTCTTTAGTATTAATATATTATTGGAGATATTGTACTTAATATTTAAATATTTCCTTATTTGTAGTGATAATAGTATGTCCTGCGCTGTCATAGTAGGATTATAATTCTTTGTGTATTATGATCGACTTTTTCATCTCTTTCATGTGAATTTCTGTTGCTGTTTCTTTACTGCACTATTGTGGTTTGTTTTCTGCTATAATCTGTTCTTGCTGCATAATTTTCTAGTTTGTGTGCTTTTGCATATTTTGCTACAGTTTTTTTTTTTTTTTCTTTTTTTTCTCTAGGATATTATTTTAAAAAGTAGCAGTAGCAGTAGTGTATATATATATATTTAAGAGGTAAACAAAACCTTATGTTTAGTGGTGAATCAATTGCCCTCCTCTAAGAAAACTACAAAAGATAATATATATATATATATATATATATATATATATATATATATATATATATATATATATAATGAAAAAAGATATCAATTGCATTTTCTAGTTCTTTTTTTATTTATAGTTTTTATTTTGTATTGTTTAGAGATGATCCTGATATTCACTTGAAGTACATTGAAGCATAAGCTGGTAAGATGAACAAATTAAGGAAGCAGGGCATGTAACTTTGAAGTTTGTTCATTGGTATACAATATGATGAAGTGCTTCAGAATTTTTATATAACATTATCGATGTAAGCCTGGTGAACACGAATCTTGTCGTTGCCTATAGTGGTTTAGTTAGGGGTTTCAAATATGTTCGATTTTTATTGAGGTAGATTGTCTTATGATCTGTCTTTATGCAGGGTGAAAAAATAATTGTTGTAATTCCACGGGACTAATGGTGGGAATTGGCTCTTAAAGATGGCCCAAATCCACATATTGCCTTGCTTCCCCTAGATCCAGAGTTTCGTGTAAAATTTAGCTCTACCACAACATGGGAGTCTGCTCGGAGCATGTCAGGCACGCCATATGATTATCACCATATTATATTTAGTTGGATAAACACAGTTGCTGGCAACATAATCCACTCAAGGTATGTTAGTACGCTTTTTAACTATTCTTAATTTGATTCTTTAATCACTATTACATTTTTTTACATTTATCGATATTTTATGATGGATATAGAAAAATGTGATATGTTTTGCGATCATACACATTGTCTTGATTATGAGCTTAAAATGAATACGTAGTATTTTAATTTACCTGATAGAATTTATGAATGGATGAATTGTATTGTGTCGAGATGTCCCTAAAGTAAAATATGAATTTCGAAAAACTTAAGATTATGGAATTTTGCCCAAATTGGATTGAAAATATAAAGTTGTCTTAAACTTGATAATTGAATTATCGGCTAGCTTCTCATTGGATAGTGACCTCGAATGATATTTTAAATTTTATAAATGGAAGATATAAAATAGATGGATTACATTTTGTCCGGATGTCCCTAACCCTTCGCGGTTCTAAATTCGAAAAATTAAAAAGATGATGAAATTTTGTCGGGATAAAATTGAAGGTGTAAAATGGATCGATTATGTTTTGTCCGAATGTCCCTAAAGAAAATATGATATTTGACCCTTTGCGATTTTAAAATTGAAAAACAAAAAAGATGAATACGTTGTCTTTCAATTTACCTGATAGTATGTATGAATAGATGAATTGTACTGTGTAGAGATGTCCCTAAAGTAAAATATGTTATTTGAACCATCGGTGTTCAAATTTTGAAAAACTCAAAAGATTATGGAATTTTGCCCAAATTTGATTGAAAATATCAAGTTGTCTTAATTTGATAAATTGAAGGTATAAAATAGATGAATTATAAAAAAGATGATGAAATTTTGTCGGAATAGAATTGAAGGTGTAGGCTCTTTGATCAACAAATTTCAACATATGCGTTTCACTCAAGGTATGCTATTATGCTTATTTTAGCTATTCTTAATTTTATTCTTTAATCACTACTTACAGTTATCGATATTTTACGATGGATATAGAAAAATATGATGTTTTGCGATCATACACCTTGTCTTGATTATAAGCTTAAAATGAATATGTAGTATTTCAATTTACCTGATAGTATGTATGAATAGATGAATTGTATTGTGTAGAGATGTCTCTGAAGTAAAATATGATAATTGAACCATCGGTGTTCAAATTTGATTGAAAATATCAAGTTGTCTTAAACTTGATAATTGAGTTATCGACTTCTCATTGGATAGTGAGCCCGAATGATATCCCAAATTTGATATGTTGAAGGTATAAAATAGATGGATTATACTTTGTCCGGATGTCCCTAAAGGAAAAAGATGATGAAATTTTGTCGGAATAGAATTGAATTTGTAAAATGGATCGATTATATTTTGCCCGGATGTCACTAAAGGATATATGATATTTGACTATTCGCGGTTTTAAAATTGAAAAACAAAAAATGTGATGGAATTTTGTCGGAATAGAATTGAAGGTGTAAAATGGATCGATTATGTTTTGCCCGGATGTCCCTAAAGGATATATGATATTCGACCTTTTGCGGTTCTAAAATTGAAAAAACAAAAAAGATGATGGAATTTTGTCGGAATAGTATTGAAAATCAAATTTGATATTTCAATCAAGTTGTCCTAAATTTGATAAATTGAAAGTGATTGAATCGGTTGTTGGAATGTAGGCTCTTTGATCAACATATTTCAACATAGGCGGTTCACTAAAGGTATGCTATTATGCTTATTTTAGCTATTCTTAATTTTATTCTTTAATCACTACTTATAGTTATCGATATTTTACGATGGATATAGAAAAATATGATGTTTTGCGATCATACACCTTGTCTTGATTATAAGGTTAAAATGAATATGTAGTATTTCAATTTACCTGATAGTATGTATGAATAGATGAATTGTATTGTGTAGAGATGTCTCTGAAGTAAAATATGATAATTGAACCATCGGTGTTCAAATTTGATTGAAAATATCAAGTTGTCTTAAACTTGATAATTGAGTTATCGACTTCTCATTGGATAGTGAGCCCGAATGATATCCCAAATTTGATATGTTGAAGGTATAAAATAGATGGATTATACTTTGTCCGGATGTCCCTAAAGGAAAAAGATGATGAAATTTTGTCGGAATAGAATTGAATTTGTAAAATGGATCGATTATATTTTGCCCGGATGTCCCTAAAGGATATATGATATTTGACTCTTCGCGGTTCTAAAATTGAAAAACAAAAAAGGTGATGGAATTTTGTTGGAATAGAATTGAAGGTGTAAAATGGATCGATTATGTTTTGCCCGGATGTCCCTAAACGATATATGATATTCGACCTTTCGCGGTTCTAAAATTGAAAAACAAAAAAGATGATGGAATTTTGTCGGAATAGTATTGAAAATCAAATTTGATATTTGAATCAAGTTGTCCTAAACTTGATAAATTGAAAGTGATTGAATCGGTTGTTGCAATGTAGACTATTTGATCAACATATTTCAACATATGCGGTTCACTAAAGGTATGCTATTATGCTTATTTTAGCTATTCTTAATTTTTTTCTTTAATCACTACTTACAGTTATCGATATTTTACGATGGATATAGAAAAATATGATGTTTTGCGATCATACACATTGTCTTGATTATAAGCTTAAAATGAATATGTAGTATTTCAATTTACCTGATAGTATGTATGAATAGATGAATTGTATTGTGTAGAGATGTCTCTGAAGTAAAATATGATAATTGAACCATCGGTGTTCAAATTTGATTGAAAATATCAAGTTGTCTTAAACTTGATAATTGAGTTATTGACTTCTCATTGGATAGTGAGCCCGAATGATATCCCAAATTTGATATGTTGAAGGTATAAAATAGATGGATTATACTTTGTCCGGATGTCCCTAAAGGAAAAAGATGATGAAATTTTGTCGGAATAGAATTGAATTTGTAAAATGGATCGATTATATTTTGCCTGGATGTCCCTAAAGGATATATGATATTCGACCTTTCGCGGTTCTAAAATTGAAAAACAAAAAAGATGATGGAAGTTTGTCGGCATAGAATTGAAGGTGTAAACTGGATCGATTATGTTTTGCCCGGATGTCCCTAAAGGATATATGATATTCGACCTTTCACGGTTCTAAAATTGAAAAACAAAAAAGATGATGGAAGTTTGTCGGAATAGTATTGAAAATCAAATTTGATATTTGAATCAAGTTGTCCTAAACTTGATAATTTGAAATTGATTGAATCGGTTGTTGGAATGTAGGCTATTTGATCAACAAATTTCAACATATGCGGTTCACTCAAGGTATGCTATTATGCTTATTTTAGCTATTCTTTAATCACTACTTACAGTTAACGATATTTTATGATGAATATAGAAAAATATGATGTTTTGCGATCATACACCTTGTCTTGATTAGAAGCTTAAAATGAGTACGTAGTCTTTCAATTTACCTGATAGTATGTATGAATAAATGGATTGTATTGTGTAGAGATGTCTCTGAAGTAAAATATGATATTTGAACCATCAGTGTTCAAATTTCGAAAAACTCAAAAGATTATGGAATTTATAACGCCCCAACTAAAATACCTAGAATATTTAGTCGAGACATACATAATGGAATCTGAGTACAAATAAATTTCTGAATTTAATTAAACAAGATACAACTTGTTTCAGATACAATGTAACCGATGAATAAAAATACAGCGGAAACAATAAGGTTTTGAGATAAACAGAATAAGACTAAAACAAAGATGAAGACTACAATCTTCAAGTCTGATGAATCAAGCTCAGCTCCAATCATCAGCTCCGTCCTGGTCCTTGCTCTGGTTAACCTGTCTACCTAAAAAAAAATTGTTTGGAGTGGGGTGAGACTACTAAGCCTCAGTGAGTCCTACTACCCTCCTAGAGGTGACTACACCGGGGGATCCTAAAATCAGTCGTAACATACTAACTTAACTAACATAACATAATAGCATAATATAAAGGTGTATCACAGATTAATAAACTCTTATTCATTTTAGACACAAGGACACTCTGAGGTGAGCATGTCTCAGAGGCCTGCCATATCCGTCAACCGATTCGGTTACGGCATGCAGCTCACAATAACTTATCCTAATGGATTATCCCATTGGGAGTCCATAGCGCGACATAACAGATCGCTCTTGATTGACTGATACTAATTTAGTTCTTACTACCATAATTATCCCAAAACCCGGGGAGCATACAAACTAAATTTCCTAAGTTATACCCTAAGATTCCAATTGTGTTTGACCTCCTGTGAAACATTATATTAATTACACAATTGCAAAAACATCTGTAGTAATAGAGGATATAAAACGAGTGATCAATCTTTGGAAAAATTGAAAAGTTGAGTTAATTCTGCTCCGGCTCGCCATGGCGAGAAATCTGCTCGCCATGGCGAGAAAACTGGTAAAATTTTCCCGCCCAATCTCGCCATGGCGAGAAATCTGCTCGCCATGGCGAGTAAACTGGTTCTGGCCTAAATCAGCTCGCGAGGCGAGAAAACGCTCGCCATGGCGAGTTTCATCAGCCCAGAAGTTGTTAACTCGCCATGAAGGCTCGCCGTGGCGAGTTTATGCAGAAAACACCCTGTTTTACGAATTTTGATAATTTTGCTATGAAGTCACTTACAATCCTCTTTTAAAACAGTGCAATCACATAATAGACATAATATATCACAGAATGGAGGGAAAATTGGGAGTTATTTCCCCTCACACAATATTTTCCTAATTTCCTAGGTTAACATGCATATTTCATAAAATTGGGGAAATCTAACTAAACTAGCTTAAGAACCCACCTGGAATTGAGGCTTTAACTGAGCTAAAATGATGACAGAAACTTCAGCCAACTCTTGCTTTCCTTGTCTCAAAACCGTCCCCATTGTTTACAACTCCAAGAATAAGAATTTCTTCATTCCATTAGCTTTAATACACCACCCACAGCTCCAAGAGCTCAAGAGCACATACATGCATGGCAGAATCAGTTATAAATGAGGAGGGAGGTACGAATTGAAAGAATAAGGAAAGGGTTAAGGCTTGAATCTTACCTCTTTATGTTACTAAGGAAATGAAGGGAAGAGATTGGGTCCTTGCATGCCAAGATCACACAAGAATTGAATGGTGATGCTGCTACTTGAGTGAGAGAGCACGGTGAGGAGAGAAGAGAAATAGAGAGAAGTGTTTATGTTTCTGATTTTTGACCCAAGCCTTGCATGTGTGTTTAAATAGAAAAGTCAAGCTAATGGGGGTGTTGGAGATAAAAGAGGGAGGCGTGGGAGAGGGTATGAGTGGGGAGTTCAAATTTGATTTCTTACTCTTAAGTCCTTGGTAGAAGGTTTGGCTTGGTCGTTGGAAGAAATTCCTTTAAGTTCTAATTACCCACTTAATTAAATAAATACTACTCTATTTAATTGTATGGGATGTTACAATCTACCCTCCTTAAAGAAATTTCGTCCTCGAAATTCCGAATTCTCCAATCACAGTCAGGGCAACATGTTCACATCTACCTCCAAGTTTAAACTGTACCTACTCTCCGGTCGGTCGTATTCAATCCCTTGGAATAAAACTTTCCTCTCTCTGGATCACTGTTTTAGAGTCGATCAATTAACCCACACCTGTACTGGTCTCGTGCTGCGCACTCTGATTCAAAAACTTATTGTCAACTCCTGGCAGCGTCGCTACCGTCATAGTCTATAATGTCTGACCAAACTCATGCATCAATATTGTCTTCTTTACCTCTACTCCTTTTACTACGATTAAAACTTCGTCCACTCCCAATGGTATTAGATCCAATTTCAACCGATTTAGAAGGTCGGTATCCGGTCTGGTTAGGTACTCACAAAACTGATGGTGATGCTAAATAATTAACTGAAGGGTGAGAGCATGTGTATTCCTATTTGGCAATTTCAAGATGTTTCTTCCCGTAGTCATTCTCCTATCCGAACACTATTATGCATGACGTGTCCATTGTACCACTATAGCGCGTGTTGTCTAAATACTCCAGAATCGATTGAAATATAAAACGGGTGGAAAATTGTCTAAACACTACTGATTCTTCTGCCGACAAGTTAGACTCATTCGCAGACGAACATATAGTTATCCGATAAAATCCCACCCACAATCTTTATCCATTCTGGCACGACACGATGATTGAGTTGTACTTCCAACATGCGTATGCACTTAGGTTCAGATCATCTCTTGGAGTTAGGGTCATTCTCGTTCAAGGTCCTTCGCTGATATGTATTGCACGAGGCTTGTCTAATCGGTCGGGTTCCATACTTGGCTAATTTGAACACTCTGGATTTGCTCTTGTATTGCTCAGGCTGAAAAGGTTGGCAAAGCTTAAGACGGTAGGCTGAACTAACCGACGTATCCTTATGA